>CAXHTR010000002.1:0-591474 GCA_964019655.1 Perkinsela sp. pyNocScin1
AATCCGAGATTCTCGTATAGTCGCAGAGCACCTTTATTCTCTACTGGGGTTTCTAAAAAAGCGTAGCTGCATCCAGCTTTTTGCATTTCAACTAGAGTACGCTTTACAAGCTCTGTCCCAATGCCACAGTAGCGGTAAGTATTATCGACTGCAAGCATGGCTATGTACCCTCTCAAAGGTGAATCATCTGATTTGCGATCTACTTTGCTGACGATACAAGCGACAATGCTACTGTTCTCCTTTTCGCTCGGATCGTATTTTTTGTTAGCGTCAGAACAAAGGAAGCATAGCTCTGGCCACTGTGTTAAGAAATAGCGGTAAGTGATAATGCTGTACGGCTCTGTCAGGTCACTAGAAATCAAACGAATGATGGAGGAAGTCTCTTCATCACTGGCAGAGTACGCTTTGTACTGAAGATCTCTTTTTACCAGGGTTTCTGCATCACTCATAGGCTAAGATATTAATGAAGTGAAAACATAAGTGTATTCAGGAATTTGCTAATGTATCGGACGAATTTCTTTTCAGTAACTTAGAGACTGCATACAGATGCACATGATCAATAACCTCTGTTGAAAAGGAAAAAATAGAACTGGATGTATATCCCATTATACTGAGCGACCAATTGAAAATTTTCTTATTAGACATTGTGCTTGATGGTTTCATTAAAAGCAGAACAGCTTTATCTATTCTTGAATCAAAGAAATCTTCTGCTACGTTATGAATGTACATTCGCGCATAGAGTATTGTATTCCGTTTATCATACTTCAGTTACCCAAAAGATGTAGCGCGAGGTTTCATATCGCTTAGAGTGGCTAGAGTCTGAATGTTATGAAGAGGCTTTATTTATTGACTCGTAAATCTCAGATTTCGGATGCACGTGGAATTAATGCGAAGAAAATTTTACTTTGAAGTAAGGCCTTCAAATGTTTACATGCACGAAGTGTTAAGCCTGGATTTCATATGGTACGTCGTTAAAAAGTTCGCAGCCTCGGGGGAAGACCCTTATCACATTGATTAATAAATTAAGAGAGTGGAGTACAGCGCCGCAGTAAATTTGAAATGCGCCGAAAGACATTTATGCCAACCGCAAAATCTTTTTCCACTAAGTCCATGCAGTACAGTCGCCCTTTATCACCATCTACCGCAATTTCAATTAATTCATGAGGGGACACGAGCTGAATCAACAGCTTTTCAGCTTGTGCGCGTTATGTCGACACGATTTGAAATTGCAATCATATTATTGTCGCATCGCACACTGCATTCAGCACTAAAAGAGCCGAGATCTGCTACACAAGTGCGATATTTTATTTTCATCAAGAAAAGTGGTGATTTTTTTAATGCACGACTTCTGCTGAATAGGAACGACGACATGTCGGGCTCAAAAGTATGTCAATGCCTGCAATGTACGATGAGTTTACAAAAGGTTGCATGCGCATTAATCATCTCATTTACAATGATTATGAGAGTGATGAAATCCTCGAAAAAATTTACCTCATCTCTGTGATGCGGAGATTCACATGAAATTCCTCCGAGAGAAAATATGAATTGGTGTATCCTAGCTTCGTCTGAGTGCGTGCTCAAAGGTTCCCATGAATATCAAACTTTCAGCGCTAGAAAGATTCCAGCAAAAAGTGGGATTAAAATAAAACTCAAGCGATGCATAAGAATCCGCGTTGACACTCTGCTAAGTAAGAAAAAATTCCCACTGAGCTTCTTATTCTTATTTCAATCCGTGTGCGTCATTAGTAGAAAGCCCGAGTATTCAATTTAAATTGTCACAATCTAGATGCTTGTGAAGTTTCTAATGGTTCCGTAAGCTTTCATGCAATTTCTCTCGACATCTTATTCTCTCGATCCTCATTCAAGGGACAACGTGAATCAAGTGAGTACAGTTTTCATTCCACATACGCTAAGTTTAACAGGGTAGGAATTCAAGGTATATTTCAAGGGAACTTACGGGATAAGACTCGAAAGAATCCCGCGGGAGGAATATAATCTATATTCCCAGCTGTACTCCTTGTTGGCGACTCTTTAAGTCTATCTGCACAGGTCTTATGAGTGGTGATAAACTGTCATTTCAATAGAAATACGCATTTATTCCAACGCGTATGCCCACAAAGATAGCGCATTGTTTTTATTGGTTGTGCAACAGTCACACTATATTGAGCTACAGCAAGGGTTCACAAGCGCTTTAAAACGCCACTAGATATAATATACCAGGTGATTTGCTTCCCCGAATCCTGATGATACTGCCCCCTGAGGTTTGCAATGTGTGCTTGTTTACATGCACTTTTCAATTAGAGAATTATGATTAAGCCCAAACATTCGTTGAGTAAAAATCAAATTCACAAGCCCTAGAGGCTACAACGACACACGAAAATGAAGCGCCAGCAATTATAGAGAAGCTACAATCTTCCTCCATTTTTAGAGAGAAATAAGCCCATCAGTCTCAGAATGTGCCCATCTTAATGCAGGTTACAAGCTGTCCAAGCTAGCTAATGTTTTCATGTCAGTATTAATCCAACTCGCAGCTCTAGCTCCTACCCGACGGAAGAAATATAAAAATTTGAGTGCTATGCACACAAGAATTACCCTCGTTATCGTACTTATCCTGAAAATTAGTACCAGCAAGCAGCAGCGAAGCATGTCCGGTAAATTTCCTAGTTATTCCCTCAATTCCTACTTTTATTTTTCTAAGAGTTATCTTCAAAGACAATGGTCAATTTTACAGTCGACGAAGTCCGTGAGATTATGGACCGCCCCACGCAGGTCCGTAACATGTCCGTCATTGCGCACGTCGATCACGGTAAATCCACTCTCTCTGACTCTCTTGTTGCCGCAGCAGGTATTATCGCCGTGCAGAAAGCAGGAGACGAGCGCATCCTCGATACCCGTGAGGATGAGAAGAACCGAGGTATTACTATTAAGTCCACGGCTATTTCCATGTACTACCACGTAACTAAGGAAGCCATCCCATCCCTTGATGACAAGGAGCGCGACTACCTCGTCAATCTTATTGATTCACCCGGACACGTCGATTTCAGCTCTGAAGTCACTGCTGCCCTACGTGTTACTGACGGTGCCCTCGTCGTTGTTGACTGCGTAGAAGGTGTCTGTGTCCAGACCGAGACTGTCTTGCGTCAGGCCCTCGCTGAGCGTATCCGCCCAGTTGTGATGGTTAACAAAGTTGACCGCGCTCTCCTTGAGCTCCAGCTCGACCCAGAGGAAGCTTACCAGGGATTCTTCAAGACCCTACAGAACGTCAACGTCGTCATCGCCACGTACAACGACCCAGTCATGGGAGACCTCCAGGTCTACCCAGAGAAGGGAACTGTTGCCTTCGGAAGCGGTCTTATGGGCTGGGCATTCACTCTCCCGCAGTTCGCGAAGATGTACGCCGCTAAATTCGGTGTCCCGGAAGAGAAGATGCTTGAGCGCCTTTGGGGTGACACGTACTTCGACGCCAAGGGTAAGCGCTGGGTTAAGTCCGCTGATCAGACCGAGGGTGGTGAGCGCCTGAAGCGCGCATTCTGCCAGTTCTGCCTCGACCCAATCTACCAGCTCTTCGACGCCGTTATGAACGAGAAGAAGGAGAAGGTCGACAAGATGCTCGTGTCTCTTAAGATTCACCTCTCCTCGCAGGAGCGCGAGCAGACGCCGAAGCGCATGCTCAAGACTGTCATGCAGAAGTTCCTTCCAGCCGCTGATGCCCTGCTTCAGATGATTGTCACGAAGCTCCCATCCCCAGCCAAGGCACAGAAGTACCGTGGTGAAATGCTTTACAACGGACCAACTGACGACAAGTACTGCCAGTCCATCCGCGACTGCAACCCGAACGGACCGCTTGTTCTGTACATCAGCAAGATGGTGCCGACAGCTGACAAAGGCCGCTTCTTCGCTTTCGGCCGTGTCTTCTCAGGCAAAGTCCGCACCGGCCAGAAGTGCCGTATCATGGGCCCGAACTACGTCCAGGGCAGCAAGAAGGACCTCTACGAGAAGAAGGCTATCCAGCGCACTGTGCTCATGATGGGACGCTACCAGGAGTCGATTGAAGACATCCCGTGCGGTAACGTCGTCGGTCTCGTCGGCGTTGACCAGTTCATCGTCAAGACCGCGACCATCACCGACGAGGAGGAGGATGGCTGCCACGCTCTCAAGGACATGAAATACAGCGTTTCCCCCGTCGTGCGTGTCGCCGTCGAGGCTACGGACGCCGCCGACCTTCCCAAGCTCGTCGAGGGTCTCAAGCGCCTCGCCAAGTCCGACCCACTCGTGCAGTGCAGCATCGAGGAGTCTGGTGAGCACATCATCGCTGGTGCCGGAGAGCTCCACCTTGAGATCTGCCTCAAGGATCTCCAGGAGGACTTCATGAACGGTGCCAAGCTCAAGATCTCTGAGCCAGTCGTCTCCTACCGTGAGACCGTCACGCAGGTCAGTGAGCAGTGCCTCTCCAAGAGTCCCAACAAGCACAACCGTCTCTTCTGCAAGGGTCTCCCACTCACCGAAGAGCTCTGCGTCGACATCGAGGACGGCAAGGCCGGAGCCGATACCGACTTCAAGATCCGCGGCAAGCTCCTCGTCGACAAATACGACTGGGACGCCACTGACTCGCGCAAGATCTGGTGCTATGGACCAGACGGCCGCGGCCCGAACATCGTCGTCGATGCCACCAAGGGTATCCAGAACATGCTCGAGCTCAAGGACTCGTTCACCGCCGCGTGGCAGTGGGCGACGAAAGAGGGTGTCATGTGCGGCGAGAACATGCGTGGTGTGCGCATCAACATCGAGGATATCACGATGCACGCCGACGCCATCCACCGTGGTGGTGGTCAGATCATCCCGACGGCCCGCCGTGTCTTCTACGCGTGCTGCCTCTCCGCCGAGCCACGTCTCATGGAGCCCGTCTTCTTGCTCGACATCCAGACCATCGAGAACGCGATGGGAGGCATCTACGGCGTCCTCAACCGCCGCCGTGGTGTCATGATCGGCGAGGAGAACCGCCCAGGCACGCCAATCTACAACGTCAAGGCGTATCTGCCAGTCTCTGAGTCCTTCGGCCTCACCGCCGACCTCCGCGCGAACACCGCCGGTCAGGCCTTCCCGCAGTGCTGCTTCGACCACTGGGAGATCTACCCAGGCAACCCGCTCGACGCCACCTCAATGGCTGGACAGACCGCCTGCAACATCCGCAAGCGAAAGGGACTCAAGCAGGAAATCCCAGCTATCAGCGAGTACATGGACAAACTCTAAATTAGTGCACTTGAGCTGACAAATTGATAAAGCTTGATATCATAGAAGATTGATGCGAGAGTTGGCTTTCAGCGTGTTTCCCTCAAATTTTTTATTTGTAACTTTTTAATCTCAGAATGCATCGCAAAGTCTTGGCACAAGTGCAGCCAAAGGGAACTTTCCTGTCCGTCGCATCTCGCGCACAGTCACGCCGTGGACCACCGACCCGTGGATTCGAAAGCATGGGCGGGGCATCGCGCAACCCATATGAGGACATGCGTCAGCCACAGGGCCGCGCGAATCAGGAGTTTTTTGATCCACGTGCCCGAGGTGGTGGCATGCCCCCAGGTGGAGACCCACGCTTCGGTGGTATGAATGCTAACAGCCAGGTCCCACGCGGAATGCCAGAGCAGATGATGCCAAGAGGTACGCAGCGCGAGGCGCCGCAGGAGATGCGCGAGCACGCGGCCCCTCAGGGCAAACCAGAGGAAAGACCACCGATCGTCAAGCCAGGCCCACCAAAATTTCTGAAGTTAGACAATTTGCCAGAGAGCTTCCAGACGAGTGACGTGGCAGCTGCGGCGTACGACGGTATCGTCAAAATCAAGCTGAGCCGAGGCACTCGCAATATGCTCAACACGGATATTCTGCGTGAGCTTGTCAGCTGGGTCCACTATCTGGGTAACGAAGAAGCAGTCAAGGCTATAATTCTCTCTTCTGATGCTTCGACTGAGAAGGAACCTGTCTTCTCACATGGCCTCGATATCAATGAGTTTATTGCCCCGCAAAAGGAACGCTTTGAGGCCTATTGGAATCTTGTGCAGGAGGCATGGATGCTGATGACATCCTTCCCGAAGATCCTCGTTGCAGATATTAACGGCAGTGCCATTTCTGGTGGATGCATGCTGGCAATGGCCTGTGATTACCGTGTCATGTACAAATCAGAAAAGAGTCAGATCGGATTTAATGAAGTTAGCAACGGTCTCGTTGTTCCGCCATGGCTGATCAGCCACTTCGCTTATCTTGTGGGTAACCGCAAGAGTGAGCGCATTCTGCAAACTGGAAAGCTTTTGAGCGCGACTGAAGCCTTAGAGGTAGGCCTTGTCGATGAGGTTGTGGAGTCATTCGCTGCTGGTCAAGAAGCCGCTGAGAAGGCTGTACACGACCTTCTCAAGTCCCCAGACCAGGGCCGCTGGATGGTCAAGGACATGTCACGCCGTGAACTTTTCCGATTCTTGAGTGAGGAGGATGACCGTCGCTATGATATCGAGTTTTTCTCGAAGTTTGTTCAGCACCCAGAGGTCCAGCAGATTCTCGAAAAGCAGGAGGGTAAGAAGTAAGCCTCGGTGCATAGAGCGATAAAATATCATTGCATTATTCATGAATTCGTGTGTAGTAAATACTGCATAGTATGAAGTGGAAACAATTAATCTTGAGACTAGTGTTTTCTTTTATTACTACTAGTATGCGCCCATGATGACTGTAAGCTACTTGAATACTAGGACACAAGAGTTCTTTAATTAACTTGCTTTTATTAACTTTGCTTTCCTCCAGCACTGATATAAGTAAACTAGGTGATTTTTCTCGAGCTGCATATCTTGTAATAATTCGAGTAATTCTTATTCCATGAGAAAGTATGCTAAGTAGCTAACGCAGTGAGAATTATGTCTAGATCACGCCGCAGCCCCGTCGTTGATTTTCTCCAGCTGCAATAATATTTTCCTCCTAGATTTACTTCTAAAACACCACAATGGGTAAAGTCACTCTCGCACAGCGACGTGGTAAGGGATCCGTCTTCAAGTCACACGTTCACAAGCGCGTCGGAGCCGCCAAGCTCCGCAAGCTCGACTTCCATGAGCGCAAGGGCTATATCCGCGGTGTCGTCAGGGAGATCATCCACGACCCAGGCCGTGGTGCCCCACTCGCCCGCGTTGAGTTCCGCCACCCATACCGCCTGAAGCGCGTTGTTGAGACTATGATCGCCACCGAGGGCATGTACACCGGCCAGTACGTCTACTGCGGCAAGAAGGCCGATCTCGCCATCGGCAACACCATCCCAGTCGGCAACATGCCTGAGGGTTGCGTCGTTTCCTCCATCGAGTCCAAGCTCGGTGACCGAGGCACGCTCGTCAAGGCCAGCGGCAACTACGGTCTCATCATCTCGCACAACCCAGACACCGGCAAGACCCGCATCAAGCTCCCATCCGGTCAGAAGAAGTCCATCGTCTCCTCATGCCGTGCAACCATCGGTATCGTCGCCGGCGGCGGCCGTGTCGAGAAGCCAGTCCTCAAGGCAGGTAACTCCCACTGGCGCTTCCGCGGCAAGCGCAACAACTGGCCACACGTTCGTGGTGTCGCTCGTAACCCAGTCGAGCATCCACACGGAGGTGGTAACCACCAGCACATTGGTCACCCAAGCACTGTTTCTCGTCACTGCCCACCAGGACAGAAGATTGGTCTTATTGCTGCCCGCCGCACTGGTCGCGTCCGTGGTGGTAAGGTTGTCCGTGGTGCTCAGAAGGAAGAGTAAACGAGACGCTTTAGTCATTCGAATATGAGTAATTAGAGAATACTTCACCTCTCTCAATTCCTTTTGTCTTTGGGCATCGTACGTTGCTCTTTCAGTTCTTACCTCTACTTCACTAGAATGGGCCAGTTGAGCAAGAAGAAGAAGTTTGTCGCCGACGGTGTTTTCGCAGCAGAGCTCAATGAGATGCTGAAGCGCCAGCTCGCCGAGTTCGGCTACTGCGGCATGGACCACCGCGTCACCCCACAGAAGACAGAGATCTACATCCGCGCCACGCGCACCCAGGACGTCGCTGGACCGAAGAACCAGCGCCTCCGCCAGCTCACCACGCTCGTCCAGCAGCGATTTGGCTTCCCAGAGGGCGGTGTCGTCCTCTACACTGACAAGGTCGCCCGCAAAGGTCTCAGCGCGGCGGCTCAGGCAATGTCGCTCAAATACAAGCTCCTCGGCCAGGTTGCTGTCCGCAAGGCATGCTACAACATCCTCCGCTTCGCGATGGAGGCTGGTGCACAGGGTATTGAAATCATCGTCAAGGGTAAGGTCCGCCAGCAGCGCGCCAAGGCGATGAAGTTCCGCCAGGGCTACATGGTCAAGAGCGGTGACGGCTCATGCATCGACGTCTGCAAGCAGTCTGTCCTCGTCAAGCAGGGCATTCTCGGTATTAAGGTCTCCATCATGCTTCCACCAGGTGAGAATGGCGCCGCTGCACAGCCAGACAAGTTCGAGATCCCAGAGGTCAAGGCATGAAATGAACACACATAGCTCATTCATCAAGTAAAATTCTTCTAATAGAAATATACCAAAGGAAGAAAGCAGTACCTAAGGAAAGAGCTTTGGTAATTCTAGTAAATTTTTCTATTTCTATTAAGATTAGTAATGTTACAGCTCGGAACCTTCTTTTTAGCAGATATTACGAAGCTTTTGTAGTATATTCAACTACGCACACACGAGATGGCAATTATAAGTATTTTACGAGCTTAGTTTAGTGTTTAGAGCTAAAATGGTCCAATATGCAGAGAACCTTGCGCGAGAGCAAAAAACACTCGTGGAGACCGATGGGCATGTGTTCATTAGAGCAAGAGCTGACGCAATGAGCGGGAACTTAGCATTTTCCTGTTTCCGTTACACTGTGGAGGGTGAGAAACCACTTCTCGGCGAACTTGCCGGAGTTGCTGTCATAACGTGCGACTGCGGTGTGCTGTGGACGAGCGCGCGGCACGCAACGTATGCTGCGAAGGTGCTCGAAGACTCGCCCTGGCGTGTACGTGTGCAGGCGACGCCGGGACCGATGGGTCTCATCCAGGACATCATATCCTGGCTCAAAGCGAATAGGTGTGGTGAGCTGCAGGAGTCTCCATCACTACGGGACACTCAAACCCTCAATGTGCAGCTCGATGCGGATCGTACACCAGCACAGATTGCCCTCGCATTTCAAGACACAGGATTTATGAAGGTTTTTCCATTTAATGCGAAGCTCCCTGCCAGTGCAACCTCTCGAAAAAAGCAAAAAATAAGTAAATCCAAGCGCGGTTCAAAAGATGTCTCGCCATTCCTCTCTGGCATGACTAACGCGTCTGTTGTCGAGAAAGCGCGGAGCGTCACATCTGCCCTTGACGCCCATGGACTATCCGGGTACTACATGAGCAACTCGGATGATGTCGCATGGCTGCTGAATGTCCGCGGTGACGACTTTAGCAAACATTTTCGCTCATTTCCGTCCGCCGCAGTGTTTGCGAGCTATCAGCTCCAGAAGGACCCCCTCGGGCCACCTGGTTGGCACATTGCTGTGTTCAGTGACGTCGATCCAGCGATGCGTGGCGATGAGGATAATCAGCTCTGGGAAACCTTTCCCGTGCCATACTACAGGGCACTGCAACTGTCCAACACGATGTACCTCGAACTCTTGCCCCTAGACGGGATGGAAGCATATTTGCAGAATGAGAGTTATGTAAGACAGTATGTAAGCAAGAGGCCGTTTGCTTATGGCACCGAGACCAGCATGCGTATATACGCAGCACTCTCAAGTGCACTGCAATTGCGATTTAAAGAAGCTCCCTCGCTCGAAGGCGACTTGACCACAAAAGTTTTTAATAGAGATGAGCATCTTGTGTGCCTGCCGTCAGTCGCGACGTACCAACGCAATAGAAAGAGCCCGTTAGAGATCGACGGCTTCTACCATTGCCATATTAAGCATAGCGTCGCCCTTGTCAAGTTTTTTACGTGGCTGGAAGATCATCGAGAGAAGGAATGTAAGATAGATCAAAAGCTGCGCCAATTTATGGCCGCTAGCGATATATGCGCAGCTGTCGATACCGTTGCAGCTTCCGGGAGAAATACAGGCACAATGGATCACCAGGTGAAGTGCACTGCGAAGGATACTGCATACTGCGAATGCAATAGAGTTACGCGGGACTCAGGACTCTTCATGCTTCGCTGCGGTAGCCACTACGAAACTGGAACAACTGCAATTACTCGAACGATGTATTTCGGCTCAGGCAAGCCTACCATCGATGCGCGCAGAGCGTACACTAGCGCACTGAAAGGGCTCATCAGTGTCTTTCAAACAAGATACCTTGCGAGTGAAGCGCACGCAGCGAGTGGGCTCCTGGACGCAGAAGCCCGAAGACCCTTTTGGGCGAACAATACCGATTATCACCATCGTACCGGCCATGGGGTCGGAAACAGCCTCGCAGCTGACGAGGCACCCATGGGCATAGGGCAGGATCGCCCGGCTGCCATCCCGGCTTCTATTCCGCCAACGTTTCACAATTTCTATAAAACGTACAGTGATACTTCACTGACGCCTGGTGTCATACTCACAGTCGCACCAGGGTACTTTCTCCCGGGTAAATTCGGCGTCTGTGTCGAAAATGTTGGCTATATCTCCCAGGTTGACCAGTATGGTTCCCTCACAGATGCTGCAGACCAACTTCGGAATGCTGAGCGTGCATATGACTTTTTAGAAAGTTTACGATCCATGATAGGCAAGGGCCAAGTAAAAGCCAATCGAAGTAAGAAATCAAGTAAAGCTTTGTCAGACACCGAAGAAGAAGAAATGGGTCCGTCTGGTGAGACACAGTCGGCAGAGGAAGCCGAAATGGCTGCGCAGGATGCCAAGAAGGCGCTGTACCAGCTGCGGACACTCACCATTTTCCCATTCTGCCGAAAGCTTGTCGATTGCTCGATGCTCACAAAGGATGAGAAGCTCTGGCTTATGGGCTATCACGAAGAAGCGGAAGAAACGCTCAGCCGCTACTTGGTAGGACCAAAGTTTGAGGCAGAGCGGCAATGGCTCAAGAATGCCTGCGAAGGCTTTCGCGGTGAAAATCTGTAAGATACAGATTCCCCCCATTGTGAAGTAAAGGGAATGAAACTTTTCCATCCTTATAATAGGCTTTTTACGTAATTGTTCATGTATGGAATTACCCCAAAGCGCCCAGCCGATGCTCTCGGTAGGCACAAGAAGCCGAAGCTATACCAGGCCCCTGGTGAAATATTCCTGCAGACGCAAGCACTGACCGGCCCCTCAGTACTCGAGAAAATGCGAATGGTCACGAAGGAATTCGAATCTGCTGGGCTTTGTGGTTACATAGAGACAAGTGTAGAGAACATTGCTTGGATCCTCAACATCCGCGGAAAGGGCTTCGTGCCAAACTGTGGCACATTCCGCGCTATCGGCATCTTTGACAGCTGCACAATGCCAGGCGCGCCTCGGCGCAGGCGGTGGTGGCTCACCGTTTTCTCTGACGTCTTCGAGATAATGCGAAACGATAACGAATCGCCGCTCTGGGACGTTTTCCCGAGTGTCGAGCTCGATAGATGGGCGATGCTCTCAGAGACGATGGAGCTCAACATCAATCCGTACGAGCAGTTCTGGAGTTACTGGTATCCTGTTGCTTTCCGAGAGCTTTCGAGAAAAGCACAGTATGGATACGCAGCGGATCTCGTCAGCGACGAATTTCGGAAGGACAGAGGCCTTACAAGCGAGCAATTTGCTATGCTCGGAAATTTTCACTGCCTCCCTTCAATCATTACGTACTTTCGAAATCGCAAGACGAAATACGAAATTGAGTGTTTCCGTAGCTGCGGCCGGCAAGAAGGTGGCGCGTGGCTACGATTTCTGATGACTCTCGAAGAGCTCATCGAGGATGGCGTCAAGGTCACCGAGAAGAGTGCAACTGAGCTTTTAGACTCGTTCCGCGTTGAAACGCGTGGATTTGTGCAAAATGCGCTCGACACAAAGGTTTTGGTGAATGCTCTCGATTTCGATGCGAAGCCAAGTGACACAAAGGTCCTTAAAGAAGGTGACATTGTAACAGTTCGCAGTGGTGGGCATTACAAGATTGGTACAACAGGCGTCACCCAGTCATTCTTCATTGGCAGAGGAGAGCCGTCAGATGAGCAGAGAGTGGCGTACACAGCTGTGCTCAAGTCCCTCATCAATGTCCATATGGTACAGTACCCACCAGAGCATGCACCTGGGGCCAATGTTCTGCTCGATCGGGTCGCGCGGCACCCGTTGCGCGCCAACGGCATGGATTATGCACATGACACGGCGCACGGGGTTTGCAATGGTCTCACGTACAAGGAAGAGCAAATGGGAATATGGTCAGATACGAGAGGAGTGAACATACCAGAAAATTTGCCGCAGAAGATGCACAAGTACTACGCACAGTGTCACAGCAGCACTCTCACGCCACATGTCGTTCTTGCTGTCCAGCCATCGTACATCAAACCAGGTGCGTACGGCATTCGCCTCGAAAATGTCTCTCGCGTGATGGTGTCGACGTACCAGAAGTATGATAAACCCAAAGACGCCTTCGAAGAGCGTAAAATCACGTTCGAGAACCTTCTCCGTCGCCTAGATGGAAGGAAAGAGATCAAGCAAGAGCCCCGGGACATTTTTGTGAGTATAACACCGATCCCCATCGAAGATCCCAAGCTGCAAACCCACGAAGTCAACCCCGTGACGCTCGTGCCGTTCTTCCGGAAGCTTATGAAGACATCGATGCTGACAGAAGCGGAAAAGCTGTGGCTCAATAACTACCACGATCGTTGTGGTGTTGTGTCACATTATGACTCCCCGGAGAAAGCATGGCTAAGGGAGGCGGGTCTTCACATTGAATGACGGCGTTTGATGCAGAATCATAGAGTAAAGTGAACAAGAGGGTGTTCAGGTTTAGCTTTCGAAGAACCATCGACTTAACATTTTTCGTGATTGAATCTGAAATTCACTCAGTGAGTCCCTATCACCTTTTCATAAAAACAGCTTATGCCACCAAAGCGCGTCCGGAACCCATTTCGAGACCCTCGGAAAGGCTACACCATAGAGCCCAACAGGCAAGCGCTGGCCGGCCCATCAACGCTCGAAAAGCTGAAGCGCGTCATCAGCGAGTTTGAAGCCGCAGGCATCTCAGCGTATGTCTTCACGAACCCCGACGACATCGCGTGGATTCTCAACCTACGCGGCAATGGCTGGAAGCCAAACAGCGGCGCGTTCCCGGCCATCGCTTGGCTCGACAATTACATCATCCAGGACGACCCGCAAAAGCGCAAGCGGTGGACTTTCACTATCTTCTCCGACATTCCCAAAATTATGCGGGAGGATAAGTCTTCAGCGCTGTGGGACGTCTACCCACGCGCGACGAACATGTGGTCAGACATCTCGCACCACATTCAGATCGACTTTTACCCTCTCGATCACTTCTACCATCCGCCGGGGTACGGCAAGGGAATATTGGCGTACGATCCAGCGACGACCAGTCCGTACCACACTGAAGCTGAGTGCGAAGACATTGCGCAAAAACTGCAGGGGGTCGCGCTGCCGTCGATCGTGGCCTACCTGCGGTCTCGAAAGACAAAGTACGAAGTGCAGGGGTTCCGCCACTGCCAGATTCTCGAGGGCCTTGCCCTTGTAAAGTTTTGGATGGAACTAGAGGAAAAGATGCGATCGGGTGAACCGAGTGAGTGCGATGCGGCAGAGTGCATGTTGCTACAACAATATCGGTGCCCGACGGATCAGTTCCTCCAGCCATCGCTAGACTGCATATCTTCCAGTGGGAAAATGAGTGCAAAGTTTGACCATTGGCCAACCGGGGAAAAAATTAAGAATAATGAAATCTATGTGATCCGCGCTGGTGGCCATTACAAGACAGGAACGACAGTCTTCGCTCGCACGCTCTTCCTCGGGGATGGTACCCCGACAGAAGAGCAAAAGATTGCGTATACCAGCGTTCTCAAAGGACTCATTGCTGTCCACATGGTGCAGTACCCACCGAGCGCGGCGAGCACCGCCAGCGAGCTTCTGGACCAGGTCGCGAGGCTTCCGCTCATGGCGAGCGGCTACGACTACGCGCACGAGACCGCGCATGGTGTCGGCAACGGGCTTTCGCTCCGAGAGGAGCCGATGGGCATTCGGGCTACGCTGCCATCGCCAATTCCACCCAGATTGAAGCCGAAGACCCTCGAACTCTACAAAAAGTGCACTGACACGTCGCTGACGCCAGGTGTTGTCCTCGCCGTTCACACGTCGTGCACTGTCGAACGAGAATTCGGCATCCGACTGGAAAACGTCGGGAGCGTCATCTACTCCAAAATACACAAGTACGATGAGCCGGATCGCCTCTTTGAGGCGCGCACAGTCGCTTTCCAGAACGTCCTGCGACGCATCGAGGGGCAGCCAGAGGTCGATCGACCAGACGACAGAGGCCTGGTCAGCGTCACTGAGCTGCACATCGAGGACCCCGCGCAGCAGTTCTACGAGGTCAAGCCGCTCACGTGTGTGCCCTTTGAGCGCAAGCTCATTCAGGCGTCCATGCTGACGGAAGATGAGAAGTACTGGATCAATAATTACCACGACGATGTACTGAATGGCATTAGTAGCCAACTAGAGGATAGCTTCAAGAGCAAAGAGTATAAGTGGCTGCAGAAGAAGTGCGAGCACATAAAGTGATTGAGTCGCTGACAATTCTATCACAGCCAGTCTAAGTAATAAGACCTTATTTAGATAAAAGCAGTCGTAATTGTTGCCATCTCTCATTTCACTGAAAAAAAATGGAAAGTAAGTACACCAAGTACCTCCGCACTGTTCAGAAAATCCTGCATCAAGAAAAGGCCGACGTCTACCTTTTCTTCAACGCCGACTACCACAGTGTCCACCACGAGCCTGGCACGCAGCGCCAGGTCGAGATGCTCACTGGCTTTACAGGCGATAGTGCTGTCGCCGTCGTTACACACGACAAGGGCGTCCTCTGGGCTGATCGCGCGGATTCTGCGAAAGTGAAAAAGCAGCAGCCAGCCGGCTGGGAGGTCCGCATCCAAAAGTCCTACGGCATTCTTGGCATGGTCGACGAAATTGTCGAGTGGTTCCGCGCCAACGTCAGGGGCGAGGCCGACGAGCTGCCGAGCCTCAAGTCACGGCAGTTTCTCGTGCTGTTCGACCCGACGACGACGCCAGCCGCTGCTGTGACAGCGCTCGAGGGCTCGGGGCTCCTCGAAATGGGCGCCTTCGAGGAAGACATCCTCGAGACTGAGGTCCTCCCAAAGCGCAAGAAGGCCGTGCCAAAGTCAAAGCCATCCCCCATCTTTCCGCTGCAGAGCCAGGCCGGCGGCCAGTCAACTTTCGAAAAGCTCAGCCTCGTCACCGGCGCGCTCGAAGACGCCGGCCTCCAGAACTACCTGCTCACGAACATCGACGACATCGCGTGGATGTTCAACCTCCGCTGCACAGGGTACGTCCCGAACAGCTGCGCGTTCCGCTCTGTCGGCTACTTTGATCGTGGTGTCCTCGCCGACGGCCGCGCACGCTGGGTTCTCTATCTGTTTAGCGATATGTATGAGGACATGCGCGCTGACCCCAAGTCGCCGCTCTGGGACGTCTTCCCCGCGATGATGCCCCACATGCGCGCGCACCTCGCCGACACAATGATCGTCGCGTTCGTGCCCTACGAGCGCTTCTTCCCGGACTGGACGCACATGTTCAAGCCCGTTTCTGCAGCGAAACCCTTCGGGTACAGTCCGGAGACGACAGACGAGGTCATGCACGCCTTTATAGAAAAACAGCGCGAGGCGCACAACCCGCGACGCGGGACCTTTGGGCCGGACGATTTTTTTGTTTGTCTGCCATCCCCCGCGACGTACTACCGCAACCGGAAGATGATGGACGAGCTCCACGGCTTCCGCCACTGCCACCGCGCCGACGGCGTCGCAGTCGTCAAATTTTTGTCGTGGCTGGAGCGCCAGGTGGAGACGGGCAAGAAAGTCACTGAGGCCGCAGCTGCCAAGCACCTCCAGGGGCTCCGGAGTGGGGCACGCGGCTACATTCAGCCAGCAATGGACACAGTTTCGGCCAGCGGTGCCAACACAAGCGACATGGACCACACCCCAGGCGATTCTCTGATACATCCAAATAGTCTGTACGTCCTGCGAACCGCCGCGCACTACACGACCGGCACGACGCCGATCGCGCGCACAGTTTTTATTGGGAGCGGCAAGCCGACGTCGAAGCAGCGCGAGGTGTACACGCGGGCGGTGCAGGGGCTCATCGCCGCGCAGACTGTGCAGTACCCGGCGATATGTGCAAACACTGTCTCTGGCGTCCTCGACCACGTCGCCCGGCAGCCGCTGGCAGCGCACAAGCCCGAGGCCCTCGGCTACGGCCACGACACTGCGTATGGCATAGGCAAGTGCATCAACGCCCGCGAGGGCCCGATGGGCATTCGGCCGTATTCTGCGCTCAGCGTTCCAAAGGCTATTCCGGAAAAGTTCCACGAGTTCTATAGAAAGTATAGCGACGCGTCGCTGCGGCCGGGCGTGACTTTATACGTAAACACGTCATGCGCCTACGACGAGGACGGCGAGACCTTTGGCGTGCAGATGGGCAATATGTGCAGTGTCGAGCCGATCAACTTTGAGCCCAACGACAACCACGCGCGCGTCACAGCGCGCACGACGGAGGAGTATGAGGCACTTCTCAAGAAGATGGAGGCGTGCAGCATGTCGGTGCCGAAGAGCGCAGGTGGCAAGGCCGAGGGCATCGCATCACAAAAAGGCGTGGAGCCGGACCCGATCTACGAGGTGCGGCGCCTAGCGCTCGTCCCCTTCTGCAAGAAGCTCATTGATATCTCGATGCTCACTGCGGCGGAGAAGAACTGGATCAAGGAGTACAACGTGTGGGTGGCCGACGCTGTGGGCTACTATCTGCACAGCGAGGGCGCGACGAAGGAGCTTCGGTGGCTTAAAGAGGCCTGCAGCGGCTTCGAGCGATACTAGGTATGTCGAGTAGTGTTAGAGTTTGAAACGATTGAGTCCCATAAATAGGCAAAAAGAATGGATCGTTTGCAGTGCATTTTCCTTAAAAATCTTCTCTTCGTATTATCTCTTACGTATGAAGCCCCGGAAACTTTCCACTGCGCAAAATAAGAAAGCCCCAGCGAAGGCCGCTCCTGCTCAACCAAGCAAGCCGGCAGCCCCCACTGCAGCAAGTGCAGCTGAAGCGAACGTAAAGACTACTGGGACATCTACCCCTGCGCAGTACGTGCGACCTGAGACCTCTGACTCCACGCTTATCGAAGTCTCGGCAGTATACACAGACAGTGCAAAGGGCGAAACAGAAGAGAAGAAGCGGCTGAGTACGAAGGAGGTGTACGACCAGCTTGAGGCCCTTGCCGCGACATACGGCGAGGACGGCACAGATGCCTTAAGAAAGAAGCTGATGGCCGACCCGCACCTCACTGGTGCGCTGTACAGTGCGCTCAAGGACAGGGGAATGATTCCGCCGAGCTAAAATGCTAGAGATACAATGAGTAGTGGGGAGATGGCGGAAGGTCAGTTTATCACGCTAATGAAAGGCATTTCGAGTGTGTACGAAAGTGGTCAAGACATGCCCTGAAGGCTCCGATGAATTTCAGCTGTCAATCACCAAGATTACACCCATATCCGATCTTAAATTGGCTATGTAGTGATCCATTGCTTCTCAGCAGTCATTAGGATCCCAACGTCCGCAATAGCAAGATTCATCCTCTTCAAATCTGAGTCCTATGCTTTGAAATGTAGGAACATTTACCCGTTTCGAGTAGATATCTTTTTTTACACTTCCTCCACTGACATCAATGCACACATTTTCGCAGTTGCTCTTCATTTCAAATGATCAAGTCAATCGTTGGCTCCATCAAGAAGATGGTCGGCACACCCACGGAGAAGCCGCTGGACCCAGCGCCTGACGCACCAATCGAAGATATCAGCGCGGACGAGGATGAGATCATCACTGATACCGAGTGCGCACCTATCCCACAGAAGGAAGAAGCACCTGCCAAGCCCCCAAAAAAGCAGCGCCCGGCACGTGCATTGAAGCGAGCCGCCCTCGAGGACGGTGACAAGACCGCCCGCTACAAGAAGGCTGTCTCCGAGCGCGAGCGCACCAAGCGCATCCGCGAGATGAGCAAAGAGCTCCGCGGCGCCATCGAAGCCGAGAGCGAGCGCAACCGCGAGAACCAGAAGAAGCAGCGGGAAGAAAAGATGGAGCGTGAGCGCGAGTCGATGACCGTCCAGAAGATCGCGCGGACGCGGGCGATGAAGAAGCTTGCGCCCAGCGCGCGGAAGCGCCTCGGCATCTACGCCCAGCACGAGCTCAGCAAGATGATCGAAGAGCGCAGTCGCCGGTAGTTTGTCCTTCTCGCCCAGGAAACTGCGCGTCAAATTTTGTGAATTTCAGATAAATTCTCTTTTTTATCCATTTTTTCACTCAAATGGAAACAGCCACGCAGCTCGCGCCCAAGGTGGACGCAGCCAACCTCGCTGTGTTCTACCCGCACAACATCTTTCCAGCAGATAAATCCACAAACCTCCTCGAGTCCACCGAGAACGTTTTTTCAGCGCTGAACACATGCCTGACGTCGCTCTTCGCGACCCTCAAGAGCTGCGAGCAGACGCACAACGAGAACGGGACAATTCTGACGCTCCCGGCGCCGACGACGGTCCTCCCACGCGAGAAGCCGATGCCCAAAAAGTCCAAGTTCGAGACCTCCTGGGAGCGCTTCCAGAAGAAGAAGGGCATCCGCAAGCACGGCAATCAACTGAATAAAATGTACGACGAGGACACGCGCGAGTGGCGCGACAAGTGGGGCAAGCGCGCGCGTGAGCACGAGCGCCGCTACGACTGGATCCGTGAGGTGGGCGACCGCTACACGCCGAACTCGGAGGGCGGCGACCCCTTCCTCGACACCAAGCAGGAGCGCAAGGCGCGCAAGCAGGACATCCAGAAGAAGGCCGCGAAGAACGAGCGCAAGCGCGAGCGTTTCGACCGTGCCGTCGTGCCTCAGTCTAATAAAAAGGGCGCGAAGCTCTCCACGGGCATCGGCTCGCGCGACGCTGCGCAGATCAAGTCGCTTTCGAAGCAACAGTCCAACATCGCCACAGCCTCGATGGGCAAGTTTGACCGCATCAAGCGGAAGAAGTAGGCAGTCATAAAGTAGAATTTTCTAATTTTCGTTCAGTCCTTCAAATTATTCCGAATTATACTCTTGCTCGATGGCAAAACGACTCCCGAAGGAAATCCCTGCAGAGAACAAAGTCGAGGTGAGCGTCCTGAAGCGGCGCAAGTCTATTGAAGATCACCACAAGAAGAGCGTTCACAACGCGGCGAAGGCGAAGGCAGCTCGCCACACGCGCAAGATCTGGCGCGCGCCGCCGGCGACGATCGGCACAAAGCGCCAGCGCCTGCGGTCCCCCAAGGAGTTTTATGTGAACTCTGCCCGCCGCGAGAACATCGAGCGCAAGATGAACATGCGCCGCAAGCACATTGACGAGGCGGACATCAAGACACCGACGATGGGCGAGGCTATTTTCGTCGTCCTCATGCGCAACGCGCTCGACCTCCCAAAGCTGGGGCGCGAGCTCATCGCCAAGTACCGCATGGACAAGATGTACGACAGCGTCGTCCTCGCAGGCTCGCCGGACGTCGCGCGTGACATGCACATCCTCGGGGACTTTGTGTCAGTGCAGCGCATGGACAACGACGAGCTTTTTGACACGATCCGGCAGAAGGGGCGCTACCGCTTCAACGCGAGTGAGCTGCGGCCGCTGAACAACAACGCAGAAATCGAAAAGCACCTCGGCCACACGGGCGTCATCTGCGTCGAGGACATCATCGATGTCATCAAGAAGGGCGCGTCGTGTCCGATTTTCGAGGAGGTCACGCGCTTCCTCGAGCCCATCAGCCTCGCGCCGCCCAAGCTCGAGGCGAGGCGCCAGAAGGAGAGCAAGTTTGTGAAGGCGGCGGCGGCTTCTGCGAAGAGCGTCGCGGCGCATCTGGACAAGAAGCACAAGGTCACGTAAGTGGGTCCGCAGTTTTGCCGAATAGGTGGGAGAGCTGTGGGGTGAATGTGACGTATCAGAAAAAGTTTGTAATTTTCGTAGAGTACAATGCGGAAGCTATTGGGCTGGAGTGTTTTCAAGGTTTTGCGAGACAGAGGCGGAGTGAAGCGTGAAATAGTAGTCGGGAGGCATAAAATGTAAGACCTCCTTGGTAGACAATGGTACAGGAGTGTTCTTCGGCATGCGTCGGAGTGTCAAGATGGGGTTCAAATCAGGGCTGTACGAAGAAGAGGTGCACTCGATTTCAGTTTCCAGTAATTAGGAAAAGCAATCCTGCCGGTTTCCCAGGTACCGTACACTAAACAATCCTTGATTTCTTGGGGAAGGTCTTTTACTTTACGTTCTCCTAATTGAAGTGACAAACCTATTCGGAGTATCTTGAGCTTTTTTACCCTGGTGGCGAAGAAAGTAATGCAGGATGGATCCATCCTTTCGCTCGTACTTAATGTACTATATATCGCAGGTTCGCACATCTTCTGGTCAATACCATATTCCAGCGCAAGAACTCTCGATGAACGTCGCATGCCCTGACGCGCAAAAAGCAAAATCAACAGCTTGATGTGCAGGAGAGGGTCACCTCTCAGCTTTGCTGGCCTACTGCCTTTGCTTTGCTCCGCACGTTTCACGTCTATCCACTTTTGGATTGCATCTGGATCGTAAAAGCCATAGTTCCCGGTTTCTGCACAGTACTCTTGCCAGCGCTCTTTTTCGCGCCTTATCCCTGCTTCACCATAGACGATCTTGGGCGCATCTCTGTGACGCGTCTCGCGATTTAAACATTCGACAGGCGTTGTTGCGTATATTGCTTGTTTGTCATCTCACGCCTGCGCTCCTCTACTTTCTGATTCGAGACAAGACAACGATACAATTCCTTTCTGTCGTACTTGTCAAATCGAAGCCAATCGGGATCATCGGGATCATCTGTGAGAGGAAGATTGTGCGACTGCCTGTATCGCCTCGAACCAACAGCGTGTAAAGTCGCCCAGATTCGTGGATTTCCGATGCAGCGAAAATCCTCAGTTATATCATCGATCTCTTTTTGCATTTCCTCTATATTTCCACGTTTGTGGACATCGCTTCGGTGAAGAGCCATGCTTAGGCATATTTACATGAGAAACTTGTCTGCAATGACACTATGCGGGCGAGCTTGCCAAGAAATTGTCTTCACGTCAGCTCGCGTCAAGATGAGTCAATGCTTTTTCTGGATCTGAACACAGAGCTGCTGCTTTAGAGTTTCAAGTCTTTCTTGAAGAGTTCGTGGACGGTTAAGCACGGGGTAAACGGTCTCATCCGAAGCAGCATTAGGCTCGTAGTCATCCTAACCATCTGTGCCTCCACCATCCAGCTCCCCAAGAGCAGCAGCAGCAGCGAAGTTTTCCAATAGCTGAGAGTGTACACACGTCAGCACATACCCATTGACTTTGCCTTACTTGTGCAGCTGGTCAACAAGGGCATTCTTTCCTTTGAATGAGGGGGAAGATTTTCTCAGAATCTTCGGATTACCATCGAGTACAGCCCTGAGTTTAACCCCATTCATCAAAAGTTTGCCATCACCATCAAGGGACCTCGAACCTGCAGGATACAAAGATGTGTATTCAAAGATGTATACAAAGATATTGCGCTATAGGCAAACGAGCGATGTATTTATATCAAGAAGTATGGTCAGCGTTCGAAGCCGGGAACTTGAAATCCCCCATGACCTGTGACTCCGAGCACGTGGCACTGATCAGTGTAGCGAATATGCTCATATGGCTCCGGTGTCTGCCCTTTCTTGCAAAGCTGCTTTCTTTAACTATGAAAGCAACGCACTATGCTCTCGTCTATGAAGTAAAGCCTACCGGGGTTGTCATTTTTATGCACTTCGGCATAACTCAGGCGCCTTTGCTTGAAGACCTCGATGCCTTCTGGCCCATACACTTGGACGAAGAAATTCTGATTTTGATCAAAGGTCTGTCGTCACGAGCAATTTGCGCGTGGAACAAATGTAAGTAGGCCACAAGGATAGTGCACCGTAGGCAAACAAGCGCAGGATATCTCCAGAGGGCACGACCCTGGACGGTGCAAGCCCCAAAATCTTTAGGAAGACCGCCCACGAAATAAACAAGATGCCGCTACCATGCCCACCTCCATGGCGAGAAACCTTGGGATTTCCGTCAGAAGGTGCGCCAAGCGTCTCCAGTCTACGAAGAGATTGAATCTCCTCTCGCGGGCTCTACGGAGCGCGTTCGAGTTTCGGGCTCAGGCGTTGATTTCTCTACCCTCTGCTTGCTATGCGGCTTCAGTACTCTTGCGCTTTTCACGCTCCGAGATTTTCATGAGCTTCTGAATTTTAAAATCGATGTACTGAATCGTGGCTGCATCAGACGTTTGCAAGTGCGTGATATGTTTTCCAATGTATCCCGATGCTTCTTCAAAAGAAAGTCCTTGGAGCAACGCGCTATCAATGCTCTGGCGAACGGATAAATTGTGTCACACCCAAGTGCAGCAGAGTACATCAGTTGAAACTGCCGTCGTGATTTGAATCAATTAAACTTGCCGTTGATGACAGAAGATCATCCAAAGATTATGTACTGCACTCGACCAGTACTAAAACAAAGTATTGGCCTTAACAGCATGAAGTCGTTCTTACTACACACAATGAAATCAGTCCTTCACCAAGTCTTGAAGGTAAGTGATGGCTATTCTCATTTCCAGTCCTTGAAAAAATTGCTCGTAGGAAAATGGATATTTCCCACATTATGCTGTAGTAAACTGATAGAAATATTGAGCGCCCCTGTTCTTGACAGCTTCGCAATAGCAATCACGTTAAAATATTTTGAAGCTCTGATACTCCAGTGCATTCTGCTTCGAAGGCGATAAATTTTTGTCGTCAAGCATTCATGTTTTCAGAATACTCGAAATACATTAGAGCAAGGACAAATGTAATGCTGCAAACTGTCTCCTAAGTCATGCTCCTGCATTATCTTTATAATGGGAATGGCAACTCACGTCTTCGGGCGATCTGGTTGATGCTATTCGTGACTTCGGAAAATTGTCGTCGTGCTTGCTTTGTGATTCTCTGATTGCAGAATTGTCCAAGTACACCGACTGTGGTCTTCCAAGTAAAGACCACTCCACATTCACGAGTCCAGAAGCGGATTGTCGCCGCGCCGAGCGCCACAGGGCATTCGGTGCAGATCTCTGCGATCAGTGGAGTGGCAGGCAGACCCAAAGACCCTTTGAGGCTCATCACTCCAGTCGTTTATTTACCCTCCCAAGCGCTTTGTGAATCTTGTGGGTGCTTGTCGCGCCAACAGTGACGATCCACACAAAACGGTCATAAGGAGAGAACATTCTTACCGAATCCAGGAGACGAGCAGAGCTACAAGTAGGTGGGCATAGCTCGAATTCCAACTAAGGAAGATTCTTGAACATTGCAAGCCTACATGCCGCACCGTGGCCCATGCCAGACCAGCCCAAATCGATTCGGCAAGAGTGCGTTCATATACGCGCGGGCCGGCTCGATGGGGTAAGCAATAGCTTCCTCAGAGATTTGATTTTTCGCCCTTTTTTCAGCACCCCTTTGGTGCGCTATGTTCATTGTGGGTCCTGCGAGTGAGAGAAGACTCTGCAAGCTTTCGCTTAATTCTCGAATAGGACTTGAGTGTTCCCACAGTAAGTGGAGGTTTATCATCAATCATCTCCGCCACTGCATCAACAATATTGGGCCGGCAAAGACCCAATTGCAGGAAATTATCAATGAATATCGAGACCTTGCGATCAAAGCATACCCATGGGCTTTCGCTCAAGCCATGAAACAGGTCATTGCGTGAATTACTTTAATCGTGCGGGATCTGTAAGATTGCTGCGATGTCGAGTAGAGAAATTTTTTCCGACAAAAAGGTTGAAACGGATATTCTGACTGATGCTTTCTTTTAAATTCAGAATACTCATCAGTATCTTTCCTCTGTACCGGAGGGTTTAATTGGTACAGATTATTGATGCGAAGTGAAATTTTCTCGAGAGATAGATTTAAAATTATCAGCGTGTCCACGGTTCTGCTAATTTCTGGATTACAAAGTAGAGGAAAAGTGCTCTGAGTTTTCCTGTTCCCAAGCTATGTTTCCTGTGCGCGTTGGCAGACTTTGAATGGAATCTCCGCCTATGTTTATAATATGTCGATTGTGTCATCGAGCGCCGAGTATCTGTAACAATCTGTACACTTAAGATAACAGCCACGTGTATTTCAATGACAGCGAAGAATACGAATAAAGACTAGAATACTTTAGGACAAGCCAAAGCCCCTTTCCACTCGAGCTAGTAGAATTTCTACAAAATTTCTGTCTACCCTATCAAAAAATGTTCATCGCTCTCAAGCTCTTTACCGCTGATGACTGCTGTGGCCGCGTTGATCCGAGCACCCTGTCGCAGCAGACCCGCATGGAGCTCCTCGTCGCTGGCTTGGATGATTGCGAAGCCTTCCTTGGTCTCGATGGCACGTTCACCGACATATCGATGTGGAACGGCGTGTCCTTCGATACTGAAGACGCCGTCGTCGCCATTGCCTGGTACATCGATGATGATTGCGTCAACGAAGAACGCCCGTGCGAGACAGTTGTCGAGGCTGGCGGGTCTATCGACCTGCGCTGGCTGCCGCCCACTGTTGCGCGCTTCTGCATCGCCGACATGGAGCTCAGTGGCACACTCACGACGAGTGCGCTCCCCCCGGCCCTGACACACATGAACCTCAAGCTCAATTTTCTGAGTGGTAGCTTCGACGTGGCAGGGCTGCCACCGCTCGTCGACGATATTTCCATCGCACACAATGCGTTTACGGGCAGTCTCGACGTGACCGCGTTCCCCTCCCGCCTGCGAGCATTCCAGGCGATATTCAATCGTTTTACGGGGTCGCTTGACCTAACGCAGCTCCACGCGCCCCTCGTGCGCCTCGGACTCTCCAATAATAATTTTACGGGGGAAATCGATCTACGGCGCATTCCGGACAGTCTGCAGCACATGACGCTGCATGGCAACGCGATCAAGCAGGACCTCCTGCTCGTGGGCGATCTACCGAGGAACCTGACTGGGATCACGATAGATAACGAAGGGGCGTTCGGCAAGATTGCGCACACTGGTGGCAAGATTGTCGATGTTCTGCAGAGCACGCATTTCCAGGCGGTCAGGCGGGTGCGCGGCCGGCGCTATTGAGAAGAGCTTAAGAGATAGAATGGAGACACAGATCAACGGAAATGCACGAAAATACGTAGTTGCAGTACGAGAATACTATCATGCATATTTCAAAAAAATACAATGAAGCACAGTATTTCATCTATGAATGAAAAGAGGGTTAAGCAATGTCGAAAAGCGACTTGTAACGAAAATGATAAAAAAACCAGAGTTTCATGGCTATGAAGCCATTCAAAGTACTTGGGTAAATTGGGTCGCAGTATTTCGATGCCTAATGTCACATACGCTCGCCACTTCAATGAATTCAGCAGTGGAGCAGCCTATTTCCTTCGAGAAAGGTCGAAGTCTAAGGAGCGGCAATGTGGTCAGGCTTCAGACCAACCATCGAACCTCGGTGTAGAAGGGAATTTCCACGATTTTGAGCTTCTTGTCTTTGCAGAAACGCCGAAAGTCTCTTCTGACCTGCTTATTACCTTTGAAAAAGGTTGCGACTTCTTTTATCGTATTAAAGGCGTTTGCAAGTCCGCCGCCGATCTTCTTGATGCAGAGCACGTATCGGTGAATAAAGCAGCTCGTATCTGTGAGATTCGGGCTGTATGCCGTCAAGCGCCTTATCACACCAGTATGGGGACCGGTGTTTGTCTTTGCGCCGTCAGTCGAGACAGAACCGATCTTGTGCCATGGAATCCCGTGTTTTGCCATGAACTTGCGCACAGCTTCTGTGATATCATGTGCTGTTTTTCGGTGCTTGAGCTCAAAACAGAGATAATGAGCTCTTCAACATTATGGCCGTCGATGTATCGCACGAAACCGGCAAGTTGACTCTTTCCTCTGCAGTCAGTGCTCTCGTCGATTTGCAGAGTGAAAGGAAACGGAGATTCCAGGAGAGCTCTCACCGTCGTGACTATGCGATAGTCATGTATCCTTTCACAGTTGCGCCTCATGGTGTTTGCCGAGCTTGGAAAGTTTGTTAGCTTGTCAAAGAGTTCCCCATGGCCAGACTCTTCGAGGATTATACGCAAGGAGTCCTTTCCAAAAGTGTCGAACGTGTTATAAGGCATCAGCAATCGCGCGTTTAGGAAGGCCATTCTGTGCGCAGTTTTCTTCTTGTTCAGCTCAAAATGAGCTGGGCCATACTCGGTTATGCTTCTACGCTGCGCTATCTCACGCTTTAGCAACAGGCATTCTTGCTGTGCACGTTGCAGGCCAACATCAGTCCAGACTTTCCCGTTCTTGCAATGAACGTCGTTGAAGTGTCGCTTGATGTGCTTCATAGACTCGTTTGCCTTTATGTTGGCCCCCGTTTCAATGCAGCTACCACGACACAAAAAGCACTCTGGACGCACCAATGGGCCATCAGGGTTCTTCATGAAGCCTTTCGGGGCATACTCCTCCTCCTCCCAAGGACGAGGTCCTCGGATATCCTTGCGCCGAGCGCCGTCCTGTCTTCGGGGAGTTCGGTACCCGTTTCGGTCTTCGATTGAAAATTCCTACTAGAAGACGAAGAAGCGGCAGCAAGTAAAAATATGGATCTCATTATAATGCCCGTCAAAATTATTGTCAGTCATATAAAAAGGGTCGCGTACGAAATGTCCTTCAGATCTCGGTAACATCAGTGTTTCATGCTTAATAGCGCTCACGCAGAATGATGCTTACAAAAATTTAATACAAAATAGAAATGAAAAAGATAATAGAAACTAATAGACACTAGATTCTGTAGTTGAAAAAACTAGGAATTTAGATAGAATAAACTTAAAAAGGAGAAATTACTTTTCAATGTGAGGTGGTCCGATTGTCAGCGAGCCTGTCTTTGCACATAATTCACGGCGAATCGATGGACAAGCGCATTCGTTTCGAGACGGATTTAGGATCAAGGGGTCTCTGAGCTATTCGGAGCACCATGGTTTGTTCTCGAGCTACTACTTTAAGTACTCTCAATAGCTCTGGAAACACATGAGAGAGTATTTGTGTATCAAAAGATATATTCAGCCTATGATGAGACTCTCGGAGCTGGGTAGCACTAGGAAAGCTTCTTTCCTTTTCACGAGTCGAAGATCAAGGAAAACTCAAGTAGAAATAAAATTTTCACAATATATTTCACAGGCTGACGATATACGCAGGAGTAAGTCCATTATTCTTTACGCTAATTTCCAACTTTCTATCACATGCTTTCACTCACGCTTTGTTTTTTTGCAACTGAATCCGAAGAGCACAAACAGCTCCTCCAGTACCAGCTTGGCTGTATGCGCGCTTTCCTGCCCGAAAACAGAACAAGTTTTCTCAATTTTTACGCGAAGGAGCTCAAAATCCGCCAAGTTTGCACTTGGCCAAAGACAGAAAAATGCACAATCGAATGCATCGACGGGCTGATTGATCAAATTAAGTCTGATAGCGTCTGGGAAGGCGCTATTCGTTTATCATTCGTTCCAAGCAGTGTGAAAGTCCTCAAGATCGACAATTGCCGGCAATACTCGCAGGTAAATACAAGGCTTCTGCCGCGCTGTGCTCTTCATATATCACTCGTGAATAATTTATACTTCGGGAGGCTTTACCTTCGCTTCTTACCATGGGAGCTCGAGCACTTGAACGTCTCCAGGAACAAGTTTCGAGGGTTACTTGACCTAACAGATGTGCCATATACACTCATTTATCTTGATCTATCACACAACAAGTTCACACAGGAAACTCTCTACTACACGCACCTTCCAGATGCCCTACGCGTCTTTGCTCACGGCAATCGCATTCGAAATGCAAGGAGCCTATACCCAGGACAAGGCGACATGCAGGCAAAGCAAATCAAACTGAGCAGACTTGGTCATATGTAACTTCCACACATAGAGTGTTTTCGATTTCCCGATTAAATGACAGTTCTAGTTGGATTAACACAGAATGTTACTCATTAGACGTGCGTCATATGTCATAAGTATTGGTGCAGATTTCTTACAAATTAATGATGAAACTTAGTAGAGTTAAGGGGTCATCAATTTCTACCGCCCTTCATCTATTTCTCCGCGTTCACCGTGTTGATACATTTAGATGAAAATGACTCAATTTCTTCTCCAACTTATAGTTCTGAGCACTTCTGAAATTCCTAGCAAGAGTGGTATGCAGCTCGAATGCCTCACCCAGTTTGCAGCACCAGCATCCCTCGCAAGGCAGCGTGACACATACAACTCTATCATCACGACCTATTTTCATGGCGACATTGCGCTGCGCTCGAGTGAATGCACATGGAATGGCATCAGGTGTGATGAAAATGGCGTCCTCAGGTCCATGCGCATCGACAACAGCCGCACGTGGAACCCTACGCTGGTCGACATGCAGTGGGTTCCACCGACAGCGCAAACGGTGAGCATTCGAAACGTGAAGCTCTATGGAGGTTTTGTGGCGTCTGCCCTGCCAAGGGATCTCAGATTTCTCTTTTTGAAAAATTGCATGTGGCGGGTGGGTTATTCGGACATAGCCGGCAGCCTGAGCTTTGAAAAGTTCCCAAAGAAGCTCGAGGAGATGTTCCTCATTGGTAATCTGTACCGCGGAACTATCAATATCAAAGAGTTGCCAAAAACCATGCGGATTTTATTCCTTGATTCAAAATTCAAGAGAGAGGCGTATATGCGCTTCAGCGCTCTTCCAGAGGTAGCGCTCGGTGGTACGGGCAGAGTACCAGTCACTGATATCGATCTGTCTGACGAAGTAGACGAAGAGCCGAACGTGCGCGAACACCGCACGATTATGGAGATCGAGGCCTTGTCTAAATTTACTGATATGCTTCTATGAGCACGTTTTGGTGTAAAATGATGAAATGGCTGTGTGAGTAGGCTGTGTGGTGCGTATAAAATAACTCTAAAAGTTTACACTTTCTTCATTGTCTTGATTTAAATAGAAATGCTGCCACTCACCATTCTCTTGCAATCTGCTGACATGCAAACTGCTCGAGTAAATCGTGAGCTCCTCGGAGACCAGGCGCTTTTAGAACTCTGTGTTGAAGGCCTAACAGACGGATACAAGCAGATATTTAACGATGAAGTACACGAATATCTTGACGTTTGCGACTGGAAAGGGGTCACCTGCAACGCTGTACAGCATGTCACACGCATCGAATGGCGCTGGGAAAACTTCCACGACAAGGAGCATGCGGCAAGTATTGCGCTCGAGTTCCTCCCAAAGACAGTTGAGGACCTCAGCATTCAGAACAGCCATATGCATGGGACACTCCAGACAGCATACCTCCCACCTGCGCTTCGAGGAATGACGCTCTTCTTCAATAATTTTCACGGCTCAGTGGACATGCGATGCCTCCCGCCAAATATTTTCCTGATGAGCCTCGGCCGAAACGAATTTTCGGGCTCGCTTGATTTGTCTGCGCTGCCGAATAAAATTGCGTATCTGTTCTTAGATAGGAACAATTTTTCGGGAAGCATTGCACTCGACAGGCTTCCCGCGAGTCTCCGAGAACTTTCCGTCGCAAACAATGCGCTCGAGGGCACGCTGTGTGCAGGACTTCTCCCTGCTGAAATGAGTGAACTTGACCTCCAAGCCAATTCGATGAAGGGAGAAATTTTGCTCAGTGAGCTACCGCAAAGGCTTGGGAGCTTCGAGGCTCTGGGGAACAATTTTGAGGGAAATTCTGAATTGGCCCATCTGCCAAGCACCCTCTTTCTCCTTAACCTTGGAAGGAATATTTTCTCGGGGACTATAACGCTCTCGAATCTCCCACCGCCTATGGATTCGCTCTTTCTGCAGTGCAACCGGCTTGAGGGCGAGATCGACCTTACGCTACTACCAGGTAGCCTACGCATTCTTTATCTCCAAAAGAACCGATTTTCAGGAAAACTATCGATTGGATCGCTCCCTCCGGACATGTGCAAGCTGAAGGTGAACAATAATGTGTTTGAAGACATAGTAATCTTACCAAACGCACGTGTAGAAAAGCTGACGGTTTTCAAAACGTAGAACATGGAATCGAACATGAAACGAGTATAAGACTGCAGTTTCGTAGCATTATAGCCATCTTTGAATTCTGTGAGGAAATTCAAAATCAGAACTTAATTTCACTCACTCACTTTTTAGCTCAAAATGCTTCTACTCGTACTTCCAGCAGACACGATTCTCGCTCGAGCTTCAATTACCACTTTTGATGACCAGACGCTCATGGAGCGCATCATCGATCAATGCGACGATTACTGCCGCCTGGGCTTTACTGATGGCGATAACTTTTTCCTTCCAGCTTGCAGTTGGCCTGGAATCACATGTGACGGCAATGGCGCAGTTGTAAAAATCCATTGGGACGATATTATCACATCTGATGACAATGTTTTCCTTGATATGCTTCCCCAGAATCTGCAAACGCTTAAGCTATGCACGATAACGATGCACCCTTTTATATTCCGAGTGAATCACTCCCTAATGGGCTCAAATCAATAAATGCTTTTGGAACGATCCTCGAGGATGACATATTTGACTTTCACAACCTGCCATCGAGTCTGGGGACCTTGCATGCCAGTTTGTGCTCGCTGAAAGGAAGTATTTCCGTAGAGTTCCTTCCCGCGGCGCTCAAAAGCTTTCAGGTCGCAAGCAACCATCTTTCAGGCACTATCGACTTTGAAGCGCTCCCCAAAGGCTTAGAATTCCTAAACTTGGCATGTTGTCAATTTTCTGGTGAGCTCAACTTACATTCCCTCCCGAGCAATCTCAAGGAGCTCAATGTCAGTAATAATATTTTTTCAGGCGAGATCTCGCTCTGCTTTTTGTCCGATAACCTTGAAGTGCTCAACGTCGCACGAAATAATCTCAAAGGTGAGGTCCATTTCGAAAATCTCCCACGGGGCCTTCGATTTCTTTTCCTCGAAAGAAATGCATTTCAGGGGACATTGGATGTTTTAAACCTTCCAGCGTGTATGAAGGCTCTCAATATCGGCTGGAACGCACTGACGGGAACTATAAGCGCTCGGGACCTACCGAGGGGAACGGCCGACTTAACGCTCAATGAAAGCGGTATTCTCGAAGTGACACACATGGAAGACCTGCCGCGTGGTCTGTCGTATCTTTTCCGACATTTGTGATGGGTGAACGAAACAGGGTGATGTGATTCTAATAGAGTTAATATTCATCACCCTGTAAAATTCTTTAAGAAGTTAAATGCTCAAACTGTTCATCGCATCAGACACCGACCGCAACCTGAGCAGGCTCAACCCTTCGCTGCTCTCTGACCAAGCCAAGCTCGAAATGGCCTTTGAAAATGTGTCTAACAAAAAACAAATTACAGACACGAGTGGCAACTACCTCGACATAAGCGACTGGACAATGGTGACGCTCGGTGAGGGGAATGAGGTCTTGCAGATAGACATGTCGCTCGAAGATCCTGAGCCTGACCAGGTATTTGGTGGCACTGTTCACTTTGAGTTCCTTCCTGACTCCATTTCATTCCTTTTTCTTAGGCTTATGGAGCTCAAGGGCACGGTTACGACGCGTTCGCTTCCACAATCTCTCAAAACATTGGATTTGAGCGGCAATTCGCTCCAGGGGACGATTGACGCCTCTGGTCTCCCCACGTGCCTTCAGATTTTTTGCGCAAATCACAACGAATTAACTGGGGAAATAGATTTGACTGATCTTCCAGAAAGCCTACTCATATTGAATCTCAATCACAATCGTTTTCACGGCTCAGCGGAATTTTGCAATTTGCCCCAGAGGTTGGAACATCTCATGCTTGGTGGGAATAATTTTAGTGGAAGTTTGGACCTTGAGAATCTCCCAAGCACACTTCTCAGCTTGAGCGTGGAGAATAACAATTTTGAGGGACAAATCACCATGAAAAGTCTCCCGCATAAACTTCAAGAGATCGATCTCAGCCGAAATCAGCTGAAAGGCCAAATCGACACCAGCGTGCTTCCATTCGCTCTTGAGACATTGAATTTCAGCGATACTTTATTTGGTGGTCAGTTTGACTTTACGGCGTTACCACCATCGATGCACAATTTGAAACTGAGAAATACCGCATGCACTGGTCACGTTGATGTCCGTGAATTGCCGCGAAATTTGGAAACCTTGGACATCGGCAGCTGTCAGTTCCACTCCATTTTTGATATTGACAACATACCCGAAACTATCACGGAGGTGGATTTCAAGAAGAATAAGCTACAAGGAACCGTCACAACAGAGCGCCTGCCAGACTCTATAATGTCTCTGAACATCAGTTTTAACCAATTTGGCGGAATTTTCAATTTCCTCACCCTCCCTTTCGAAATCGTTGTGCTTGATGTGCGAGATAATCATCTTACTGGCGCTGTGAACTTTTCGGATCTTCCACCGCATATTCGATTTATATACGCGGCAAATAATGCATTCACAGGAAAAATCTATCGATCTATGTGTCGGGGCGTGATGGCTCTCGATTTTTCAGGTAACGATGTGCAAGTAGTCGAGGGAATTCACCATTTAAAGGCGTGAAGCTTGATAATCAAAGAAAGCAGAAAATGCGGTACGAAATTTTACAGAATTAAGGATTTTAAGAGATTAAATCAGAGCACTTCTTATAAAATACATCAAAAGAATACACACACACAAGACACACAAAAGACACTTTTTCTCATTGCACGTGTTCTCATACTAGTTTCCAATGATTTCTTCCATCTTTCTGTTATCTGCTGATTTCGCACTTGGTCGCCTCGACTCGACGCTCATGTCTCCACAGGCGTGCATGGAAGCCTTTATCAGTGGTGTACAAAATAAGCAAATGTTTACGGACAAGAGTGGCAACTTTTTAGATTTCGAAGAATGGGATGGTATCCAGCTTGACGACGATAAGAATGTCATTGCAGTTTATCTTAAGTTTGTTGAAGACGAGGAAGAAGAAGAATACCAAATGAAAGGGACTGTGCATCTTTCTTTTCTACCCGATACACTTCAGAAAATCGAGCTCGGCTGTAACGCGCTCCGTGGGATTTAGCGCTTCAGATATTCCATCTGCATGTACACATTTTGGTATCAAAAAAAACTATTTCGTGGGCTCAGTAGAGACCGAAAAGCTCCCAAAAGAACTGGAAATTTTTAATGCCAGTGATAATCAACTACAAGGAAGTGTCTCTTGCGCAGACTTTCCATCAAAACTTGAGGGTATCAACCTTGAACGAAATGAATTTACGGGGACAGTCGACCTTACAAGTTTGCCGTCGAAGCTTAAAAGTTTCGATCTCTCGATGAACAAATTCGAGGGATCCGTGGACTTAGCAAAACTTCCAGCTTTCCTCCTTAATTTGGATCTAAGCCGGAATAATTTTTCGGGGACGCTTAACTTTACAAAAATTGGCGACCGTTTGATGCGACTGGACCTTAAAAGGAACAATTTTTCCGGAGGAATTCATTTTGGTGAGGGTTCTCTGAGCTTGCAATTTCTAAGCATCGTCGATAATCACATGAATGGCGAAGTCGAAGCGAAGGATCTGCCGCGCGTTATGTTATACATCCATTTCAAAGAAAACAAATTTTATGGAGACTTTGACTTTGAGGCTTGTCCATGTTCGGCAAGACGACTGCACTTAGCAAACAACGAAAAGCTCACTGGCACGTGTGACACCGGCAAGCTACCGCGAAATTTGCAAGAGATCGACATTGCAAAATGTAGCTTTTATGGGACTTTTGAATTTGGGCAGCTTCCAGGAGACATCCGCCTTGTCGATGTCGAGCTCAATAATTTTTGCGGGTCAGTGTGTCTTGCCAATTTACCTGGGAAAATTGCGGTAATCAATGCGAGATCTAATAAGTTCTGCGGGAAAGTTGACCTCGCAAATGTACCGCCTTCTGTGCGGAAAATCGAGCTATCAAACAATCAGCTTAGTGCCGTGTTCGGTGCTCGTGAAGGGCTAGAATTGACAATAGACGGAAATCCACTCAACTAAGGGTAATTTTTGCGCCATTGGCTTTGAATCAAATCTCTCCGGCTCAATCACGAAGATCAGTGTGCAAAAAAAATATTGCTCAAGTCGATGATAGCCAGCTTCTACAAGAGATACAAAAAATGAAGGGCAAAAGCTTTAACCATGCCAGAAAGGTTCGAGAGTAGCGCTGTGCACTATGATAACTGCAAAATTCGTAATAAATTTCCACATTTCAAACAATCAGGTACTCAAATCTGGTGAGGCTTATTTTTTTAGCTAAGCTTTATCTGTTCTTTCCTGACTGCGTTCCCTCTAAAAATCTTTTCATTCATATCTCTTCAGATGCTCACTTTTGCTTCCACAGATGACATTCCTGTCGCCAGGTTTGATACCGCATCTTTGAATGACCAGGCTTGCATGGAGCTCCTTATCAGTGAAATGAGCCCTGCTTCTATCAGAGATTTCCAAGATGAAAATAAAGACTTTCTGGATATATCCGAATGGAATGGCCTGCACTTCGACGATAAGCGAAATGTGAGTGCCATTCGATGGCACGGGCACCAAGACATGCACGGGACTATTTTGCTCAAGTACCTCCCACGGCACGTGCAGCACCTCGAAATATTCCCCCAAAACCAAGAGAGAGCGTTCACTGGAACACTCGATGCCGGAGGTTTGCCAGAAACACTGCGAACGATCGATATCGCATTCAACAATTTTCACGGGAATGTTGACTTTGCCGTGTTCCCAGCGTCTCTCGAGATACTCAATATCTCATGGAACAATTTTGTGGGGACTGTGGACTTTGCGCAGTTACCGAGAAATCTCGTGAAACTCAACATTCGTCGAAATGGATTTTTGGGGAGTGTACAGCTTCTGTCGCTTCCCGCTGGCCTCGAAGCCATTCACATTGACTTCAATCACTTCAGAGGGGACATCGATATTTCCCGTGAAAACAGTCACTGCACGTATATAAATGGCGACAATAATCGTCTCACTGGAGAAATTGACTTTGCCAATTTTCCCGTGATTTGTGAGACAATTTCGCTCCGACGCAATACGCTCGAGGGGTCTGTTATTTTTTTGGATCTCCCACGCCAGCTTCGCTTTCTGTTTCTCGACCAGAATAAACTTTTTGGAACGCTGAACTTTCGAGATCTCCCATCGACCATCCGAAGCCTCTACCTCAGCAATAATCAGTTTACGGGGAATCTGTCTCTCGATGATCTCCCTGAATCATGCATAAAACTCGCTGTGAGTGACAACCACTTTGAGGGGACCGTGCAGGTGGGACCCTCGCTCGGCCGAATGCAGGTCCTTGACCTCTCGTGCAACGATCTGACCGTTGAGGTGCAGCAAGTGAGCGTCCGGGACGGGTACGAAAGAACTCGGTCTGTGCACTTTGAGGGGAACACAGTCATCAACATGGATGAAAGTGCTCGGCTGTCGTGGGTCTATAGCTGGTGCAATGTTCTGTGATGCGAAGAAAAGAGAAATTTCGAGCACTATGCGTGATTGTTAAAAATCGTTAGAATTTATAGCATAAGCATAGGAGAAATCAATCTTTTTTTTTTTTGCAAACTGTATACTTGTTTGTTTAATCTGAGCCTTAGGATTATTTTTCGGAATGAAAGCTGAGTTAGGCCGAAGTTACTTCTTAGGCACGCAATGAAGCATGAGGCCAACCCTGTCACGGTCAATGTATAAAGCGCTATGTTTTACTGCAGTTACGGTTAGAGAAGGAAAAAGAATGCTCATATTGAACGAGAATTCTTCGGTATACTCAAGACTTTTTCACTTACGTTTGATGTTGAAACTCCATCAACTTTTTAGAGAAATGTAGGAATTTCACGTTGTTTTGCGGAGTTTGGCTCTTATGACAGTGTTTTATAAACTTTGAACATCAGAGATTTTTCTACCATTCAGAAGTCCACTGTCTAAAGTAACGAGGTTCCATAAGAAATTCGCGTAACGTCACGTGTCAAGTAAAGCGAGTCAGTTGATATTTCATTGAACACTCAAAATTCGATATGCTTGCGGAATAGAGCTTGTGAGTTTGAAATCTCAAAAATCTGGATAACACTGTCTCATTTCTTTTCGAGCTTCTCAGGTAAAAATGGACTCTTTCACTTTTCTCGCAGCTGACACACTATCACTCAGCCGGCCAGACTACGATTCGCTTCCGACGCAGTCCAAGATGGAACTCTTGATCGAGGGATTTCACGAAGATGTGACAAGCTGCATCCGTGCAGAAGACGGCGCCTTCATCGACACGTGTCAATGGCCCGGCATTACCTGCGATGCATTCGACACAGTCACCACTATTTGCTGGACCTTTGACACCCGAGAGGTCTCGGTGATAAACCTTCATTTTCTGCCAGAAAGTGTAGAAGGAATTCTCGCGCAGAGCTGCCACCTCAAGGGCTCTTTCGAGAATATCGCATGGCCTCCACGCCTCAATTTCATTATCGTCAGCGATAATCTTTTTGAGGGGACTGTTGACTGTACTGCTCTGCCAGAAAGCCTTGAGTCCATCGGTCTGAGTTCGAATCAAATCGTGGGGTCTCTTGTTTTATCAGCTCTGCCGAGCCGGCTTGAGAGCATTGACGCCACTGCGAATAGGCTCACGGGGAGTCTTAACCTCACGAGGCTACCTGCATCCCTCGAGTTCCTCATGCTGAGCTCCAACTTATTCCACGGGAGCATCGCGCTCGACTGCCTCCCTGAGTCGCTCAAAGCGCTCGATCTCTGGAACAACGCGCTCACAGGGCCTATTTGCGCAGTGAATTTGCCCAAAGGGCTCAGTCGAGTACAACTGGACGCAAACAATTTTGCGGATGACGCATGCATCGAGATTGGGGAAGGTCGAGTGCTTTTTATTGACAGGGCAATTCGCATTGTGAAAAGTGAAAGTGGAGATATTATAGATGCGGGCCAGTTTTACAGAAGTGAACTTGATGCGAGATTTATATAACTCGATATCGACAAAAGTGTAGTTGCAGTGCGCCAGGACCCTTTTTCCCAGAGATCGATTCATATCTTTGCATCTTCTCTGAAAAATAGAATATTTTTGGCTATCCTCCGCATCTCCAATAGAAATCAGGTCCTGCAAAAATTGAGGGACTTTGCGTGACATTCGTGCCATTACAAACCTGGATGAAGACTCATCTTCAGCGACTTAAACTTATTGAAACTTTTTTTAATTAATACAAAGAATAGATAGAAATATTCATTAATTCTAAATTTCCACTCTATGAAAATCTTTTTACGCTCAGAGAATGCTCAATTTCGAACTGCTTGTGCGCACAGCCGATTTCTCTGCAAGCCGGCCCGACTACGCCTCGCTACCACCGCAGTCCAAGATGGAGCTGCTCATCGCCGAGTTCCACGAAATCACCCGAAACAGCATTCAAGGAGACGACGGCTTCTTTCTCGACGTCTGCGCGTGGCCAGGCGTGAAGTGCAACTGCGATGAAGAAGTCACAAGCATCAACTGGAGGCTCACGAAAGACGTCGGCGGGACTATCCACCTCGAATTCCTGCCTGAAACTGTCGATTCGTTTACCATTCGTACATGTGGATTCAATGGATCGGTCGAAGCCAAAAATCTCCCGCCGGGCCTCCGCTTTATGACGCTGAACAGAAATCGACTGGAGGGGACGATGGACTTTCGATCGCTTCCAGCTTCACTCATAGATTTCGACATGAATGAGAACAATTTTACGGGGCCTGTCGACTTGACGAACCTGCCGGTGGGCCTAAGGTCTCTCTTATTCGAAAAAAACGAATTTGAGGGAACAATAGACCTGACGCAGCTCCCAAGTGAAATGTACCATCTCAATGCCAGTCACAATAAGCTGACGGGATGTGTTGACCTCACGCGGCTGCCTAAGTTTATCGAAGAACTCAACATAAGCGCAAATGCGTTTCACGGAGAAGTCGATTTGACGCAGCTCCCAAAAGAGCTGCTGACACTCAACATAAGCCACAATGCGTTTACAGGAAAGCTCAGTATCACGAATACGCCGATTTCTTTATCGAGCATTAATGTCGCGAGGAATAAATTTTCGCCGATAGCCTGCATTGATATAGACGACGACAATGAGCCCAAAGTGGTCTTCTTAGACGCTGCACTCAAGGAAGTTTTCGACTGCAGTGGGCGAAAGGTTAGTGACGAGATCACTTTCTGGATTGACGATCAAGGCAGAGAGGTGAAATTTTACTCTGATACGAACGAAGAGTGCGTTTGTGATTCACCAAGTGTGGAAATGTGCGCTCAATAGAACTCATAAGGATTTATATGAATTAGGGAGAATGTAGAATTTGAAGCAAAGTGAAAGAAATGTTTTTGTAAAAGAACTTAACCTCTTAAAGTGTGTTTTTTAAAAATGTGAAATAGAAGCAAGTAGAAGGCATGAGAGCTTCTTTTCGGTTGATGCAAAGGCATAAAAATACAGAGGAGCAGCAGATTTGAATCCATCCTATAAGTACAGAGTGCATTGAAAAGAGAAATTGAAGCCATCTTGAGATGAAATCTAGCAGAAACCACACATAGATGAAAGAATACTTCATTCAATCATAAACATACGGAATTGTCTCACGAGATATTTGCAGATTTTCGAGCATAGAATCGCAACGCCGTATTGCAGAAATCTTTGTTGACTCAAGGTCCAACTGCTCCATAGTACCAGGTAGAGACCGAACGTCTATTGTTCCTTCAAAACCATTGTGATCCAAGTAGATGCACTTTATTCGCGGCGGCAGCTGCGTCAAGCCCACTCTTCCATGGAATTCATTACCATCAAGAAAAAGCCGCTCCAAGGCGTTCGGTAGTCGAGTCAGGTCAACAGTCCCTTTCAGACCATTGTAAGAAAGTAGCAACGATTCGATTTTTTGCGGGGCCAAGTGTAATTCGATGGTGCTGCAAAAATCCTCCCACCACCAGTTGACCTTGATAACATTCGCAGATTCATCGCACTCTACGTCGTGCCATTCACAGACGTCCAAAAATACACCATCAGCATCTAAGAACCTCTTTTTTGCAGCTGTGGCGAACGGATCGACCAAAAGCTCCATAAGCACCTGGTCAGGTAGGAGGGCCGTATCGGCTCGGCTGAGAGCAGCGTCCATCGCAAAAACGAAAAATGACATTGAAATTATAACGTGTTCTTAAAATTTTTACAAGAAAAAAAACTTGACTAAAGTTTGAGGCTCATGAGAGATAGAGCTCACCGTAGAGGGACCAAAAGGTGAACATTCAAGTACTCATGGCGACCGGATTTATCTCGATTTTGACTGCAGATCAGAGTGACAATTTTCCTTCATCTATGGACACCACAGATATATGATAATACGTACATGCAAACAGATCTTCTACGAATATATTCTAGATCTCCTGTGCGCTTCATCATCTTCGGCTCGCGAGTGCATGCATCTGCGCTCGCTAGTGCGCATATCTGTATGTCATATCAAACGCTGTGGTACCGTTACAAAGACGTCAACGACAATCCTTAGAGGTTCAGACTCCGAAGAGCCCGGGCCCTCTCTCGTGTTCACGACTTTATGAAAAATCAACAAAATTGACAGGCATTACGTCGCTTGGGGTCAAGCGCACGTAAATCGCAAAGTCATCAGCGTGTCACATAAGTTTGCGAACAACTCTTTCGATGCAGATACGGAGAAAATCTCATCTGCATCAGCTCCCTAGAATACCTGCGAAGCTTAGACAAAGCGATGATTTCCACATGCCCACTTGAAATTTGTGTCGTCACTCAGAGCTGGGAGAGGATGGGAAGTACTCGAAGTGCATTCGACTATAAGCTGAATAGAGATTAGTCAGTGAGGGAATTCTTTATCAATTATTCTATTTTTGAATGATGGAGCACTTTTCCAAGTAGTATCGAAGAGATTCTACTTAGCCCGACTGTAAATCACATGCCCCATCAGCAATTGTATCCAAAGGAAGCCAATTTTTGGACCCAATGAAATCTCATAGGGCCCGTGCCAATATCACCCGTGCCAATACACGCGCTGCCAGTACATCGCTGGCTGCCGCATAATCTCACATTCATGCAACTTTGGCTTGTAGAATACTGATCGCTCATTCACTGCATCGTTCGTTGTTATGGGCCGAAATGTACCGATGGTCTCGTCTCTTCCGCCCTGACGCGCCCGCGGTCGTAATTGACGATCGCAAGTGTCTCAGGAAGATTTGCGTAGTACACAACTTTCTGTTCAATTTTGTTCCGTGAAATATAGAGCGCCTCAAACGTTTTCGGAAGGTGTGTCAGTGAAATTGGACCAACAATAGAATTTTCGCTGAGGTTGAGAAGCACGAGCTTTTGCGGTAATCGCGTAAGAGCCACTGTGCCTTGAATTTTGTTTTGCTAAAAAAAAAATAACTTGGGACCCCCTTGGAAAAAGGCTCGTTTCAAAAGTTGACGCAAAACCACAGTTTGAGAGTTCAAAAAACTGTACTTTTGGCGGAAGATACGCAATTGAGAGATTCCCGACTTCGATGTCGAAAATGCGAATTTTTGAAATTTCCCCGTTGCTGCACATCACTTTTCGCCACGAGCACTCACTGTCTAAAGATTCACCCTTGAATTCGCGCAAAAAATGCGGGTTGGCGTTCCATACAAACCGAGCCATAAGTAACTTCTGCAGCGACCGGTTTCGAATTGAACCGTGTTCATTTTGGCCTTCAACCATTGCGAGGTACGTCAGTAGCATTTTTTAGGCATGGAAGTGCATAATTAGAGAGATAGCTCTGAGACCCGTTAGAGAACAATCTTTTCTATGATTCACTTTTATTCGTATAGAAATTAAATTTTCAGAGAGTGAACACGCAGGTAAGAGCATCTCGTGCAATTTCTTAGTACAATATTCAGAATTGCACAAAATTTGGGGCCTTTACCTTCACTTTTTCTTCAAAAGAATTGAATCGAAGGTCAATCCGATCGCAACTAGCCGGAAGGGCATCAAAGCAGAGATCCCCCGAAAATTGATTCGTTCGAAGCTTTACTATGCGCAAAACCACAGGCAGCTGGGTCAAGTCAATTTCCCCGCTGTAATTGTTTGTACTCGCGTAAAACGTTTCCAATGTCGGTGGTAAGCTCGTGAGATCTAAAGAGCCGCTAAAACAGTTGTTCTCGAACCAGATGTGCTCCAGCTTTCTCGGCAGATCTGCTGTGTTTGTCTTCCCGAAAAATTGGTTGTCATTGATGTAAAACTCAAGCAGCGTGTCGGGCAGGTCGCTCAAATTGACAGTGGACTGAAACTTGTTGTACGAGAGCTCTAACTCTTCGAGCGTGCGGGGAACTTGTGAAAAGTCGAATTCTTTGACACCATGCAGCCAATCCTTGCTGCTCCAGTCGATGGAAATAACACGTGAAGTATCCGCATCGTCACATCTGACACCAGACCAGCTCTGAATATCTTCGAAGTCACCGTCCTTGCTTCGAATACGTGGTGTCTCGGGAACTTCCTCTTTTTGCTCAACAAGTGAAAGAAAGAGGAGCTCCATGCGCATCTGGTCAGTGAGGAAGGCGATATCTGGCCGTCCAAGTGCGGAGTCGATCGAAAGAATGAGTTGGGGCATAGGCATTTAAGAATAATGTTTTGAATGAAAGAAAGAGCTAGTTTCGCTTAAGAAGAAAAGATAGATGAAAAGAAGTTGAACAGACCATCGGTTGAAAATTGATAAGATCTCATAGCATGATTATGATGAGCATATCAAATCTTTATGACTTCCCTTGCGCGCTCACAGACATCGTCCCTATTCCAGTAGCTTTTCAGCCCACCGATACGCATACTCGGACCTTGAAGTGTACAGTCGTAGATGGTTGATGGAAACGCAGATACGAGCAAAAAATCTTGCTTCACTACTTTGTGTGATATATCGATGGCGTCCATTGGTGGAAGGTTAACCAATGGACCGAGAGCCCTGATTTGGTTGAATGAAATGTCAAAATATTCAATTTTCCGAGGAAGATACTCCAGATCGATGCGACCAAAGATCTCGTTTCTCGAGAGATCCACATGTCGAGCTTCTCTTGGCAGCATGCGAGTTTCCACGCTGTACCGCTACATGCATTTATCCACTGTGAGCTTTTCGACTGCTGGTGGAGCGACCTGGAGCGCAAAGTTACCGATGGCATATTCTTTGTAGTACAGTGCGATGACTTTTCCATCTCGGCAACGTACACCCTCGTAGTTGTAAACATAGAGGCACGGGCAAAGGTTCTCATCGTCAAAAAGCATCATTCGTGCAGCTTTCAAAGTATCAGAGACTGTGCTGAAAAAATTGAGCATGAGGTCACACTGTTTTGACACCATTACGCTATTGCGGCTTATTCCTCGGGATTCCACAGCGTAAAGAAGAACAGTGAAGATCATTTCTCAGTTTAAATTAAAGAATTGAAACACACACATTCAACCTGAAACAAGAATTTTCAGTACTCTCTTTGGGTAAACTTATTAAAACTTAATAATCAATTGATCAATTAAACATATTCTATACCTAAGCCCAAGGCTTCAGTACGTCCTTTTTGAGCTTGATAGTGAAGTCCTTTGTGTCCTCAACTGGATTGCCATTTTCCTGAAGACATCTTTCGACTCCGCATTCCTCCAAATACAAAGCTTTTAAGCCCAGGGGAATCGGCCCAACACGCAACACCTCGTTCTCGAACGCATTATTCCCCAAGTTGATGATTACCAGTGACTTTGGGAAATCAAGGAGCTGCAGGACCCCACACAGCTTATTATCAGGAAAAATAGCCGCTTGTATACATTTGGCATCACTGCTTATGGCAAATGTCCCGTCCATCTTGTTTGCAGACATATCGATGACCTCAAGTCTTCTCGATGTAAGCGTGACACTGGCATCTCCGGTAATACGCATTTGTGGCAGCTCCAGCATTCTGATAGAACCGTTTTGGTGCCTTAGGTCAATTGGGCCCGAAAAGTCGTTTCCGGTGAGACCTAAGACTACAAGAGAGTCTGGAAGTGATTGAATGCTGATTTCACCCTCAAACTGATTTTGGCTAGCCCGAAAAAAGTGCAAATTGGGAGGGAGGTTCAACAAGTCGATCATCCCAGTGAGTTCATTGTGTTCAACACAGAAATATGAAAGCGCTTGCGGCAGCTTCGTTGTATCGATGCTTCCAGTCAGCTTGTTTGAACCTAAATTGAAGTCTTGAAGCGATGCAGGTAGATTTGTCAGGTTAATGCTTCCAGATATTTTGTTCGAGAAGCCATCGAACTTAACAAGGGTTCTCGGTAGTTCCTCGAGATCAATCGATCCGTAGAATGCACACTCTGAGAAGTCAAACTTTGTCAGCGCTGGCGGGAGCTCACGCAATCTTAAAGTTCCTTCTATCTTTGTTTTCATTATCATAAGCTTAGTCATACCCTTTGGTAGATTGCAAAAATTTTCGAGCTTCGAAAAAGAGGATCTGTGTATTTTCAACGCTTCGAGCCCATCTGGCAGACTCCCAAGGTCCACGACACTTGAAGAATCTGCCTTGACTTCTAGCTTTCGCAGCGCGGCTGGTAACTTTGTAAAATCCACGGTAATGCCTAATCCAGTCACAAACAGACTCTCAACAGTTTTTGGCAACCACTCGGTGCGGACGTCGTCAAAAAAACCCGTTGTGACGGACTGCACATTACCTTCGGCGTCAAGAGTGCATTGTGGCATATCAGACAAATCCTTAAAATTTCCATTTTCGTCCCGGATATCACTTCGCTTACTTTTGCTGAAAGCAAGCTCTATCAAAGCCTGCTGGGACATGGAATCGTAATCGAGTCTGCCAAGCGCACTATATATATCTGCCATTTGCATGACAGCGACAAAGGGCAGCATTCGTAAATTTTTATTGAGATCAAAAAGGGAAAAAATCAACAGCCACGGAAGCATTTTTCAAGAACTTATTATTGTCTCAAATAAATAATGTTTCTGCTCTTTAAGTCCCATGACTTACACCTTACATGTGCGTTTAATCAGCGTAAATTATGTCGTATGCTCTTTCATGTAAATTTTCATTACCGTCTCATAAGTAGACCATAAGCATTCCATCTCGTCCGTCCCCCTCGTATTCGTCGAGATTGTTGCCCTTGAGATCAATTTTCTTCAGCGTCATTGGGACCATCGAAAAATCGATTTACCCTATGAAGGCATTTTGTCCTGCACACAGCTCTTCCAGGCCCTTTGGGAGCTGCAATAAATTTACGCTGCCCGAAAATTTGTTATCGGATATGAATAAGTTCAACAGCGGCTTGGGCAGCGAGCAGAAGTCAAATTCTCCTTCAAATTGGTTATTTTCGAGTACGAGCCACTCCATCGTTCTCGCCAGGTCACAAGTTTGAACGCTGCCTTGAAATTTATTTTCACTTAGATTCAGAGTGTTGAGAGACCGTGATAGCTCACTAAAAGCAATTGATCCGCTGAGATCGCAGGCACCAAGGTCTAAGTCCACAAGATGCTTCGGTAGGACACTTGTGTCGACTGTCCCACCGAACTGACTATCATTCACGCGAAAGTTCACAAGCGCATGAGGAAGTGTTTCAAGCTTCATTTTCCCCGTAAAGGAGTTCCCTCCGACGACGAATGTCTCCAAACTCTTTGGAAGACTGTCCCAATCAATAGTCCCTTTCATCTCGTTATCCATAGCATTTAAAAGCTTCAGATCTTTTGGACTGTTAGCAAAGTGGATATCCCCCGTTAGCTTATTCTCCGAAAAGTCTATCTGTCCGATTTTCGTATTGAGGTTTGTGAGGTTCAGCTCACCATGAAATTGATTCTTCGCAGCCCAAATATCCTGAAGAGGGCATGGTAAACTCGTCAAGTCCACTGTCCCCGTAAAGGCGTTGTTTTCGATATCCAATTCTATAAGGCGAGGTGGAAGCGTCGCGAAATCGAGCTTTCCGTGCATACGGTTAGATTTAATTAAGAAATGCTCGAGGCTCTGTGGGAGATTCGCTGTCTCGATGCTGCCCTCATAGAAATTGCCACTAACATCAAAATAAACAATAAGTTGCGGGAGGTCTCTGCTCTCAATCTTTCCACGGAGCTTCTGCTTGATCAAAGTGAGATCTCTGATGGTATCTGGAAGAAAGCGAAAATTTACACTCCCGTTCAGTGTAGGGTCTTCTTCATCGTTAGAACCAAGCTCAAAACCTAAAATCACATCAGAGCCTGGGTCAATATTGGTTCCTGGCCAACCCTCAATGTCATAGTAGTTTCCGTGGAGGTCTTTGAAGGCGCTCTGATTCTGTACACCTGCAATGAACATTTCCATCTTGGCCTGCTGTGTGAGCAGCGACGGGTCGAGCCGGGTGAGGTGCGGGTCTGCGCTTTGTATAAGAATGAGCAATTGTATCATTTTCTAAGGATTACTTGTACTTAGAAAGACAATACAGTACAAAGGTCGAAGTCTCATTGATGAGACGGCATGACTTTAATATGGATCTAATACAGCTCAATAAAATTTCTTATGAATCAACATGAACAGCTGACTACCTTTTTTATCAGCACAATGCCAGCGTTCCAGATACATATAGGGGTGCCATATAACGCCATCCCTTTGTGCCTTTTTACCGCCTCAGCTCCACACGAGTGAGAAAGCCATCATCTCCCATTTCAGCAGAGAAATCTGCGTCATTATCTAAAACGCGTGCGATCTTGTTGTTCGAAAAGTCTATTGTTTGAACAGATTCCGGTATCGCTCCGACAAGCAAATCCCCTGAAAATTCATTGTGCTCCGCGTGGATCCGCTGAATTTTAGCAGGTAGACCCGAGAGGTCGACATTCCCGCAAAAATGATTCTTCGCGATGACAAGCAGCACCATATTCGGCGGAAGACTCCTCAGGTCGAAGTCCCCGCTAAATTGATTGGACGCGATGTTCAAATTGCAGAGACCACTTGGAAGATCCTGCGCAGGCACACTCCCGTGTAATTTATTCTCAGACATGGTGAGCGTTTGCATGCCAGCGCCCATGTCCGAGAATGCGACAGTTCCCTGAAAAAGATTGTTTGCGATGGACACGCTCTGCATGAAGCGCGGCCATAGCGCGGGTTCGAGACTTCCCTCAAATTTGTTTTGAAAGATCAGGAGACACTCGATGTTCTGCGGAAGGTCTCCAAAGAAGAAAAAGCCTGTGAGCTCGTTGCAGTGGAGGCTGAGGGCCATGATATTCTTAGGGAGTGACTTCACGTGGAAACTGCCCTCAAAACGGTTCTGGTGCACGTTAAAGTCAGTGAGCGCTTCCGGCGCGTTCAAAAGCGCAATGGACCCCGTCAGTGCGTTGTTGTTGATGCACACTGTTTGAAGCGTTCTACTGAGCCGCGTGAGGTCGACTTCCCCCGAAAATTTATTCGCATCTGCCAAGAAACCTTTGAGACGCGGGGGTAAGCTAGTTAAATTGAGACTCCCGTGGAATTCGTTCGACTGAATGATAAAAATTTCCATCTGAGGGGGGAGCGACGTGCAGTCAATCTCCCCTACAAACGCATTGTGACCGATATTGAACCGAATAATCGTTCTTGGTAGATCTTCTACATCAATGCTCCCAGAAAGTGCGTTTTCTGCGACGGAAAACGTATCGACGTGCGGTGGAATGTCACTTGCTACAAGTTTCCCCTCAAGCGCGTTGCTATCAAGACTAACCCACAAGACGGAGTGGGGAATGAACGCAAATTGTACTCGTCCACCGAGCGAATGTGCATTTACTTGGCGCTGATGCAGCCGAATATCTCGAACATAATCGTTTCTGTCACACTGCACACCGTGCCAGTCGCACATGGAAAGGAAGGAGCCAGTCTCGTCAGTAAAGCCACTTGCATTCGTAACACCTCCAAATGCGATTTCCATCTTGGCCTGGTCGGTGAACATTTCAGGGTGAAGCTTGCCGAGGTTTGTGTCGAGGGGGTGATCGGCAGCGGTGAGTACGCTGAAAAGCATATTTTGCATTTTGAAAGATATAGAATCAGAGATCATTGAAGTGAAATCTAGACGGAGTTTCTTCGCTCCAACCATGATTGACTTGGCTTACTCTTTTAAAGAATGGCTTATGCGCACAGGAATTCGGAGATTTGTTAAGTTTTACTTTCGGCCCTTTCGGTCTTCGGCCACGACACAAGAGACCTCGATGTCAGTATTTACTCAGCCGAAAAATTTTCTTTTCATGCGGTGAGCGATCAGCTGGCGTCAGCGGTACAATCTGAAATGGATCTTCAGAGTGTGGGTTCTTTCCGACAACAACAGCTGTCAAGTCAACTGGAAGTTTCGCGTAGTAAATTTTTTGGTCAACTTGATTCTGACTAAAGTTCAGCGATCGCATGTTCTTCGGCAGGCGAAGCAGCGTAACTTTACCCTGGATGTTATTGTCCATCACAGAGAACCACTCGAGCTTGTCTGGTAGCGTGTTGAAGTTCACGACGCCGAAAATATTGTTTGAGTGTAAATTGACTTCGATAGCGTCGCGTGGGAGCCGACGAGTGTTGACAGGAAAGTGCTGCCTGCAACTTGTGATAGAAAGCCACCGGACAGTCTGCGGTGCGTAGCTTAACTGAACATTGCCAAAAAAGTCACGCATGTAGCGTATGCCGACGACTGTGCCTTTCTTGCACTGGATGCCCTCCCAGAGTGAAGTGGTTTCACCACTGCATATTGCGCTGTTTGTATCGCCATAAGTGATCTGATCCAAGCGTTGCTGATGGATCTTCTGGAAGAACAACTGCATGAGTTGCTGCTGCATACGCCTATCGTCGTCAGAGTCGATACAGATTAAAATTGAAAATATCATTGTGAATTCTGAGAGTAAAAAGTTGGTGATATGATTGAACGACAAAACATTGCGCCAGTCACATACAGAATGAATTTGGGTGCAAGTTTGAGATCTTTTTGCATGTATTAGGTTTAAAGTGTTCTAGGAGTTAAATTTCTTTCTCATTGATCATAAGAATATTGAGATTCATGCGAATCCAAGAGCTCATCAAGCGTTTCCAGTGCCCTCCTTTTATTCGAGGTGCCAAAAAGGCGGTAGGCGCTTTGAATGATGTCACAAGGGTTTTCCATCTGACCGAGGTTATACCAAAAAGAGTTATCTATCGAAATTGCACTACTTCTCTGATTCGCCTTGCATATTGCTCCCAGTAGCTTCATGTCGCTATTCTGAATCCAAAACTTGGAATAGAATTTATTCGTTGCTCGAAGTGAAAGCAGCAGATTGCAATACTCTGGAGGTAATGGTGATTTGTTCAGAATGTTCAAGTTACATCTTGTAAAAGCTCTTTCATTTTCAAAGATTTTCTCTGCGCCCAATGGGTCACATAGCTCTTCGGTATTAAAGAAAATCTTATTGTCAAGTCGTAGTCCAACACTACCCGGTTTCAAGGGAATCGAAATTTTACTCAAATCACTTTCGGTTAGCCATAAGGAAGATCGGAATGAATTTTGCATCTGATACTCAAAAAGCGCTTTTTGTTTCGGGTGCCCAATTCTCTTGGAGCTTAGAACATATCGAGAAATATTGAGTATTCTGATCTTCAGTAGCTCTGGATCGTTCGTTTGCTGTATGTTGTACAGTGGGTCATGAAAATATGGTATCTTGAAATGCTTGCTGTCTGGAAGAACATAGAATTCATTTCCTAAAATGGACCAGAGATACGCCTTCGAAATCCAGATATTCTCGCGAAATCCGAACGCTTCTGCATAGTCTTCAAGCGAACACATTTGCTTGAAGCCGAATGGCCGTGCATAGGATACGAGAAAATGCCGTCGGCGTAGGTAAAAATCAAAGAGACATTCTCCATTCTTTATTTGAGAAATGTTGTAGTATGCGACTGGCCCCCAAGCAGTCGGTACCGTTACTGCCTCGGCGTTTGCCATAAGCTGAGCTCTTTTAAAACCTCCTATTTCTCTACTTATGCACAAATCGAGATCACATTTCTTCACCCAGAGTGCATGCTGAAAGCCTCTGCAGCGCAGATAAAAGCATGCACATGGCGGCCGGATGGGTCTTCCGGTGAGCAATTCAACTTCCATGTACATTTTTACTTTACAAGTGGAATCCTCGAGATTGAACAAAAAAACAAAGCAAGCAGAGGTGAGTTTAGAAAAGCCAAACTACAATAATCTCAGAATTATCTCTTTCATATGGATCGAAGCCTTCACCTATTTCATCAACTTTCGTAAATAAACGTGCGAAAGCCTAAACGGCCGAACATCGCGTACGAGCGATAGTCGCTTTCTTTCCCGAGCAGAATCTTGTCATCAAAATCGTTCCAAGTGAAGTCGAAACTGTAACGCCTCGTCGTGTCGCCCTCTGGTAGATAGCGGAAGCTGTCATTTATATGATCGATGTGACCGCGCAAGGTCCGTAGGTTCAGCTCACCCGATAGACCATTTCGATGGCAGTCGAGCGACTCAAACTTCGGGGGAAGCTGTGACAAGTCGATAGTCCCTGTCAGGGCATTGCACGATACGTCCAAAAACTCCATTGTCTGTGGCAAACATGTGAGCTCAACTTCACCTGTGAGGTAGTTCGCGTTGACTCGCATTTCTTGTAGATGCGGTGGGAGATTCTCTTGGCTAAGCTCTCCACCCTTGAACAAACCAGTGAAACGTATGAGCATGATGCGTCGCTGGTCATCGAATCGAAGTTGGGGATGCCAAGATTCGATCTCCGTAAAGTAACCTTGTGCATCTTTAAAGCGACTCTCATTGTTCAGAACAAAGGAATCCATGAAGATCTCCATGATCATTTGCTCAGAGAGGCAGTCTTTGTTGAAGCGCCCAAGCGATGCTATGTCTGCAGATGCGAAGAAAGACAGCGGTGACATGATTAAAATGTTCAAACGATAATCTTATATAAACGAATCAAATGTCACTTCAATCGTCTCTGTCAATTTGCATTACTTTTTCAACTAATGTGGGCCCTGCTTATAGGCCTGTCTGCATATATCTAAAAATTGTCCTCATCAAAATTGTTGTCAGATACATCCCAGTACTGAATATCATTAGGGAGAGCCTGGACATTCAGGACGCCGTGAAAGCGGTTTTCGTATATTTCAAAGCGCTGCATACCTTCCGGAAGACCTTCCAGCGCTATTGTTCCGAAGAAATCGTTCTCTTCTATGTTGAAATGGAGAATGCTTCGTGGCAGCGCTGCGATATCGACGCTTCCCGTAAATCGGTTCTTCGATATATTGAACCTTTCCAAAGATGCAGGAAGATCTGCGAAGCCCACACTTCCTGAAAGTTCGTTACTGTGAAGATCGATCTTCTGAAGGTCCGGAGGGAGATCCGCGCAGTTCAGTGAGCCATAAAAATTGTTTGAGTCCAAGAAGAGTGTCCGAAGCTTTCGCGGCAGTGACGCGGCCTGTATGATCCCACGAATTCTATTATATGCGATCGTCAAATACCTAATTTCTGGTGGGAGCATCGTGATTTCGATGTCTGCTGTTGCGGAAAAGCTTTCGGTGAAGCGAATGTTCGTCACACGATCCGCATCATCACAATAGATTTCATTCCAGTCGCACACGTCGCGGAACGTCCCATCATCCTCGCGGTATGGAATGAGTGACTCGTCCTTCATTTGGCTCATGAACAGTTCCATCAAGGCCTGGTCAGTGAGCATACTGCGATCGAAGCGCCCAAGAGATGCGTCGGCACAGTAAATGATTGTCAAAAGCATAGTAAATCTTCAGAATTAAAAAGGACTCGATCTCAATTCTATTACAAATGGCATGGGAAGAACAAACTGTGTCTTCTTAACTATTCCAACGCCACTCCCATGAAAAATAGACTGCGACAAACCCGTCCCGAAAGTCCAAAAGATATTCCTTATCATTCTCGTCTAGCACGCAGGTGATTCGATTGAGCGCCAGGTCAACGCTCATTGGGCGCAGGTCTCGATGAATACGCGCGATACCCTGCAGATTGTTACTTCGGACGCTGAGTGTCTCCAGATTTTTCGGAACTTTGAGAAGGCTGAGTTCCCCTGAAAAACTGTTCTCGTTCAGCAAAAGTACACGAAGTGCGGGAGGGAGATTTTGAAAGTTTAGCCCACCGCACAGCTGATTGTGTGAGAGGTCGATTTCTTTCAGTGTTGCAGGGAGCCTTGCAAGCTCTATTTCACCCGAAAATGCATTGGAAAAGAGAACGAGCGATTCAAGTTGTGGTGGCAGGCGACTGAGGTAGATCGAACCGTGCAGAGAATTTTTTGACAAGTCGATTTTGCGTAGTGCTCGTGGTAGATTCGTCAGCGCAGCGTTCCCCTCGAAAAAGTTTCCGCTCACATTGAGATCAGAAACGCTTTGTGGTAGATTTTCGAGGTCCAGCGTTCCAAAGAATTTACTGCTAACGAGATGCAGTTTGCCAAGCGTACGCGGGAGGCCACGCCAGTCGACACTGCCGTGAAACTTTGTTGCACAGATGGTGAGCTTCTGCAGATCCGGTGGCAGGCGCTTCGTGTCCAGCGTGCCATGAAGATTCAAACTCTTCAAAAAGATTTCGGTGACTGTATCTGGCGCATACTCGAGGGCCGGCTGTCCCTCTACATCGTCGAAAAAATAGATGCTGAATACGTCACCTGCTGAGTCAATCTCGAATACCACGTATTCAGCGGTTTCCCATGTGCTGAATGGGAGGTATTCGCCCTCAGCATTCTGAAATGCCCGTTTTGTCTCATCAGCGAGGTTCTCGACGAGCAGTTCGAGGAGCCCCTGCGTGTCGAGCATACTCCGATCAAACTTGCCGACGGCAGAGTCAGCAGTAAGCACGCAGAGAAAAAACGAATGCATGGGAATTCTTTGCAGAAAAAGAACAAAGGAGAAAGGCAAACAGTGCATGCGATTGCTCTGCAAATTCAAAATTTCCAGAACCCAAAAGGAAAGCCTTCATTAGTACCAAACGACTGGCTTCCCTGCGCTGTCGACGATACTTGACACGCTCTTATCCACTGTCAGATCGAAAGGGCCTGGGGCATTGATTATGGCCTGCGGTTCAAATTGGTTGCGGGAGGCGTCCACACGAGCGACACTCACAGGAAGGCGCATCTGCAGCATCCCGCAGAGATGATTGTTCTGGAACAAGAGATGCTGGAGACCGCTACGTATGTCAATGAAGATCTCCCCGCTAAATTTATTTGATGACAGGTCAAGCTGGCGCAGGGTCGGTGGAAGGCCCTGAATTTTCAACGAGCCGATCATTTGGTTCTCGCTCAGGTTCAATATTTGCAGTTGTAACTGGCCGTTGCTCAACAGAAAGGAGCCCGAAAGCCTGTTTCGTCTGAGCGACAGCTTTTGCACAGCTGTGGGCATCTCGTTCATGCGGACAGGCCCTTCCAGCGAGCACCCATGTGCCCACACTTGCACAATCTGTGGAAGATTCTCAAGGCCTACAAAACCACCAACGCCAGCATTGTTCATATAGAGCTCTTTGAGACTTTCAGGCAGCGCTGCGCTATGCAAAGTCCCTGACAGATTGTTTTCTGAGATATTGAGTCGCCACATTGTATGCGGGAGTGCCTTGAGGTTTATTTTACCGAAAAATTCATTCTTTTTTGCGATGAGCACTTGCATAGATGGTGGCAAACACTCGAGCGCGAGACTGCCCGAGAAAAGGTTGTTTTCGAGGTAAAACTCGCGCAAAGAGGCAGGGAGCGCAGCCCAGTCGATAGAGCCCATGAGCCGATTCAGTGAGACATTCATCGTTTGCAGCTTGCCTGGGAGACGAGAAGCATCAAGGACTCCGTGAAACTTTCGAAGTGCACAATTGAAAGTCGCCGTGGTCTCTGGAAGAAATCCAAGGTTAATTGTTCCTTCCTTAGGACCCCAGAGACTGCCTATCCACGTGATGGCCACTACATTTTCCCTATCGTCACAGTCGACGCCATCCCATGTACAAACGTCGCGAAAAAGCCCGTTTTTGTCGAGAAAGACCTTACGAGAGACATCGGCGATATCTGCAACGACAAGCTCCATTTTTGACTGATCGGTCAAGGACGCGAAGTCCAGTCGGCCTAGGGCGGTGTAGTCAACACATAATAGGAATTTACCGAGCACCATTCAGATGAAATAGAATAAAAGAGAAATGTAAAAGTATTTAGTTTGAGAAAAAAACTGAGCACCTCTCTTGCTCAAGACTCAAAAAAGCCATCTCGTGATTGATTGCTTAGGCAAAAAGATTGTGTATCTTGAGTACAACGCAAGCCTCCTGAATCGCTTTAGCGTCGCTTTCGTCGAAGAGCTGCGGGTGGCACTGCACAAAATCGGTAACTGACGACGGTGGTTTTGTCTTCCCGCACGCGTATGCGACGAATATGCTTCGAATGTCGCCTGGATAGAAGCCAAGGGCTGAAGATCGCTGTATGTGCTTCGTTGCAAATTCCAATATTCTGTCGTCGATACAATCCAGTGCAGCAAGGGCTGCGAGCACATTGGCAAGCTGACTGTCTGGGAGAAAGCTCAAACGTAGAATCGAGCTGACAAGAGCCTTCATGGCCTCAGCATCTGAGAAAGAAAAGTGGCGGAAGGACGCAAGAATGACAAGAATTTCCTTAGCTGGTAGCTTTTCATACGTTGATCGACTTCGAATGATATGCTGTGAGACGGCACGGTACAATTGAATGTGCTCTTGCGTATGCTGTGGAAGCAGATGAGTGGATGCGTGAAGGATGACTGCTATGTGTGTGCTTTGAAACGCATGAACAGTGAGCGAGACGTGGGTCAGCAAGTGAACTGCAGCTTTCTTGTTACTGTTGTTAGAGAACATGCTCAAGAAACTTGATATTATTCCTGTGGTGTGACCATGTTTTTCGCCCACTCCGATCTCGCTTACTCTTACTGTCACGCGAGCAATTGATTCTAAGATCAGTGCTGTCTCTTGTGGAGTAAAGGCACACGCTGGAGTCTCTATGATTCGGTTATTAAGCGAACTTACAATTGCATGAGCATAAAATTTAGAGCTGAGCTTACTCAAGGTAGTGTAAAGAAGGCTGAGACTGATCGGAGGTAGGGACCGAACTGAGCCATGCGCTTTAGAAATGAGAAGACTGATTGCCTCATCTGTTGCAAGAAATGAGTCCCTGGGTAACTTCGCAATTTTGTGGAGGATCTGAATGCCAAACATCGCATCTGTTTGCTCTACTTTGTTGAGGAGTACTTCAAGTAAGGCAGATTTGAAGGTGGCACTAAATGTTTCTTCGTAGTATGCCAATGACCGGGAAGCCGCGAGAATCTCACCCAGTTGCAGGGAATTTAATCCTAGCTTCTTCGGGGCAAGGCTTCGTACCGAAAATTTTTCAGTCGCATGAATGTCAAGATTTTTCTTAATTTCGTTGAAAACAGATGGTTGGGCGCGAGATTCTACATTTGCTTTGTAGAGCATGGAAAGCATGAAAAGGCATTCATCCATAAGAGGCCGTGTACCTGAGTGCGATTTTCTACGGAGGAACAACTCAGCCAAGTATATTATAAGGTGAGAATAAAGTTTCTGTTTCGGATGGAATGATAGCGCTATCAGCATGTCCATGGCTTGTGAAACCCCGATGAGACGATTCCCTCGCGTGCGTAGATACTTATGAACCTGGTGCAAGCAGTGTGTAGTAAATGAACGCAGGCCGAAAGATAGATCCCGAGTTTGGTCAAAGAAATTCGCCAATGTTGTACAAATGATGACCAAATCCGAACACATTGATGGATCAAGCTCATCAATCTTTCTTATAAGCAATCGACCGAAGCTCACGATATGTTCTACAGAAGGCAGTGATTTACTTCTTGATAAACCCCGTGTATATAACATCACTTCCGATGCATTGAACGATCGCACTATGATACGCGTTACGCTATCTCTATTTTTCTTATCTGCTATGACTGATGCGAATATTTCCTTCATAGATGCAACGCAGTCGCCAGCTGTTAGGTAATTGGGATTTTTCAGAATGTACTTCAGGAGATAACTGTTTCGTGACAGAATACTTAGCTTTAAGCAGACATAGAGAAGTCGATATGCATCTCGTACTCGAAGGCTCACTCGAAATGATGCACACAGGGCTGCTGAAATACACCTCATTGTTTCGTGGAATGATATGCTGATGCCCGTTTTCTTTATATTTTGTATCTCCTTTTGGATGTTTGTTTTGAAAGTCGGCTCATGCCAGTGGACTGAAAGGTGCTCAAGAAGTGAAATAAGATTGTTTCCTTCCAAGAGCTGTAAAATGCTACAACTTACGACATATACGCGAAAATGGCATAACTTTGAGCCTGTAGCACGAAGTATAATAGGAAAAGCCTCTTTCGAGAGAGAAACATGAAATTTCTCAAGATAAAAATTTTTCTTGTTACCACTAAGTAACTGTGTATATTTCCATCTCCTTGGGAATCTGTATGCTGTCTGCTCTTTCCATCTTGCAAAGATAGATGGAAGTTTTTTCCGCTGTAAATAGCCTTCTTTTATCAGCTGGGTGAGAGCAGACGATTCATAGCATGCAGCACTCTGTGCTGATCGAACACCCCTACGATAGGTATTAAAAGGAAAGAAACATCGATTCTGCATGCTTTATCAGTCCTGAAAGTGACAATCGTAAGCGCAACTCAAAGCATGTCAGCTATCATTGATTTGAGTTAAGTGAACTTAAGGCCTTTATAATCTGAATTATGGAAATTCTTATGCTTGAGTCCCGCGTGGATATTGTATACTACTATTCTTCAGGGTGAAGTATGTTTTTCCCCTCAGAATATATTGATATTGTCTCTTAATTTGTAGACAGTTTATTCCACTATCTGTGGGTAGATATCTACTCTTCGGGAAGCTCTCGATAGTGAGGTCTTTAATCTGTCTCTGTACAGCACATGTAATGTGCACGATTAATCAGGGCTTCTCGTAAAAAGTGATATAAGAAAAGGTTGCATACAACTATTTCAGTGTCAAACGATAGGGGTTTCATGCCCTTTCGATTCTCTAGCACTCTGCAGATATATTTGGTGATGAATTAGTGAGAATGATAGTGGCACGAGATAGAATGTCTGGATATCGGGGCGAGAGGGAAAGCATTAACGAGGGTCTCATTTCTAAAAATACTGCACCATCACCATTAAGTTAATGGTTTCGAATCATTTCTATCTGGATTACCTTGATTGTTCGTCCTACAAAATGCTAAAATTGTGCGTTGGATCGCTATGCGCTAGGCTGTCACGTAAATTTCCCATTGCTCATTATCTATGAACCATGCATAGTTATCTCAAGGTTTAACTTTCTACATTACATCACTTATGGGGTCTACACAGACGCATAGCTTCCTGTCCCTCCACGGGTTACTTCGTAAGATTTTAGGAACTCCGAGGATAGAAGAAGATACAGTAGCTCTTAATAAGAGAATTAAGCTCGAGAATGAAGCTCATGATGCAGAAATCATCAAGCATATCAAAGAAGCTGAGTTTCTAAAGGCATTGAAGGATAAGTTCAACCGTGATCGCTACGCTACAGCTGATGACTTCATGAAAAGCATTGATGATGACAGCTGGAAAAAATCCCTTGTTTTGCACGTTAAAGAGATTTTGCGTGATAAAGCTGATTTACTACATAGCGTTAGTCATAAACATGATGCAAGCTGGACTTATGAAAAGGCTGGTCTTAGGACTAACATGGGTGCTCTTTCACTTGAGAGTTTTTTGCAAGAATACACGTCAATCCTCGGAAATGCACAAACTTTAAGAAACTTTCTGAACGCCCCATGGATGCCAGAATGCATTTTAGAGAAGTATAGCGAAAATTCTCAGAGCTCATACCGTAAAGATACTACGCCGTCACTCATTCGCAAAAACTTTCTAAACATTCCAGAATCTTATCCCGAGAGTATCATTTTTCGATCTCAAGGCCTTAGTGGCATTATGGTTGACAGAGAGACGATTTTTGAGAGGTCTCGGGGATACTGCACTCGCGTTCTTCAAAACATTCCATTCAAAGCACTGAGCTACGCGAAATCGATACAAGAAAAGCTAGATTATACGTATTCTCAGATCAATGACTCTCTTTGCACAGTGAAAAGCTTATTTTCAGACAATTTAGACAATATGTCCGAAAATAACTCGGAAACAATTAATGTGCCAAAGAAAAATGAATCAATGGGTATGTTATTCCCGAAAGCACACTGGTCACACAAGACCCAAGAGACTTCATATGCAAATAAGCCTAATAGCACCAATGCACGAGCTGATCATCTGATTGAAGAACAAAAAGCTGTGCAGACTTTGAAAGAAATCCTACGAGCCAAAATCGATCTCCAAAGAATTTCGGAATGTGAGTTTTTGTTCACTCAGACACTCCACCAGTAAGCAGATATGCTGATGATCATGCTGCTCCTTCGATATCTTAAAAACTTAAAATTTCATCACGTAACCTCATCAATCTCATGGCTCTATATTTATTGAAAACTTCGAATGAAACAAAAGAGATCTTCTTCGCACTGTAGTCTGCCATCAGAATATACTTCCCCATGGGAGCACCTCATTGCACATCACGGACCAGAAATCAAAAGCTTTCGTGAAGGACAAGTTTACGTGCTTTACTTTGTCGATCACCAATGGCAGGGAAATGTTTTCCTCACCGATACAATGACTGACATAATGAAAACCTATCCAAATGCCCAGATTCTTGGCATGTCTGCTTTACCACAGCGTGCCGCTCTCGAAAGATATCTACGGAAAATGATGCGAAAAGACCCATCTACGCAGCATCATGTCTTACCAGATTTCTATCTTGATTATATGAATGGCTTTCGAAAATGGCTTGCGACGACTGTTGGCATGGATGACTTTGATGCTCCAGCAGTTGTGATTGTTAATAAATCTGGGGAAGTAGCTTGGCGAGTGCAGCTGGGTAAAACCGAGAAAATTTTGAATACAGAGTTTGAGCGCCAGTTGACCCACTTGCTCGAGGCCTGAATTCTCTATACTTGAACTTGTTTCCCGTTTCACAATGCATGTTTTCAATTCATTTATTTACAACAATGCTCAGGCGCCATACTTCCAGCCAATTCAACGGGGTACGCAAGCTCTTGACATTCACTCCTTCACGCGGAATCACAGGTGTGTCTCCCACAATTTTCATTCCAAAATTGGCATCCAAAGATTTCGGAGAACACGAAAAGCAAATTCAAAAGAACACGGAGGTCGCACTTGAGCTCATCCGATGCGTCAAAGGCCCAAAACCTCAGCCCTACGAGCGGAAATTTACAGACACATTCCAGCAGCTCAGCGACGAAGTCGAAAACCTGCTTGGCAGTTCTGCGCAGCTCCGCCGCGATGTGCGTGACTACGAGCCACTGGATAAACTGAGTGCCATGGAGCGAGCCCTTCGCCACGTCATCTGGAGCTACATCCGCGATGATAGCAGTAGTACGAAGAATTTCGAAGACCCGAGCTTTAATGCAGAGGCATACTTTGCTGAGATGGAGAAGTGGTTGTGCTACACCACTGCAGACGGCACACGCCTTGCCACGTTGCGTGACGATTTCGAGAAGAATAAGCGCTTCTATCAGCTTAAGAAAGCTCGCCTTGAAGCGCTCAAATCAGGGTCAGACAAAGTCGAGCAGATCACGCAGCCGACGATGGACCTTGAGTCTGAGTACAAGAACGCTGTCGATCGTGAAACGATCGTCGAGAAACGCATCCGCTACAACAACCTCAGCATCAAGACAACACTGCGCGATGATGCCGCAATCGAAGCAGAGAATGCAGAGTATGTCCGGCCCACCCAGGCGAAGCGCCTCGACCAGCTCTTTACCCTCCTCGAGGCCTTTAAGCCACTGCTCGCACGCGAGGCCATCAACCAGCGCCTCACGATCAAGCACCTTGAGGGCCAGCTCGGCGTGTGGCGCTACCTCGACTGGAACCCAGAGGTGCGTGATCGCGCAGAGCTCGAGGCTGACAACTGCTGCCAGCAGTGGTGGATGCCAAACGAGGAGAAGCGCCTCACCAGCGTCCGACTTCTCTCAAAGAACGAACTGTCCGAGCGCGCTGAGAAGCATCAGAGCACAGTGCAGCAGAAGACTGCCTCCCGCGCCACGGGCGACGACAAGGCGAAGGAGCGCGAGGCTCTCCTCCAAGAGATCATCCAGCTCCAGCAGCGCATCGGTCGCAAAGAGGCTGACGAAGATGCAGGTGCAGCGCAGATTGAATCGAGCAATCAGGGTGCAAAGGCCGAGGAGGTCGTCATTCACGTCGATGCGCGCGTCGTGAAGGAAAAGGGTCTCTTTGGCCTCACCGAGGCATAGAATGTAGAATCCGCTATACGTGAACATAAATGAACGCTTTTTTCATGCGTAAATGCACTACTTATTCTTCCAAAATGTGCTGAAAATTTTCAACTTTTTATTCATTTCGAAAACGTACATGTGCCGGAGCAATTATGACTGCGCTTGAAGAAAGGTTGCACGAAAATGTAGTTCGACCGAAGATGGTCGAGGCCCTTGTCTCGTCCAAGCGGGATGAAATGAACTTGGCGCTGTGGTGGTGCATCGATACGCCAGAGCATCACTACCGTGTCCTATGCGAATTCACAGCGCTCGTGACAAACTTTGCGAGCGAGCAGGCGGTCCAGCTCTTTCACCTCGGACAGTGCTTGCGAAGCCTCTTGTGCGCAGAAGGGGTCGATGATCTTTCAAAAGAGTTTGTCGGTGATATGCTCAAGTGTCTCGATCACGAGATGCTCGCCGAGCCGCATACAGAGGCAAGTGAAGAAAAGCTTGTCAAGGCGGTCAAAGCGCTATGGAATTCGAGTGAAGACCTGAGTGGGTTGCAGTTCGTGAATACAGCGCATTTTCATTGTGCCTATCGCCCACTACAGGTCCAGCGCAGCATAGACCTATTGAGCATCATTCTGCGGCGGTGCGAGGTTCCCATCAAGGATGATACGCGATCGGAGAAAGATGCTGCTGTTGATGAATTTCTGGACAAGCTAGAGCTACAGATTTTGGAGAGCGACGCAGAAAAAATTCTCACATGGTACGAAGAGATGGTACGGAAGGTTCGAGAGAACGCCCCAGTGGACACTGTAGCGGAGGGAGAAGGCAAAGTGGACATGTTCGATGATCTTTTCGAGACTTGATGCTGAATGAGTGCAGTAGCAAGTCAACGTAAGAAAAGCATTTTGTCTATGACTCTTGTGGATTATCAAGGAATAGAATTTACATTATTGCTGGGACAAGATCAAGAGAGACTTTTTCATCAAATTGACAAAGAATAACAATGCAAGTGCTCTCCTGATTTTGAGGAATTTATGGCTCGGCACCGCGCACTTGAATCGCTCTTCCATGTCTCAAAAGCGATAGCATTGACACGTTTTCGGTATGAGAATATGGCAGCACTTACGGGGCTTTACACAGACCGCATGCGGATCCTCAGCGAGCTGAATGAGTTTCATGCTGCGTACTTTGATCTTGTTGCTTTGTATACAGCGCACACCGTTGACGCAAAAGCTTGGAAAAGTGGGCGAAGTGCATTCAGAGTGCAGGGACCAGTAGCGCATATTCCCAGGGTGTCTGCGCTACATGTCGATCTCTTTACAGAAATTCTACATTGTGGAAATCTAGAAAAAACACCACAGGCACACGACATCGTATCTTTTTTCGATCCAATGAAAAAGCTGCCTACTGAATCGACAGAAGCCAATCCAATATGTGCAGTGAGTCCAGACGTACTTGATACCATTGTCCGCGCTGAGGTGCAAGAAGATTTACTTGCCAAGCCCACATCTGTGTCCGTTTGGAACACTGTGCAGGCGCTCCGAGATCAAGTCTGGGCCGAGCGGCAGCTGCGAGCACCTCCAAGCAGCGACTTTGCCATTGTCGATGTGTCAAAGAGCCGCGCTGGGTGTCGCTTTGGCATGCTGGCGGGTCGGCCACTTGTAGCTGGCGAAATGGTCATGAAGGCGATCCCTTGGCTTCCACTCGGCGGTGGTGCAAGCGAAACTGAGCCTGCTCAAAAGGAGGACACTTGTCATGGGTGTGCAAAAAGCGTTGAAGCATCAGCTCATTCAGAAGGATTCACATGCCCCTTTACTGCAGGTTGTGACGCGAAGTTTTGCTCAGCAGCGTGCTTCAGCCAGTCCAAAGATCTCTTTCATTCGAATGCGTGTAGCCCCGAGCACCGCCGCATGCGGCAAACGTTTACTGGTGTGCCCGTCGCTGCACTCCTTTTTCGCCTCTTATCTGTTTGTGAGCCAGGGGCAAACCTCCTCGAAACCCACAATGGCATGCTCGCATCGCTCGAGAGCTCCACGAAAGACCGCGACGTCCCGCTGCTTGGGTGCTTGTACGAAAATGTGATTCGCTACGGGTTGCACCTGAAATCGATGCACGACGTCAATCGGTGCTCTTTTGCGACATTCTTGCGTGTCTTAAACGCACTCTCGACAAATATGTTTGAAAACGGAGTTTTCCCAGAGATGAGCTTTGTGAATCACAGTTGTACGCCCAATGCGCGCTGGGACTGGGGACCAGATGCAACGATGCACATTTATGCGCATCGAGACATTTCGGCGGGGGAAGAGATTACTCTGCAATACTGCGATGTCGTGGGAAAGGGCGTTCGTGCCCGGCGGGAGGCCTTGCAAGATTTCGGTTTTCGGTGTATGTGCGATGCATGCGCTCGAGAAAGTGCTGAGTGAATCGGATCAGATGCGCATATGGATACCAAGAAAGCTCATTGGCTGACTATGATCAGGCTTGTGTAGCGTAGGGCATTAGCTCTTATCATGTGTTCTTTTCCGTTTTCGAGTGTAATTAGTAAAAGTAAAATACCCGCATATCAAATTTCACTTCAACTAGCATGCAGCTCTCCATTCTCTTTTCCTCCGTTGATGCATACAGCGGAAGAATCGACATGCAATTGCTTTCAATCCAAACGATGCTGGAGCTCCTTGTCGCTGGATTCACTGCAGACTCCAAAGCTCTCGTCCAGGATGAGTACGGTGATTTCATAGAATACACGCAGTGGCCCTTCATCACTTGCGATTCCACGAAAGAGCCAATCAAGTTCATAATCGCTCCCCGCATGAAAATCAAAGACGGTGCAATAGACCTTCGTTTCGTTCCACAGACTATTGAATACATCAGCATTGCAATGTGCAGATTCACAGGGACAGTTGATACCATCCACCTACCGCGTGCTCTGCGCACTTTTAATGCGTATGGGAACAAGCTGGCAGGTACTCTGGATGTCTCAAGCTTGCCTGCATCCCTCATCAGCATGAACTTGAATAGCAACGAGCTCTCAGGCTGTGTTGACTTTTCTGCACTTCCGCAGAATATTACCCAGTTCGGCATCCAAAGCAATCGGATTGCTGGTGACGTCGTTCTGGACAAGCTGCCAAGCAAATTAGAGCAATTAAGCATTAGCGAGCTGAGTATCTCTGGATCTCTTGTGACAAGCCTGCTTCCAAGAACATTGAAAAGCCTCGACGCTGCATCTACCAGGTTGTATGGATCGCTAAATCTTGGGGGCCTCCCAGAAGGTTTCAAAAAGATGAATGGGGGTAGCTGCGCCTTCGATGGCACATTGGACCTCGAAGTCCTCCCACGCTCTTGCAGAGTACTTTCGCTGCCAGGCAATAAGCTCTGGGGCACAATTTCGCTCGTGAACTTACCGCCACCCCTCACCCAGCTCGAGCTTGATAGAAACAATCTGCATGGTAGTCTGAACCTCTCGGAACTGCCGCCTTCGCTATACCGGCTTACACTTGCGTCCAACGGCTTTGTGGGAGGGGTTGATTTGACGAGCCTCCCAGAGTCCCTATCGAAGCTGTCGCTGTGTGCCAATAGTCTCTCGGGGGCTATTCGTGCAGTCAACCTACCGAATACACTCGTTCTCGATCTCTCAGGCAACTTTTTTGAGAAGCACGCGGTCATCGAGTCTACTGCATGTAGCTGCATAACCTTCGATAAAAGTGTGGAGCGAGTCGATGACCTTGCGGAGGCAGAGAACGGTCCTCGAGGGGTATATTTTGTCTAGAAATATATTATATATATATTCAGCAAGGGTCAATACAAGGTCGAGGTTGGAGACTTTCTTTCATTTTCACATCACATTCAACTAGAATGCATTTGCCACTTGTGTTATGCCTTGACACGAAGCTTGGCAGAATGGACCACGCTGCCCTCTCGCAGCAGAGTAAAATGGAGATTGTCGTCGATGGCCTTGGTGATAAAAACAAGCAAAAACTGCAGGATGAGACTGGACTTTTTGTCGATGCATGCACGTGGCCTGGCGTCGATTGCAGCCCAGATGCGGATGTCACCAGCATTCATTGGGGATCTCGCTTCACCGGCGGGTCTATCTCGCTTGCTTTTTTGCCCGATACACTTTCGGAGCTCAGCTTTGGCTCGTGCAGGCTGACAGGGACACTCGACACGCGGGCACTACCGCGCCCGTTGCGCATTCTCAAGGGCCCGTTCAACAAGCTCAGCGGGTCCCTGGACTGCACGGGTCTGCCAGACATGGTCGAGATCGATTTGAACCGAAACTCATTTTCAGGGAGCATCGCGTTGCACCAGCTGCCAGCGACCCTCGAGATGTTCAGCATATCGCAAAATGAACTCGAGGGGGGCGTGCAGATTGAAAATATTCCGCCAGGCCTCAAAGAGCTGCACATCGAAGGGAACGTAATCGTCGGTGAGCTGCGGCTCGCAAACTTTCCGAAGCGACTGAAGCGTCTCAATGTTGTGAACACAGCGCTGGGAGGTTCACTCGAGCTTGAGAGCCTTCCCCGGTTTCTGCGCTTTCTGTACGCAGATGACTGTAAATTCACGGGAACGCTTCGACTTCACGAGCACTCGCGGTCGCTCGCCTGCATGACACTCTCATCCAATGATTTTACAGGGGAGGCAAACCTCACTGATCTCCCTGTACGACTCAAGGTTTTGGCCATGCACACCAATCGCCTGTCAGGGGGACTCAGCTTCGACTCGCTCCCCGTGCAACTGGAGTTCCTCGATCTCCACTCGAATCAATTTACAGGGACCGTGACGCTGACGAATGTGCCGAACTCGCTGCGCTGCATCGATATTCGGAACAATCAGCTCACTGGCTGCCTGCGCTCGGATGGAGTAGCGCCCCATCGGCTCGACGCTCGACAGAATAACTTTACATCGCTCATTTTCAAGGATCAGACGAAAGAGCCGGGCGGGTTTGTGACGGAGTACTGCATTGATGCGAGTGTGACTGATGTAAAGGACACGAGGGGGGAAGCGCTGTATGTTGACAGCATTCGTATTATATCAGGGCCCATTTTACATTAAATTTGAAATCGAATTCATCTTATTGAGCAACTTACTATCTTGTTCTTATCTTTGCATGAAATTTAAGTGACGTTTTTTTTCTTTTATCTGAAATGAGGCTAAACCCTGTCTTTCGAATCCAACAGCGAGGGCCAAGCACACATTACGAGAAAGTCATGAACGCAGTACTATCAGCTGACTTTTTTCAGAAGAACATTCTGGATACAAGCAAAGTGCAGCTGCGAAGTCCTTTTGACAGATGCCTCAGTTCCTTTCAGGCCAATATCAGCTGCAAATTTCTCAAGAAGAGAATAATGCATATTCAGCTTTCTGCTGACGAGTTCGCATCGAACTATCCGTTCACAGTACTCAATAGCAGCTTATGCGAGAATCTACTTGATGAAATTAAGTTCTATGAAAACAGGGCACCCATGGACACACAAATCATACTGAGTGGCACTGGCCGAAGTTTCCTCGTTGGTCCGCAGATATCCTTTCTTTCCAAGGTGTGCATCGGTGGCAAGCACATTGTTTTGCCCGCAGAAACGAACGTGAGTGATAGTGAAAGCGTCAAAGAGAAATTTTCCGTGTCTATGCGAGAGAAAGACTACGAAAAGGTCTTTCAATCTTTCTTGAAACTTTTTGCTGCTCTGAATTTTTCAAGTGAAAAGGCCTTCGCGGAGGCTGTTGAAGGCTTTGGTGACGATTCGGTGAATCATACGTATCAAAATTACCTGAGAGCTTACAAGGAGGCTCTCTTGTCAAATATGCCATCCCATTTCCTGAGATCGAGGCTCATCACCGGTGTGAATGGAATTGCGTTCGGCATCGGCACACACATCGCTAAGAGTGGTCATCAAATATTTGGCAACAGCGCAGCTACCTGGGATGAGTACAAGGTGAGTGAAGGCCAAATATCGGAACAAAGCGATGACCCACCCGATAAGGAGAGAAAAAGTCTTCATTTTGTATCTGCTCAAGGACTTCAGGATCGAGGTGATCTCAAAGCTATTCTGTCAGACAAGAAAGACATAGCAAAGCAAATTATGTCATATGTGCACAAATGAAAATTTCTAAGTTCATTTAATTCGTTTATCATTCTGCAGTTTGTGCACCAGCAGGACCATACGTACCCCATCGATAAGTTCGCACTCAATATCTTGTTTTGCAAGAAACCTCTCCTGTGGTGCAAGCGTGTGAAATTGATACTAATCTTAATGTCAGAAACACAGTGAGACGCTTCAGCGCTACAAACGAAAACATTTCTTTGCAATCAGCCGCCTTTTGCCTGTGTAAAATCTTTTTCACAACTGCTGTATGCTATTGACACCTCCTACCACTCCACATGCTCTCATATTCATTCAAAATGATCACTTCTATATTTCTGTTATCTGCTGACTTTGCACTCGGTCGCCTTGATCCAGCGCTCATGTCTCCACAGGCGTGTATGGAGGCCTTTATCAGTGGCGTTCAAAAGAAGCAGAGGTTTACTGACGAGAGCGGCAACTTTTTGGACATCGAAGAATGGGAAGGTATCGAGCTCGACGCCGATAAGAATGTCATCAAGGTTTCTCTCATGAACGATGACACCCAAGAAGAACTAGAATTTGTCGAAAACCAGATGGAGGGGAGTGTGCATCTTTCTTTTCTACCCGAAACAGTTCAGGTCATTGACCTTGGATGCAACGAACTTTATGGGACGTTCAGCGCTTCAGACATCCCCCCTGCGTTGACAAAGTTTGAGATCGAGAAGAACCTTTTTGTGGGATCAGTTGAGACCGAAAAGCTCCCACAGGAACTGACAGTGTTTGATGTCGACGATAATAAACTCAATGGAACAATTGCATGGACGACGTTCCCATCAAAACTTGAGCATGTCATCCTGTCTTTCAATAAATTTACAGGAAATGTCGACCTGACGAATTTACCATCGCCTCTTCAAGAATTGTTCGCTCAGAGCAATCAATTTGCGGGGGATATCGACCTCACAGCATTGAACGCGTCACTCAAGATCATAGATCTGAGCAGCAATGCGCTCACTGGTGGCATACGCTTTGCGAATGCCCCAAAGGAATTTGCCACCCTGTACGTTGACAACAATGCAATGCATGGCTCTGTAGATGTGCAATCACTTCCACGTGAGCTCGTGGAGTTTGACAATGCAAATAATCCGATGTCGGGAAGCTTTGATTTCCAAGCACTGCCAAGGGGCTTGGTGCAGATGCGCATGGAAAAGGTCCCGTTCGGTGGCTCAGTGGATACTGCGGTGCTACCACGAGCACTGGATGATCTTGTTTTGGCGAAGGGCAAGTACGTTGGGTCATTTGCATTTGAAAGTATCCCAGAAAATATCAGACTGCTCAGCATTTGTGTCAATCGTTTTGAAGGGACACTCAATACCAGCATACTCCCACGGATGATTGAATATTTCAATATATCAAACAACTGTTTCTCAGGAAGTGTCGATTTCGGAGTGCTCCCACCCATGATCGCCGAATTCCGTATCGCGAGCAATCATTTCTCAGGCAACTTTGACTTATCGAATCTTCCCGATTCTATCACTAAGATCAGTGTGCGCAAAAATAATCTCGTTCGAGTCGATAAAACCATTCTTCCAGCAGGCGTGCATTTGAACATCAAAGGATGTGGTTTTCGTTCTACAAGGGAACTTCGTTAGCGACTAACGTAGAGAAATTTCTCTTTAAGTGTCACACATTGCTAAAGATGTCTTTGTGCTTGATTTTGGCAATTTAATTCAATATTTTTGTGAAAGTTTCAAATCATCTTTTAAGACTCAAAATAAAGACCAAGGCGATGCATATTGTACGTTTAATCCTAGCAGCTGAGCTAAGTCCGCTCGGACGAGTCAGTACCGCATCCCTATCAGATCAGCAGCTTATGGAGCTCATGCTCGCAGACATTGGCAGCGCCTGCACTATCCAAGACCAGGACGGAAATTTCACTGATCTCACAAAATTGAAAGAAGTCACCCTTGATGATAATGGAAACATCGCATCAATACAGTTCAATGCAAACTTTGGTGCTCGCGCATACGCTGATGATTTCCTCGAACCTGGCGGTGAAATTCACCTCCAGTGGATGCCGGAGCACGTGCAAACGTTCAATTGCACTTCCTTCGACTTCATTGGCGAAATAGACACGAGTGCGCTTCCCGCGGGTCTTCAAAACTTTGACGTCACTGAAAATTTTTTTTCGGGGACGCTTGACCTCACGAGCCTGCCAGGGGCAATGACTCACTTCGCTGCGCAGATGAACAATCTCACGGGGTCTGTTGACCTGACGGCATTGCCAGCGAGCCTTGAAGAGCTGGACCTCTCGAACAACGATTTTTCGGGATCTGTCGACTTTGATCACCTACCGCAAGGGATGCGCGCTATCTACCTGATTCGCAACAAGCTGAGTGGCAGATTACAGCTGCTGAACACGCCTGTGACGCTCAAAAACTTTATGGTCTACGAAAATGCGTTTGATACGAGTTGCTTTGTTGTTGAAATACCACCGTCAATACTCCGAGTGGCGGTCGATCCAGATTTCGAGGGAAGTGTATACAAGCCGAATGGCGAGCCCGAGCTGCATGAGAGTCTGCGCTTTTTCTCGATGATGTAGCGTTCCTATAATTAACGACTGTAGTCGTCTGAAGGTAGACCATGTTTATTCAAGAATGTTTTTTGATTTTCTCAAATTCATTGAAACAAGTTGATTTTAGATGAATTTCGCGCAGAAATTTTGCTGTAACTGAGATAATGCACACTCTTTGACCCTAGCACATGCATAAAACTTCTGCTCTTTTGTGGGATCGGATGAAGCAATATGAAAGTTCATGAAATCTTAGGATTCACGCCTAAAAAAGTTGTAATTTGCAGAAGTCCCCACCGCGTGCTCTCTGCCGAAAAATAGAACAAATTCGACTAGATCCCTAGCAATGATCTTATTTTTGGAGACCTCACTCATTCTTTTTTCAAACGTTTTAATGCAAAAGCAATGAAAGCATTCCTCCGCTTCGCTCTCGCCGATTTTGATTCCACCCTTGGTAAAGCTGATATCGATCTTTTGCCCATGCAGGTACGTATGGAACTATTCTTTGCAAACACTGCGGACAAATCGATGTTCCTCGACGATCATGGAAACTACCGCGACTATACCGAGTGGGCGTGCCTTCTGTTTGATGATGATCAAAACGTCACTGAAATTTTTAATGCAGTCCAGATGCACAACATGAATGCACCACTCGGTGGCAGTCTATCCTTTGCCTTTCTCCCGCCGCAAATCACATATATATCGCTCGTGAACAATAATCTTGAGGGAAGCCTGGAAATCAGGGACCTTCCCGAAGAGCTTGATGCATTCAGTGTGAGCCACAATGGTCTCCAGGGGACACTCGATTTTACAGCGCTACCCGCCAAATTGACGGTTTTCGATGTCTCAGGCAATACTTTTGAGGGATCCGTCGACTTGACCAGACTTCCAGCGTCGCTTATCAATCTCGTTGTGATCCGGAACAATTTTTCGGGGACGCTGGACTTTACGAAAATCAGCGAGCGCGTGGAGCGGTTGAACCTCGGCTTCAATAATTTTTCTGGAGGAATTCATTTTGGTGGGAGCGCTCAGGGCCTCAAGTTGCTATTCGTCGGCCATAACAACATGGATGGCGAAGTCGAAGCAAAGGATCTGCCGCGCTCTATGTCAATTGTCGCTCTCCCTGTCAACAATTTTCATAAAGTCTTTGACTTTGAGGCTAACCCACCACGAGCAGAAAGACTCTGCTTGGCAGGCAACGAAAAGCTCACCGGCACGTGCGACACCTCCAAGCTCCCGCGGACGCTGCAACAGCTCGACATTGGAAAGTGTAGCTTTCATGGGACTTTTGACTTTGGGCAGCTGCCAGCACCAATCGTCCATGTCGCCATCAGCAAGAACGCTTTTGGCGGGTCCGTGTGTCTTGTCAATCTACCTGGGAATGTTGAAGTCATCAAGGCGAGCGGCAACGACTTCTGCGGGGAAGTTGACCTCGCCAATGTACCGCTATCAGTGCGGCTAATCGATCTCTCACACAACCAGATCAGTGCTGTAATCGGTTCTCGTAAAGAGATCGAACTGAAAATCGAGGGTAATCCGCTCAGCGAGAATAAGAGTTGATACTTAAACTTCGGAATATTATGATAGTTTGTATAAGTATAGTGTACGTGCTATTTTTGATCATGCGCTGATTTGAAGCTAAAGTACCCCAGCCGAGCATCATTTTCTTATTATAAATGTCAACTGTTGCAGATCGTTGCTTTTTCGCATAAACTTTGCAAGTTCTACTGCTATGAGCAGCAAGCTGAATCAGCAAAATGGATCTCCTTTTCTAGCACCGCTAGTCGAAGAAACCACTGATTTTCAAACAAATGAAAGTGCTGTCCCATGAAAAGTTCCACGGATCAGAGAAGCATTCGAAAGGCTTTTCGAGTGCTTATTTTATGCTGCTAATGATCAGTTTTCACCTTTTCTTCAAAACATACTATCTAAAATTTCAGAGTTTTACTTCGACTTTCTCCTCATCAATGCTTGTGTCTACCTTCGTCCTCTGTTTATCTCCGAATAATTACACCCACAAGCCTTCTGAGATGGAGACATTACTCTTGGCCAATGCTTTTGGCGACTTGGACCCGAATTTTATAGCTGAGTTTTCCAACGGCCAGCCTTTAACGAGAATATGCCATTGGGGAGCGAAGCCGTCGCACTACCATGTCACCTGTGTGGGCGGTGCACTCACCGAGATCAACATCCTTGACGTTGATCCCGGCAATGTCAATATTGCGTATCTGCCACCGACGGTCAAGGACTTGGTTATCGTTCACGCCGATCAGCGCTATAGTATGGACACACGACTGCTTCCAAAGAGTGCCACTGACATTCAGCTACAGAACAACGATATCTTCGGGAGAATCAACTTGCGAACGCTTCCCATTCATCTCGAATCGATGGACCTTGGATTCAATCGAATCAGTGGGTGCATTGACCTCACGCACTTACCGCCTAAGCTTTTTGTTTTGCGCTTGTACAACAATGCCTTCAAGCAGAAGGTGGTGTACTATGACAATCTTCCGGAGGGCATATTCTGCATTGCTCTCGGTGGAAATCGGATTCGACAAGCGCGGAGTATCCATGGAGAACCTTCTGACATCGCTGAGCGGTGCATGAGCGGCGTAATCACTGTTTGAAGCAGCACAGGTTCAAGAGTGAGGCATCAATCATGCGAACAAGGCCTATTGTCAATGAGATCGAGTAGTCGCATTTTTCATCTTCGTACCACTTCGTGTAGATTTTATTATGAGATTCTTTCAAAAAATTCCATGCTATTTCAGTGTCAAAGTTGACCGCACTATTCATTCCGAAAGTTCAATTCGAAAGTTCAATTCCGAAAGAATTTAAAGTTCAAAAACAATTCAACAAGCACGTATCATCGGGAAATGTTACACTATCCCCGCAATCAGTGCATCATAAAATCTAGTTTACTTCGATTACTAAGCATCTCGAAGTGATGTGCATGAGTTGGGCTGAATGATATGGTACTGATTTATGACAATCCGATTTAAAAATGATGCTATTCAGCGATCATACCGATGAATTCCGTTCCCAAATCCATTATCAGTGAAACACCGGGAAGCTTTCAAGGATATCTCGCAAACATCTTTAAATTGGTAACACTATTTCTTGTTACAATACGAATACTACGTCCATTGCCCATGTGATATACACTGTTACATTTATTCATTAAAATTTGCTCCATTGTGATTCTATTGACCTACCTTTGCATCTTCAGCCTATCGCTCTTTGACGTACATGTCCTTCTCCCCTGTGATTGGATTCTCGCGCAGGTCGAGCCACACGAGGCTCGCTGGCAGCGCATAGACATCGATGCTCCCCTCAAACTTGTTCCCCTGAAGGTACACGTGGCTCAGCGCCTTTGGGAGTCCGCGATGGTAGAAAACCCCGCTCAAATCGTTCTGCGAGAGCGCGATGACTTGAATGTCTGACGGCAGACTCAAAAAGTCAAAGTGGCCGGAGAGCTTACAGTTCACGGCGAAGAAAAACACGAGGCTACGTGGCAGGCTTGACGTCACAACACTTCCTGTAAAGTGGTTGCCAGATATGTCGAAGCGCACAATCTCCTGGGGAAGGCTCTCGGCGCGGAACTCGCCGCACAGGTTGTTGTACTCCACCTGGAAGGTGGTGACGGTCGCTGGAATGACAGCGAGGTCCACTTTGGTCTCATCGTCACATTCGAACGCCTGTCCCCAGCTTACTTTCTTAATGACCTGGTCCTCGCATTCAACACCTCGCCACTTGCACAAATCTTTGAAATCGCCGCTTTCTTCTTCTTTCAGAAACTCGATGTCCTTTTCAGAAAAATCTGAAAGGAAGAGCTCCATGCGCTGCTGCGCAGAGAGGCTTCCAAGGTTAAAGCGGGAAGGTGCGTCTTGGGTGAGTGTTGCAATTGCAGTGAAGAGCATTTGAAAGTTTAGAGAGAGTAGCTAAGAAAATGAAATATTTGATCCTGGAGACGGAAGGCAATACTGTGAATGATGCAGAAGTATTTTCTGTAGATCAGGGCTTCTGTGAGCTTTTTTCGTTTCCCCGACATGTCGGGGGAAACATTTCGTTTTTCCCCTTCCATCATCATTCCAAGGACCAAATTGTCGAAATCGTTATGAACGAATCTTCGGCTCATTATGGGATAAGTTTCACTTTCCCCCGACCACCGAAAACTTCTCCTCAAAAACCTCCATTTTTTCCCTATTAGGGGGATTCCCCGGGTTTAAGAAGCTCTGCTGTAGATGCATATGGATGAGAATAGATGCCATGTCAATAATTAGAATACAAGAAGCCAACATCAATTTACCGAGCGCCTTCTCTATTCTTGATGAACATTAACTCTTGATGTGTCTTGCACACCTATCAGTGTACGCCGAAGTATACCGAAATTCATTTCTGTATTGAGTCACTCACTCTTTCATCGATAAAGCTCATAAGCGTAGGAACTCAGTAACATGATCGCCCCTTGGTCTAGGCACATTGAGTTCCCAGATTCCTAATGAAGATTCAATTTTTTGTTTTTTTCCTACTGACGAGATACTCCTTCATTTTATTTATCGACAAGATTACGATTGTGGAAAGTCCAATACATACGTATGCTTCTAAAAATCATTGTTTTTTTTTACTTTAGCCAATATTTTTCATATCGATTCACCAATTATTGTCCCTAGACCTAAAAATATCCCCGAAGATGCTCCGGGACATCGTCCATGCAAAAATCGTCAAAGTTGTTCCTGTTGATGTCAAACTGGAACATGTCTTCGGGAAGCTTCGAGAAACATAAAGAGCCTGACAGCTTGTTGTTCGAAAGCATCAGTATCGTCATGCTCGCTGGAAGTACCTCGAGGTTAATGCTTCCCGAGTAAGAGTTGTACTGCGCGTAGAAAGAGACAACACCAGGTGGAAGCGCCTCAAGGGCAAGACTTCCTTCAAAATTATTTGTGGAGAACCACAGATGACGAATATCGCGAGGCAGCTCTTCCAGGTTTGTCGTGCCTGTAAAACTACAGTCGTTGAGGTAAAGTTCAAAGACTTGGTCTGGTATGGCTGTAAGAGGTACAGACGAGTTGAAATCATTGTACGAGAGCTCGAGGGCACGGAGCGAGCGAGGCAGGTGCTCAAAAAAGAACGTTTCGACGCCTGTGAGCCATTCCTCCTGTTGCCAGTTGATCTTCTTGACCTCTTCATCCTTGCATAGGACGCCATCCCAATCACACATGTCCAAATATCCGCCATCCGCGTCGAAAAACGGCGGCTTAGGGTTTGTGACACTGCCGTACTCGATGAGTGCAGTGGCGAGGAGTTCCATGCGCATTTGGTCGGAGAGAAAGTGCGCATCGGGCTTGCCAAGCATAGAGTCGATGGCGAGGATAGGAAGCATAGAATGTTACGAATTTTAATTTGTACGCTACGTTTGTCTTTTACAAGTAAGGCGTTTTAAGTGCGTAAGGCTTGATAGATTTACCCAAAAAAGTCGAGAAGCTTGGCCTATATGAGAGTGGGCTAGCGTTGAATGTGCCTATCACCCCCCCCCCCCTTTAGATAGGTTATCATGACGATGCACTTTTCGATGCTTTCTTCTTTTTCTGTGCGATGAGAAGATGATAACTTTATGAAGGTGATAAGTAATATCAACGCGTAGATCTTCGCTCAATCATCTTTTTCCGGCCAAAGAGATTTTGAATCTAACTTTTCTGCAATCGGGGGGGGGGGGGGGGGGCTCGCACTGTCCTCTATTCCGTTGACTATTATTCAGCGATCGAGTCTCTGTCGTACTTTGCGACCCAAACGTTGCCAACGCCATGGCCAAGTATCCGCACATTGTTCTTACGCAGGTCAATGCGCACATCTTCAGGGATATTGACGATGTTCACCTCTCCCTCTAGCTTATTGTCCTGCAGGTTGATGTAGCAGCGATACTCCGGAAGATGGCTGACGTCGATACCCCCGCTAAATTTGTTGTGGCTGAGATAGATGTTGACCCCACCGTATCTCGGCAACTGCGTTAGGTCGAGGCTCCCCGAGAGCTTGTTCGTCGACAGTGAAAGGAGAACGTCCTGATGCATTTTAGTCAAGTCGATGCTTCCCGTAAATTTATTGTTGTGCAGGCGAATCGTTTTGAGTGACGATGGAAATTGAGTAACGTCGAGCGACCCCTCGAGCATATTGTGGCAGAGATCAAGTGTAGCGAGTTTTTCAGGGAGCTGCGTTAAATCAAGCGATCCGCTCATTCGATTTGTGTTCAAATCAAATGAAACGAGACAATCTGGCAGGCGTTCGAGATCGACCGAGCCGTTGAGCTTTGCCTCAGCTATCAAGATTGTTTGCAGTTTTGCTGGGAGTGATAGGAAATCAACAGTTCCTGATAAATAGTGCTGATAAATCGAAAGATGTTCGAGTCCCCGGGGTAGCCAATCCAGATGAATATCGCCTTTGAGAAGGTAGCCCTCCTTCCACCATCGAATACTTTGAATCTGGTCAGCTTGGTCACAGGAGACACCGCGCCATTTGCACATGTCATCGATCTTCTTCCGTCCGGAAGCAAAGCGCCTCAGCTTTGTGTTGATGGCTTCAAAACCTTCAATATCCTTAGTAAGTTTTTCGATGAGAACGTCCTGAGGGTAGAGCATTGGATTCACTTTTGCAGTGTCTGCAGATTCGATGAAGAGAAGGTCAATGAGCATGAGAGAGGTACGAAAGTGATGTAAGGTATGATCGGCCTGATATCTCACATGCAGAGTACTACTCTGTGAAAATGAAAATCAAAAATTTCATTCAAACTGAGCGCATACTTTTCTACTGTTCAATCGCTACGGAATGAGAAGATTTTTCGTCAGATAAAAACGATGGCTGTGGGTTTTTCCGGCACAGGGAATCGGAAAATGAGTGGGCGAATCTCTGCTGAGATTCAGTGGTAAGAAGGAAATAAACTTCTGGAATATCATTCCTTTTCAAAAAATTTCAAAATTTCGTGTATTCCAACACAAGAGGGGGCCATGCTCTTTTGGCTGAATGGACGAGCATTCTATCAATATCATCAGGAGTCCACACTCTTTTTGTGCTGTATCGGACACTCTTCTGTGCACCCATTTAACATTATTTATGATGATATGACGCGATGATCATAAATGTCGAAATTCACATCGTTCGATAGCATAACTTGCACTTCAATCAAATCTTAATCAAGGTTTATACGTTCTTTCACAAACATGCATACTCAAACGTGAACCCGGCCCTTGTACGGAGGCTGGTCGACGTGTTCTTTAACTTCCACGTGTGTCTTCTCAAGATGAAGGACCATCTTACTTGGGATTGAGGCGATAGAAATACTTCCACTGATCGCATTGTTATTCAACCGAAGTGTCTCAAGCTTTGGGGGAAGATGGCACAGATCGATGGCGCCTGAAAGCTTATTCCGCTGTAGGTCGATCGATATTATGCTCTGCGGCAGCCACTTCAGGTCAACTGACCCCGTAAAAAGGTTCACAGAGAGATGCAGCCGCTCAAGTTTCTTTGGGAGGCTGCTAAGATCGAGCTCGCCGTACAAACCGTTGACATAGAGCATGAGTCGCTCGAGGTGCTCGGGCAGCGCTTTGAGATCCAGGTTGTGGAACATTTTGTTGCGCGCGACGGAGATTTGCCGCAGCTGCTGTGGCAAACTTTGCGTTTCGATAATGCCTGAGAGCATATTGTTGCCGAGGTCGAGCTTTTCGATTCCCTGTGGGAGCTGGTTGACGTCGACGTCCCCATTCAGCTTATTCTCGCCGGCGAAGAGCGATTTGAGCGTCTTGGGCAGGTTTATCAGGTCAATACTGCCCGAAAATTGATTTTTCTGGATGCTGAGGTACTCTATTGCCGGTGGCAGATTCTCGAGGTTGGCTTCCCCGTGAAACTTGTTCTCTGCCAGAAACAAGCGAATAATCTTCCGCGGCAGCGCTTCGAGCGGAAATGGCTGCGCACACTGATTGCATTTCGCAGAGAACTCGCGCAGCTGCGCAGGCAGGCGCTCGGGCCCAATAATATTTGAAAACGCATTTTCAGCAATTCCAAGAATATTCACCCGCGGGGGCAGCTCCAGAATATTGACGGACCCGCAAAATTTGTTCGTGCTCAGCATCAGTACCTCCAGCGATTTCGGTATGTTCGCCATCGCTATTGACCCCGCCAGCTGATTCTCATGCAACTTCAGCGACTTGAGCCGGTGTGGCAGGCGCGTCATGTCGATAGTCCCCTCGAGTTTGTTCGTGTTGGCCGATAGCACAGTGAGCGGAGGCGGAAGGCTCGTCAGATCGCATGACCCGACAAGCCCTGCGTGGTGCCCGTGGAACTGCACGAGGCCTGGTGGCATGGCGTCAAAGTCGGCATCGCCCGCAAAACCGTTTTCGCTGAAATAGATGGTCGTGCAGCTCGGCGGAAGCGAGGCGACCGCAAAATTCCCCGAAAAGGCGTTTTTGGCGATCATAAAGTCCGTCATCTTCCGCGGGAGCAGCTTGGTGTTCACAGTTCCCACAAAAGCGTTGCTCTGGAGAACGATTTTGAGCATCCCAGCTGGCAGCGCGTTGAGGTTGACCTCGCCCGCAAATTTATTGTGGTTGAGCATCAGCACTTTGAGTGCCGGCGGCAGCCGCGTCAGGTCAACGCTCCCCTCGAGGCTGTTGTTCGCGAGCTTGGCGACCTCGAAGCCGCGAGGCAGCTTGGTCAGGTTGATTGTCCCCGACAGTGCGTTGTACGTCGCTGATAGGTGCTTCATGCGCGGCGGGAAGTCTACGAGGTTGAGACTGCCTGTCAGCTTGTTTCGCTTGATGTTTATGCTCGTCATCCCCGGGGCGAGGCGGCTCAAATCGACTTCCCCCACGAATTCGTTCTCGTGAAAGTGGACAGTTTCCATTGAACGTGGCAAAGCCGAGATGTCCAACGAGCCCGAAAATTTGTTCCCACGCACAGACAAAATTCGGAGCTTTGGCGGGAGCGCGCGAAGATCGAGCGTCCCGAAGAGCTCGTTCTGCGAGAGAACGAGGACCTCAACGTTTCGACCGACTTCGCTGCAATTGATCTCGCCAGTCAGCTTGTTGACGTCGAGAAAAATGTCTTTCATGTTGTTCGGGTACGTCTGCAGCGCTGGCCCACCTCGAAGCTCGTTGTGGCCGATATTGATGTGGTTGAGCTGCGCCGGCAGGTGCCGCAGGTCGACTTCGCCCGAAAATTGATTGAACGCGACGAAGAGGGCCTCGAGCGTTGCGGGCAGGTTGGTCAGGTCTATGGACCCGCTCAGCTTATTCTTGCTCACGTTACACTTGAGAAGGCGCTGTGGGAGGCGCGTCAAGTCGACTGTCCCTGTCAGCTCGTTTGTCTGCAAAAAAATCTGGCGCATCTTGATGCTGAAGCGCGTCAGATCGACGCTGCCAGTCAGCGCGTTTTGGCTCGCGTGCACAGAGACAATGCTCTCGGGGAATCCGACAAAGTTGAGGCTGCCTGTCAGCTTGTTGTGCGAGAAGGTGAACAGGCGGAGCTTCGGCGGCAGTGCCGGCACGTCGAGTGACCCCGAGATCGCGTTTGAGTGGATGTAGAGCTCAGTCATCGTCCGCGGCAGGAGCGACGTGTCGACAGTCCCCGTAAAACCGTTGTCCGACACGCTCAGAACGGTTAGGCACGGCGGGAGCGTGTCGAAATCAAAATTTCCCTTGAACTCGTTCTTCTGCAGCTGGAGCTTTTTGAGGGCGACTGGCAGGCTCGTGGAGTCGATCGTGCCCGTGAGGCCGAGCTCTTGCACTGACAGCTCGGCGAGCGTCGATGGCAAGCCCGCTGTCTCGATGCTGCCCGAAAATTTGTTCCCGTGGAGGTGCAGCTTCTCCATCTGCTTTGGGAGCGCGACGAGGTCGATTGTCCCCGAGAACTCGTTCCCGCTGACTATCAGCACCTCGAGGGCCCTTGGGAGATCTTCGAAGTCTATTGTTCCTAAAAATGAATTGTTCTCAATCTCCAGCACCTTGAGATTTTCTGGAAAGAGCGCGAAGTCGATTTCGCCGGTCAGCTGGTTGTCCCAGAGCTGGAGGTCAGTGAGTGTTGAAGGTAAATTCGAAAAATCGCACGTGCCTGATAGGCGGCAGCTGTTGGCGTAAAACGCTGTTATGGATAGCGGCATCCAGTGCAGGCGGAGCTCGCCAGAGAGGTCAAGCCGAGTCCATTTTATGGCAGTCGCGCGCTGGTCGCCGTCGCACGTCACGCCTGTCCACCGGCACGAGTCTTTGAAGTCGATGACTTTCTCTTTTTTGCGCCCGAGAAAGCCTTTCCGGATCCGACGCTTCTCCTTGAACTGGCCGACGTTCTCTATGCCGCCAACGAGGTTCTCGAACATGGACTGCTGGCTGTAGTTGACTTGGCTGACTTTGTGTGAGCGAGACGTATCGGCACTCAGAATGAGGGAAAGGAGCATTGTATGTTTCAATATGAATGGAAAAATACACAGAGCAATCACGCTGCCCATTTCCATTTCTCCTCATTCTCCTTCTGCACATCTATAAGATATCTACCCTTGGCACGTATATTCGGATTCACCGTGTCATTCACAAGTAGTGGCAAAAATTTCTTGACACCTGTGCTCGAAAAACACGCCTTGTGAAAGGACTCTGGAAGGTCGCTGTAGTAGACAACGCGCTGATCAAACTTATTCGACGCAAAGTCGATCTCTTCGAGTGCTCGTGGGATGTGGACGAGATGCACATTGCCTGAGATTGCATTGCCGCCCATGAAGCACTTTCGGATGCTCTGCGGGAGGCCTTCGACGTCGAAAGTTCCATAAATGTGATTTCTCCCCATGTTGAGGATCTCTAGGTGAGCAGGAAGCGACCGCGTGATGACTGCGTACTTTTGGTTTGAGTAGTACAGGTTCAGGTCTTCCACGGTTGGTGCGAGAAAGTCCAAATTAAAATTTCCGTTGTCACATGATCGCTCAAAAGGCGGCGGCGAGTGATCGACGACGTAGACAAAGCCCTCACCAGAGCAGCAGATGCCCTCCCACGATGGCGTATCCGCAGTGCCGCATATCGGGGAGTGAACATTGTGGCCGCTGATGCGCTGCCGAAAGTTCTCTTTTGCGGAGGCGTAAAACTTAAACATGAGATTCTGTTGCATTGCAATGCCTTGCTCCTGTGGCTCAGCGATATCGGCCATTGACAGTGCTGCGATGTGGCAGAGGTGCATTGGAGAAAAATAGGGGGAGCAAAAACTTTAAAGATTTATTCTCATCATCAAAGACAAAGCTACTGTCTCCGGGAATTATGCTTTGTTTCAGGCTTAGTCTATTAAGTAATCTTGGTGTAACATGTGCGATAGTTTCCCCTTTTAGCTTTCGCTGATAACTCACACGTAGTTTTGATATACTTTTGACACATCACAGAGAAATCCACAACTGCCTATCAAGCTGGCGTTCTTTTTGTCATCATCAAGAAGTGGACGAAACTCTTTTATTTTCATGCGCAGCAAGCACGCTCTATGAAAAGACTTGGGGAGGTTGCTGTAGTAGACAATACGCTGCGTGAGCTGATTATCTGACAGATCGATTTCTTCAAGCGCCTGCGGAACTTGAACGAGCTGCACAGTGCCTGAGATGGCATTATAGGCCATGTTACACCATCGTATGGTTTGTGGGAGACCTGCCACGTCAAATGTGCCGTAGATCATATTTATACTTAAGTTCAGAGATTGAAGATGTGCTGGCAGCGATCTCGTGACAACTTCATACCTTTGGCTGCAGTTACTGAGATCCAAGTCTTCCACGGTCGGTGCTAAACACTCAAGGTTGAAATTGCCATCAGATCGCTCAGCAGGGGACGATGCGTGATTGACTCCAATTACGTAGCCGATTCTCGAGCAGTAGACGCCTTCCCACGATGGCTTGTCTCCAGATCCACATATTGGTGAGTCAAAATCATTTCCACTGACTTGTTGTCGAAAGTTTTCGTTCATAGACATATAAAAATTGTGCATGAGCCTCTGTTGCATTGCGGATTTCTCTTGATGTCGAGTTGGAAGATCCGCAGTCGAAAGGATTGTGAGAAAGTGAGTGTGCATTGGGAACTATACAAAGAGCGGTTGAAACCAAGAGAATTTCATGAGAAGCGTATATCAATGCGTTTGGCCTTTTCTTGATCATTCATTCTATCCTACATCTATATATATTTATATATATATATGCGACGTGGCATACTAGCACACATTCAACATCTTCCAGCTATTTGGGTGCCGAGCACCGTTCTCGTCAACAACGGCTTCGACATTGAGGCCACGCAGATACACCTGGCACTTTGCCGAGAGTGGCAAGACGGCTACCCCCGAGAAGCGGTTATGTGAAAGATTGAGGCTTCGCATTGTTGCTGAGAGACCGTGCAGATCGATGCTCCCCCTCAATTGATTACCTTGCAGGTAGAGGTCCTCGAGAGTAGCTGGCAGGCTTGCGAGCAATATTTCCCCACTGAATTTGTTTCGAGAAGCGTCCAGCACCTTGAGAGATTGGCCAAGCTCTGTGAGATTGAGCTCACCCGTAAAATAGTTGGACGATATATCGAGCTTTGTTAATGTCGACGGGAGGTGCGAAAAATTGCAGCTACCCAGGAACTCGTTGTCGCTGATCGTAAACTCGCTGATCTTCGGTGGCAGCCCAGCAAGGTCGACCTCGCCCCCGAGACCGTTCGAAATCGCTGAAAAGTGCTCGAGGGTATCTGGAAGTGTGTGCGTGTCGAGCGTGCCTTGGAGAAGCGTGTAGGCCATTGCAAAATGAGCAATTTTTCGTGGCAGGTACATAAGCGCTATTGTACCGTCTACTCGGCCTCGAAAGATCTGTGCCATAAACTCAATGCTGTGCACGTGGCCCTCTTCAGCGCACTTGACGCCTTTCCACGCCGAAACATCGAAGAAGCCCCCGTCGGCGTCCTGAAACCCCTTCTTTGAGTTTTCGGTGAAATCCTCGACGAGGAGCTCCATAGCCATCTGGTCAGTGAGAGAGTGCAGATCGACTCTCCCGATAGTGCTGTCCGCTGTGAGAAAGAGCGAATAAATCATGATTCGCGAATAAGAAATAGAAATACGACGAAGTATAGACTTAAGATGATGAAAAGCCAAATGGTCCAGGGAATGCTCAATAGGCTATGGCTCAAAGCAAGAAATAGGCCATTGCATTGGAAGAATCTATTTCTATAGCATTTGTACGACAATAGAAGCACTTTCTTTCAGGAAGACCGATCCATGCTCCGATCACTGCTCGTATCATGCGCTATCTGTGGGCTTTCGTACTCAGTGCGAGACCGCCTCTTATTATGAATACGAGTATCAACTTCTTTCCCATCTATAGACCTCAGTTTAACCTTGACAAAGTCAGTGTAGATCTGTATCTCCTTGAGACTTTCCGGAAAGCTTTCATTCATGATGAAAGCTTTCGTAATTTCATTAAGGCTGAGAATGATCCGCTTTACTGTCTTCGGTAGATGTGTGATATACACTGTCCCCATAAAAAAATTATTGGAGCAGTCCAAGTTTTCGATACGAGGGGGTAAAGTCCGCAGCTCGAGTGAGCCGCGAAGTCCACAATACAGAAAGTTCGCGTCAAGAAGCGACCTCGGTAGGGCCCGTGTGTCCAGCTCTGCTTCGATAATAGGCACGTTCAAAATGAAAAACTCCTCAAGCGCACTGGGCAGCCATGCTATGTCCACTCCGTTGGGAAGGTATGCGTCGGGTAAAAACATGTACGTGACCAATCCTCTTCGGCATGCTCGGACAGAAGGCCAGCTGCACACATCTTCGCCGTGTCCGTCGTCGATCGCTTCCATTTCTTCGTCTGTGAGGGGTTGCTGATCATCGAGTCGAAAGAATCGGTGCATACATTTGAGCTGATACCTATGGTTTGTATTCGGTACGCTCTCTTCAGCAGCGCGGACAGCGAATGCGCAACACAGGCCCAAAATCATTTTTATTCAAATATAAAGTAATATTGAGTTACATGTGAAATACATGCTATTGATGTCGTTTAATCTGTATCTGAGAAGCACTCTCCTCGAAAGTAAAAAGGCATATGGAATTTGATAGGTGAGTGAGTGGCATCGAGAAATTTTCCATACAAGCGCAGCGGTGACAGGCCGCGTGTCACTTGACCAAAAAATCCCATCACTCATTATTGATCAGTTGCCATGTAGTGGTTTTTTCCAATGATAAAAAGATGAGAGTATAATGTTCGGGCATCAACAACAAAGGTCGCTTTGTGTCGAATTATTCTTGAAGCCTAAATCTACCGATATCAACCTTTCACTCACGAAGCCCTGTGAATTATGCTTTCTTCCCACGGGTGGTGACTACCTGCTTCATCAATCACCACTTTGATGCTATCGCCTACGTCCATAACGATAGGCATTGGGCTTGGAGCATGGGCGATAATTGCAGTTCCACTGAGCGCATTGTTGGAAACTGTAACAAACTCGAGCGAATCCGGAAGCGCTAAGAGCGTAAGGTCGCCGGAAAAATTGTTGAAGCTGAGATCAATGTCACACATCGCCGGTGGTAGGCTCTCAATTGTGATCTGCCCCGAGAGCTGGTTGTTATCCAGGGCCAACGCAGTCATCGCCGGTGGTAGGTCATTCAAGGCGATTTCTCCACTAAAATGGTTATTAGAAGCATAGAAATATTTGAGCGAGTCAGGTAAATCTGAGGGCACACAGCTTCCGCAGAATGCGTTATCGCTGATCTCTATGTAGTTCATTTCATGCGGAAACGCTTTTAAATCCAAGGAGCCACCAAGCTTGTTTACATGGAGGCTGAGATGACGGAAATCGCTTGGAAGCGTCGATGCATCGAGTGTTCCGTGCAGATTGCAGGACATCATAATCAGACTACTGACGAGGGGCGGAATGAGATGGAACTGAAATTGTTCTTCACCGAAATCGCCTTCATACATGGTAATGCTCGTGACACGGTCGTCAGTGCACGCTGCGATCCTGTCCCATTCACACACATCTTTCCAGCTTCCATCATCTTCTTTGAGGTCTGCTTTTTCATCGAAATTCATGTGCTGGAAGAGAAGCTCCATCAGCGTCTGATCGGGAAGCGAGCTGATATCGACACGACCAAGCGATGGGTCCATAGTGAAGAGCTGAAGGAAATTCCGCAGGCCTAGCATTCCAAATAATGTCAAAAAAAGAAAAGTGATGAATTTCGTCTCAGAACTGCATGAATCAAGTAGATACCAGATTATGATCTCTCCCCCCACATGTCGATGCGATCACATATGCTTGCGATCTGAGGCCACTGAAGGCTCGGTTGAGAATGCACAATTTTCGCATGGACCGCAGATATATTCAGCAAGGTAAGACTCATCCGACCCAGAATCTTCATAAGTGTCCAAAAGCTCAGCAGAAGAGTCGTCGACATATTCAATCCACACTGGCGGAGGCAAGATCATTCCTGGCGGGGACGGGCAAGGGAATTCGTGCTTCGATCTCGGCTTCGAGTCAAAAAACCGTGGAACTTCAGTATGATCGAGACACTTAAATCGCGTTCTGTGCCGCCTGCTTCCAACAACGACATCGTAAAGGTACTCTGGTAGGCTCATGCGCATCACAACAACCTTTTTGATCAAGTTTCTTTCAAGATGTATGATTTGAATCGTGGAGGGCAAATATTGCACATACAGCGTTCCGCAAAAATTATTCGCTGAAAGATCAAGACGCCGCAGTTGTGGCGGGAGCCCTGCTAGGTCGAGACTGCCGTTCAGTTTGCAGCGCTCAATCCTATATTCTATGAGAGACCTCGGAAGGCTGCGTGTATACAGGCGCGAACAAATTGGGATGTTGATTATCCGGATTCTAGCCACTGAGGAAGGGAACCAGCGGGTGTCCACTCGTATTCGATCTTCCGAAATGCTGAGCGAGATTGACCAGACAGTGTTTTCACGGCACAAAACGCCACGCCACGTGCAAACGCTCAGCATCTCACCGTTTTCGATTCGGCGGAGCTCCACGGGCGAGTACGCACCCGGATCATTCATGTCCATGCAGTAGAGTCGGCGCATGGATTCGAGCTGAAAGCGCTCATTCACAGTATCAGGGGTCGAATCCACTGACTGAAGCAGCGCACATACAGAAAAAGAATGTGAGAGCATCGGAAATGCGCAAGAGGTCATTGTGCTACGCGTCTCCTAGGAGTGTGAGATGCAACGTACGCATGTGAAATTAAGAAAATAGAGATACATAAAGTTTTCAGTCGATCGTCTGCTTAATGCATTTTCGATCGCAACAATACTTATTAATGGCACACACGGGATCACATTAAAGTTCAGGAAAGTCACACGACCTCTTCAATCGTCTGGGATGCCTTGATTTGCTTTTTCAAATCCTTAATTTGCCCCAAAAGCGCCGACTGGTGCTTGAACACTGGCGCGAAGAAATTCCCAATGACCTGCGCAGTGAACTTTTTGAAGCTGTCGTAGTCAAACGTAGCGATGTGCGTCTCGATGTTGGCAACGCACTGCTGCAGGAGCATGGTAAATTGGAAATCTTCGCTCTCCCCATTCTTGGCCATATCGAGGAACGTCTCATTCACCTTTTCGATGCACTCCTGGACACTCAGCGTGGCCCCGCGGACACTCTCCTTGCCCTCTTTTTCGTAGTAGACTGCGATGATCAGCTCATGGATCTTTCGCTTCGCTTCGTCGAAGAGTTTTCGGCGTAGCATGATAGCCTCGATTTCGTCGCTTGTGATCGCTGGCTCACTTGCAGCACAGACGGCATCAGCGTCCTCGTCGACAGAATCATTTGTTCTTTCCACTTTTTCTGCATTTGATTCGTCCTTTGGGAGCGGTAGTGGTGTTTCGCCCGTTCTGTCGCGCTCGTGCATCTGCTGGACAAAGTCCTCGTGTGCTTCCTGCAAATCTTGAGAGATCTGGCTCATTCTTGCGTACGTAACGTGAAATATAGAGAGCGACAGTAGGTAGATTTACGCTGAAAAATAAAACTTTAAGTTTCAAGCAAAGCAAATGACCACTCTATGATAGTATTTATCGTCAGTTCAAGTGGTCGCCAGTGCACTGTCATCTTACCCATCAAACCACCTTTTAGCCCCGCTTCATGCGCTTCATCTGCTGGTAGCTCGTCTTCTTTGTCTGTCCGAGGAGCGACTCGTTCGCGCGCCGCACCGCGCGGATGTTCGCGTCGTCGCGGCCCATGTCCATGTCCGACTCGAGCATCTTCGACCCGATGCTCGCCATCGACTTGCTCGAGCGCTTCTTCATGCTCTTCCGGGTGGCGGCGAGGCCACCAGACTCTTCTTCTTCGCGAATGCGCATCGCCGCCTCGCGCTCAGCCTCAGCGACGCGGTCAAAGTTGGGCTCGACGTCTGCCTTCTCGATCGGTATCTCCTCAAGTTTCTTGCCGAGGTTTTTCTCAATCTCGAGGTAGTCCTCGATGTCGTACTGCGTGACGCACGTCACAGCTATGCCCCTGCGACCGATGCGCGCGGTGCGCCCGACGCGGTGAATGTAGTCCTTCGCGGCGGCCGGCAGCTGGAAGTTGATGACCATGTCGACGTCGGGAACGTCAAGCCCACGCTGCGCGACGTCTGTGCACACAAGAATATTAGCCTGCTTGGAGCGGAAGCGGTCGAGGGCGAGGACGCGGTCGTCCTGGTTCATGCGGCCCATGAGGGGCAGCGCGTGCATGCCGAGTACTCGTAAGAGATGGGTCACCTTGAGAACGATGTGCGTCGTCGCGCAGAAGATGATGATGTGGTAGTCGCGCGGCAGTGTCGAGAGGTAGTGATGGAGGTACGCGAAGCGGTGGCAGAAGGGGATGAACATAAAGAACTGCTGGAGGCTGTCGACGGTCTGGAACTTGCGCGTGGAGACAGTGACAGTCGTCGGGTCGACGAGGGAGGCGCGGTGGAGCTTGTCGACGCGCGCTGTCATCGTCGCGGAGAAGAGGAGCGTCTGGCGCTCGCGCGGGAGGCGCTGCATGATGAAGTCGAGCTGCGCCTCGTAGTCCATGTTGAGCATCTGGTCGGCCTCGTCGAGGACGATATATTCAAAAGGCTTGAGCGTGAAGCCGTTCGTCTTCTCGATGTGGTCTTGAAAGCGGCCCGGCGTCGCGACGACGACGTGCGGGCGCTGGGTGAGGCTGATCGCCTGCTTGACCATGTCGACGCCGCCGAAGACGACGACGACCTTCATTTTCGCGATGCCGTCGAAGAGCTGGAACTGCTCGCCGACCTGGAGCGCGAGCTCGCGCGTGGGGACGAGGACGAGGCACGCGGCCTTTGACTTTGTCACGACGAGCTTCTGGATGAACGGGAGCGCGTACGCGCCGGTTTTGCCGCTGCCGGTCTGTGCGACGCCGATGATGTCTTTTCCGCGGAGGATGACTGGGATGGACTTGGCCTGGATTTCGGTCGGTGCTGTCCAGCCGATGCGGTCGCACTCGGCGATGACATCTGCGTGGAGGCCGAGGGCAGCGAATGTTGTCGGAGAAGGCTTGGATTCTTTGACTTCGACTTCGGGGGTGTTGTTGTCGCTCTCGTCGCTCATGAAGTGATGGGAGAAAAAGTATGAAAAAGGAACGCAACGGCAGGAAAATGGGATGATGCACTACATTGACTTGAGCTCTCATAACGTGGGGTACAGATTATTCTATTCAACAGCTTATATATTGACAACTCAGTTGCGACCTCTATAATGCACGTTGTCGACATCTGGGTACGGATCACCATTCGCATCGACGACCGCAGTGATGGTATTATCATTGAGACAGAGCTCAAACTCTATACCCGACTTCACCACTGCCGTTGCCGCAAATTTGTTCACTTCGCAGTTCACAACAGCGAGATTCGCTGGCGGGTTGAGGAGCGCGAAACTCCCCTCAAATTGGTTTTCGGAGAGCTCGAGGAAGGTGAGGGCCGGTGGTAGGTGTTCGAAGCAGACCTCTCCGCTAAACGCGTTTCGGGAGACGTCGAGCGCACGAAGGCTCGTCGGTAGCGCGTCGAGGTGGATGCTCCCGTGAAATTTGTTGCTGTCGAGCGAAATTTGCTCGATCCGCTCTGGGAGCGCCCGCAGATCGCATGTCCCCGAAAAATCGTTCAAACCAATGTTGAACTTAACGAAGTTTGGCGGCAGCTGGGTCATATCAACGCTGCCTGACATCTTATTTGCCGTGAGTGAGAGGACCTGTAGGCTGTCTGGGAAATTTTCTGTGTCAAGCGTCCCTTCGAGATTGTAGCCTCGGACATTGACCACCTGCATCTGCAGCGGGATGTACGCGAGTACAAGCGACCCGGCAACCCTCTGCTTCAAGTCAAAGCTGATGGCTCGCTCTGACGCGTCGCAGTTTACACAGGCCCAAGTGCACACTGGCAGAAAGGCATCATCATCACTTTTGAGAAAGCGCTTCGAGTCTTCGGTGAAATGTTGGACGAGTAGCTCCAGCATCATCTGGTCACTGAGTGTACTGCGGTCCACTCGGCCAAGAGACGGGTCAGAGGTGCTGAAGAGTATCGCAAGCATTCAAATCCTGAAGAAATTCATAGAATGGGAAAATATTTTTATGCTTTCGTGGGTACTGCTCGAACAATTTTTTGGCAAACTAAACATTGACATCTGTGATTGCATTCTGGGGATAAACATTGATTACGGTATTCATAATGGTTCGTGGAGCAAGCAGTGGCTGGTGGAAGCACACGCCGACCGCTACGCCTCGTGGCTCATTTGTGCAGGCCACATGGGATAGCCTGGGTAGTAGCCTCCTGGATACGCAGCGTAGGGGTATGGCGCGCCTGAAGCAAACGGTGTTGCTGCGGGGTATGGCGAATGGCCGTAGTAATAGGATGGTTCGGGAGGCGAGAGCTTCTTTGGTGGGCTATCCACCGTTGGTTGATCGGCAAGGCTTCCTTCATGGTACAGATGGGCTGAGCCTTTGCCAAGTGTTGTGAGAGCGCCCTTGAGGTGCATTTGGACATTCTTTTTGACATCTTCTGCTGCGTTGAACAGTGAAGCATTGAGCTCATGCAGGCGCAGAATCTCATCATCTTTTTCGGCCATAATCTTGCGGAGCTTTGCTTTTTCGTGCATCGCAACAGTAAGCTCATCCGAAAGCCGAGTAATGAGCGCTTCATCTGGAGTGGGTTCCTGACTGAGTGACGCTGGCAAAGTTTTTCGTTGCTTGGCAGGCTCTGTGTAATCGCGATCGTCGCGATCATTGATTGCTGATGGCACTTGTTTCACTTCCTTTGAGCATTGGTCATTTGGCTTCGGCGCCCATCGTCGATACTTTGGTTCGTTCGAAACTTTGTGCGCAATGGTAGGCTTTTCGTTACGCTCATTGTCGCGATCATCTTTCGTATGCGCATGCGAATGCGGTCGTTTCTCTACCTTTGGGTTGGAAGCATTCGACTTGGGAGCACATTGGTGATTCTTGGACTCGAACAGATCTTTGGTTGATACGACAGGCTCCATAGCCTGAAAATTGTCAGAGCTACCATGTGATGACACCGGTGAGCGGTTTACATTCCCTTCCTTCGACAAACGAACATCTGGCTTTGAGGGTGAGCGACTCATCCAGTCGTGGATGATGGCATATGCGTCCTCATCGATGACAGCATCAGCATTGCAGTGGTATTGCGCCATTTGACTTGAAAATTTTCAATAAAGAACATTGATTAAATTCCCATACTGTTTTGAGACATTTTTAGGGCAATCGCATCAAGCATCGGCAGAGCGCTTCCTTGACTGGAACTGGCTGGCCGGCCGCGGGATATTGTCCTTGCGCCGCTGCTGGTAGTACTCGACCGCAGGGACCCGGTTGACGTCTGTATACTTGGCAAGCGCGCGCTTCATGCGCGGTTTGTCCCGAGCGATGGACTGGTACAGCGCCTCGCCTCTGCTTACAGGCTCTGTGACCTCTACGGTCTCAGTAATCTTTTTGAGCTTATGACGGGGCTCTATATCTTCGCTCTCGCCATCTTCCGAATCATCTTTATCACTGGCGCTCGGCACCTCACTTTCTGCAGACGAAAAGCTCTCTTCTTCGGACTCGCCGGAGGCGGAAAGCACATTGGCATTCGAGTCTTCTGAAAAGTATTCCTCCTCTGACTCACCGTGCGAGTGGTCTGACGATGATTCCATAGAGATGTACGAAATTCTTGGTAAATAATGAAGTATTGCCTGACAACTGTGCGTAAAGCACACGCCGACGAGGAGGAATCGAATCATACGCAAACGTGCACAGACAATAGTGGAAGTCTCATGAAATGAAGAATGCCCCTCGGTGATCAGTTGTACACCATGTACTTGGCCGTCGCCGAGAACTTGAGCTGACCACGGATGACCTTGTTCACGGCCTCAAGCATGTCCTTTTCAGAGATAGACTTCCGCCGCGCCCGGATGGCGAACATGCCCGCCTCTGTGCATACGCTGCGGATGTCAGCGCCAGTGGCGTTCGGGCAGAGCCGTGCGAGGAGCTCAAACCGGATGTTCTTCTCGCACGACAGGCTGTTGCAGTGAATTTTGAAAATTTCTGTACGACCGTCCAAGTCTGGAGGGGCAAACTCGATCTTTCGGTCCATCCTTCCCGGCCGTGTCAGCGCGGGGTCGAGCGTGTCGGGGCGGTTCGTTGCCATGATCACCTTGATGTTCCCGCGCGAGTCGAAGCCGTCCATTTGGTTCACAAGCTCGAGCATGGTGCGCTGGACCTCGCTGTCGTCGCCCTCGGACCCGCGAGCTCCACCGATGGCGTCTACCTCGTCAAAGAAAATGATGCACGCCTTTTTCGATCGTGCCAGCTGAAAAATCTCACGAATGAGCCGCGCGCCCTCACCGACGTACTTTTGGACGAGCTCACTGCCGATGACGCGGATAAAGGCTGCGTCCGTGCGGTTAGCGACGGCTCGAGCGAGGAGCGTCTTGCCAGTTCCAGGTGTCCCGTAGAGCAAAACGCCCTTCGGCGGGTCAATACCGACGCGGGTGAATTTCTCGGGCTCGAGGAGTGGGAGCTCAACGACCTCGCGCATCTGGCGGACCTGGTCGGGGTATCCGCCAATGTCCGCGTACGTCACGTCGGGCTTCTCCTCGACTTGCATCATTGTGACTGAAGCGTCAATGCGCGGCGGCAGGGGAATCTGAATCTGGAAGCGGTTGTTGTCGACGCCGACGCGCATGCCTTCTTCGATGTCTGTTGGGGCAACCTTGTCGCCGAGCGCCACGACGAACTTGGCGTAGTCGCGGATGTTGATGATGTAGCGCGCCTTCGACGTCCCACTGTCGATGATTTTTGTACACCGGGCGACCTGCAGGCTTCCCTCGTTTGCAAGCTGCTCGTCGCCCACGAGGTCCCAAGAGTGCGGCGGGCTCAGGCCGAGGTCAACTTCTTTGACGCCAGTCTTGGAGCTGATTTCGTCTGTCTTCTTCTTGATGAATGCCTCCATGTCGCGAATGGACCTCGCGTACGGGCCTTGGCCGTAGTTCTGGAGCATGGCGATCTCCTCTGCGTCGAGCTCGACGATGGGCTCGTCGTTTTCGGTTTGGACTGCTGGCGATCGCTCTGTGAGGCATGACCCTTTCTCGTGGACCATTTTTTGAGGATAATTCTTAGTAAATAAAGTAAAATAGCTGAATAAGGATCTGCGGAAAAGTACACAGCTGCCTGCGGTAACTGCAGTGGTCAGTAAAAGATCTGCGGAGTATAAACATGTAAGCCTATTGCTCAACAAAGCAATCAGTGGTCCCAAGTGTCCCGAAAATCGCGGTGTAGTGCCCTGGCTCGAGCGCGATGGAGCCCACGCATCCAGTGCAAACAATCTTGCCTTGTAAGTCCTGCGACCTTGACTTCAGATGTCTATGCAGGAATTTGATGGCGCTCATGGGCGTGCCGCTGATGTGCGACACTTTGCCGAGGCCGACTGCCGAATTGTTGCGTAAAATTGCGACTTTGAGTGCCTGCAAGTCTCGAGTGACCCACTTCTCTCTCGGAATGGGATCGCTGAAGACCACATAGCCACCACCGCTGAAGTCTGTGATGTGGGTCGGAACGTCCCTTGGGCGCCATGGACTTCGGCATGCTGTGAGCTCCATCACGAGGTACATGTCGCTCAGGTAGTCTGTGATCTCGCTCGTTGTGGCTAATTCTGGAATGTCACCGTCCTCGACGCGGAACGCAAGCTGTACTTCGAGGTCGAGGAGCTTGTCCCGGGAAATCGACGGTACACCCTGCGAGTGCACTTTTCTGTACTCTTTGAGATTCTTAGTCATTGAGTTCATAATTGGACCACAGTACAGCTCGCGCGAGACCAGTGACCGCCGAGTGGCGTCGCTGATACCTTGTACACGCCACCCGATCAAGACGTCCTTCATCTCCTGCAGCTTTTCGACGCAGCGGTCCTGGAAGCTGTATGCTTCGATAACGCTTTCTCCGTGAATCGCACTCAGGTCCTGGATGTTGAGCGTCGGTCGCTCGCCTTCTTTCGCGAGGTGTGGTCGAAAGTAGTGTCGCACGTAATCACTTGCGTCATTTTTTGTCGTCTCTGCTTGCTGTACCAGCATCGAGCGAAGAAGTTGCCGACATTTTCTGTGCATTGGTAAGCAAACGCGTGTAAATCAAAAATAGAATACAAATTACTTGGTTCTGCGGAATGGCCTTTAGTACATCGTCTTTATATCACGCAACAAGCCACCACGAGTAATTTACACGGTCAGCACTCCAAAAAAATCGATATCAAATAAATTAGTGCGACACCACCGAGGAAGGACAGAAACTTCCCCCATTGCCGCCGGCCCTGGATGAACTCTTCGACAACCACCTCGCTTGCGCCGATGTAGAGGAACGAGCCGCTACTGAACCCGAGGAAATAGCCCTCTGCGCATCCGGGCAAGATTGCCTGCGCGAGCCATCCGATGCCGATGCCAACAGGCGTCGACAGCGCGAAAGCCATCAGGAGCCCAAGAACCCGGTTGGTGCCGATAGTCGTTCGGGAAAAGGAAATGCCGAGCGCGAGCCCCTCAGCCCACTTGTGGGCAAGAATCGCGAGGAAGAGAAGCATAATGTTTCGCGTGCCACGCTCCACGCCGAGCGCGAGCCCCTCAGACATGCCGTGTGCTGAGAGTGCTGCCATGAGAATGTACGGCTGCACCGTGTGCCGCGGCGCGTGCGGTGCTTTATTGAGTTCGTGCAGTCCTACCGCCGATACCACGGAGGGGCACATAGACTGGTCAGCCTTCGAAAGCTGGTTGACATAGCCCTTCTCGTCATTCACTTGGTCAGACGAAGCGTCGAGCGCGAGAGAGCTTGTGAGAGAGCGCCCATGCCTGTACGAAGAGCTGAGGGCAGAGAGCGACTCCTGCGTGAGGCGACCAGCAGGGAGCTCTCGTGGCGTTGCTGTTTTCGCCGGCGTCGCTTCAAGCTGAGCATCGTCGGCGAGCTGATGTAGCGCTGTTGTGAGCGGTGATGCGCGTCGCTCGAACTCACACGCCGCGCATTGCTCCGCGCTTGCGACTTTGTTGACAACTGCGGCTACAATTCGCTCGCGATTGCGGAGGATGATGTGCGAATCCTCATCGTCGCACGGTTGGAGTCCGCCTTGCGCACAGCCTTCATCTATATGGAGAATGGCGTTGTGCGCGTCCACCGGGTCGCTCGCCAGCGTGTGCACTGTATCTGGTGACGGGTCAGTCAGCCCCGCGGGAAGCGGTGAGGAGGCATCTGCCGCACTGAGCGGAAGGAGCGTTGCACTCAGATCGCCGACGTCACGACCTGAAAATTTCCCTGCATGGAGCGCGTCCTCCATGTGTACCTTTCGGTGCATGTGGTGCGCGCAGGTTGGTGTTGTGAAAACGATACGCTCGAGCATGAGGATGCATGCGTAACCGATCGCGCACATAACGTAGCAGAAGCGGTACTTTGTGTTTGCCTCCACACCATAGTACTCGGCGAGTCGCTCCTCACCCTCGGGGAGAAGATGAATGAGACCCAAGCTCAGAAAAGTGCCGGCAGCGAATGCGTTGGCCATGCCGAGGTACTGCGTGTAGCGAGCCGAGCGGGAGAAGCGGGAGCGCAGTGCGATAGGGAGAACGCAGAAGATCATACCGATGAGGTAGATAGCTGCAATGGAGACGCCTTTCCAGATACCATCACTGCGCATGTCCTCTTCAGAGCAGTGATGAACATGCGGATCACCGATGTGGTGATGCCGGTGAAAATAAAGCTCTGCGTTGTTCAGCATTCTTAAGTCGTAAACTCTTGACTAGAAGGGATAGAAAGCGATATTGCTGTAGGCTTAGCACCTACATAATTGCTATATTTTCTCAGGATTTCTCATTTATATGATAAACTTTGTTCGCCCATGCACCTATCGTGAATATCGCGGGTCAGGTGATGAAAGTTACGAGTTTGCAATGTTTTAAGGTTGAGAAGAAATTGACAGAAAATTGGAACACTATACACATGCAGTTTCTGCTTGGCTAGTGAAACTTTTCTGTCTGCTTCTTCTTTTGATACCTATTTCTGTGGTATCGTGGCTGGCGATATGACGACGCCATCTCTGACCCGAACGTTTCGACGTCAACTTTCTTCGCGTTTCGCCTTTCTTCTTGCGCTTTGACACGCCCAGACAAGCTGAAGTCTTTCTTTTCAGGGCGACTGCTAAGGTTGTCGAAGAAAGAGCTGCTCTTATCATAAACTTTCAAAGATTCAAACTCAACGTTCATGCGCTCAAACTTCTCATTGTGCGCAGCAAAGTCGAATTCTTCGGTAAAGTCGGCCGAGTCTGGAGATGGCTCGCTCTTCGATGCTCTTTCAAGCTGCTGCTTATAGGGACAGTCACTCTGCACTTTCTTGTGATGGAATTCTCTTTTCTTGAAGTCTTTCTGGGGGATGTGTGGCATGTGCGAGCCGTTCTCAGGGGCGAAGTCGGCAGGTTTCGACTTTACTTTGTCCCTCTGGGCAACTTGGAACTGAGTTCTCGTGGGTTGCCCATGGGGGCGTTCCTTCGACTCTCTTTGCTTGATTTTTTCGGGGACAGCCTTAGGCTTCGTCTCTGCTACAGAAGGCTTCTTCTTGTTCGGGTCGTCAAAAAGCGAACTGTACTTCTTTACCTCGGGGGCCTTCGGCTTTGCAGCGATGTCAGAGCTCTGCGGACGCTGGGCGACAATTTTCTCTTGCTTTGGAACCTTTGTCGGAACTTGAATGACATTGACCTCGCGCAGATTTTTCCCTTCAAAACATATTTTCTCGTGAACCACAGAATCCGCTCTCATAAAGCCTTTTTTACTTTTCCGATCTTCGGTACCGAAGTTCCTCACGTCAGTAAGAGTAACCGTGTTGGAGTCATTGTCCAAGTGATGCAGTGTTCCTTCAAATCGCTCATTTTCTAGAGTGATCAGGGAAATAAGTGGCTTGGGCTTGCTTGATGACATTGAAAATGAAATCTAGAATTATCAAAATGATCCATATATTACTGAATGGGGATAAGATTTTACATGCTTCCGAAACACACAAGTAAACAAAGTGCCGCCATCTGTCCACTGCATACGCGCGTAGCTTCAAGAACTAATGGAACATGCACAGTCCCGTACCACCCACCTCTTCTCTCCGGGCTTGAAACTGGTCGAGTATTCTACCATCCCATGTTTTACAGCATACTATTCGAATATTTCCGTAATATGTACTTCTTGCCATGTTCCTCATCATGATTGGAGACCACTCAACTTCGCTATTTACGAAGTTTGACCTTACTGCTTCGAAATACCTGATGACACCTGCACCTTGAAAGTACTTAAGCTCAACAACGAATGCATGTCTATTATTAAAGTCGCGCATACCATTAATGAAACCATGCTCTTCCATGAGCTTCGCAACTCCCTTGGTTTCGACAGTTGATGGAACAGTCACAAACCTTTTCTTACGGGTTTGGCCCTCTAAGATTCTTCCAGCCATATCGTGAAGTGGAAGTCTACATCTCTTTTCAAACCGAGCCCTATCGGGATCCGCAATTGTGTATCGTACTTGCTCATTTCCTCGAGGCCGGTCGGCACTTTCTTCGTAGCTGGTTTGATATAGGGCACAGTCACCTTTCACTTGAAAGAAAAGTCGTGTGATTGGGTCCGCAGGGAGTTCACTATGCAGAGTGACGCCAGGAAGGTCAGTGTGTGTCTTTAATTCTTCAGGTGAAGTTGCAAGAACGGTTAAGTTATGCTTAACGAAGTCTTTATTCTTGCGCTTCTCTATAGCTTCATCATTGTATCCTGAAAGCCGTTCGCTATTAAATGGCTTAACGCCGAGATTGAAGATCTTTGCCTTTGCTCTGAGCGTACGTTTAAGCATTTAATGAGTAGAGATAAGAAGATGATATATTTCTGTCAACTACCATTATCACTGAATTAAAATGATTTAAGATGCAGAAACAGGGACTTATTTTCATTGGTAATAGAAAATAGGAGAGGAGTATTGCTTCGCTCGCTGTCTATCAGTGACTGAATGCATCATCAGCTCATAGCAAATATTGTGTGATGGTTAGTACGCTGAAATACAGTAAGCATAGAAATGACAAAACCTGTGTAACTTAGCTAAGATCGATGCACATGCATGGTATTGATTCGCAATATTCTTAAGCTTTACTGCCGCTCTCCTGGTGAACTGAAGCAGTGGTCCTTCTTCAGTTCAAAATCATTATTGGCGGATTCCGAGGGCGGCAGTGTAGAACAGTGGCCATACAATTATTTTGCAATCAGTGAATTAGCTCGTATATTCGGTCAATCGAAGTTTGAATATGATAGAGTTACTGCGTACGCATTTTCGAAAATATTTAACGATCAGTTTGCAACAAATAGCTTAGTGTACGCACGAAGTGCAGGTATGCCCTAATCCTATCTCGAGCTAAATTTCAACTCTGGTACTGAGAATCTATATAAGACTGGTGTGCGCAGAGCTCTTTCTGATGTATCAAAATTCTTCGTATTAATAAAACAGTATCATGTCAGCAAGAAGTATTTTTACGAGGAACGCAGCTGGTTTCAAGTCTAACATTTCTGTTATACCAACTCCCATACTTAAGGCCCGAGATCCATCGCACACAGTTTCTCATTTCGTTTTGCTTGGCACGAAACCAGCTCTACTCAGTACGTCTTGCATCGGTTCCATTCCACATTTTCTCAGCAAGCACGCCGATGTCATCAAGCACACCATCGACAGAACGACTAAGAAAAAGACCTCATCTATCTATTTAGCCCAGGACGAAAATCCTTCAATATACTCAAAGGTCACTATTGGGGTGCTTCCCGAGGAATATTCCAGAAACATTTGCTCTACAAGACCAGATGTTCTAGTCAAACTCGTTCGTGGCATCGACTTCACACTGCCCGATGAAGAAAATGATAATAATGGTAAAGCAGACAATGGGGCTGAAATTATGTGCGCTGTCGATTTTACGGAAGCAACTTCGGAGACAGTGTGCCGAAGTCTAATAACAGCAATTGCAAAAGGTTTCTCCCACTTTACTTCAAAGAAGAGAGCCCCTGATGGCAGTTTCGTTAACCAACAGACATCATCAGTCGCAGTTTCGTTTGTAAGCACTGCAAGTAATTCCCCCCACGAAGTAAGTCTTGAGCTCGGGCAAAAGCTCGAAGTGATTGCTGAGTGCTGTCAACTGTGCATGTTCCTTGTTGATGCACCACCGAATCTCCTTGATACAACATCTTTTGCTGATGTAGTCGTAGAGCTTGCAAAGCACTATGATTATAAGGTGCATACGCATATCACTGGCGACAAACTTCAAGATGAGAATTTAACAGGAATCTACAACGTTGGTAAATGTGCTGTGTGCCCCCCTAAGCTCATAATTTTGCAGCACAATGGCAATAAAAACCATATGAGTGACGAAGAATCTCTAGTTCTCGTCGGAAAGGGTATCACATACGATTCAGGTGGTCTTGCTCTAAAGCCTGCGGCTTCAATGGCCAATATGAAGTGTGACATGGCGGGAGCTGCGCTTGTGTTTTCAACCTTCTTGTCCATGGCGCGGACTAATAACAAAAAGAACATATATGCTGTTCTTTGCCTAGCTGAGAACGCTATTGGTCCAGATGCTTATCGCAACGATGACATTGTGCCGCTCTATAGTGGACTCCATGTAGAAATCAACAACACTGATGCTGAAGGCCGCCTGGTTCTTGCAGATGGCCTCGCATATGCATCGAAGAATCTTAACCCGCGACATATCTTCACGCTAGCAACACTGACCGGTGCCCAGGCCTTTGCAACTGGCCTTTCGCATGCAGGCGTGTACGCAAACTCGAAGGAACTCGAAGACGAGTGTATCGAGAAAGGAAGAGAAACAGGGGACCTTACATTCCCATTGCTCTACTGTCCGGAATTTCTCGACGAAGAATTTTCTTCTGAGGTAGCAGATCTTAAAAACTCGGTCAAGAACCGAAACAATGCTTCTTCATCAGCCGCTGGCCGCTTTCTCGAGCGTTCGCTACACAAAGATTACAAGGGAGGTTTCGCACATCTCGACATAGCATCACCAGCTTTTCAGAAGGATCGAGCAACCGGGTACGGCGTGAATCTCCTTAATGCACTTCTCGAGAAGCTTTAACTGATTAATACTGTTTCTTTTTATGAATGATCTTTTTGACGAGAGCTTTGATACGAATTTGACAAGCTTTTGCACCAAAGTTTATTCTCTGTACGAACCTTCGCCAATTACTTTCTATAATACCAACTATGCAGATTTCTGCCCGATTTGTATGAAACATTTGAACAAGTTTCTTTTCAGCAAGAAAGGGTCACTTCAAAACTGCACAACCCGGCGCGTTTCTGGAACTGAACAAGCACCAGGGGCGCAGTCTACGATTTTTGGCTCAGATATCACAAATCATCCTTCATCAATGCTGGATAAGCGCTGGGTAAGCACTGATGGCTGGTGCAATCTATGCAACGTCCCCTTCAAATCGTGGGGTGACCATCTGATGCCAACACATCACATTGGACACAGGCAGCTCGAAATGTACCATGACACGATGGTACGCTGTGAATTTCGCACGTGGTCTCCGCGAGAAGTGCTCTACGGCACGTTGAGCAGACTCTACAAAAATCCCTCAAACAGCACAGGGTCTGATATGACCGCTATCCATGCGATTGTCGATGCTGACAATGCCAATCACAAGCAGCGCATCAACCAGTGTCTCAAGCACCTCGCTAACTACGGCATTTTTGATGGACTTTTTATCAATGGCCGACATCAGGGCAATCCAAGCATAATCAAAGGGTCTAATCTCGTTCCAGGGGCCGCCATGAAACACCTCCTCACCATGTTTCCAGGCTACGATACTGGCTACCTCAGTGATATTGTTCAGCTCATATGCTCGCACGATAATTCCTTCGACGTATTCATGCTTCTCGGAGGGGAAGAGCTTTTGAAAAACTTTGAAGTTGGGGAGAAATTCTGGAAGGCTGATCTATTCCGCGCCATCCTCGGTGAGCTCTATCATATCACCATCCGTCGTTCAAGGTCACTCAAGATAGGTGAGGATATTCGAGCAATTGCACAGTTTACACTCCAAGCGTGTATTGCCGAGCTCGTTCTCAAGATACTTGAAGAAATCGCTGCTCGCGTCGATACAGTGTGGCGTCGCCTGTACAACATGCCGTTTATCAACGAGAGCTTGCCTGCAAAAATCCCGCTCAACCGGTCTGCGAAATTCTCCACGATCACGCAGAACTCGGCAAAATTTGACCTCGATAACCTACAGACCAACCGCTTCAAGCACGAGTCCTGGTTCCAGCAGCAGCACCGTGTTGTCGGGCCAACCAAACCGAGTACCTCGAAGAATCGGTCCTTTGCCCCTCTCAATCCACACTCGAACAACACCTTTCGCCCCCGCTTCGGGCAGTTCTTCAAAAATGAAGATCGCTCGGTCAAGGTTATTGAAAAGGAACTCTTGTGAATGAACTCGAATACTCGATCTTCTTCTGCCAGTCCTCTTATCTACAATTTAGCCCGTATCCTCTACTTCCAAAATGTCGATTCTCCGTATCGTCACACCATCAGTTTCAATTCGCGTGCCGCTTCGTCAGGCTGTCCGGATGCACCACAAAAAGGGTGTTGAACATGCTACCGCCCCCAAGAAGAAGGCAGCTGTCAAGCCAAAGCCCATCCAGACAAGCACTATCCTTCCCAAGGGCACAATGATGCAGGGCGAAGAGCGCGTGATGATGACACAGACCACAATGGTCGACGGTAAGCCCGTCACAAAGACCCTGATGAAGGCCCGCAAGTACTACACCGATCCAAAGACAGGGCGCGTCATCGAGGAAACAATTGACCAGGCGCCGAAGAAGGTTGCTGGCGGCCAGAAGGTCAAGGAGGCTGCTGATGGCGAGGCCTCTACAAAGGCCGTCGAGAGTGCGCAGAAATCTTTCGCTGAGGCAAATCAGCGTTTTCACAACGAAATGATGCAGATGGAGCATGATCTTCGTAACTTGTGGCGCTTTCCATTCTGTTAGGGGAAAGTCGGTCTTCGCCCCAATGTTGATACATAGTCATATTGCGAATTATAGATAAGGAATCCACAGCGTGCAGCAAAGCGCGTATGCATGTAAAATGAAATTACTTCGGAAAAATTTACGACAGCATTTAATTCACTTGCTTATCTTTATTTTTTAACCCACTCATGACACCCATAGCCCTCGCGCTGTGCGCTGACCAAAATTACCTCGGCCGTGTTGAGAAGGCAACTTTGCCTGCTGTGGTCTGCCTCGAGCTTCTCGTCGATGGGTTCTTACCGACTGAGAAACAAAAATTCCAGGACGATGAGGGATACTTGCAAAACCTTCGCGACTGGTTTGGCGTTGGGTGCGATGCAAATGGCCAGCCAGTCACGATTGGCTGGGGATACACACTGTCTGGCGGATCTATCGATTTGCGTTACATTCCAGCGAGTGTTGAAAAGTTTGGGATAGAGTCAAATTCTTTGGCAGGAGAGATCGACTGGGACACGCTGCCGGCAGGCTTGCAGTACTTTTCCATTTACGGCAACCAAATTCAGGGTTCTGTGCTGTGCGAAAAGTTCCCCAAAGCAGTCGACAATATGTACCTGAACGAGAATTTGCTGTGCGGATCGGTGGACCTTGCGATGCTGCCTACCTCAGTGCGCTTCCTGTACCTCGCGAGCAACACGCTCACAGGCAGTCTCAACCTCTGCGCGCTGCCCGCTAGCATGTCGCGACTTGCGCTCGACGGCAATAATTTTACGGGGACAATGGACCTAACACACCTCCCGCCGGACATTCGTACATGTAATGTTAAAAACAATAAGCTGACAGGGAGCCTCGACCTCACGCGGCTGGCTGCTGGCATGGAATTTCTCGATCTCTCGCACAACTTGTTTGTGGGGACGATTAAGCTGACGCGCCTGCCGAAATCGCTCAGCATTCTCTGGGTGTCGTACAACAGGCTCCATGGCGATGTCGCTGTCGCCCCGCTTGGACGCACTCGGATATACATGGGTGGAAATTTGTTCTCGAAAATACTTGACGAAAATGGGAATCGCGCAGATCTGCAGAGTCAGCAATACAAGGGTATCAATGTGTAGGACACGAATGATGCAAAGATCTGAGGTAGATAAGTAGCGAAACTGGCAGTACCAAAAAAAATTCTTTCTTCCCATTTTCTATTCCTCTCCAACAATGAATACATTCTTCACAGCGCTTTGCAGCTTCAATTGCGCAGACCCAGTGAGCAATGCTATGAACTCCTCGATGCAGAAAATATTTGTCACACAGATGTTCAAGATGAACGCCGTAAAATACCCAGACAGCGTCCTGCGAGACATTGACAAAGACGTCCGGGGAGACGTCTGCTGGTGGCGTGGCATCCAGTGCACAGACGGGAAGGTCACGACACTTGTGCTCAATCAAAGCAGATTTCCCATTGAGCTCGACGTTGACTGGCTTCCACCGACGCTCACCAAAGTTAAGGTGCGGCATATCGGCATTGGCCAGGTCTTCCACACGCGCCGGCTACCGCGGGGGCTGACGAAGTGTGTCATCCAGGCGGCCCACCTCCGCGGCTCGCTCGACCTCCAAGCGCTGCCAGAAAAAATTGAAATCCTCGACCTGGCGCATAACTCCATGTATGGCGTCCTGTATATCGTCGAGATGCCACAGACTGTGAAGCGCATCTGCTTGACAAATAATGTGATACAAAAAGTTTTTGTGAACAACGCCTGCTTGCCGAAGTGCCTCGGGGAGATCCAGGTGACGAGCACGAGAAAACCTGTGAAGATCCGGTCCATCGGCGATGGAAAAGTAGACGCTCGAGTGCACAGCTCGCAGCTCACCATTGCGTCCTCGAGTTCGGATAGCTCAGACTACTCAGAGAGCGAAAGCTTCGACTCCAGCACTTCTTCGAGCTACAGCTCGAGTGGGAGCGAGGATGACTTTTAGCGATGGCGGCCATGAGGGGCTTCGACGGAAATGCTTTCGATTTCGTGATTCATTAATAAAGAAATAGCTAGTTTTGTAGAGTTAACCCAACGAGAGAATCGAATGTAAGCTGCCAAGCATCTGAATTTTCTGTCCCAATTTGAGTTTTCAAATGATCAAAATGCTATTGACACTTCACGCTGACCCTACGCTCGGCAGGCTTGACTACGCCTCGCTCTCTAAGCAGGCCAAGATGGAGATTCTCGTCGAAGGCTTCAACGCCAAGGGCAAAATGGGCCTCTTAGACGGGTCTCAAAATTACAAAGACGCGTGCGAGTGGAAGTGCGTCACGTGCGATGCGGACGAGAACATCACAAGAATCCAGTGGGGTAGCCGGAAAGTTCACGGTGGCCGCATCAATCTGTCATTCCTCCCAGACACGCTGACTCATCTGGACATCTCGGGTAACTTCCTGCAAGGGTCGGTTCCGGTAGCTGCCCTCCCAAGGGGCCTTATCGATCTTCAAGCGCACAATAATAAGCTTGATGGCTCATTCGACTGCACAGTGCTCCCACCAGGCCTCGAAAGCCTCAGGCTGCATGGGAATAGTTTTGTGGGCGATCTGAGAATCGTTTCCCTACCAAAGACCCTGAAAGAATTTCTTGTTTTTGCAAATGGTTTTAGTGGGAAAGTTCACATCGATACACTCCCACCAGCTCTAAGAATTATCAATTTGTCGGGAAACGCCCTGTATGGCGTGATCGAAGCAGAAAAGCTTCCGCAAAAGCTAACCGAGCTTATAATGCAGAGAATGCATCTTGGTGGAGGCATGAAGCTCGAGAATCTTCCGTCAAAATTGGAGATGTTCGGCGTTCACGCAAATACGATGGACGGAAGCATTCGACTAGATTCGCTCCCTAAGGTTCTTCATACGCTCGACGCAAGCAACAATTTACTCTCTGGCAGCATTTGTATTACATCCCTCCCGCCGCGTCTGAATGTTCTGAATCTATCGAATAACGAACTGAGCGGTTATGTCAATTTTCAGTGTCTTCCAACGTGCATCAGCCATATCGATTTGTCAAGCAATTTTTTTTCGAGTGATGCACTTCTTCTGAGAATACCACAGTCACTTAATTATATATTCATCCACAACAACCAGTTTGAAGGCGTTCTCAGTGCGTACAACCTCGGTTTTATGACGCTCTCTGTGAAAGCTTATGGGAACAAATTTTCAAAGGTGATCGTGGGTAACTCCTGGGGAGGCGGAAAGAACGTGGTCGAAGTCGATGACACTCAGGCAAACATTGTCGACAGTCAAGGGAATCCGGCATCGGAATGGGTGCAACGTGTCCAGGTAAACACTCCTCAGGCAGGTACATAAGAAGCAAAAGAACAGTTTTCGTAGGAAAAGAAGCGTAATAATAAATAAAAGTTTTTATGCAACCATCATAGTGCATACAAAAATATCATTCTCGACATCATAATCGTATGAAAATCTAAGAAAATAATTATGCGCATACTTTTATTGACATAAACATATATATAGCATATAGCGAATAGCATTACGACAAGCTCAAGTCAAGTAGACACAAATGAAAGTATTTTTTACTCTTTCCATGCCTTAGTCCCACAATCTATTTCACCTTTTTTTTTCAGCAAAATAGAAAGAAATGTATATGAAGATTTTCTTTGCGCAAGACGTACCGGCTGCACGTTTCAACCCTTCTGATGCAACGCAGCAACAGCTCCTTGAGCTTTTAGTCAACGATGTCGACACGGACAGAAAGCTTACCGATGCACAAGGTGACTACACTGCCATTATCGAGTGGCCGAGGCTCACTTTCAGCAGTGATGGCAATCTCACGAAAATAGACTGGCAGCGGGAGTTCTGGAGGGGTGGAACGATGCACATGGAATACCTACCGAGCACGCTCCTATTCATCAACCTGCGACGAAACTCTTTGCAAGGTTCTGTTAATTTGAGTCAACTTCCCCAGAATCTGAAAGACCTCAGCATTGGAATGAATAAAATGACCGGAAGCCTAGACCTCACAAAATTGCCCGTGACGCTTGTTTCCCTCGATTGCGCAAGCAATCAGTTCAGCGGGGAAATTGACTTGACAAATCTTCCGCAAAAACTCTGCACGCTCAAACTCTTCAACAATTCACTCACGGGGGAAGTCAGCCTGCGCTCCCTTCCTGTCGAGCTCTTCTGTCTTGAACTCCAACAGAACATTCTGCGCGGGTCAATCATCTTTGAGAACGTTCCGCCACGACTGTCTATTGTCAACCTTTCCAAGAATTTCTTTACGGGCCGCGCAGACCTTTCACATTTTAGGCATAAGGTGCAATACATACAAATTCAGGAGAACAACTTGGTGCGCAAGCCGATCCTGAGCGACATTCTGCGAGACACTGCAGCAGTCAGGTATTAATTGACGAGCGGTGAGGAAACAAGGAAAAACGTTGAATTCAAAGAAATAATGACTTTTGGGCGATCTTCGATATAAATTTACTATAGCAAAAATTCTTACGCTACGATGGCATCGCAGCAGGTGCTCATGTATGCCTTCTTCGGGAGCGAAAGCAAGTCCCAAGATATCATAGCCTATCTCACAGGCTCCGATGAGCATCAGCCCAACACTGACGAATGCAGATTTCACGTTGTCACGTGCACAGACTGCACCATTACTGCCTTGGAGTACGCAAAGCTACAAGTTGGCAAGTTTTCACTTCCATACGTACCGAGCACAGTAGAGTCTCTCACAATAATTGACTGTTTGCAGCAGTACAAAGTACGGACGCGGATGCTGCCACGAGAGGCTCGAAGCATCAACCTGCGCGCAAACTTCATATACGGAAAAATTGACCTTCGCACGCTGCCGCTGAAACTTTGCGTTTTGAACCTTTCACACAATCAAATTACGAAAATCAGCCCGGTCGACAGGCTACCGCCTTTCCTTGAACGCATTCTCCTGCAGGGTAACGATATTCGGCAGGACACGATCTACGTTGGCGAAGTTCCTGCATCTGTCACGCTCATAAGCCTGCGAGGAGAGAATATGAAAATTCAGAAGATGGAGAGCCTGTTCCCGGAGAAAGGAATTTCCGATAAGGCACGCAGTGCTATCAAAATGCAGAATATCTCTCTGGATAGAATATCGCTGTATAAAGGATATGCGGTGTGATGACCAGTGAGTTCACTGCGGTGGAATGTTTGTTACCTGTGGCTCTCTCCTTTGACGGCATCAGCAGGTAATTGAATGACTTATTATTGCACAAGCAATATGTATTTCATGTTTCTCAGTTTATAAGATATCATTCACATGATCTTTGCCGCCTGCTGTGATATTTCGCATGCTGGCCGCTTTGACATTGAGACGCTCAGTAACCAGCATCGAATGGAGCTTTTCATCACACCGAGCGATTACGACAGCTTTTGCGCGCAAATCTCTGGAGATATCGATGATGCATGCACATGGACAGGTGTGACATGCGATTCCGCAGATGATATTTGTGATATCACTTGGCATTCCTTTACTTTGCAAATCACAGGGAATTTAGACTTTTTGATGATTCCACGAAGAGTTCTGTGCTTAAACATATATGAACAGGAGGTGACCGGTGTGGTGGATTTGATGCATCTGCCAGTCGACCTCAATATCCTGTGCATCGAGTACACGAGTCTCAGTGGAACGCTCGACTTGTCAGCACTCCCGCGAAAGCTCGATCAGCTTTTCTTCACACACAATGCGATCACTTCAGTCAAAGACCTTGTCAACATACCCGAGACGCTCCGGTATTTCGCTGTGAATGAGGGAAATGTCGTGGAGAATTCCATCGTGATTGGTAAGAAGCACATGGAAGAGCTCACTATCAGTTTTGATGGCTGTGGTTTCAAGAATGTCACTTTTGTCGAGGGCCAAGAAAATGATGGCGAGAGCTTTCTGTTTTAAATCTAAGCAGCTAAAATTTTTTCCCTCAAAGTGGCATTTGTCGCTACAGAAGCATAATATTTTTTGCGGCATTCAATTCTATGAATGGCACGAGTCCAATTGGCACCGTGAATTAAAATATTGACTGAATGCTTTTATTTGTATGTGAGCCACGCGCTCGATCGAAAGTCTCTCGAAGCGCCTGGTATACTATCTGCATTGAATATTTGAACGGGAACTCTTGATCACACGACTCTTCCTGGAAAATAATGAACCCATTACTCTAATCCTGACCATGTGAAAAACATGTCAGCGTACTTTCATTTATACGAGTAAAATAAGGCCATGAAATATTATTCCTTTACAAAATGAGAAACATACATACTTTCATAAACTGCCCTCGATTAACGCAAGCTAACGTGGTCAATGCACGGATAACTAAGCGCAAGGATAGAACCACTGTTCAAAAAGATTCCTTTTCACTTCTGGATCTACTGCGTCTCTTACCTTAACTTCACATGTTCCTTAACATCCACAATCCCATTCTCTCGAAATCAGTTCAGTCATGGGGGCCTTTTCAGTCAATCCGTACATCGTTTCTTGCAAAAACACTTTTCCCATGGCGCCTGTCTTCCGGCGTAACCCCGCGCAGGTGTCGGATGTGCATATGTGGCCCCCGCAGATTGACCCACTTGAGGCCGGGCGGCAGCTTGCTGTACATCACCGTCTTCTGCTGAATGCTATTCTGCAGAATGCCGAGCGACGTCAGATATTTTGGGAGATTCGTCAAATCGATCGGGCCTGAGAGAGAGTTGAACGTGAAGCTCACGATGACTGCGTTTTCTGGCAGCGTGGTCAAGTCGATGATCCCGTGCAGGAGGTTGTTGTTCAAGAAAATATGGTGCGCCGCTCGCGGGAGCTTTCGAGTGTCGACAGTGTACGCCTGATCGCAAGACTGGATGTCGAGCTTTTGCACGGTCGGTGGCACATACGCGAGATCAAACTGCCCGCACAGGCAGTACTTGTAGCGCATCTCAGTCACAATGCTGTCGACGCAGTAGATTCCGCGCAGGGTGCACACTGCCGTGAGATCGGTTATCTTCAACTTTCGTAGCTCATCTGCGCTGATATTGCGGAAATAGCCTGTGATGAGCGTTTCCTGGTAGGCTTCGATAGAAGCTTTGTCGACATGGTCACTACAGAGGATAAGAAGCGAATGGGGCATTTGAGAAAATGAGAATGAGAAAATGTTCGGTTATTTTATGTTCGATAGCGAGAGCGAATCATGAGATTCGACTTTCCTTATCAAACAGCTCACGCACCATTTATTTTCTCAAACAATTCCATGCATTTCGGTTTACCGATTTCCACTGCGTCCATTGTTCTCTCACTGAATCACATAGTTTGAACAAAGTTCGAAAAAAGCCGCTTATAAGTCTCTTAAGAGCAAAAGAATATGTAAAAAATTTATGAAAATAGTCTTGCGCATCGCCCTTTTAGTCAATGAAGACTATCTTACGTCCATCAGTTCGCATATTTCGCAGACGCTCCGGCATCTCGCTCCGCACAAGCTTTCCTCGAAATTGTGCGCGCATTACGTGCAGATCTTGGAGGCCTCGAGGCAGTGCCGCAGCGTCAATGGCCCCTTTTAGCGTAGTCTCGCCCAAGTGCAGGTGCGTCAAGCTTTCAGGGAGTTCATCGAGGCGCACGTTTCCCGAGAGTTGATTTCTCGACAGCTTGAGCATGCGCAGCCCCGCTGGTAGGCACTGTAAATTGATAGAGCCTGAAAAATGGTTCTGCGTGGCGATGAGCGTTTCCATGCTCGGTGGTAGAGACGAGAGCACTACTGACCCCTCAAAGGCGTTATTCGTGAGATCCAGCGTCTGCAGTTTGCTCGGCAGGTCCTGAAATCGGAGGGACCCCGAAAATTCATTCCCACAGAGGTCAATGTCAGCTATCTCTGACGGAAGGTCACCAAATATGATAGACCCATAGAATAAGTTGTACCGGAGGCGCAGGCTACGTAGCACAGGGGGCAGACCGACGCAGTTCACAGTCCCGGAGAAAGTTCTCTTCCGCATATGCGCCGTGTAATTTTTCAGATCGAGGGAAGTGACGCCTCGAGGGAGAACATTGAGGTCTATATCGCCCCACGCGGCGTCCCGATTCCACTTGATACTGATAACGTGGTCCGACTCATCGCACTTGACCCCCCTCCAGCTGCAAACTTCGATGAACTCGTCGTCACTGTCTTGAAAGCGGCAGCGCGCGGCCTCAGGCATGTCTTGTATGAGTAACTCCATGAGTGTTTGCTCGGGCATGGAGAAAATGTCGGCACGTGATAGTTGGGTGTCTTGCGAGCTTAGGATGCACGCGATCATATGTTAAGAAAAAGTGAGTGTTGGGAAAAGTATTCGGGAAGAGATAATGGATCGATAGTTTGCTGATTGGACAATGGAATAACTTTATACTTTTTAGATTACTAGTGAGGGATTCTCATACTTCGTGAGCTTGATCTTATGAGCGATTCTTAAAATCTTTTTCCAGAGATTCGAGTCCAAGATGTCATGCGTATGCTAATGGCATTTCTCTTTTGTGGAAGATAGGTGAGGTACTTGGCAGCGATGTGACTTGCATGTTGTACCTGATGAGAACCCGCTTGATAGCCAAATCGTGCAGGCTTCCTCGGATGTTAGGGACTCATTTCACATTTGGCTTATCAAAAATAAAGAAGTAATCAACGATGCGCATACAAAATAAAGAAAATAATAACTTTTCAGTTGCTGCAAGTCATTCATGCAAACGCGGTGAAGGAGAGCATCGCTCTTTGGAATAGTGTCATGCGTATGCTTCTGTAAAGTCGTACCTCAGAAATCTATCCAAACGACTGCCATCTACGAGCTTTTCTTGCTTGGACATCTCCTCGAAAAGTGCGCAGTCGATCCGCAGTACTTACAGGCATCTGACGAGGCGCCTGACTGTGCCCAGCGTTGCTGCTGCTGCCCCTGCTGCCCATACTGATATCCTGTATTGTCCGCCCTGAAGTCAACTGAACCTGTGTGCTTCGGGCGCTTCGAATAGCGCTCGGTGCTCTCTGCAACCGCTGCCATCGCACTGCTTGAAGTCGCTTGCTCTTGGTGGCCACTAGCCGTCTTCGATGCATTCTTATGCGGACACTTTCGTGAAAAGTGTGCACTTGAGCCGCAGTGCGCACATGCATCCGCTGCAGACTTATCTCTCCTCGCACTTGCCTCTGAATAGCTGTGCGCTTGATAGGAGTAACTCTGCTGTTTGCTCACATACGGTGGTTGATCATAAGTCTGTGCTTCAAGGACATACGACTGACTACCTTCAGTGTACGCTGTGTTGTCATTTAATGGCTTCTCTTCCCTTGTCAACTGCTTGCGCGCCTGTGGCTTCTCGTGCCGCTTCGCCTCAAGAACATGTCCCAGAACATTCGCCTTGTCCATTTTCTCGATAACCTCATCGACGCACTCCTCTGGGCACGTGAGGTCAGCAAAGGCGTGCGGTGCGCCGCTCACCGTGTGCTTGTCCCAGCGGATCTTCGAGAGGAATGGCCAGCAGTCACCGATGAGGATGCCGAGGCATTTGTTGTTCGCGAATGGCGGAAAGTTCTCGACGCGGACGATGGGCATCTCTATTGGTAAAAACGAAAAACAGAGCACAGTCGAAAGAAATCATGGGCGAAAATTCTTAAGTGTTTACTTCATGCTTTGAATCTTATAATTTCATTCGGCTGTCTGTGCGCTTATTTGGCGCTCGCCTGCTGGTTGGCGCGGCGCTTCTGGCCCGGGACCATGACGGTGGCGAGGTTGCGCTTGTTGTAGAGGTAGCGAAGCTTGGCGCGGCCGCGGGCGGCCTTCTTCGTCTCGGTCTTGGCGACCTTTGGTGTCTGGTTGCGAACCTTACCGGCGCGTGCGAGTGATCCGTGGACTTTTCCCATTGGAGAGCTTTATGCGAACGTAAATGCAAAAGAAAAATTTAAAAAAATTCTCACAAATTGTGGCTTTTCAAAGACTTTCACAGCAAACATGAAAGCACAGCGAGCATACTCGATCGCTACCATACCGAAATGCAAAACCATCTCGAATCACCCGCTCCGACATAAAAATACACTTCAAGAAGTCTGGGCAGCCGCTTGCTGGGCAGCAAAGTACGCCTGTACCTTTGCGAGCTCATTCTTCACCTCTTTCGACTCTTTTGCGTACTTGACACATGTCGGGTCTGTCAAAATTGATCTATACATCGCCTCCCAGCGCTCGTGGAGGCCCGCAGTCCCCGCTATCTCTCGTGGCCACGCAGCCATGGACTTCGCAATCAGGTCGACGCCGCCGTACTCGACGAGTTCGAACGGCCCGCGGGCCTGCATGCATGCCTGCAGCATCGTGAACAGGTGGTCCTGCATCTCAAAGTAGCTCGAGCAGTTCTTGATGACCCCGATGAGGATGGCCATCGGTGCGTCACTTTCCTTCAGATAGCGCTCCACCGCCTTCGGCTCGCGCTTCTGAATGTCCCGGAAGACGCGAAGGTGCTGTGGGAGCGCCTTGAACATTGTCTTATTCATGCCAGCAAAGACAGCGGCGATGCCACCGCATTCGACAAACTGCTTGGAGGCCTGTGGGACGACCCGCAGGATGGAAGACAGGAGAAGCGTGTAGTACCTCGTCTCGAGCGGGTCCCCAGACGCCCTCGTGTACAGGTCACAGAGCAGCTCAACCCCGCCGGGGTTTTTAAAGATACTCCGCTCGACTGTCCCGTCTTTGCCTTGGTGGATAGCAAGGAGCGCAAGCGCCCGGCTGCACAGGTGCGGTGAGTACGGGTCGGTGCCCTCCTTCGCTGCCTTGAGAAGCAGCGCGACGCCATCTTTGGACTTGACGTGCTTCTGTGCGATCTCTTTGGACTCGAGCGCGATGTTCATGAGGCGGAGGAACCGGTCGCTATTGAAAAACTTGACGCGCTGGTTGTCGTAGTCGCGCCAGCGCCGGACAGCTTCGTCATACAGCTTCTCGCCGCCCGCCTCGTAGAACGCGTTCTCACCGAAAGCGTTGCCCAGGCCGAACTCGAAGCGGTCGGTGATCATTCGGGTGATATAGCCGTCGCCGAGCTCGTTGTCCTCCTCGAGCGCCTGAATCGCGAAGAACATCTGCTGCTTGAGGGGCAGCGGGCCGAACATGTAGTCCGGCGGGAGTTCGAGGGATATAACCTCTGGGCTCTCGTCGAAGGCCTCGAGCTTGGAGATGTTGCGGAGCAGGGGGCCGCGCATCGCCGCCCAGCCCGCGCGCATGGCGTCGTCCATGGGGACTGGGTTGATGTAGTAGAGCCCGCCAGCGAGCATCCCAGCCGCCCACGGCCAGATGTTGTGGAAGCGCTCCCACCCCCGCTCGTTGCCTCTGTACCACTGCGGTGCCACGTACTTGCGGATCATCTTCTAACAAATTCGACAAATAATTGATAAAAGAAAAGGTACTTACTGTATCAGAAGCCCTCAAATTCTTTTTAAAGTCTATTTAGATCTTCGCAACGACTATTCAGCTTTACATACACTCTACTGAGATAATTCACCAAAGGCTGTACTGCCTCAGCTTTTTTCGATAGAGTCGCCGACTTTAACTTCGAATCACTTTGCCTTCATGCCTTTGCCTTGTTTTCGTTCAAGACCCACATAGGGTAGACATTCGTGCTATCATTCCACACGTTGACGATTTTGAAGGGCATGTGCGCGCTGGCGATGCAGTGCCGAACAGCTGCGTACCGCCACACGCTGCTCGTCAGCGAGTCCATTCGGTTGTACAACCGGTTTGGCACCGCACACCACTTGCCGCACTGCTTGATCACGCGCTGGAGCTCTTTGTTCCTACTGAAGAGGTGCATATTCTTCGCGACAGCCGATGGCTTGGCGGCTTTCATTGCAGCGGATGCGCTGAACCGAAGTGTCCTTCGCTCTGGCAGGAGCTGGAGGTCCATGTACGTCATCTTCGACGGCAGGACATCAGCGAATGTGCTACTGAGCGCATTCTCTTCGCCGCCGCGCACCAAGCTCGAGAACCGGTGCGCCAAAAAGGCGTTCTGTCGAATGAGCGTGTTGCCGTCGAAGGTGATCGGCTTTGGCATCAAGCTGATAAGCTTTCGAAAGATCGAGCTGCTCACGACGTATGTCGCGACAATGTTCTTATAGTGGTGCAGGGACTTCGCGTCGAGCTTTGGGGCATCGCCCGCTTCATCGTCATCGCGCTTAGGTACCTCCAGAACTCTGATATTCCGGTAGATGTCTGCGTACTGCGAGAAGAACCGCTGCGGGTTCGGTACGATCGTCAGCCGGCAGCGCACCTTTATCTCGAGATCATGCAACGACTTTGGGTTTTGCGCTGCAAGGCGGCGTTCGAGCTTCCCATCGTTCACGTCGCGCAGTGTGATTACATTCCAGTCATCGAACTTTGCACGGGTCCGCTCCAGCGCCATCGCCCGTGCCATTTGCGTGATGAAGCGAACGACCACCGGCTGATTCCGAACAAAAGGGATGCTCGCGAGCACTTTTGCAAGCACATCGAGTGCTTGCGTGAAAAAGCGCTGTGCGGTTTTTTTCGACTCTGTGAGACCCAGTCGAAGGCTTTCGAAGTATGCTCGGGCCTCTGGTTTCTCTGTAAGTGCAAACTTGGCAGTCTGTGCCTTGGGATCCCTGTACAAAAAGTCGGTCACCTCAACGCGATAGATAAAGTCAGTCGCGCTCGCCAGCTGCAGGTTCGATTTCCGCACAGTTTCAGCCAATCCTTCAGCAAACAGTGCGTGTGCTTTTGCACGGACCCGCGTTGCGCTCGGTATTCGGAGGCGCATCTTTGTTGCAGTACCATCGGGGCAGTGAATGCGCGCCCCCGCTTGCATAGCTGCAGCAGCGTGGCCGAGCGCAACATAGAGCTGCCGGACACCATCTGTGAAGGCGCCTTGCTTGTGGCGCTTGCACCACGCGTCGAGGCTCATAGGCAGCACGTCGCTCGCACTGCCGAAAAACATTTTAGTTTGTGCGATCGTGTCGCTGTCTATGTGCGCGGCTGTTGGTGCATTGCTTTTGAGCTTTTCTGCGGCGCTTTGGTTCACTTCGTTGTTATTGTTTTCCGGCTCGGAGCTATATGCTGGGCGTTGCGTAGAGATAAATCCCAAGCCAATTTTATTTACGGGGAGTTTGCCAGAAGGCTGAACGAGTCTCTGCATACTATGCTAACAAATTATCGATATTGAAAGAATCATGATGTGATGGCAGCCAAATTATGCGAAAAAACGCTATGCATACAACGGGTACATATGAAAAGCAAACAAAGTTCTCAGCGCTTTACAGGGTATCGACTCTCGGTGAGCTTCCGCTGCATATTGAGCCGCCGGCGCATCGGCTCCTGCAGTCCCTCCAGCATTTCCTGCTGCTGTACACAGATTTTCTGCTTGAGGTCACCTTTGTGCTGTGCTGTGTGCAGCAACTCCTCCGATTGCTCCTGCGCCTCAAGCTCGAGGTCGGCCCGCTTCTTTTCGAGCGTTTCGGTGAATTCTGCGAGCTCGGCATATTTTTCGTCTATGCGCACAGTTTGCTGCTGAGCACGCTCTGCCAGTGTTTCGTGGGCTGCTGCAATAACACACAGGTAGTCATCACGGAGGTCGATGTTCTCTTCACTGCCATTTGCGAAAGCGTTGTCTTTATAGAACTCGACTTCGCCGCTATACTTCTCCATCACGGTCTTCACATCAGTCACGAGCGGCGCTCGGCACGTTTTCGCCTTGATTGTGCTGTGCAAAGCGGGAAGCTGGACGCCAACAACCTTTGCAGCTTTATCGAGAACACCCATCGAGCGATCGATCGCGCCTGTGTGGCTCATCTGGCCCTTCTTCGTCACCTTCAGGTCGTGTATCGCTGCGTTGTGCGCATGGATTTGCTCGTTGAGATAGTCTGTGTCCTCTTTGAGGGAAAACCGCGCTTGGAGGTACTTGGAATGCGTGTCGGCCGCCTCGAGCTCGGCATCGACGACTTTCTTCTCCGCCTTCTGTGCCTCGAGCTCTTTCGTCCGCGCCTGCACGTCTCGGTCTTTAACGCGAATGTCGTTCTCAGCCTTGGCTATTTTCAGCTTGAGCGCGTTGCTCACGCGATTTTCCTCGAGGAGGGCATCAACAGCGTCTGCCTTCGCATTGAGCTGGTCGCGAAGAATCTTTTGCTGGTTGTTCTGGTCTTCAATTTCCTTCTTGAGCTCTGCGATACGCCGCATATCGCTCTGGTACGTCTCCTCGCCTTTACGGAAAAATTCCTCCATGGACGCGCTCTTCTCGAGCGATGCCAATATCTCCGCGATGGATTTGCTCGACATCCCTGTCCGCTCGAGGACTTCAACGAGCTCAGCGTGGGCACTCTCGATGGCTGCGTCAACATTACTTATCTCGATGGGCAAACTCTGGAGCCGCTTCTCCAGACTTCCGACAAAAAGCCTTTCGAGCTCGATGAGCTTCTCCTTGCGCTGGACCTCGTCCGCCGCCTCGTGAGCTGCGAGCGCGTAGCTCGCTCCGTTCTTTCCATCTGCCTGCTCGAGGCGTTTAACCTCGCGCTCGTAGAGCATATTGGTGATCTCCTTGTCATCTTCTTCGTTGCGCTGCTGCAGCTTGCTAATATCGTCTTGCAAACTAATTTTCTCGCTTTTCATGAGCTCAACGTTCATTTCCAGCGCTTCGAGACGCTTCTGCATGGCATCGACTTCATTTTGTAGCTTTTCAGCGCACCTGGCTATAGCACTCACGGTTTGCCCTGTGGGCGACATCAAGAAATATAAAACTTATGTACTACAGAGCATATTGGGGAGTATAACGAAAGTGCATCGCCTCCAGTGCAAGCTGTCCAAAGCGCACTAAAGAATGTAACAGTAACGACTGTTCACCACTATATCCCAAAGGTTAGCCATAGGAGTGGGATCAAATGGAAACCATGAAATAGCTTTTTGCACGTCTGCTGTGCTATGCACGCTCTCCGGATTTGACTTCGGGAGCTTTTCTGCAAGTGGCTTGAAGCGCTCGACCACGCTCGGACAGATGCATGCGAAATTGACGTTTTTCAGCAGTGGCTTTACAATGCTAACCACGTCGACCCCCTTCGCCGCTCTGTCATGGAGCAAGGTCGCCAGATACATGATAGACTGCAGAATTGCGTACCGAGTAATGAGCAAATGCTCTGGTGCCTCTGTTATGCTGACGATAACTCTGAGTTGCTTGATGAGCCACTCGAGCTGTGCCTTGAGAAGATCTGCATTGAGGAAAGCAGACTCACGCGCGCAATACGACGCTAGGAAGAGAATGTAATTCGTCGCAAGCTCGAACCGCCTCGATGCAATCGCTTGCTCTGTGTGGTCTCTCAGAATGGTATTGAGCGAAGCGTCCCCACTGGCGAGCGCGAAGTACACGAAATGGAGCGCGAGGGACTTACGAGCACTGGGAACCCCTGCGAGGACCTCAAGGATCGTGTGTGCTTCAGCTACGATTGTCTCAGACATCGGTCTGTTTTCTCCTTCGAGAAGGCGAGTTAAAACGCCGCTGACCAGCTCATCGAGAATCTGGGCAAGGGCTTCATTCGGAGTTTCGCGCTTCTGAATGTCGTTTTCTAATTCAATAAAGTACATCCAGAGCGCCCGAGCAAACACTCGGGTGCGGGCTGGGAAGAATATCCGCTCTCTGGGTACGTGCAGTAGCTCAACCAGCTTTTCCCGGCGAATGCTTTGGCGCTTGTAGGCGCCAGTGCCATCAGCCCTAACACAAAGCGCATCGAGGGAGCTCATAAGCATATTGATTAGGAAAAAGGGTAAAGCAGGCGCCCCATCTTGCATGTAGCTCTTCGACTTAATGAACGCCCCGAGCCAGCCATCGTCATCCCCATTCTTCATCAAAGTCATCGTTGCAAGGACAAAATCCGATGAAAATGACGCGAACAGGGCAAGTCTTCGGAAGTCCGATTCCCTTACGCATTCCATCTGCTTCACTGCGACGAGAATACTGTGCAGAACGTTGTCAAACATAACGAGGGCACTTTGCTGTGTGTGCCGCATGAGCTGCACGATTATGTTGAAGCACGTCATCAAGTGCGCTTTTCGGTCCGATTGCTCGAGAATCATGTTCCATGGAAACTCTCGAAATGATCGTGCTTTCAATCGATAGTAGCATCTTGGGTCCATTTTCCCATCCTGTTTATCAGTTGTTCTTGCTTGCACCCATTTGTTGGTGTCATCCAGCCAGTCGAGGACATCTTGGGCAGATGAATACTGCAATATCCTGTCACTACTGCTCGGCATCTGATATTGAAGTGTAAAAGAAAGTAAGCATTTCGTACACAAGAATAAAAATTTGAGATTTGATTTACTTCATCAAGCCACAGCTAGAGTAGCCCTGGCGGCAGTGGGACTTCGAGGGATCTCAAACTACATTCCTGAATTCGGGTCGCCGTATTCTTTTTGGCTTTTCCTGAAAAATTTTGATCAGGACGCTTCCTGTTTCTACCGCGAGGTAGACGTCGAGCGCATATTTCAGGATACGCTTCTTTGATGAGAGTACGCGATTCTTCTGCGTGTGGAATAGTCGCAAAGGACTCTTTCTCTTGTTGATTTTCCTCCTGGACTGTGTGTATAGAATGTGAAAGGCTCTTCATCTGAGACGCAATCTTATTGTGCATGGGAACCCAATAGTAAGCTTCCAAGTAACACAGCGCCAAGAAAGAGCCATACACGAGCTCATCGAGCGAGGGCATTGTGGCATGTGTCGCATCGTGTCGTAAGCTGACGAGCTCTTCTGGTAGATTACGCTCTGCTGCACGCTCACGCACTGAATTGTGAATGGATTTCATTTTCCGCCGCTCTGCCAGAGTCGATTCGCGAAAGTCTCTATCGGTAACAATGTTCACCATTCGCACAATAGCAAGCGCATAGGAGGCAATTATCGACCCTTCAGTATCCGTGGGCATTGCAGAACCGATCGAACATTGCAATTTCTCACCCTTGTGCTGTGAAAGGTGGAAAATTTGCGCTTGTCGAAGCGCAAGTGTCACCTCTATGAAAGGCTCTTCCGCCTGGGAAAGCTTTATGCACTGCCGAGCGGCTTGTACGCCGAGCTTGGCGATCTGCACAGTATCTGAGAATAGTGTATCGCAGACGTTGAGCCATGCAGACCAGTACCTGAATGACTGCTCATCTTGAGATTTCTCGATAGACATGTTACCCATGCAATATTAACGAGGTCTGGTTCTTTAAATCTTACATTCTATTGTGCTCCATCTCAAAAGTAAATTGAATTTTATGGCCCATGCAGAGCAAAAGCTTTGATTTTCTACGAAGAAGTATCATCACCAGAATCATCAGAATCGCTCGATGACTTTACGTCGACATCATCACGTGCCGCATCTTCGCACGTTCGGATAAATTCGTCGAGATCTTTGTCTTTGTCGATGAGGAGAAGTTCTGAATCCTCAAAGCCCAAATCTTGGATTTCTTGAAGCGCCGTATGACCACTGGAGTTCTTCACGGATGTATCACAGCCTGCATCAAGGAGTTTGACGATGATTTCCTTTTGATTATTCATCGCTGCCCAGTGCAACGGTGTGTTCCCTTCTTTGTTTCTGATGTTCATATCGACTTTGTTTCTGTATTTATCTTTCAGAAGAAGGTCCACGATTAATATGTTCCCGTTCGCACAAGCATAATGAAGCATTGACTGACCGAAATCATTCTGTACGTTCACGAAATTGATGTTGTCATCCAAGATTTGCTCTATGTCTGCAGCATCGGCCACATCACCGGCGCGAGCGCTGTCAATGAGGAACTCTATGATATCCGCTTCAGTTTCATCAGGGTATATTGAAGATTGCATGTTGAAAATCTAGCAAGAGAATGAAAATGAGAGCTGTGCTGCAAAAGAAAAATCTCGTAACACTTAACTCCCTTAAGACCTTCCTGTTAAAGATTTGATGAATTTCTGGCGAGTTTCGGCTGGTATCTCATCAACATCTTGCTCAGAGTGCTTTTCGAGCTTTATTATGTCGATTAAGTGCTTAAGATGGCTTTGGATACTTTCTAAGTGTTCACCTTCACATGAGATTTCTTTGAGAAAGAGCATCAATGCTTCTGCTGTACAAACTCCTGACTTTCGAGTCCTACAGCGCACCGGATCGAGAAGTGATAAGTAATTAAGAATACTTGATGCATTTAAGGAGACTCGGGGAAATCTCCTCGGTATTAGCGATTGCAAAGCCTTTGCTTCATTCCATGTTGAGTCAATGAGTATGATATTTATCGTTGATGGCGTTTTCTCGGGATTAATATCAGTATTCATTCGATAATTGTATGTTATTTCTTGCAGCTTTTCTATTGATATTGCATCTTTGTCGGGAAAAAGAACGAAAAGATTCTCAGGGGAGCTTTTTTCGAAGAGCTTTTGAAGAGTTTGCTCTGAGTGTGGGTTCCAACCGATGTAAAGAGGGGCGTCGAAGTACCTTGCGATTATACGCCCGGTGTTCGACAGCTTTGCGAATTCTCGAGAATGCATAAGTATATGAAATTGAAAAGGTGCCTTGTTGCTCGAAGTGGGTTTCATGCGGCTACATATGCAGAGCTGTGTATTTAGCCAGCAATAATCGCACAGCTTTCTCCTTCGCATGCGCTCCATCGTCAACCCTAAACGCCTTTTAGTATTTAGAGAATTCTTCTCTTTAAGCGGACAGTCTGGGCTTCTGATGTAAGCGAGCCAATCAATCTCACTAGTTTTTAGCGAGAAAAGTGGTGACTCAAGGTATGGAGCAGTACTGAATAAGCTATCGATTGATTCTTCGAATTTCCTATTCATGCCATGATTCTATCGCAAAAAGTAAAACTCAGAGGTAGGAATCCTGTATATTCAAATAAAATTGTTCGCGAAGTAAGGCAAAGCTATACAAGAAACGGGCTCGGTTTAGGTTAGATAAAGGAAAGTCGGGCTCTTTTGGAATCCCATGAATTATGCGTGGTGAGTTCGCCGATGCGTTTTCTCCTGGTATCTAATGAAGGAGTAGGCTTCCATTCTAGTAGCAGTGGCGGATGACTTTCGGAATCTTTTTGTTCTTCACATATATTCTGGGTAGCGGGTAGAGATCGTGGGTATAAAACAGAATCTTGCATCGGGTTCACGTGTAATAGAAACTGATTCCCATTTTGCAGTCCACATTCCACTTCCTCCAGAAAGTTGCAAGTTTTATTTGATGTTTCAGCATACTTCTCAGCAAATTTTCTTTCGATTGAGATGGGAGCTGTGGGCTTATAGCTCTTGGTATGACAAATTCGCTTGACAGAGGGCTCACATCGGTCAACCTCTGGACAGTTTTCTGTGAAGATGACCCCATCTTCTGTATTTCGCTTGAAGCCCGAAACTCTCGGGTACATTAGTGCATGAAGGGTAAGGGTGCTAAAAAATTACTTTTAAGTCTGGACACAAGTGATAATAAAAAGTGTAAGCTTTCTGCTGTTTCCATCCACCAGATTTTTCGCATGTATTCACATTACACGATTTAATCTTCTTGAGATCTTTTCGATGCTTCGACGTATCTTTTAACGTGATACGGGCTCTTCAGGATATAGTTAGGATCTTGGGACATTACGATGTTCTCTCGCCAATCAGACTTGATATAATAATTCCCTACGCATGCCGCGCACAAAAGTGGAGTGTACTTGCCCAGAAATTTGAAAAATCTATAGTGATCGATTTTATAGCATTTACACCAGATGTACTGATATGGGGCCCTTGCAAAGCGAAGAAATTCTGTTATTACCTTCATTACTTCGTATTTCAAACATTATTAACACTGTGTACGTGTGCCCACTAGGCTAGGTGAGTTATTGATTAATTACGCTTTGAAAAATTCTTAGTGCATTCCTGATGTCGAATAAACTACCCAATGTTCAAGCTTGTAAAGGTCGTGCGAGGCATCACATTGACAATAGGTGCACAAAGATCTTCATTAAAGTTTGTGTCACGGATGAGAGATTCTCGCCACCATACGAAGGCGTTTTCTGGAATATCTGTCAGGTTCTCTCATTTACCCACTAGCACAGGTAGTATTTATTCTGCTGAGAAGGAACATATTCCACTGACTCATAAATGTTGCAATGATCGGAAGTGTATCCTTTGCTCTATACTAAGAAAATTACGTCCCCGTACTATAATCAATCATGTCAATCAAACTCATGGATCCCCTGAACAGGCCCGTCTAAACAAAATTTGTGACGTATCGCAAGATGCTCTAGCAGAATATTCGAAAGAGCACCCTGACGAAGACTTTATCTCATGTTACAAAGATATACTCGCATTCGCGTGCAAATCGGACTATACTCCTGCTTGCTTATTCGCATGTTCTAGTATCGCGAAGTGTAGCAATAATGAGAAGAAGGATCTACTCTTAATTTTATTGAGGGCTTCATTTAGTGGGCGAGAATCATTCCTTCTTAAGGGTCATATTGAAAAAGAGGTAATTATAGTCGCTATGGAAGCCTTAAAAAATGGCATTGTGGCGTGTTCTTACCGAGCTCTTCATCTCATCAATATTATATTGAGAAGCTCTTCGCTTTCCAGTCAGCGTCGGCGAGATATTCTGCTGAGTATTCAACCTCTGCTCTTGAAGCTGGATCTAGAGAGAAATGTCTTATCCTGTGGATTTCAGGCCAACTTAGAACTGTGCGGTCTTCTATTTCTACTCATGAAAGAGGCCGTCATGAAAAAAGAATCTGCTAATAGTTTCATGTTTCAAACTCCTGGAATTTACCGTGTCTTGACAAGCAGTCTCATGAATAGAGATCTAACACCGTGGGATCTATCGATACTTTTAGAGCCATTCACACACTATGGGGTGTGTGAATATAATGCGCATTTTCTATTCAATATCCTCGGATCATACCAGACTAAACAAGCTGAAAGTGATTTTTTGTTCCTGATAAGAAAAGCAAGTTTTTCTGGTACAACTGGGCTTCTTGCGACCATACTGAACTTCTTGAAAGAAAAGCCTTATCTAGTAATACAAGAAGACAGTGGTAAGGTGCGTTACATTGATTTTGTTCTGCTTGTCAATATTCTCATGCGTAGAATATCTTCGTTGCTTGTTTGTCCTGATGAATGTTTATCAATGGATGAACATTTATTCAGTATAAGAGAACTAACGCATTGCTTACGAACAATATCAAAGGCAAACACGATGATCATGAAAATTAGAAACAATGCGCTTTCATCTCTATGGCATTCTGTTAGCGTTGAAAATTTCTCTACCAAGAGTTCACCTGAGAGTGAAGTAACCTCCGAACCAAGAGCGTCCCCACATCTTTGCTCTATAATGAATCTATTCCAAGCTGAATCAATGCGATGTGATGGTACAATAAGCCAATTTTCACCAAATAACACGGAAAATATTGGTGTGATGGAAACCTTCCACTACCATTATTTTGACCGAAGCTCGGTATCTTCTTTCGAGAGCTTTGACTCAAGTTACCACTACTTTTCGTATGTATCCCCATCGCACACAATTAATACGCTAATTAAGCCAATTCTGATGGCCAAGTCAATTGAAGATATATTCGTGTTTTTGCATGAGTGGGAAAAGCTCGCAGAATCCTCGATTTTGCATACGCCAGTTAAGCCTTCCGAAAAATTGCAAGGAACCGCTTGTAATCGCTTCGGGATGCGTATTGATGTTTATGAATCTATTGTCGCACGTGTTATGCAGCTTCTTGCTCATCACATTCCAGGCGCATCGGCGTCACTCTTAACCTTCGACACACATGAATATCTCCACGTGCTCAGTGATGCGTGTAAAAGAGGAAAGTTTCCTTTGCACAAGCACTTGTCCGTTGAACAATTTTCCATTCTGCAGAGATTTTGCTCTTTTTCACATCAGCCTTTGTCACCGACTCTGCTCTCTTCGAAAGAAAAATTACCTGAAGCTTACAAACCACAGCTGCTTGCACGGGAAATGAAGAATAGCATCCCAACTTCAAATTTGCATGTTACTTGCACAAACGCGGGCACCGATAAATCCCCTGAGAATATATTGAAGCTTGGTAGCGTATCACTTTCTGATTGGGCGACCGCGTTCCTCTTCATTGTGGGCACATACAACCTCAAGATGCGATGTCCACCGCAAAAAATGAAAGTCGGCATGGATTTCCTTGACAGACTTCAGAACGCTATGAGTGTTATTGCTGGTTTCATCGGCACACAGGCAATTTCTCCTGACGACAAAAGGTTTGAGCGCATCTTATACCCAGTCGCAGATAGCTTGCAGAAAGATAAAGCCTATCTAGCGAAATGCCCTAAGCTGCCCTCACCTATCGGCTTTGCGTATGCATACCTTGATGAATTCACGCTCTGGTTGATGAGCACCATGCCACACCTACAAGCATACTTAGCAATTGTTCAAGGAAGCAGTCTTGATGTGGACAAGCTCACTCGTTTGTCACATGTGGTTCTGACGCTTTTGTATGCATGCTGTTGCACTATACCTACTGTGCTTCCTCTTCCGCTTTCACTCGTGCGATCAATTAGTCAACATTTTTTTGCACCGAATCAAGCAACGCCGTTTTTCAGCCTTTTCCTTCCCGCGATGCGAATGAAGAATTTGATGGATCTTGCACGAATCTTGAATTATTTGAACATTTGTACTCCTGACAAAGATAGGAAAAACGCAACTGCTTTTCAATGTGTTATGCCATATTCGCTCGGTGCCTATTTCTACATAGCAACAGGTCTGATGGATGAGTTTTCTGAAGAAGCAAAACGAACCTTGCATTTCCCAGACATCGCGCCGCTCATGCAGACAACCGCGTGCTTTCTTTCGAAGAATGAAACACTGGTCACTTCTCTCGAAAATCCAAACTTCTCCAATTTCTCGCTTGACCGGCAAATTATGCAGTCCATAAAGTCACAAGATAATGCTGCATCGAAAATCTTGGAGTTAATCTACCGGCGACTCGCGAGCAAAAGCTTCTTGCGAATCACTAGACTGAGTGTGCGAAAGTTGACTCTCAAGCAGTCAATGCAGTTGCTATCTGCACTTTTACTCTTAAAGCCACATGTTCACAATGATCTCATTGCTTCCCTATCCGGACGAGTGCAGGCTCTATCTTCTCAGCGACTGAATCATAAAGTTGAGGGCTTTGAATCTGGAAGTGCGGAGAAGAGCTCCAGTGATAACCACACTTTACCTCTGGAATCATGCTCTGTCGATGACCCGAGTTGCAAAGACTTTGTCACGCTCCTAGAAAACCTTGCCCATGCGCAAATTCATGATGAGAAACTTCTTCAAAGTATCATCCGTATTGCACCACTTGGTAGTATGCACCAAAGCATCTTGATTCACATATTTTCTTTGGTCCTGGGGCATGATAGCTCTAAGATTTCGGAGAAAACGACTGGATACATGAAGCGCACGGAAAACTTGGTTTCAAATGCGCTTGAAAGTGTCAAGGACGACGGGGCGCATACAGTCATGCAAATACCGCGCATTGCACCTGAGGTACAGGAAGCAAAGCCCCATGATTCTCTTTGGGCTTCTATTGGGCCTGGACTTGGCATCGAGGGCTTAACGTCATCTTTGCCGAGCCAGCTGCGTGTTGATCTCCTATTTTCACTATGCATGTCCTTGTACGACACTCTCATTCATCGAGATATGGAGAGGGGAACCGAAGACACGAGTGTTCATGCGTTACACAATATCCCTCTACTATTTCGACAAGCATGCGAAGTCGGTCAGATCACCGTCGCCGACGGCCGCACGCTTGATCGACTCATGCGCTGCATATCTGTCTTATTCGCCATCCTTTCACTCCCGACTGCCGTACCTGGGTATGCACATCATGAGCAAACTGTGAATGCCTCGCTCGACTGTGTATTTGACACGCATAGCGGTGAATCAATCCTTGCACAAATTGCGTATCGTCTTCATGAGCTAGCACTTCAGCCAGATTTCAGCTTAGAAACCCTTTGCCAATCGTGTGCACAAATTACGAAAAATATCTTTGTAGCAGTCGTGACCGACCTGTCCAGCGAGCATGGCACATCAGTCTTTAGTCAGTATCTGCAGAGGAACAAAAGTGCTCGTGATGTGCTCGCACGCGACCGCAGAATGGCCGTGCGACTGATGCAGTTCTTTATTCCCCGCGTCACACGCAGTATACGAAATGCAAACCGCCGACAGGTACAAAACATTATTCACTCATACGCACTTGTCACTATTTTGCAAGCTATGCATGGAGCTAGCGAAAGCAAGACAGATCGCATATACCTCGACCAATTGAGCGCTGTACCGCTTTCGCTTTTACGCGGCATTTTGCGGCGCCTGGGGGTGCTGCGGCACGAACTTACCTTCGATGACCTCTACAGCTTTGGAACTATGTTTGCGAATGTCTTCCACTTCCCACTCCCGGATGCTTTTCTGGAAGACATCGCATCGAATATCCGCATGCTTGCGCAGCTCGAGATCAGTGCTGTCAATGAGGACAAAGAAAAAGTGAATGCACATCATATGGAGAAGATTGCATACTTCCTTCACCTGCTCAAGCGGAGCGGTTTCGATGTGCCAAGTGCTCTGCAGCAGAGCTTTCAGGAAGCATGGAGCAAATGCACAGTTTCTTGTAAATAATACGCAGATGTGCCCTTCGCTTTGCTTTTTGCAATTTCTACCCTCTGCCTCACTTTCGTCTTTTACACGACTCTATGGCACTGAATTGAGACTGAACACATTTTGGAGATGTCAATCCTTTCTCGAAAAAATCGGGTACTCGTCAAAATAAGCCCGCCTGCCTGTTTTCTTCCGCAGCCTTTCATAGGCGCACAGCAACAATGCATGGCATTTCGAACTGGGATCCGCACACTCTGCACACAACAGCCGCTAGTGACTCTGGACACAATACGAGAAATGAAGAAGACATTCTTTATGGCGCTCAATAAGTCGCAGGTAGCGGATCTGTGCGTGTTTGCTGAAAATCCACAGGGGCTCCATGAGCTCCCCACAGGCGCGCTCCTCTTCCTGTACAAAGTTTTGTGCAGGCATACTGTGCCACACGGCGATACGCTCATACAGCACATATTTGCGCTCTTTCGATCAAGGCTCGATACTGATCCGAAGAAAATAATTGCGCCGCTGCTGACGCAGAACCACGCTATCTGCATCTATCGCTTCCATGCGAGCTCGGTTGAGCGGAAAGGAATCGACCCGACGTTTACCTTCATCCCCCTTCCCGAGGACCTCGTCGACAGATTGTACAGGCTCGCATACCCAAAGGGAAACATTGCCTTTCAGCTCAAGAGTGGCAGGCCGAGCGACTCTGTGAAACTTTTACTCACTGTTATAACAAAGCGTGCAGCCGAGCTCGAGCGCATTGATAAGCACCATCAAGAAAACACTGACCCGACACTGTCACTCATTCGCACGATGTGTGCCCTCGGATCAGATATATACGCACTCCTCTTCGAGCAGAGCCTCGCGACAGCGCTCGCAGCTGTGAGTGATCGCGCACCGCTCGAAAAGGCGGGGAAAGTGCTGTGCAAGGTCATTGTCACTCGGTATCCGACACAAATCGCAAAGTTCCACAACCACGAGCTCTTTGCCGCGATCGCCGGCCTCGGCAAGACGGCTGCGAACTCGCAGGCCATGCGACTCTACAAGAACTATTTTCTCACGGTTCTTGAGAAGCGCTACGAAGCAGATGACACCAATGCGCTCATAATGACGCTCTTCAGCGCCTTTGGCGCCGCGCGGGTCCTCATGCAAATACGGAGCCCAGATTTCGAAGATGTTGCGCACGCGGCGTACCGGTGCTGCATCCGGCATGAAGCCATGCTAGCCAAGGAAAACTGGGCACAGGTGACGCTGGTGCGAATGATCAGCGTGGCGAAGACGCTTGCCACAAATGAAGTCCTTGCGATTACAATGAAGATCCTCAGCCTCCCCTCCGTCCTCGAGATCATTCGGCGCGAGTGCGACACACCACTGGTCCTCGCACTCACAGACCTCGTCGTCGCTCAAGTTTTCTCCAAGAAAAGCACGAGCGCTGAAGCAATCAGAGGTGCGCTCATATACCGCCTTCGCGACCTCACGCAGCCCGATCAGCGTGTGAAGCATGCGCCGGAGGCCCTCTGTGCCATTCTCAACATGGTGATGCGGAGCGAATCACCGTCCAGGCATGCCGCAGCGTGGAAAAGGGCCCGGGACATGCTTCTTGCCGAAGAAGATAGCTACTTTCATGCGCTTTCGCAACCGCTGCTCACGAGCCTCGTGACCTTTGCTAGCTATGACGTGCAGATAGAGACGTCGCCAGCGAGCGCAGCGCTCTGGGCCAAGCTCGCCATGGTCGTCACGCAGCGACAGCGCTCGAGCCGGCTCGCGCTTCAGAACATTGCGTTCATGTACGGCGTAGCGGCGAAGGAAATTCGAGCAGACCGCGCAGCTCTTCGCACGGCGCTTCTCGTGGCGATCATCATGCGACTCCGCGCTTTTGTTTCCGAAGCCGAATGGAACCAATTTGGCGCAGATTTTGTCGATGTTCCATTCTTCAAGCTGACTGGTGCGCGAAGTGCGCTCCTGCGCTTTTTACTTGCCCTTTCAAAGGTTATAGAGAAAGGCACGTCGGCCATAACGCCGCGAGAGCTTCAGATGACAGTGCTCAGCATGCAATTTAGTCGTCGAGCGGTCCACCGGAGCTTTGCGCTGCACATGGGCAGTGAAGTCGAAGTGCAATCTTCTGCAGATCTCGTGGACACCGCTTTCGGCATTTCAGATGACAAGAAACGGTGCATGTACGCCAGCGACGTGGATAGCTACGATGCGATCAACCGCAAGCTGCGGCCCTCGACAAAGGACTGGTGCAAGTACGTCACATCGTATGGTCTCATCATGCAGGCGAAGGCACCGCTCGCGCGCTGCCTGAAAACGTGCGGCGAGGATAGAGTCATTCTGCAGTTCGCTTTCAAAAAGATTTGGGAGGACAGAGCCTTTCTGCTGTACACTGCGAGTGCTGAGCGATGCGAAGGCATTCGGCAGGCGCTGCAGGCCATGGGCAAGCACTGGGCGCCACAACTTTGGGACTACATTGCATCTGGGAACCGTTAGGTGTCGTTTCGTTCCTTTCTATCGAGAAATTTGCTTCGTTTTTCATATTCGAACTCGGCAAAGTTTAATTTGTATGAATACTATGCTAGCTGTTGTCTCTCTCTATGCAATGGATCCAGGCTTGGGTCGTTTCAACAAGGGTGAACTGTCTATGCAGTCAACTATGGAGGTTCTCATTGAGGGCATACTGCAGAAGGATAAAATGCGATTTTATGAAAAAGATGGCGAAACTTTCAAAGACTGCTGTGACTGGAATGGAATCACTTGCAACAGTGATCGTACCGCTATCACAAGCATCGCCTGGGACTGGCTCGATATAGACAATGGCTCGATCAACCTGGAGTTCCTACCCGCTAGTCTGTATTATCTTGAAATTTGCCAATGTGGCGTTGAAGGCACACTCAACACAAGCAATCTGCCAGAATCGCTCGTCAAGCTTGATGTGAATGGGAATGATTTCATGGGAGCCGTCGATATGACTGCACTACCTCCGCAGCTTCAGATCATCAACATTTCGAAATGCCGGTTTGACGGGTCGCTGCAGCTCGAAGCGCTTCCAAGCTCGCTTCAGCGACTAAACGCCTCAGGGAATGCTTTTGAAGGGACAATATGCTTAACAAAGCTCCCTGCAGCCGCGCAAAGCTATAATTTTGCGCGCAATAAGCTCGAGGGTTCAGTCGACCTTTCACGATTGCCAGCTGGTATGAAATGGCTCGTTCTTGCGAGCAATAAGCTGAGCGGTGGAATCAGCATAGATGCCCTACCGAGCGGCATGGAGGCACTTGATGTTTCAAAGAACAATTTTTCGGGGACGCTGAAGATTGCGAATGTGCCAATGTCGATGGTGTCCATCCAAACGCAGCGTAATGCGTTTGAGCCTGTCGCTTGCATCGATCTTGGGTCATGGCGGAACACTCTTGCCATGGACGCACGCATAGCGATAATTGTGAATACAGAAGGCTCTGAAGTCCACTACGATAACATCAAACGGTTTTAGCTCCAATAGAATAATAGCTGCACTTGATACTTTATTTCAGACGGTACAAAGGATAAGTCGATCTGGCGCTATAAGCATTTCGATCATCATTTTTTTCATGTAGTCATGTTATCGAGTGCATATTTCCTCGCGACGGCATCTGTAGAGTTTCCGCCCGCCTCTGTTGCAGCGAAGCAAAATCTACTGATGCGTCAATTTTACGCCAGTTTTGGAGAAGATTCCCTGCTCACATGGTGATCCATCCAGAGACGTTTGTGCGCAGAACCCAGCGTGGTCTGGCCTGAAATGTACGAATGGCGTGCTGGTTGCCATCTTTTACACGTCCAAAGTCTTTGGCGATGTGCAGATGACCTACGCCCCGCCAACGATTCGTAGCCTGACGCTCACTCGCTGTTCACAGTACTTTGCTATCGATACACGAATGCTTCCGCGTGATGCGCGTAAAATCGCGTTAAGCCACAACCACATTTAGGGCAGGCTAGATCTGACGACCCTTCCTGCTAACCTCGAGCTTCTCTATGTGCGACAGAACGACATAAGCGGGGCAGTGCATATGATGGACCTTCCAGACTCACTCACTGTTATAGACATTTCAAACAATCCTATCAAGCAGCCGCTTCTGAACGTTCCATTGGGAGTAGCACTGCACCACGTGCGCATGGAACGAAGATAGGTAGCATTCATCCTATCGCTCGCAAACCTCTCGAGCTTAAATAGTTTTTAAACAGAAGACATGCGATGATGGGATAAGCCTGCTTCAAGACTCTTTCATGTGAGGAGTGAACGCTGTAGGTTGGCTTTTGAAGATTCCTGCTAGCTTTTAATCTTTGGCTCCTTTCGACATGAGCTCATTTAGATAGATTATGGGTTCTATTCAGGCTCATCCGATGAGTAAACTGTTTGGTGATTAAATCAAAGTAGCCTATTTCTCCATTACACCCGTAGCATGCTTATTTTTGCTGCCGCGGACGCGAATCTGCAGCGCCTCGATCCGACGCTTCTGTCAGATCAGGCACTCCTGGAGATGTTCTTCGAGAATACCAAGAACAAGAAGGAACTGACTGACGAGCATGGGAACTACACTGAGATGCAAGAATGGTCGTTTCTGAGAATTGACGACAATGAAAAGCCAGTGTCCATCGGCTACAGCCACGAGGCGGGTCACACGGCCAAAGCGCTTGCGGGCTCTGTGACATTTCGGTTTTTGCCGCCAAGCATCGAAACTGTCGCCCTTCAATACAACGAGCTGCATGGGGCATTTCATGCGCGTGAGTTAGGAGTCCAAATGAAGTTTCTCTTCGTATCAGGTAATATGCTGACGGGGAGCGTAGCGATCGAGGAGCTCCCGCGAAGCCTTGAACATCTCTGGGTTGATAGCAACCGCCTTGAGGGGACGCTGGACCTCACACAGCTACCACCGAACTTCAGCAATGGCAACTTTGCCGCAAACTCTTTCTCAGGGATAATCGACTTGACGAAGCTCAATCAAAAACTGGGAACGCTCTTCCTCGATGAGAACAAGCTGACGGGTACTGTTTGCTTGCAGACCCTTCCAGAAACGCTCAAAGACATTTTCCTTGCAGAGAATCAGCTCGAAGGGTCTCTCGGTCTGACTCGGCTCCCAGCAGGCCTGCGTGCGCTGCACACCACGACAAACCTTCTTCGTGGGGAAGTTTCCCTCGATGAACTGCCAGCGGAGCTTGAAGAGATCGCCATCGATGCAGGTGCCCTCACGGGAACAATCACAGTTTCAAAACTTCCAAGAACACTTGTCATTTTGGGCGTCAGTGAGAACAATCTTACGGGTGAGCTCGAATTCTCTGACCTCCCTCGACCTCTTGAGGAGGTAATGGTTCACACCAACGGTTTTCAAGGGACTGTGCAGCTTGTCGGCCTGCCACCAGGCCTTCGTATTCTAAACCTCGCCACGTGCAAATTCTTCGGATCTCTCAATTTTGACAGCCTTCCTGTCACGCTCGAGCAATTAGTCGTCAGAAATAATGATTTTTCAGGTGTTTTGTCTATCGAGGCGCTGCCACCATCACTCCGGATTCTTGAAGCATCCGACAATCGTTTCTCAGGCAGAATGGATCGGACTCCCATTCGAGGCCTCGGCGTGCTGGACCTATCCAACAATCAACTTGAGGGGACATTGTTCATGAAGGGAATCAAGGGGAAGTTTCAGCGCATTGACATCCGTGGAAATCCTGCTTTGCACACCGATATGGAATGAGAAGCATGGTACGAATGATTATTGGAAAGACATGGTTTCTGCTTTATTGGGCATCATTTCAACATGTTATTTTTGTCTGAAAGCTTGAAATGCAATCACTGACAATGCTCCGCACAGCCCTCACTGCAGATACTGGCCTCGGTCGATTCGACCTCTACTCTGTCTCCGATCAGGAGCTCATGGAGCTCCTCGCAGACGGCTTTGACAAGATCACGCAATGCCAGCTGACAGGGGAAGATGGTGAATACTTGCTCGTCACGTCATGGGACTTTGTGCGATGCAATAGGAAGGGCGACGTTGTCGAAATGCGGTTTCCAGCGCTTGTCTCGCCCTGGCATAGAGATAACCGTCAGCTACGCTATTCGAAAGCGGGAATTACCGGTGGCATCTTTGAGACCAAGTATGTTCCGCGCCAGACCGCGTCTCTCACGATGAAGCAAGCGTCTTTCCATGGCACATTTGACGCAGCAGCGCTCCCTCCGGCACTGCGAGAGCTGACGCTGTACAAATGTATGCATTTCGAGGGCACGTTTGACTTCACGCAGCTACCGCCAGCGCTTGAGCGGCTAGACATCTCTCATTCGAAGCTTGGTGGGTCAGCTGATCTGCGCAAGCTTCCGCCGCAGATTCAATTACTCGGCATTGGGGATTCAAAATTTACTGGTACAGTTGACTTCGCTTCACTGCCGGCGTCGCTCCTCGTGCTCGTCCTTCGCAGCTGCGATTTCTATGGGACGCTCAGCTTCGAGCAACTCCCACCATGCCTGCAGCAGGTCGATCTTCTGAACAATCGCTTTGAGGGCAGCGTGTCTCTGACGAACCTCCCAGCTGGCTTGCAGTCACTTGGGCTGGGCTGCAATCGTTTCTCAGGGAGACTAAACACATCAAACCTATCCCCGAGCCTCGCTAAGCTGCAGATTTACGACAACGACTTTTCAGGGGATCTCGACCTCCGTGGATACCCATATCTAAAACTTCTGCCGCCGAGCACTGGCGTTATGGCATGCCCGCGAGCTGCGAAAGACAATGAAAATCTAAATATCATACAGTAGCTGAAAATATATCGTGTAGATATGCTTTCCAGCTTGGAATTTCTAATTTTGCGTAAGTATTATTCATTTCTATTAACACCATGCTCCCACTGATCACCAGCGTAGACCCATCACTAGGTCGCTTTGACCCTTCCCTCATATCTGATCAGCAGCTCATGGAGCTCCTCGCTGAAGGCTTTGACTCAATGACCCGCGACAGGCTCGCTGCACCACCGGATAAATACAAAGCAGTGGAACTCTGGGACAATCTCACATGTGACAATGATGGCAATGTTTTGACCCTCAGCCTTCCGGGTTCCCACGAGGTATACACTGGAGGGTACTACAACTACCGAAGAAGAGCGCCGTACACGCTGGCAGGAAGCATCGAGACGAAATACCTCCCGAGAAAGCTAACCCGGCTCAGTATCGGTCAGTGTGATCTTTTCGGAACGTTTGATATGGAGTTTGTTCCGCCAAGCGTCCAACGCATCACCATCAACACGGTGAATTTCGATGGTACGATCGATTTCACGAAAATGCCCCAAAACCTGAAAAATTGCGACATCTCCGAGACAAAATTTTCTGGGAGCATGGACTTATCTGCGCTTCCAGGTAGCTTGCACCTCATGTGCGTTACAGACTCCCGCTTTACTGGCTCCATCGATCTTACAGCGTTGCCCTCGACACTACAGCACCTCAACTTGAGCAACAACGCGCTCACGGGAACTGTGAACCTTACGAAGCTGCCTAAGGGTATGCTCTCTGTCAATCTCCACGACAATGCCTTTGAGGGGTCTCTAAATATTGACCACCTCCCAGAAAGCTTCGAAACGCTGAAAGTCTCGAATAACTCTTTTACGGGGTCTCTGAGCGTTGCGCATGCTCCGAAGGGCCTGAGGAATCTCATCATATCTGGAAATTATTTCTCAGGAGAAATAGACCTGCAAAACCGCCCAAACCTCGAGGTTGCTGCACGAGCGAGGTACAGCAGCTACCAGAACAGCAAAGAATCGAACCCCGAGTTGAAGATCATTCCCTACATGTACTACAAGAAAGTGTAGAGGGCTGTGGGATTTTGACATTTATTCAGATATAAAATTGAATTCATATGCATACGAGCTATTCATCAAATTCGTGCTGAGAGCTTACAATTCCAATATGAACTAGTTTCAATTGATATATATTTAATTTCGAATGAACACAGTAGCCATTATCGTGCATGCCGCTGACGGGTCCCTCGCACGAGCTGATGCAATGATGCTTACTGACCAGATGCTCATGGAAGCCCTCATCGACCCTGACATACGAACCAATGCGATTTTTCGGTCGAATTTCTTCAAAAACGGAGACTTTACTGACTGCATAGAGTGGGACGGGGTCGAGGCAGATGCAGACGGTGCCGTTCGGCGTATCATGTGGTACAACAGGCAATGGGTCATTCGTGAACCGAACCTCTCTATGCTGCCGCGAAATCTTGAGGCGCTCAATATTGGAAAGGAAGACCACTTTCACGCGCTCCGGGGCTCGCTTGATACAGCGGCTCTACCGGCAACGCTCAAGCATTTTCATATTTATACCAACAAGTTTTCGGGGGAAATCGATTTCACAAAGTTACCCAATGCGCTCATCGAGTTCTGCATTCATGAGAACTCGTTCTTAGGTAGTGCAGATTTATCCGCACTTCCACCAAAAATAGAGGCCATGAACATTTCCAAGAACCAATTTGATGGCTGTGTGAACCTCGAGGTGCTTCCCACAACCCTGCGCAGCCTCGACATGTCAAGCAATCGCTTTGTCGGGACAATATGCCTCACGAAGCTCCCGAGAAGCCTCAAGTTCTTGTACCTCAGTGAGAATAGGCTCGATGGGACACTTTCGTTCAGCAGCCTCCCCGAGAATTTAGAAGAGGTCTGGCTGGATGATAACCAATTTACGGGGAAACCGTCATTCGAGAACCTGCCAGAGGGAATAGCCTATCTCTACGTCAGTGGAAATAAGCTCGATTACATAGACGGGCGAAGCGTTCCTGCGTGTGTTGAGCTTTGATACGATGTAAATACGACGAGAGATGATCATTTCAATGTTTTATTCTCATATACATATGTATGAGATACTTCAGAAAGATACTAGATTGCATTAAAAAGACTTCTTAGTATTCGAGGATAATTTTTATTCACGCAATTGTGAATATTCGAACGCTATGCCCTTTGCTCACCGCTAACTCTATCCCTCGCTCGTTCCACTCTGGCTAATCCCAGCGATCAAATGTGCATGGACTTACTCGTGAGCGAGAAACCTGATGAAATCAAAGCGCAATTTCAAGACGATACTGGAGACTTCCTCCGCATTTGTGAGTGGAGCTGCCTCGCCTGCTATGCGCATAATATGGCGTGTCTTTCCAATTTTAGATTGAAAATGTTTCCCTTGTCCTTACATTTGACGCTTCAAGCCGACTCTTGTGGCCGCATCGACAAAAATGCGCTGCCTCAAGAAACGCTTCTTGAGCTCCTTGTCGCTGACCTCAAAGGTTGCGAAGCCTTTCGAGACAGTGAGGGCTCCTACACTGCCATTGCCACATGGCCGGGCCTGGAGTTCAACGACAGCGGTGACGTTACCGGGATCGACTGCGAGTTTGATGCCTTTTCAGATATCTTCGACGCTGACTATGTCCCTCTCGTTAAGCAGGGTGGATCCATCGACTTGGCCTTTCTGCCGCACAAACTCAAAAAATTCATCATAAACTGCATGAAACTCGCTGGCACGGTGGACACAAGTACCCTTCCGCGCGGCCTTGAGCTTTTCGAAATCGAAACTAATGCATTTTTTGGTTCATTTGTCGTTGGCGATCTCCCGAGAGGAATGACTTACCTCTACGTGCAAGACAACAAGCTCTCCGGAAGTTTTCACCTCGAAGATCTGCCACCGGCACTGCAAACCCTCGACGCCTCGCATAACTGTTTTGAAGGCTCGCTCGACTTCACCAAGCTGCCTGACACCCTCGAATATTTATTCATGCAGCACAATAAATTTTCAGGGAACATTTCCCTGGGACACACGCCGCCCCGCCTGGTGAATCTGTGGATAAACCAGAACAATTTCGCGCAAGACGTGCTCTGCATCGGTGGCCATGTCGTCAAAGTCAATGGTGTTCGGCTCGATGAGGGTGCGTTCGGTTTGATTATCGAACCGGAAGGTAAGAAGCTCGAAGTGACCAAGCAGTGGGGTCATATTACTGTTCAAACCCCGGGAGCTGGAGCTTTCTGATTTCTAGAGATAGATGAATTCGAAGATGCATCGTTGACTAGAGAAGTCGCAACGATACATATATAAATGATCGCATAGAGGTGATACGTTCAAAAATCTTCGCATCTAAAATTCTCTTCTCTGTGTACATCGTGTATTCATATCGTACGTATGGATGGTGTGGCAGATATGCGAGTTGCCGTAGTGCAAAAGAGCGGTCGTAAAACAGAAGCACATGTGTGGGAAAAGCACATGAAATGCGACAGCACAAAGTCGCAACAGTTTTCGGTTGCGAAGTAGATGCGATTTCTTGATCTCGATACAATATCTCTGTGACTCGTGGCATTATTCCTGATCGTTTTTCTTACGGGAACTATTGACTTCACCTATCTCCCAGAGCTGTGTAGCAGAGCATTTTCTACATTAACGTTAATTTATATATCGTCCGATACAATTACCGTGAAGAGCAACATTTTAGGGAACAAATTACGTTTGTGTGTGGTGACCTTTATAGAAAATGTACCGCATCTCAAAGATCAAGGTTGAGGTCTATCCTCTCTTCAATCCTTGGTTCCTCCGCAACGATTCCTATCAAAATCGCCTGAGCCTGATGACGCCCTTTGCTGCCTTCTCGCTGGCACGCACCGGCCGCACTCCGCCAATGCGGTTTGAATCTTTCGGCCGAGAGAGCGCGATTTCGCGGATACCAGGCGGCAAATTTCCGTAGAGTACAACGGGCTGCACGATTTCATTTCCATGGAGAGACACTTGCATCATCTTCGGTGGCAGGTGGCAGAGATCAACAGGGCCCTGCAGCCTGTTCCATGCGACATCAAGTACTATCAAACCGCGCGGGAGCTCCCGCCAGTCGATTGATCCGTGAATACGATTGCTCGAGAGACAGAGTTGCTCCAAATCGCGAGGGAGCTTTCGCGTCTCGAGCATGAATTCCTGTGAGCACATCCGTATATAAATGCGCTGAACATAGTGCGGCAAGTAGTAAATCCCAAAGTTGGCTGAATGCTCATCGACGTAGCACACCACAGTGATAACGCCGTCAGTGCATGTGATGCCGCACCAATCGGCCGTCTTCTGTTCGCGTGACCCGCACATGTCCGAATCCCTGCGGTAGTGTGAAATATTGTCGAGAAAGCCTTCTGAGAACGCTGCATAGAAGCGCATCATGAGGCAGCGCTCGAGCGCTTTCTGCTGCGGTGTGGGTGATCTCTGGTCTTCGGGGTCAGCACTGAAAGAATGGACGCCGACTGATGAAATAAGTGTCAGAAGCATTGAAAATGAGTATCCGACGAAATGCAAGTGATTTCATTTGTGCTGTTTCAATTGAAAGAGAAAAATCACCATTGTTCGCAATATGGTTTATTTCTCTATGGTATCACACACGTCGCCCCTCAGCAGCTTTCCGTAGGCCGCAGCACGGCCCGCTTCCGGACTGGCTTCCCTTCGGTGTCGACGACCTCCCTGATGGCGTTGCTCCGGAGGTTCAAGATGCGGAGCGGGCCTGGGATCTCCCCGATGACCACGCGTTCCTGCTCGAACTCGTTCGAGCTGACATCGAGCTGCTCGAGTTTCGGCGGCAGGTCGCGGAAGTCAAGCGTCCCTGCAAAGCGATTGCTGTTCAGGTACAGGTACCGCATTTTGCGCGGGAGCGAGCTGCAGTCGGCTGTCCCGTGAAAATCGTTGCCGCTCAGGTAGAGGCACTCGAGTGTCTCTGGCATCATCGCGAGGTCGAGCGTGCCGCTCAGCTTGTTGAACTGGAGGTTCAGAATGATCAGGCTCGATGGCAGCGCGCCGAGGTCCAAAGACCCTGAGAACGAGTTGCTATTGAAGGTGGCAATGGTGAGCGCCTTGTTCTTTCCGGAGATGTTGACGCTTCCCGTAAATGCGTTTTCGGCAAGCAGAAGCGTCTCGAGCGGCGGGGGCAGGAGCGTGAAGTCCACGTGCCCGCACAGGCCGTTGTCGCTCACGTTGAAGCACTTGACGTCCGGCGGGAGCCACTGGAGGTCCATCTCGCCGCCGTCGAAGTACTTTGACCAGATGAGGGTCGTCACCGCGTGCTCCTCGTTGCGGTGGACGCCCGTCCAGTCGTCGATGTCGAGGAAGTTTTTGTTCGCGTCCTGCATGGCGCTATGGCCCTTGGTGTTGGAAATAAGCATCTCGAGCAGCGCCTGCGTCGAGAGGTTCGAGTACTCTAACCGTGCGAGATGGCTTGACTGAACGTCAGTGGCGAGAAGGTGAAGCATTTGCGAAAGAAAGAGAAGAGAAAAGAGAGACACCAAGAGGTAAAAATGGTGCGGATCGGTGGCTGCGAACGAAGGATGAGATCTACACTGACCATTTGCCCACTACCAAACAGATATTTTTCTGTATACAGCCGGCGGAATCTCTTTTGGAAACACATTTTGGCTCAGGTCTATGTGGCGTACGTTCGGGTTCCATTCCTCTGGAAAGTGTACCTTCGCTATCGAGTTTGCTTTGAAATTCAAATCAGAAACACTCGCTGGCAGGCTGCGTAGGTCGAGCACCCCAGAGATGCGGCTTTGAGCGACTGAGAGCACACGCAGTGCGTTCGGAAGTGCGCGCAGATCGATTTGCCCAGTGCAGTCATTCGCACTGAGATCGATCTCCTCGATTCCTCGCGGTAAATTGAGAAAACACAGGGCCCCGGAGATGGCATTGTGTGACAGGTCGAGCTTTGTAAGTGCGCTTGGCATCTTCGGCAGATCGACCGATCCCGACACGCCGTTGTGCGCCACGAGCAGGGCGCGCACATGCTCGGAAACCTCGGCAAGATCTATTGGCCCAGCGATGGAGCATTTGCATGCATTGAGTGTCTGAAAGTACGCCGGGACATTCGCTACGTCTAATTCCGTGAAATCGTTCGAGGTCACGTAGAAATCTAGGAGGGCCGGTGGAATTCCCGCAACGCTCAGCCGACCTGAAAATTTGTTGCTTTGGAGAAGAAAGGAGGCCAGTCGCCGTGGCAGCTGGCTGAAATCGGCGGGCCCAGTAAGCTTATTCGCCGAGATGTCCAGGTACTCCAGTGCAGGCGGTAGATTTGTAAAATCTACAGACCCCGTAAACGCGTTGCTCGAGAGGTCGACGTACACAATGTCGGGTGGGAGCTGCGCCACATCGATGGAGCCCGTCAGCGCGTTCCTGCCGAGATGGAGGATGAAAACGCTCCGCGGGATATCTCCACATACGATGGTACCCTCAAAATCGTTCCCGCTCATGTCAATATCGTCCATGTAAGGAGGGAAGTCTGCAAATGGAATGGTCCCCGAAATCGCACTGTCGCTCGCAGCGAGGGAAGTGAGACCTCGCGGCAGGTCGCTGAATTGCATGCTACCACGTATACGGCAGTTTATTCCCAACGTGATAAGTGTGTCTGGGAGATACTGAAGCCTGAGCCCGTGTCCGCTGTAGAGCCCGGACTGCATGGTCGCAACAATCACTTCGCCATTTTCATTGCATTGTATATTTTGCCAATGTGCGATATCAGCGAACTCACCGCTCTTGTTTATGTACAACTTTTGAATTTCGGCATTCGCAACAAAGAGCTCCATCAGCGTTTGCTGCGATAAGAGGTGGCGCTCAGGGCGCGAAATACCTGGTATATCTGCAGAACACAAGCTAAGTAATAAGGGTAGACACATTTGAATTTCAAAGATTGTGATCAAATGTCAATGCCGCATCATACAGAAAAAATAACGATTTCACCCTTGCATTGGGTCATATGCATGGAAAAATTGCACAATAGTATTTTTACCCATCATGAAGCGATAGCAATTTCAGCGACAGGCTCCGTCATGCGGCCAGAAACTCTTCTGATTCTTCAACACTTAATTGATTTGGTCTCATTTTCCTTTGTTTCCGCTGAACCTTTGCGCACGTTGTGGGTCATGCCATATTTGTGTGCGTACCTGCTCGAAGGCAAACATCGGGTCGAGCTGCTTGATGATCGTCAGCCGGCGGTGCGTTGTTTTGGGTGTGTTTGCAAGGATGCGCAGTGCATCCTTCTTCGTATCATCAGTCAACATAGATAGCTGCGCTGCGTCCAAGATGTCATTGAGGAATTTCTCCTCCATTACGCGTGAAACGATAAAGGAAAAGGATACGGGTGACAAATTGTGAAGGGGGGTCGCACACTCATATTGACACTTATGCCTTCTTTGCCTTCTTCTGAAAGCGCTCTTGCAGCGATTCGTCCAGCTGCTCCCAGTGCTTGCGGACATTTGATGCAATTTCTTCGTCCCCGAGTGACGGGTTCTTCGCTTTCTCCTTTGGCGTTTTGAGGCTGATAAAAAGTGCATATCCTTCGCTATACTTTGTTTTGAGCGTTTCAGAGACACATTGCTCAAAGCTTCTCGTAGGCTTTTGGCTTTCTGTTGCCCTCCTTGCCTCATCAGCTTTTGGTATCGCACTGCCCTTTTTAGAGCGGCCTAAGCCTTTCTTCGGTTGCTGAGTCAGCTGATCGGTTGTTTCTTTCGCTTCAATCTGCTTGTCAGGGTGCCCCTCTGTACGTTTCGCTTGCACCAGTTTTTGAATAACATCTTTTGCTACGCACTCGTAGTATTTTACCTTAGGGTCGAAACCAAGCGCTTCCAAGACAACCGTCGCTGTTGGCATTATGTCATTGTTGTCCGATAATACTGTATTTTACATAAATATGCTGCAGCTGATACCGAAATGCCTGTGCATGAAAATGAAACTTCACTCATGAGCCATCAATCGTGCACCAAAATATCCTATCATCCACAAACAGGTAAACGTCAGAATCCTTTTCAATGAGAAGCCATCATAGTCATGACCAGTCACCTTGCTCGTGGATTCTGTACATTCTTTGCCTGGTGTGGCGTCAACTGCACTTTCAGACGATCCACATATTTTGACTCTGAAGTTCAGATTCTTGCTTGATACCGAGTCATCTTCATCAATGAGGAAAATGCCAACAATACAATCATCACAAACATGCACTTCCACGCTTGGTAGTGGTGTGTCGTCTCTCAATTGGTAAACAGGTATCTGTATGATGGCCTCAGAAAATTGATGCCTAAAACGAAAATACAGAGTATCTGAGAAAGAGCTGATATTTTTGATGCTGGACAACGGAACGTATCGCGTAGAAACATCGCTTCCTGGGATGGTTATAATGGATGCCCACGCCTTCGTGTCACATGAAGATTCTACCTGGATATCAGTGGCCAATACCAAGTAAATAATCCGCGCAGCTGGCCATAGATGAAGCATGCACAATAAGAAAAATGCAAAAATGACTGATAGTGATACAATGGAACTGAATGACAACCGCAAATTTTCACTGGACGTTCAATTTGCAAGATGGTTATAAATATATATGCTATGAGTGAAGTATATCATGAGCATTTGTGGGGATTGGTGCAAGATTGCTCATTTTATTATCGGATGCATGCGTACTTTTGAATTCAATGCCTCAGGGCTTTTCACTCTCGGCCATCTTCATAAGAACATTACCTTCTGCTTCAATAGTTTTCTCGATATCGCTTATCTTTTGACTTTGTACGCATAGACGGTCCAGCTTTTTTGCGACTGTTTCATATACGTCAACTTGCTCTGACTCAATGGAGTTTTGAACGATGCTACCGAAAGTTCTCTGGCGTTTGGACGGGGGCATTTTGGCCATTTAAGAGTATCGGGAAAGAAGAATATGTTCGAAAGAGGGTAATTTTGCTAAGTCAATGTCATACAATCAGGACGGGCTCGAGAGTGTATGCACAGTGCATGACACAGTTCACGATCACATTGCTTGAAGCTTTTTGATGAAAGCATCGCATTCTTCATTTATCTCATGATGGTCCCTCTGAATTTCCTTTCCCTTCCTAACCTTCAAGGTACATGCTGCCCAAGCCTTGCTTTGCATTTTTTTGGAAGCCTCAACAACTAAATGACCATTAAAGAGCTGGTCTGTATTATAGACGAAGTACCGTATTTTCCATCTCTCTTCTGCGCTATATAAATGTGCCTTTTCATTAGGCTTGACGAGAACCTTCGAAAAGTCCTTGATTTCTCTTGACTTTATCCAAACGTCACTTGTGTACTTAAACTTGGCCTTGAGTTCGGAAAAGAACTCCTTCTCTGCTTTCGAAAACGGAAATCCCGCTACAGCGCGGCGTGCAGACATTGAGCAGATTCTGGGTTAAAACAAAAGCTTTCGAAGAACGCTTAAGAAACTAATACATGGTTAAATGCACGAAACATCATTCATTAATGATAATTTTGAAAGCTTTGTTAAGAAGCGGGGTCACCAAGATCACTCACCTGCTTTCGAAAGGAAATCGGATATGAAATTCACTGCATCAAGCATTCTCTCTCGCTGGATAGTTACAGATGGATCACGCCGGGCTCCGCAAAATCCATGGTGCATGTCTTCGAATCGATTCCAAGAACATTTATCTCCGAAGTTTTTCTTTTCAACGATCTTTCTGAAATCTTTTAGATCTGGATCATCCTTCGACGTGATAATACAGATTGGTCCTTGAAGATTCTCAGCATCAGATTCTTCAAGAAAAGAAGGGTGCACTGTTGCACAAATACTAAAATATTTTGCAACATGTGCCGCAATCATTGGTTTTGCACCCCAGCAAAGACCGATTCCCATCACTACTTTTGAACCAATATGGGATGCATACTTACTCGCATCTGCGTATAAGGGTTCTAATTTCGTAAAATTTCCCCGTTCGTCTATCCACTGCAAAAGCTGACTGTAGTCTGATAGTGGCCATGGCTCAAGAGGCCAAGGCTCACCATGGAAAAAGTCTGGCATAATAACAACTTTCTTACAGATTTCGGCGATAAGGTCACAGAACTCTATCGTGCACGCATGATATCCAAAAATATCGTACGTTAGGATGATGGCTTCATTTGCGCCACCAACTACGTAAATCTTGCCGCTTCCAATAATTTCTATGAACGTACCTTTCGGTACATAAGCAGAGTCACTGTCGCTAATGAAAGGTGGAACAGAAGTCGGGCAACATTTTTCTTCTGTCATTTCTAGCAATCAATAATTTCAATTCCTAAAAACACATGTCAGGACGGAAGCCTAAATTTGATGACTACATTACGGAAATCTAGGGAATATTTACGTGAAAGTACTTATAAGCTTGGATTCATCATTTAGAATAGGGTTTCTCTCAATGCTTGATTCACCGAAAATCCGGTTGTAATAATTGATGAAATCCGGTTATAAAGTGCTGAGTTGTTCATCACTCGACGATATCAAACTATATACCTCCGAGTGCTATCGAGACAAACTATTGCGCGCCGAAATAACTTAAAGCTCTGGATATGATACAAATTTTTGTCCAAAGTCTTGTGAAAGGGAGAAACTTCCACATTACTTCTTATCTAGAATTATGTAGTTACTTCTTATTGCCCCATGCTCGATAATGGCGGGTACAGAATATGAAGCAATTAGTAACTCGTAGCGATTAGCAATTACATGTACGATAAATTGAATTAACTGATCAATCATTACTGGGCATGACTTTTCCTAAATGATCTTCTCACATTTCAAAATTTCAGTCAATGGCATCATGAGACATTGCAATGATTCGTAGATCAAGGAGGATAAATAAATCTTACAAAGCATTTCAGTTTAGTATACCCTGTGGGGATGGAGACTTGCATTACAACTTTCGATCTCTAAGAAACGCAGTGGGGAAAGACCAACGGATTTATCCCCATAAAATCACTCTCGAGGTTTGTCGCCATTTAAATCACAGCAAAGGTAATTGGTTGTCGGCTTTACAGCTCATCGAGGACGTATCTCGAGATAATTACGGTAAGCTGCACCTGGATCATACTTTATGGGGCGAAATAATGCAGAAAGCTCCATGTTCCTGGTCAAAGGCTCTAGTTCAGCACTCAATGTCGAAGCGAAATACTTTTCAATTATTTCGATAGCCCGAGTTCGACCAAATTACTACAATGTATGAAACTGCCTTATTTGGCGTGAGATGTGGAATGCCATCTTACAATATTATGTGAATACTCTAATGTATTATATTCATGTACCATGATTAAGTTTAGCTCTAGACTGTGTAAGCAGAAAGGCCGTGCAAGCAAAGCGAGTGATGCGACAGCTACTTACGAGCATGATGTCGAATGGTTCCCAAGGCCTTCAATTTTACACTGGCATCATGTAGATGAAATTCGAGATTGGATGATGCGCGAAACACTCGACGGTCGAACAGAAAGCTTTGATTACTTGCGCGAGCTGCATCGCAAGTGGGGAGGCGTTCCGACTGTTCCACACTTAGGCGAGTCAGAACCCAAGTTCCCTCGCGGTGTTTATAAGCAAGCGCATGGCGCCCGTATGAAATTCACAAGTCGTTGGCAGAAAGCCAATCACCCTGGAATATGGTCAAGACCCGGGGGCTGGTTAGTGCCCTATGCTCCATGGCAATTTCCTTCGAATAGATCACATGCTGTGCATTTTGACTCACCTAAGGGTATTGAATTTCCCAAATAACCAAATCGACTGAATTCGGCGAAAAATAAAAGATTCTATTTCTGATATGCGTGTTGCGTACTTTTTTATCATTTATGATGACATCTGACAACGCTTATTCTCCAAAGAGTGACCATTTCTCCAACAAGCCAATGGTAAGCGATATCGAGTGTGAGAACCAGTCGCCAACTACAAGCTCTTACAAGAGCCCACAGATAGAAAAGTCATTCAACCTTGAGTTTTCCCCGAATAAGGATGAGCGAATATCACGTCAAAGCGAAGAAAACCCATCTCATGATGAGCTCGGCTCGCGCTCGATGGTAGGAGATAAATACCCGATGAAGGTTAAGCGATACAAAAAAAGAAGGTCATCTACAAGCGCTCGTGACAAAAAGCTCTCTGGGCATACAGAGCATCGAACACGACGCTCGAAGAATATCTGCGTGCTCAGCCGTCTTGTAAACACGCCATATATACGACAAAGGTCTTTGCATTCCGTTGTTGAGGCCGTTGCAGAGCTACAGGAGCTCGTTCAACGGTCAAAGAAAATCAAAGAATTGGCCATGAAAGAGAAACTTGGGCCGCGAACGGGAAGCCTGACGGCAGGAAATCTTCCTCTGGAGGCACCAAGCATGATTTTGTCCCCGATTTCACTCCCTAGCTCTCCATCACCATTGCGAGATGATTATAATGACTCTTCCAGCAGCTCGACAGACTCCATTCAAACCATAACACCAATAAGCTACGTACCTGTTCTCGGAAAAGACGAAGCAGTCTGGTTTAACATGGAAGGTATTTCGCATGATGACCTTCATAAGATATCTGACGTATGTGAACTGAACACACTCACTGTAGAAGATCTCATCACTGGTGATACACCAGACAAAATTGAGTTTACTGGTGATTACTTCTTCTGCTCGCTGTCATACTCCGGGCCAAAGGGCTGGAATGGGCGTATCGGGCTTATTCTGACTGAGAGCTTTGTGCTCACGATACACCAGGATGGCAGCTCAATTATTCAAGAGGCTATCACGCGCTTGCAGCTCATGCAAGTGACACAGCTCACAGCTGAGCATATATTTTACACAATACTTGATATTGTCGTTGACTCCATGGTCCACAAGGTACGACACTTTCAGAACGAGGTAGATGACTTGGATGAGATTGCTTTGACTATAACTGAGAGCGAGTCAGCATCCCTTCTCAGGAAACTGACGCGTACAAGACGCCGGGTGACAAATTTTCGAACGACTCTTACATTGAAACACACCATCGCCCGAACTGTGCTATCGCAACAGTACAGCGAATGTTTTTTACTTCGTCGATATTATCACGATGTCCTTGACAACATCACGCAGGCTCAGAGCCGCATGGAAACTGCTCGAGATATGATCTCGCAGGTTAACTCAAACATTATCTCTGTTCTTTCCATGCATTCAGCTGAATCCGCAAACCTCACAAACGAGGTTGTCAAGAAGATAACTATGTTTGGTGGTATCATGCTTCCACTCAATTTCATCACAAGTGCATTTGGCATGAACGTCAAAGTTCCGTTTCAAGAAAGAAAAGATACGACTATTTTCTGGGCAATTTTACTTGCTCTGATGCTTTTCGCTCTCATGCTCGTTGCTCTGTACTTTTTTTCCGAATGGTATCATTCAAGAGAGCGACAAACAAAGCGAACCCGAAATCTCGACGCGGAAAGTGATTAGTTCTGGTTTCTATTTCCGGTTTCCGTCTATCTATCTCTGCTCTCGATCAAACATATTCCCTCTACTCGTTCTTTATATTCATCTTATGTCAAGCCAACCAGGTGATGAAAGTGACCGCACGGTCGAACGCTGGCGCCTGAAGAAGCTGATCGAAAAGCTCGAAGCTGCGAAGGGCAACGGTACTTCTGTTATCTCACTCTACCTGACACCAAAAGATCAGCTCTCGAAGATGACGACGAAGCTGACCGAAGAGCACGGCACTGCGTCGAACATAAAGTCTGCAAGTAACAGAAACGCTGTTCAAACGGCGATCACCGCGTGCCTTGGCCGCCTCAAAATGTATCGATGTGTCCCACCAAAGGGCCTAATTGTATACTGTGGTACTGTGCTGACTGAGGACAATAAAGAAAAGAAGATCACATTCGACTTTGAGCCTGTCAAGCCCGTCACGCGCAGCATGTACCACTGTGACAACAAGTTTCACACAGACGAGCTTCGAAAGATGCTTGAGAGCGACGATAAGTTTGGTTTCATCATCATTGACGGAACTGGCACGCTCTACGCTACACTTCAGGGCAGTCAGCGCGATATACTTCACCGCTTCTCAGTAGATCTCCCGAAGAAGCACGGTAGAGGTGGTCAGAGTAAGAATCGCTTTGCGCGTATCCGTGAGGAAAAGCGGCATAACTACGTGCACAAAGTCGCTGAGCTTGCGACACAATTTTACATCAACGTCGACCGCCCCAACGTGAGCGGCTTGGTTCTGGCAGGTAGCGCCGACTTCAAGGACGTCTTGGCATCCTCTGACCTCTTCGACCCCCGCCTGAAATCCATCGTTATTGCTGTCGTTGATATCGCCCATCCCGGCGAAATCGGTTTCAACCAGGCCATCGACCTTAGCGCGCCCATTCTTGGTGGCGTCAAACTCGTGCAGGAAAAGAAGCTCTTGCAGAAATTCATGGAAGAAGTCGCACAGAACACGAATAAGTACTGCTTCGCGCTTGAGGACACAGTGAAGGCCCTGAAAATGGGTGCCATTCATACCTTGATCGTCTGGGAAGAGCTCACTGCTATGCGCTACGTTGTGACACACCCAGAAACCGGAGAGTCGAACGAAATCGTGCTCACCCTCCAAGAAGCGGAAAAGCGTGACTTGAAGAAAGACCCAGCCACTGGCAACCAGATTATGGAGGTCGAGGGCGCGCCACTCGTCGAGTATCTCGCTGAGAATTACAAGCTCTTCGGGTGCACGCTCGAATTCGTCACAAACAAGAGCCAGGAGGGTAGTCAGTTCGTCCGTGGCTTCGGTGGTATCGGTGGCCTACTGCGCTACCAGATCGACTTTGCCGAGCTCGAGGAGCAAGAAGCTGGAACGATCCACGAGAGTGTCTCGGACTTTGACTTTGAGGATGACTTCATCTAGAAGCCTCAGGTAACTCGCACACACATTCCTGCGGAATAACGGATAGAGCTGATACTAAAAAGTATTCAGATGAATTTTTGTGCTGATCTTGAAGATTTTTCGTATCTGATTACTTTCAAATGAATCCTTGGATTTTTCTGCTGCCAATATCCACACTCGCCGATGAAAACACAAATAGGGAGGAGGTGAGATCGACAGTCCATAGCATATTTACTGGAATTCCACAAGAGTTCCCAATATGGCGCCCAAAATTTCGACGAACGCATGCAGTTGTTGAAGAAAGCGAAGAAATGCAAATGCAGAAAGCACAGCTTGTGGATACGGCTGTGGACATAGACAGCAGAGGCTTTGTGAATAAATTTGTTCCGATTCCCGGGATTTAGGCTTCGTGCGTGAGTTTTTACCTCTATAGTTCCTTCATTTCAACATAACAAACCTCCCACGTACAAGAGCCCTCCCATAAACACATTCTTCTTCTACTTTCCGAATGACGCCCTCAGACCAGACTTCCCTTCCATCCATGCACCCAGCAGATATCGTGGTTGATGTGAAGACCCAGGAAGATGGCTTCGGTATGACACCCGAAATCCCAGGAATCGCAGCCGTGCGCCTGCAAATATCAAAAATTGTCGAGAGCCGATCAGCGGCGATCTTCGAAGACGAGGGTGTCCCAGTCTACGTCAACCTGCAGAAGGCTGACCGCTACGGCGTCGCAAAAGCGCTGCGATCGATGCGCCCCGGCTGTCGTGCGAAAATCTATGCCTTTGAGACAGTCGAAGCGATCGAAGCCTACCAAGCGTTTGAAGCAGCAGGAATGATGGATACAGATGGTAGTGACAAAGTTCAGCACAGCGGATACGTCTCTTCCGTAATCTTTTTGCACTGGCTGCGTGTCGAAGATATTCAGATCGACCAGAATCGCTATATGTGGAAGGCAATCAAAGAAGACGGTCTCCCGTCCTGTAGCGCCCCTCGATTCGGCGATTCCGTGCGGATTTCTGCGGAGTGTGCGCAGAAAGATGGAGAGGCAATCACCATCGATGCGGCCTTTGCATTGGGCGACGGGTCACAAGACTTTACACTCGAGCGCTTCGCGCACACAATGGCTCCTGGCGAGTGCGCTGAGTTTTACGCATACGCAGAAGATCCTGACGATATTGGCCCCGTCCAGAGATGGACCGTAAATCTCCTCTCACACGATCCCTATGACATTCGGGACATGACACATAAAGAAATTATGGCCTTTGCGGAGCGCCACAAGGCAGCTGGCAATGTATTCCTGCAAGGAGAGAATCTCATTGAGGCGGATGTGCTTTATTCGCAAGCGCTCGATCTCGTCGGAATTCTTGAAGATGAAAACTTCACAGACGAAGATGATAAGGTTAAAAAGCTCGCAGTCGATCTGTACAACAATCTCGCGCTCCTCTTCATCAAACGAAAGAAGTGGACGGCGGTCGTTGAAATGGCAAATGCGTCTATTGAAAGAAACGCAGACCCAGAAGCAAACGCTAAAGCGTACGTTCGTCGAGCTGAGGCCTCTATGGGCATGCGCTTACATAATGAAGCGATCGCTGACCTCCAAAAGGTTTGTCATGAGATGCCTCAAAATGCATATGCGGCTGACTTGCTGAGCTCTGCTTACGCGCAGCGAGACAATCGTAAGCAGCGTGCAAAGCGACTTTATGAAGAAAGCCTGGAAAATCCGCGCCACACAGGGCAGGTCGCTAAGTGGAATCCCGAGAAACGCTATGGCTTTGTGTACAGCAAGCTGGAAGACCGCGAGTACTTTTTCCACCACAGTGCGGTACGCGTCCGCAAAGAGCCCGTGCGCCTCAATGTTGGTGATGAGGTTGCCTTTGACGTATCGTTCGATAGCACAGGCAGAATGCGTGCTGCAAATATCACAGGGGCTGACGGGGCCTTGCTGCAGGGATCAGACGACCCTATCAATGACTTCGAGAAAAGGTTCTTGAACCAACAAATTCGCACGGAGATTCTAAAAGTTGACTTTGAGGAGGAGCACTACAAAAAGTACATGCACCATGACGGCGTAATAACCCCAAAAGATGGAAAGGTGATAAAATGGGATGCCGCGAGTGGGGAAGGTGCGATTGAAAGCACTGATGGAGAGGAGCACTACTTTCTCATGGTTGATGTGATTCTGGAGGACGACGATATGCGCATCCGCGTCGGTGACGCAGTTGACTTCGGCTCAATGGCCGTTGACGGTATGGAAATGAAGCGCGCCGTTGAAATCCGCTTAATACTGGAAAATGAAACATGCGATCAGGTGGACAAAGCAGATGTGAAGAAGCTACCTGTCATGGATGCACTGCTTGAAACAAGGTATTCTGGTGAGTGTGTAAAATGGGGTAATGGTAGCTCATACGGCTTTATCAGATCGCAGCAGCTCTCCAAAGAAGTATTCGTTCATCAAAAGAACATTGAAAGGTCAATTAATGCGCAAAAGTGCTTGTACGTTGGTGAAAAGGTCGAGTTTGATCTGAAAACAGCACCTGATGGCAAAAAGTATGCTGCGAGCGTTACTGGCCTTGGGGGAAAGCCTGTGGAAGGAAAACCATAAGCTAGCATTGAAGGATAGAACCCGTCGTAACCTACTGTGAGGATAACCTCACTGCACCATTGTAGAAGTAAAAGGCCATCAGTTTTAGATCTATTGGAAAGCTTACTTTTAAAACTTTTCGGTCATTCAAACAATATATATGTGCATCCATGAATTGTGCTTATTTCAATGTGCTCCCAAGCTTACGTCCTTTCGTAAACCAAGAACCAAAGACTGATGGGGTGTATTTTTTCAGAGAATCGTTTCGCGTAGTTTGTCGGATTACAAAGCGGTAGTTGGCGATGGAATGAAAGAGGGCTGGGGTTTCCAAGATCTTAATGCCATGACTTCTTGGTAAGGTAAACTTTAGTAAGTAGTAGATTTGACCAACTGCGTATCCGATCAAGCTTTGCGTGCAATCACCATTGCTGATGAAATTGAGTGCAGCAAGAAATATTGGATAATACTGTGCTTCAATATTGAAGTAGTAGATTGATACCCGCTCCTTTGCATGCATTTTGCTCCATACCCACACGAGTGCCAAAATGAAAGAATATGATGGTAGAACGACATTCATCAAGTATGATCCCAACAATACCCCCATACCAATGACAAAGTTCAAGAATATGTGGTCTCCCCTGTTTCCTCTGAAATCGTATCCTATTCTATTTTGATGCTCAACGAACAGAAAAAGACTCATAAGGAAACTCATATCAACTTTGCCTAGGAAGAATAGGGACGTAATGAGACGCCAGCTTTGTCCATGCTTTTGAATAGAATACCAGTCAGCGATATAGCTATGCGGGGAGACCCAGTCAAAATTGCATGAAAGAGCCATGATAGACGATAAAATCATTGTCCCCTTAGAAATCTGGCACAGATTACTCCACCATACTTCAATGTTCTGCGTCATGATGATTTTTAGGTTGAATACATTTAAGTTAGGTAGTGCAAGACTCATGAATTCGAACACGGCCTCTGACTCTACTCTATACACCAGGGTTTCTTAAAAACGGGGGATTACCCCGTTTCGGGGGAAAATGAGAAAATATCAGCTTCGGAAGAGGAAGTGGCGGGGGAAATGAAATTTTTCCCCCGCCATCTCTTCTTGGCTGTGATAGACGTGAGCCTACTAGGCCACAAGTTCAGCTGTAAACGTGAAGGTGTCGGGGGAAAATGGGATTTCTCTACAGAACCCCTGCTATACACTTAAAAATCTACATTATGCTGGTACACAGGTTCAAAATAACTCCAAATTAACCCGGAGTTCCACTCACATAGTATAATATTGGTCTGTAGTAAGAGTTTGGTTTAGTTTTCTATTGGATCGTGATCATGGGGATCTTCTGTGTGAATGGTTTCCACTGCTCGAATTATTCGTATTCTAGAAGCAAAAAAGAATTCTTGAAGAGATTAAATGAATTCTAGATGCTTTTCTGATAGAAAGCAACAGTCACATTGATATTCATTGCATTTCTACTCGTCTGGATTACAGATTGGATTTCTACTCGTCTGTATGTTGAATATCCTTATCTGTTTATTCTATATTATGTGGATGAGTGTACTTATTGAAACTGAAATATAAACTTACTTATAGTAGAGTGTATTTTCTGCTTCATAGTTATTATCAGACTCGAGGTCGCTCATGTGCCTTTGTGAAAGATAGTGTAGCAGCTATAAATTAATTCTATGTAAAAGTAGCAACTAACTTTCATTCGTGAATTACAAGTCAAATGCCGATGGAAAACCCATTTGGGGATTGGAAAGGGGATCAAAATCCCTTTTTGACTGCCCAGTCATGCTTCGCAAGCATCAAGAAGCAAGAAGAAAAAACTACCCAGTCAGCTTTCTCCGCTATGCCTCAGACGATTCTGAAAGAATCCTCGAAGTCTCCTGATTCTCAGTCACTTACAGTTTCATCTGTAGAGTACGGAGCCCAGCCTGAAATTTCAACAATTGGTGATTCTCTGGCAAGTGAGGCAGAGAAGTCTGAATACTTCAGCTTGAGTGAGTGCTATTCTTCGGAGCAAGAAGATGAGGAGCAAGCCTCTGTGGAAGTTCAGAATTTGACAAAGCGCGAGGATACTAAGAAATGTTCTTCATTATCCGACAGATTGAGAAACCTAAGCAAGAATCTAGAAAGTCTTACAATCAACATAGAACGCCCTAGAAAGCAGTCGATCGCTCCAATCGTGTCGAAAAAAACACTCGATCTTTCCGCACTGGCATCGGATTCAGCTCAAGCTCCACCAAATGGGGCTAATGTATACAACAATTGCCACTTTTATGGCAATGACATTGCCTCTCAGCCTTCAAAATCGAGTGAAACTGTCTCAAGCGGTCGCAAGGTCATAAACGACGATGCATCTCAGGCTACCCTTCCAACTGTATCTAGTGCATCGATGACCTCCTCTGTAGATCTTAAAAACGCCACATTTGAAGTAAATCGGCCAGCTACAGCCCAAGATAAGACAAATCCATTGAAGCTAAGTGATCAAGTTGTACCTTTGACTCAGAAACCGGCTATTGACGCCGAAAAGGCGGAGAAGACACCGTCAACAGCCTCTGATAACAAAATAGATGAATCTCTCAATAAGCCTTTCGCTAGCCTGAGCTCATCTTTTTCATCATCTCATCTTCTCGGTAAGTCTGAGGACAAGAATCCTCCATCAGAGCCGCTTACGCTCAAAGCACCACAATTAACGAGCGATGCAGCGAAGTCCTCATCAGTCGATCAACCAAAGGCTCAAGCACCTGTAGCTGCTGGAGCTGCAGGCTCTCTGCAAAAATCAGAAGAAGAGGGTTATCCCTATGATGCATCCGCTCTTGGTGCATGGATGTGCTGGCGGTGTGCCAAATCAGTTGATAGCACAACACTCACTGAGAAATTGAAGCGTTCCGAAGTGCAGGATACGCGCCTAGATGGTAAACACTACTTTTTGCTCCCGTGTGATAGCCCGGAGTGCCGAGGGTCAAAGCGCCGTCTGTTCTGGATTCCTGTCGGTAAGCAGCCAATCAAAAAGGATGACCCGAAGTCATCTGTCGCGAATACTCAGCCAACCGCTGGAGCCACTCCAAGTGCTACCCCATCAGCAGGCACAAACCCATTTGCTGCACCGCCCGCTAGCACGCCAGCTCCAAGTGTGAATCCATTCGCTTCCAGTGCACAAAATACAACCGCAAGTGCTAGTGCCAATCCATTCGCTGCAACTAGTATGAACACGGCACCTGCGCCGAGTAGCAATCCGTTTGCATCGCAACAACCTCCTCAAGCAGCCCCATTTGGGACCCAGCCAACAACGGCATCTAGTAGCTCTGTGCAAAACCCGTTCGGCGCAGTCAGCGCCCCCACTGGAACCCAGCAGCAAAGTGGTGCTAATCCATTCCAGCAGCAAGTGAGCATGAATACCCAGCCACAAAACAATCCAACGAAAGCTGAGGCAAACTCATTCTTTGCACAAGGTTCACAAGCGCCACAACAGATGCAGTCAAATAATCCATTTCTGCAAAATGGCACTGGCTTCAGTGCGCCAGTATCACAGGGAGGGGCACAGTTTGGAGCTCGGTCACAGTTCACCTCGGCGTTTAGTACACCACAGCCCACAGCCACCGCGCAGGAGGGACAAACGTCTTCTTTCGGAGCAAACACACGGTTCGGTCAAATGAACAATGCACCTGGGCAGAACCCATGGGCATCAACACTCGCCCCGCAAGAGCCCCCAAAGAATCCCTTTGCAAGCCGATTTTCGAATTTTTAGGCTCTTGTGCACGTGCGAACGGGGTCAAACATCTCTAAGTGATAGTTAGCGCTCTTAAGTGAGTTTTTTATTCGCAGTAGTACATTGATGGTACTTGCTCGTCATCTTTTATGTCATTTTCATAGAGATATGTACAGTCAGTCCGCGAGATTTCTCCGATCATCAAGCGAATGCGCTCACACTGCGCTGCGGCGTTACTTACGAGCATCGGTGTCTCCGAGCATCCGCCTCGCCCTCATTCAGGCCCGCCTATATGCTTCTCGTAAGTCTCGGGATGCCATTCAAATCACGAAAGAACAAAACCGAGCCACGCAGCCGGCCGATAAGCCGATTTTCACACTTCAGGAGTATCTTGACAAAGATGATCCCTCACAACTGAATGCACGTCAGCGCATCGCCGACAAAGTTGATGAAGTGACGGACAATCCAATGTGGATGATTTACGGGCTCATGTTCGTGGCTATTCTCATACTCAACCTCATCATATCCAGTCGCCTTCGCCGGGAAGTCACGCAGTTCGACCCCCGCATGCGCCAGGTGACAAGGGTGGTTGAAAAAGGTGGTGTTCGAATCGGCGGTGATTTCGAGCTGACAGACACAGAAGGCCGTACAGTGCGAAGCGAAGATCTCCGAGGGAAGTGGCTGTACGTCTACTTTGGGTTTATAAATTGCCCAGATATCTGCCCAGCTGAGATGCAGAAAATGACTCGCGTTATACGAGGACTCGACAATAAGATCGGCAAAGATAGGTGGCAACCCATATTTATTTCCATCGATCCTGAGCGAGATACGCCAGAGATGCTCAAAGATTACCTGAGCGACTTCCATCCGAGAATAATGGGGCTCACAGGGACGCCGGAACAGATCGAGCGAATAGCGAAGAAATACAAAGTGTTCTACTCTATTCCCGACGAGAACTCAAACCCAGATGACTATCTCATTGATCACAGCATCATGACGTACATTATGGGCCCTGACGGGAAATTTGTGGACTACACGACAAAAGACTTCAACTGGACGGAGGCGCTAGGGAAAATATATCGCAGGATCTTTGACCACGACAAAGAACTCGAGCAACAAAAGCGCCAAGAGGCGTATGAAAAAGCAGAGAAAATACGAAAAGAAGAGGGGAACAAGAGCATGAGAACTGCTGCACGTCGCTAGATTTTTTGTGTGGCAGTGAACACCATGTAATAGAGTTTGTGCGGGCTTGTACATGAGCGCATGTTTATTTTGCACATTAAGCGTGCACAGTAAGATGTGAAACGTTCATTCAATTCAAATATCCGCATCCTTCTATACATATTCATGTGGAAGCTCGCAGCGCTCATTTCAGTATGATGAAGTCATCGCACATTAAACTCCAAGTGCTCAGTGAGGGCACTGGGATAGCACAGCCACCTGATGGTACGCAGAAGATATTCCTTCGTAAACACTGCGGTAAGCATGTGCTGTACTTTCCACGAAATACTTCGAAGCTGCCAAAAGATGTGATTCCGCACAGCACTTTGCCCGTACAAGGGGCCCACGGTGGGTCAGCGCAAAAACTGTTGGCATATCAAATCACAAAACAGTGTGAGTACTACGCCATTCGGCTGCCACTGCTACGAGGCGGACTTAGGCGTCTTCCGTTCACAGTCGCACTCCCTCCACAGGTCTTTCTGCACCCGTCGCTGCAACTCTTTTCTGCCATGCCACAGCAAACAGAAACAGCAAGCGATGATTGCAAAACTGAAGACAAAGCGGAGGCTTCGAAGCGAAATGACGTAGAGCCTACTTTTACGAATGTTTTGACGTGGGCACGTCCTGTCAAAACTGGAAAATCGATAGCAGCTACACTGAATGCAGGGCTCCAATCGGCTGCTCACCATTTAGAGACTTTCAAAGAAAAAGTTCGAACAGACACCTCACTGAGTGCGCAGCCTGATGCTCTGATTCTCCTGCAGCATATACAGTCGATATTCTTCCATCAATTTGACTTTTTGCAAACCCAGCTGTTGATTCGTCCTATAAGCCAGTCACAGCGGTACAACCACTGGCCAGGAAGTGCTGCTGCTATCGGTGACAAGAAAGGTCTGCAGCAGAATATCGACCAATTCGCACGAAATCTGAGGCGGAAAGCTCCACTTTCAGCCAAGCAGCTCGCAAAAGTTCCGTTTGTCATCCCGACGTATTGCCTTCCACAGCAAAAGTTCGCGCTGAAGAAAGCTGTTGCACTGAATAAAATGTATCCACCGCAAAAGCGAGACCTTTGGATCGTCAAACCAGCGCGCGGGAGCTGTGGGCGTGGCATTTTTATATGCTCGGAGGGCGATAATCGCTTTCAGGCGATTTTAAAAGGGGATAGTGGTTCCGTACGGAAAAATGAAGAGGCAGCGTACACACAGAGCACTACAAGCCTTCAGGATCAGCCACAGAAGAGTGCGACAGGTTCAGACTGCGTAGTTCAAAAATACATCGCGAATCCACTTCTGTATAACGGGTACAAGTTTGATATGCGCCTCTACGTTCTCGTCACGTCCATCGACCCTTTCGTGTGCTATAGGTTTCCTGAAGGAATGGTACGGTTCGCAGCCGAGCCCTATAACCACTCAGGAAAAAATCGAGTTCCATGCGCCCCGATGGACAAGTTTAGCCACCTCACGAACTACAGCGTCGGCCGCAAGTATCTGCAGAAGATATGCCAGCTCTTGCAGCCACTGTGTGAGGAGCCGATCGAGCCTGCAGATTTGCCAGCCAGCTGGGCTCCAAAGCTGAAAATGCGACTGAGCGAGTTCTCCACATGGCTTTCTGGGGCGTTGCGGAGACGCACAGACAACCACATCACCTACAAAGAATTCGATGCCAAGGTAAATGAATTAATTCTTTCGACGCTTTTTGCTTCCAAGGGAAAGCTGATGCGTGCGATCAAACAAGAAGACGCGTTTTGGACGACGGCGTCGAAAGGGGAAGTCGGTGATACACGCACGTTTGGTGACTGGATGGGTGAGTGGAAACGCATGATCGAAAGCTTGCAAAATCTCAATGTTGATTGCGCAGTCAATGACCTGGAAGCAATGCAGCCGCTGAAGAAGTATGTACAAGACTACACATGCACTAAGCCCTCGCAAACCCTCCGAAGATCGTGCTTTGAGCTCTACGGCTTTGACATCATGGTCGACGATAACTGCGAACCGCTCCTCATCGAAGTCAACGTCCTCCCGTCCCTCGAGTCGAGCAGCGGTCTTGACTACGAGCTTAAAAATGCTGTGCTGACAGACTTGCTCAACTTGATGTGCTTTCCATTCGATACGAAGGGTTCCAAGGATAGTACGCGAATCCCGAAAAGGCGTAAAGTCTCGATAGAAGATAGATTTCTCCAAGAGACCTCTCGGCCAATAGAAGGAGATACCTTCCAGCGCATTTTTCCCACGAGAGAAAGTGTTCAGCGATTTCGCTGTGCTTTATCGCTGAAAGAAAGGCGTGAAGCAGAAAATCTAGTGGAAAGCCTCCAGGCTCCTATGGGTGAGTAAAATGTATGAATTTATCATGCGAGCGCATCAGTCACACTGCATTGTGCATTTTTCTTGCAATTTGCGATTGATAATTGGATCAAAGCTTTTCTCAAGTGCTGTGTAAGTTTGCTTTAAGCAAATTTCGAATGATTTCTACAAAATGACGGGTTGCGCATAACATCAGTAAGAGAATGTCAATCTATAGATGGATGAAGCTGCAGTCAAGCAAAGCAGATCCAGTAGACCCTGAGGTCAAGCGCTCTGCAGCTGAAATTGCTTCACACAATGATGGCGACGAGCAGTGGATGGTCATTCACGGTAAAGTATACAATGTCCAATCGTTTCTCAAGTTTCATCCCGGAGGCGAGGCTGTGATGCGCGAGTATATCGGTCGTGATGGCACAGAGGCTTTTATGAAAGATCACGCGTGGGTAGATGCACACGCGCTGCTGGCAAAGTGCCAAGTTGGTGTTCTCGATGATTAACCAAGAGCCTTTTCTTTCGCTTTAGAGGGAGGCCCAGGACTTTACCTTTGTCTGTACTCTTTAATTAGAGAAATGAACACATAGAGAATGAAGCTCAATAACCTGAAGGCGGGCATGGAAAAGGTCGACGTCCGCAAAGTCGAAAAGGTTCTCAACAGTGCAGAAGCAAAGACTTCGCCATTCTACAAGCATCAGGAGCTCATGGACGCAAAAGCCCAAAAACGAAATGATGAGCTCGCGCAGAGGGCAGTGGAGGCGCGCAAGAACCAGCGTATGTTGTTGCAGTGGCAAAATGAGGCCGATGCAGAGGTAGCGCAATATCCTCTGACTGACCTCTCAGCAAGCTATTTGCACATGGACATGGATGCGTTCTTCGCCAACGTGGAAATACGTGACAACCCCGCGTACGCTTCGCTTCCCCTCGCCGTTGGTAGCACGAGTATGATATCCACGAGCAACTACGTAGCGAGAAGGTTCGGTGTTCGGGCAGGGATGGCCGGCTTCATGGCGCTGAAGATATGTCCAGACCTCATCATTGTCCCCTGCAGGCACCACAAGTACGCGGAAATCGGTGCTGAGATCCGCGAGAAGGTCCTCACAAACTACGATCCTAACTATAGATCTTTCTCGTGCGATGAGGCAACTCTAAATATTACAAATTATTGCGAGAAGCACTGCGTAACACCGTCCGAAGTGGGCCGACGAATCAAAGACGAAGTCGTGACACTCACTGGTCTCACGTGCAGCGTTGGCATTGGGCCACATCCAATCCTATCCAAGATAGCCGCAGAATTTAAAAAGCCAGATGGACTTTTCGCGATGCACTTTACCTCACAAGATGAGCTTAGGGATTTTCTCTTCCCGATAGGAGTTCGAAAAATTCCGTTCCTCGGCCGACGCACAGAAGATTTACTGAAAGAGATTGGGATTATAAATTTGGGCGATATTTACCATGAGAGGGGGCTTCTCTGGGGTTTGCTCCCGCGCAAGACGGCGATGTCCTACATTTTGTGCCCGTATGGTATATTCCATGGGTCCTCCGCCGAGCCAAAAGGGGAGACAGGTGAAAAACGCGCTTTGGACGGCTCAACGTCGCACAAGCCCGTGGCTTCTGAGCATTCTATTAGCAAAGAGCGAACCTTTGGCTCGCTTCGATCCAAGGAAGAGCTCATGGGCATTTTTAAGCGTGTAATGGGCGATGTTCTCGTGTACTACGAGAGCTACCAAGACGACCATGTCGTCACGAGTGTGACACTTAAGCTCAAAAGCAGCTCCTTTGCCATTCGGCAGCGGTCCATGCGGTTACCAACGCCGACGAAGACACCTGATGTGCTTGCTGAGACCGCCCTTCGCGTCCTGGCTTCCGAGAACTTCCCGATCGATATTCGATTGCTCGGGATAAAGCTTACGCTGCAAGCTGAAGAGGCAGAGGATGAGCCACGCACAATAGCAAGGAAGCCTGTACCGCAAGGAAAGCGCATTGATAGCTATTTCAAGGCCAAATCTGCGCCAAAAGAATTAGTGGTACAGAAACCGCACAAACACAGGGAATTCATCATAATTGAGTAATTCATAGAGGAATTGACTGAACTGTACCTGCTGTAGATATAATCTGATTATGTATATTCTCCTTAGGAGCATTATCGAGACTATTTCACTTTCTATTTGATTGCATCTTACTCGATGCCCTCTCAAGAAGCATGGAACTTAACACAAAGGACCAAGACATAATAGAATACGAAGTATGAATACATCTAAGCTACACTTATTTCAGAAATCGCATCGTGTGGCATGCTGTGTGGAGTCCCTTCGCACGTACATACAGAAGAACATGATAAGTGCATCAAGCTTCGCATCAATTGTTGACAGGCAGCGCAAGATGAACGAAAATTTCATTGAAAGCGCTGGAAGCTCCATCATATCGAGCGTCACAGCAGCGTGCATTCAGCACGATCGGTCTATTGACACACAGCAGATCATGGAGTGCATGCTGCAATCATACGCGCCTCGTGTGTTCCTCTTTGGATCCACAGTCTCGTGCACAGCGCTCTATGATGGAGACACAGACTACGCCATGATATTCACGCAAAATGTCGAAAAGAAGCCACAAAAGGCTCGTGACGATGATAAAAATGTGACGGAGAAAGAATTATTGAATGAATACATGCTCTTGCTCACCCGACAGGCACAGATCGAATATTTAAACAAATTATACTGCTTGCTGGTCTTTGCAGTCGGTTTGCGTGAAGATACGTCCCAGAGGAGCATCTCGCCGGCCGAAGGTGCTTCCAGTAGCCCCGATGTCCCTGAAACGAGCGGTGCCGACCTACAAGATGATTTTCAAAAATGCTCGCTGCACTTTCAGCGGATTTTCTGTGCCCGCGTGCCGCTCATTCAGTTCTACCCTGGCTACGAAACGAAAATGGAAGACGTGCCAACGGAAGCGAAGGGCCCCGGAGACTCACTCGTGGACACGACCGATGAGGACCATGCCGCTGAGGCAGCAGAGCGAACGCCTCAGCAGTTTCTGCGAGCGCCGTTCAGCTCTCTGGCAACAAAGAAGATCGTCATTGCCCCGAAGCCACGGGTCTACCTCAAAAGCGCCCCTTCAGTCATTCTGGACTACAAGTTCGACATGACTCTCTCGCCGTACGGCGTCCTGAACTCCATTCTTCTCCGCTACTACGTTCTCGCTTTTCCGTGCCTGCGCCCGCTCCTGCTCATTATCAAGCACTGGGGGAAGCGCCAGGGAATTATCAACAGCCGAGGTGGCTGGCTGTCGTCATACGCCCTGTCCATCATGCTCATCGAGTATCTGCAGACGAAGGGCAAGGTAGGCTTTATCGACCCTTTCGCCCAAACGCTCCTGGACGCTGTTCGGCGCAAAGTGCTGCGCAGCGAAGAACATCAATCGCAGTGCGAATGCCACTTCTGCGACATTGAAAAGTACATTCCGTACGCCGATGCCGAAGTTAGTGAGGAGTGTGGTCTTCTTCTCAAAGGATTCTTTCAGTATTATGCGTTTGAGGTCGACTTTGAGGACCACGTCATCGACATCACACAGCGGAAGGGACTCGTCGACGAAGCGCAGCCTTCAGGTGCAGTGCAAGTCAAACAGCACCCAAGCATCGAAGGTTCGTGCATCGACAAGATTGTCTCCCACCCAGCCGTGCCACTACCCATGCGCCACAAAACTGGCGTTCTCGAAGAATTTTTCACAGAATCCGAGGAAAACTCCATTCGAGCGCAGTTTGAGCGTGAGCTTGCGCACAGCAATCAGACCTTCGATACCAACAAAGCCCTCCACGGAGCTGGCAGAAACGCGAATGCGCAGAGCGGCGATTACCGCTGGCACTACCTCGGATACAACCTCTTTCAGATAAAGGATCCGTACGAGAAGCACAGCCTCGGCCGGTCGGTGGAGTTTTTCAAGGCAGAGGCGCTCAAGGAGCTCTTTGAGCTGTTCTACAAGCAGTGCTCGGCGGCCGTTGACATCGTGAAGAGCACCCTGGAGGCCGAGCGGATGCTCTCGCGGGGTATGTTTGGATAGAGAGAGATCGGCTTGTGTGTATAGCAGTTGCAATTCTTGTCTAGATAAACTTAAATTTATCTTCGATTACTTTTACATTTTTCGCAATTTTTCTCTCAAATGCTTGTCGCCCTGTTCTTCACAGTTGACACGCCCATTGGCCGCGTTGACACAGCTTTCCTTTCCCAACAGCAGAAGATGGAGCTGATGATCGACGGAATAGATGATATATCGAAACTTGATTTCCAGCGCGATGGCTTCTACAAACCTGTTGAGGAATGGCAGGGACTTATCATTGACTTTTCTAACGACTTCATTATCACGTCTGTCTACTGGTCGAGAAAGTTTCGCGGTGGCATGCTCAACCTGAAGTTCATGCCTTCAACTGTCATTGAATTTCGCTGCGAGAGCTCGAACCTTGTTGGCTCGATACACCTGGAATCCCTTTCGCCAGTGCTCAGAGAGTTGAGCATGGCGCACAACGATTGCACGGGAGAGGTGAATTTAACTTCCCTTCCAGACACGCTTGTGGAGCTGGACATCAACGGGAACCGCCTTGAGGGCACTGTAGATTTGACACACCTGCCGGCGCAGCTGAAGCATTTTTATATCTGCGGAAACGATTTTACAGGGTCTCTTGACTTCAGCTCGCTCCCGAATCAAATTCAGGACATGGACCTGTCATTCTGTGCGTTTACCGGCTCCCTTAATCTGACGAACTTCCCCGAATCTCTACGCACAATCGAGCTCATGAACAATCGCCTGAGCGGGACAGCTGTCCTTGATGTAAACGGGCTGAGTAGTGCCAATCTTTCGAATAACCCGCTTTCGAAAGTGGTGGACAGCAATGGGGAAGTTGTCATTGCAGACTGTGTGTACTACACAACCGTCGATGAGTAAGAGTAAAGCGATGTGAAATATAGATTCCGAAGTGACTGATAGAAAGAGACAAAAAGGCTTAGAAATTATCATTGTTCTTGGTTTCAGAGCGAATTCTTTTTATTTTCCTCTTTCTGCTTACCGAGAAAATGGCTTATGGCTACAGCGATGCACCATTCAGTCCGCATTGGTCAACAGCTAGAGTCCAGCGCGGTGTTGTGGATCGACGTGTCTTCATCGGACGATTTTACGTCCCGCACAGGTACAACGCTGAGAAAGCGTACGTCAAGAATGACGTGTACTTTCCCAGCGATATCAGTATCAAGGGTAAAGAAAGTAAGAATCGGGCCCTGCACGGCGATATCGTAGCTGTGACTATTACTGAATGGGCTCCTAACGAGCCAACAGTTGACTCAGACCCCAATGCCTGTGAAAAAACGCCTTGCTTTGCTGATAAAAGCCAGATAGAAAACGCCCGGTCAAAATACATAAGCGATGAATTGAAAAAAGTATGTGGGCAGTATGGCATGCCTGTCGCACGCGATTGGAAAGAAAATATGCTGCCGATGGGCAGAATAGTTGCGATTCTACACCAGGAGCTCCACCTTGTTGCAGGTAAAGTAATGCCCCTTCCCGACGTCCGGATATCGCGAGTTCGCTTCATGAAACTTGCACCAAGCAACTCGCGCTATCCACTCATTAAGCTGTCAAACACAGCCGCCAATGCTCCATTCTTGCAAAATCATGACGACGTTATTCTTGTGAAGTGCCTCACGTGGGATGAGAATGATATCAGTCCGAACGGCTCGTGCATTGAGTCGCTCGGTCGTGCCACGAGCCTCCACGCCCAAGCTCGATCTATTTTTATCGGCCATGGCATCGCATTTCCAGAATTTGGTGAGAACGTCATTCGATCATTACCGAATGCTCAAAAAGTGATCGATACATCTCACCCAGGGAGAAAAGATCTGCGGGAATCCGAATTCCCGCTCACGATTGACCCAGCGACAGCAGAAGATCTCGATGACGCGCTCAGCATCAGGAAGCTTGAGAATGGTAACTTTCTCGTTGGCGTACACATCGCAGACGTCGCTTCAATCGTCCAAGAAGGCTCAATCGTCGACCTCGAGGCACGTCGGCGCTCAACTGCGTACCGAATCGAGAAAGACAAAGTTTATATGCTTCCAGAGCAGATAAGAAACGCCTGCAGCCTCACAGCAAACACAGAAAAACTTGCAATTTCAATCATGTGGGAGGTCAGCGAAAGCGGTGATGTGCGCTTCGAGACTGAATGGCTTGGGCCGTCTGTAATTCAAAGCCGCTGCCAACTTTCGTACGGCACGGCTCAGGATATTCTGGACGGGAAAGAAAGCAAGTCAGGCGATTTCTTGAAGGGCATCAGCGATGAGGGCTTTCAGAAAACTGTGGAAAGCGTGCGAAACTTGTGGAAAATCGCACAAAAAATTCGGAGCCAGCGGCTCGCCAAGGGTGCACTAAGCATTGATACCCGCGACATTGAGTTCAGCACGCAGAACGCGCTGCCAAACGCTTTTATACGCGTCGAGCGCACGGAATCACGTTTTCTCGTTGAGGAGCTTATGACACTTGCAAACCATCGCGTAGCGCTAAAACTTCGCAGTGTTTTTCCAGACGCTGCGCTGGTACGCACGCAAGACCTGCCAGACGCACAGAAACTTCGACTGTTGAAAAATACGCTTGCAAAGTCGAACGTTTCTCTTGACATTGAGACGCCCGAGGCCTTTTCCAAATGCGTTCTCGAGCTACAGGCTGACAAAAAACTCGAGCCTTTTGTCGATGGCTTTTTGCGGCGTTCTATGGGCAAAGGCGGCTATGTTCTCACCGCGGCGGGTGAGGCTAGCTACCCGCACTACATGCTCGGCATCGATATCTACACCCACTTTTCGTCGCCAATTCGCCGATATCCAGACTTGTACGTTCATCGGCTGCTCTGGATTCTGTTCAACGCAGAGGATAAAGGAATAATTGACTCGCTCAAAGACTTCAAAGCGCCGCCTCTTGATTTATCGCGCATGAATGAGGCCCACCGGAACGACAGGAATATTTTCAAGCTTGGGCGCGAACTGTACCTGTGCTTGCTCTCGAAGAACAAAACCGCTCAGAAATCATTTCCGGCGTGCATTGTGCAGATGATGAAGCAACGGCCAGCCATCGTCGTGTACATTCCGGAAATTATTACGTACGTTGATATCATGACCGGGACCCGAGATCAAATGTGGGTCAGTGCCGAAATAACAGATGATGAAATGACACTCAAGATGAAATGGCCGAAATCACTCGGATCTCGCAAAGAGACAGAAGCCGAGAACCTGGATACTATGTTACAGGGAATGTCAATCGCAGGGATGGGTGCGTATGAAGCCCAGGATGTTGTCCTACTTGAGCCGCTTCGAGTGACGCTTTTCGCAGACGATAAATTTCCCATGAAACTCCACGCACTTATCCATCCGCCGAGCATGTGCGACAAGGAGATCCCAGTAGGCATAATGAGATCCTTCTTGTCGCCGTGATTTAAAAACAAAAATTGAAAAGACGCACACAAGATATTTAAATTTATAGTGAAATCATACCAAAAGAACAATTTTGTACTTCAAAACTCTTGCAAATTATGATTTTCAATTAATCCCGGCAAATTGCATCCGTGATCAAAATAGGCTGGCAATGATATTTTGTGACTTATCTCACTTTCCATCACTACGTAATGCTTTCCTTGATCACTATCATCCACATTCGTGGTGCAGAAGAATCCTTTCTATCGTCGCAAGACATGGAAGTATGGCAGTCGACACTTATGGAAAACTTCTTTGCCGAGATATCGAATTCGGCTCGCACACGCTTCCAGAAGAACTCTCGCGACGCCTGTGATTGGGTTGGTGTGACATGCACGAGCCGTATCATCACGACGCTCAATTACAAAGACCACTCTACCGTCGGTAATTTCAGCATCAAGTATGCGCCGAGCACTGTTGAGTGCCTTATCATCAATGGCTCACGCCAGAATTTCCCGATCGAGACTCGGTTTTTCCCGAAGATGGTCCAAGAGGTTGATCTTATGCGGAATGAAATTCATGGGACTGTCGACTTTCGAACGCTCCCACGAGGTCTCTGCGGGCTCTATCTCACAAACAATCGAATCACAGCTGTCAGCCCGATCGATGAGCTCCCACCGGAGCTCATGTTCGTTTCGCTCGATGTGAATCGCGTGAAGCAGCGCGAGGTCTTTGTCGGAGAAATTCCTGAAGCTGCAGAGCTCTTTAACCTCAAAGGCAATCGCATCAAATGCCTTAAAAGTCTAAAAGGAGATGAGCTTTCAGAAAAAGCTCGTGACGTGATTGTCATATGATTGACTGAAAGAGATGAATTGAAACTGAAACTTCGTGTTTGTGTCTAATTTTCTCTAGGGAGATTTGTACTATAATCATGATAGGTGAAGCTGCAGTGACAATGTAGAGCCGATTGAACTCATGGTAGGATGAATCATGATAGAGCTTCGCATGATGATACTTGGCACTCCAGGCTCTCAAATTAGATGTTGATACTTGGTTATCAATTCTACAGCGTAGGTGCAAGCAGTTTATCAAAATATCAGAAATTAAGTCGAATGAATCATGTGATTCCTGTATGGTGGTGAAACCTCTACTGGTAAGATGATCGCAATTACGATATAATCCAGTCCATTGATCCTAACTCATTCTTCCCTGAATAATCTGGTAGATCTGTAGAGCTCTTCGTGTAGCATTTAACAAGAACTATGCATTGAGATACATCGTAATCCACTCTAGATAGCATTGCAATTATCCTAAATACATCTTGAAATTGGCGCTTCTGAAATGGAGGCAGAGGATCGATGGGACATCAGTCAATCTCACTTTCTTATTTCTATCGACACAAAGCAAACGAAAATCTACGACGATGCCCTGAGTATTGATGAACTACCAGATGGAAAGTATAGCGTTGGTATTCACGTGGCAGATGTCATGGCGGCCAAGCCAAAAAATTACCACATCGCAAAGAGAAGGACCAGTAATTCTAAGTCAAAGCAGTCTGCCACGATTCGTCAGGCATGCAGCTTGGACCCTCAAACACTGCGTCGTGCTATAAGCGTTTTCATTGAGTATGAGAACAACGGGAAGCGATCTTCGACCAAACCCTGGATAGGACGAACGCTTGTCCAGAATCGCTACGCCATGACATTCGAAAGTGCACAAAGCATTCTTGAGCATCCAGAACTTGATGATTCATTCATGAGGCATCCAGAAGAGGTACAAAGGCGGATAAGACTGACATTACTTAGGCTCTCATGCCTTTCCAGAGGTTTCCAAGGCTGGCACTGGGAAATGAGTATGGATATTGAGCCTTTTGAGTGCGATTTAGTCCCATCTTTTGGCATGAGCTCGACGTGCAGCGGACGGAGGATAGTCATAGAGCTTATGTCTGTGGCGAGCGAATGTGTTGCCGAGAGGCTCATCGAAGCAAAGAAAGCCATTTTTAGTGGGCCCACTGAGATTTCGCGCGAAGATTTTATTAAGTTCTTCAGCTTTCTTCGAAATGTTGGCATCGGAATCGAAATTAAATTGACGTCGTTAATTGACGTAGCTCAGCTCATCCCTGTTCTCAAGAAAAACACACCGGCCTACAGGGTGCTATTCGACAAGATCTGCACGCTGATGGGCGCTGTGCGTATCCACAGTGGACTCACGAGAGAACCTATCACTGATAATTTTGACATTAAACCAAAAGTGCCCTTCACATCCCCTCTTTGGAGATCTGCTGACTTATACACCCATTTTTTGCTAGCAAAGCACCTTGATAAGCATCCTGGTGCTTTAGACCGAGCAGAGCACTCCGTAAATGATGCCACTGACTCTGCTGATGCAGAATCTCTCAGCAAAAAAATGCAAAAGGAGAAAAGAGCAGCACTGATCACCCATTTCAAGCAAAAGTGTATCGTTCATGTGCCAAATAATTTCATTAGAGACAAGTCTGCGATCATCATAATGGTCGAGAAAATTGGAATGCATATGGCTATGTCTGTGAGATCAAAGTATCGGCAGATGTGTGTTTGTTCGCAGACCACTAATTTCAAGGTGATAAGAATAGATTTTGCACTTATGTTGTCGTGGCCAATAATAGATGACTTGATAGGGGAATATATAATCCAATCAAGTGGTATGGCCGACCTCAGTAAGCACCATGATCTCTTCTCAGTATTTCGCGTACAGATTTCAAAGGAGTGTGTTATTACTCTCTTCGTTCCACGAGTGTATGTCCGAATTCTTGAAGCACTCTTTCGAGGCTCCTTATTCATGCCCGAAAGGAAATCAAGCTCAATTTTGTTTGTGCTAAACGAGAATTGCAAGAGCTTGGCCAAGAAGATATAGCACATTCATAAGAGATGTTTATGAAAGAATGATATATAGAGCAGTATATTATAGGTATATTGATAAGATACAACACAAATAATTCCATAGAGTTTCCAGTTTTCCATAGAGTTGTTATCTCCACGAAAGACAAGAATTTCCCACATCACATTCTCCGATCTCCTTTTTGAAGCCTCTTTTTCGTAAAATATGTCGTACCCCACTCTATTCTGTACCCCACTTGATCCATACAGCGCCCGCATTGATGTCGATTCGCTTCCCCAGCAAGCGCTGATGGAGATGGTCGTTGACGGTCTTGACTCAGCAACGAAGAAGTATTTTCAGACAATCAATAAAGAATATAAAGACTTAGAGGACTGGAGGCGCATTCGTATCAAGGACGGAGGTGTGTGGAAGATATACCTGGAAGGCGTCAAGGCCCAGGGATCACTCGCACTTGAGTATTTGCCGCCAACTGTTCAAGAAGTCAATGTCCAGTGCAACTTTCTCGAAGGCTCTGTGAACCTCACGCACTTACCGCCAGCCCTCACCGTTCTCAATGTTGGCCAGAACAATCTGATAGGCTCATTGTGTCTTCTGGACCTTCCATCTCAGCTTGATTACCTGGATGCATCAATAAATGGGCTCACTGGGAGTATTGTTCTAACAAGCCTCCCAGACACGCTGACAGCGCTCAACCTCCGCAAAAACCAACTTTCGGGGCCAATCGACTTATCAAAACTTCCGCACAAGCTCAAATATCTGTACCTGGACCATAATTTACTCAGCGGCCAGGTGGATATGACGGACAGCCAGCATGTACCAATGTATGTCGAGCTAAGTAATAACAATTTTTCAGGGAAGGCAATTATTCGTGTCTCAGCACGCAATGAAATTACGCTGCACAATAATGATATCACGAGTGTCAAAAACCTTGCGCTCATGAAGTTTGTGACAGATTAGATACGGCCGGATTTCCTTACGTACGAATGGTGAATAGAATATAAGTTCGAAGCCCTGTGTTTTCTCTCTTGTTTCCGATCTGCAATAGTCTCTCAAATGTCAATATGAACTTAAACATGTACCTGATCCTTGCAGCGTGGATTTGAGGGCTCAATCTTCATAAGTGGGAACGTTGACTTCACTTTGCTGCTCAAAAGACAGTATGTTCTCAAAATTCTACTGCATATAAATCGATGGAAGGACCATTTCGCCCGCATGTGTGAGGATTTAAGCTTATAGGATCGACCAAGCCAGCATGGCAGATATTGACCGCTATCTACTCAGATAAAATATCCATGTAATGACTATTGAAAGATTGAATTCTGATATGTAGAATGGGTGATCTTCAAAATGGGTAAATCATGTTTAAAAAGTCACTTTCAATCCAAAAAAAGAATCAATCAATCCACTTCACAGTCAAATAATGATTCGGGATCAACACAAATCGATCAGCGTCCTTCAACGACACTTGCACAACACCTTGAAAATCATTCTCCTGCAGGCTTATGATTTTACAATTCCGAGGAATGTTTTCAAAGCACAGCGTCCCACTAAGCATATTAGCCGCGAGCCGCAGAGACTCAAGCGATTCTGGTAGCAATTCGAGGTCAATCGTCCCTGTGAAAAAGTTCCCCTCTGCGTGGAGTTTTTCGATCTGCTGTGGAAGTGACGTGAGCACAACGCTGCCTTTCAGTCTGTTGTATGAGAGGTTGAGCGCTTTTATCTTCTTTGGTAGGGCCGTGAGGTCGACTGCCTCGCACAGCCTGTTTTGTGCGAGGTAGAGGGTCTCGAGCCCCTCCGGGAGCGCTGCCACGTCGAGCGACCCCTTGACGAACGTGCTCGTCGCGTCGAAGCTGACGACAGTGCGCGGGATCCATTGCCAGTCTAGAAATCCGTCGAGGTTCATGCCACCCCAGCAAATGGACTCGACAGCACCAGACTCGCTGAGCGTAACGCCGCACCACCCAGCGATGTCTTTGTAGTTTTTATGGTTTTCTTCGAAGAGGCGCTTGTAGCGAATGCCGTCGATGAGGAGCTCCATCAGCGCCTGCTGGGAGAGCGTCGAGCGATCCATTCTTCCGAGTGACGGATCAATGGCAGTGACTTCGAGAGACAAGAGCATCCTACGATCGAATAAACTGAAAATGAAAAAATCTGTAGGCGAATGAAATTTTAACAAAAGTCATGGTGCAACTTGTCTACCTCGCGAGAATCTTGGGAAATTCGGAACTAAAGTGTGTAGCTGCACCGCAAGCTCTGATAAAAAGCTGTTCTTCTACATAGATTTCGAAGGTTGCAATGAGATTCGCTTCGTCGACTTTCAAGTTCTTTATTCCATTGAACTACCTTTGAAGCTGAAGCGCAAACGCGGCAAGACGAAGGAATCCTAAGCCTTCTATCGGTGGCCAAAGCCATTCTGACTTTTGCGCCACTCAGCAATTTGATCGTTATAAAAAGCTCTTCGGTACCCGCTGCACAAGCATTCCATAGAAAGTACGCCCCACGCCCCGGAGACTCTGCAAGCCGTTTACTTGCCCTACGAGTAGCTCATGCGTGGTAGTGTCTGTCATGAGCAGCCAAATGTGCTGCACATAGAGGACCCCGACGAGCGCTGATACAACGCCCGCGTACACTGCGAGTAAGACATTGAGAAAGATGAAGTGCGTCGACGGGTGGAAGAAGCGATACGCATCACACTGAATTTCTTCGTGCAGGGTTCGAACATTCACCGCGAAAAGTAGAATGGCGAGCCCGGTCAGACTTGTGAGGTGGACGAAGAAGTAGCGATAGTTGCGCAGACCGATACATGTACCCACCCACACGCAGTGGTGGTCGAAACGGCGAATGCACCGATCGCAGCGGCGGCAGTGGTGTGCCCGCGGGACGTACATGGTGCTGCACTCTGTGCATATCTCATCATCATAATCCCGCTCCAGTGTGTCAGCGTGCGTTACTTCGATTTTTGGAACATCGACCGACTGTACACGAAGACTTCTTCTGCGCTTGCAGTTGAGCGCCTTGTCAACGCACCGAATGCATTTTTCAGAGATTGTTTGCTTCGTTGCACCGCTACGATTATATCGCAGAGATTTTTCCTGCATGGCCGCTAAGCGGCGCTGTGGTGCTTTTTCGATCTCGAGTATGTCGTCTGATTTCATCGCTGGTGTGACTGCCCCTGGGTCGCTGAGAAGGCAACAGAGGAGCGAAATCACAAAGATGCACATGAGCGTGTAGAACCCATAGAGCACTGATCCATGCATCTCTGTTGCGAAAAAGCTCAGCGCTGACGGGAAGACGATGAAAAGGAGAATATGGAAAAGGCATGACAAAGCGTCTGTGCCCAGGGCGACTCCGTATTTTCGATGCAGCATACGTGGTGAGAGGCTGAATGGCCTATATCATGGTACAATGGCAGAAAATGAAATAATGACAAATGATGGAGGAGACGAGCGTATTCCTTCTCATATGCATATGATAAAGAAAACAGATTAGTAAAGCTTATGGTTGTTTAAGCGCGGGCCGAACATCGGAGTTTTGGATGAACCAATGCTCATTAAGGCAATCCGGTATGAATGATTCATGCATTTTTACCTGCGAGGCCCTTCCCATGGAAGCGAGTGGGCTCACTCATGGAATGATTCATCCGCACATAGCAAGTTGTTTGGCATTAAGTATGATAGGAAAGGTCGTCCAATCTTCATACTGATAAAAATATCAACTGCGAATCCCTCCACATTGCGGTTCTTATAACTCTGCCTACATATATCATCTTTTGACTATCACATCATCTTTCCGCATTTACTCTGCAGCAGCGATCGTTACTTCGAGTTCCGCATTGCCGGCCAGCTGAACCACGTTACGAAGCTTCCAATCGAGAGTGATCTGCCCCTTCAGATCATTGTGTGTGAGCTTGAGAAACTTTATGTCTGCCGGGAGCTTGGATAAGTCAAGACTTCCCGTAATCTCATTGCTTTCAAGGAACAGAGACTCGAGGGACGCTGGGAGCTGTGTAACGTCGATCGTCCCAGATATGGCGTTTTCTCCGAGGTGTATCGCCGCGAGCCGCTGTGGCAAGCGTGTCAGGTCAACTGTCCCATTGATGCGGTTGCTCTCAAGGAAGAGGCCCTTGAGCGTCTGTGGCAGCCGCGTGAGGCATATTTCACCTGTGATGCGATTTGAGGAAAGGTTCAGGGTGACTAGGGTCTCAGGCAACAGTGTCAAGTCAATTGTTCCCGTAATCGCATTGTATGCCAAAGAGCAGTTTTCCAGTGATTCCGGTAGACTGGTGAGATCTATCGTACCGCTTATTTTGGAGCTCCACGCGTTGAACATGGTGATCGTCCGCGGGGCCCACTTGATGTCCATAGACCCCGAGAAATTGCTGTTGAACCATGCGACAGTTGTGCATGCACCAGCTGCGTTAAAAGAAAGCCCGCTCCACTCCGTGATATCCTTAAAGTTCCCATCTTCATCATAAAAGTGGCCAATGTTCCCAAGTGGAGCAACAAGGAGCTCAAATTGATCCTGCTGGCTGAGCGAACCATAGTCGACACGGCCAAAAGTGCTCGGGTCTGCAGCGAGGAGCCCTAGAATAGATAACATCTTATTTTTTTGAATGCTATAAGGGCTAAGACACGAAATGAGGGTTCCAAAAGCTCACAAGAGCAGTCAGCTGCTACAAAATCAAAATAGCAGGCTTATATGTTACTTGAGTAATTTGAAAACTTTCAGACGTGGGTCGGAAAATTCTTCTCCCGTCTCTGAAAGAACTCGATGAGGGGGTGAAATCGAAACAGTTAATTTCCAAGCAGAATCAGGAAGGCTGCTGACCATAATGTCCCCTTCAAAGCGATTGAATTCGAAGCTCATATGCTTCATGCCAGATGGAATTTTCGTGATTTTGAGATTCCCTGTAAACCAATTACGTGCTAGCCCAAGCTCGTATAGAGACTGAGGTAGCTTGTGAAGAGTGACGAAGCCATAGAAACGATTTTTCTCTATGTGAAAGCGCTCAAGAGATGCTGGCAATGACGTCAAATCGACTTCGCCACTGAGTTCGTTTTCAGAGACATTGAACGACTTGAGGCTAGCAGGTAATGATGCAGTGTCGATCGTTCCACGAAGCTGATTCTTTTGCACAAAAAACTTAGTGACGGTGGGAGGAATACACTCAAATGCCATGGACCCTTGCCCATTTTTGACGCAAAAGGGGAAAAGACTCATCCACATTATAGAAATTACGCATCCATTGCTATCCAGATCAACGCCATCCCACTCTGTTATCGCTTTGATACTCCATACATGAGCTGTGGGGAGTTCACGGAAACGGCTTTTTAGCATTGCATTTTCAACCAATGACTCCATCAAGATTTGATGAGGAACAGAGTGGAACTTGGAAGGATCTACCCTTCCAAGTGGATCATGGGCTATCATCGCCATTAAACCAATGAACATTGTAGTATAATTATCACAGAGATGATCGTAAGGATGATTGCGAAGGGGAAAAGCATTTGTATTACTTCATCCACAAGTGCATGCCTTCCTCTCTTTCCTTATAGGGAATACGTTACTATTTTGATCAGTAACGTCATAACATAAATTCTGTGCAAATATATCCAGATTTTCATACTGCTCATACGACGAAATGTTTATCTTGTTAAACGAATTCAGAGTAGCATCTAGCATCAGGGTACCTTCACTGATCGCACGATATGATAATCCAACATCAAAGCCTATTTGATCAAAGGGTAAGATTGTGAGATCCAGGGCCCCTTCAAATAGATTATCATGAATGTCCAGGACGCGAAGATGACAGGAAACACCTTGTAGCGCTAGAGATCCACTGATCTTGTTCTTAGAAATTCGTAATTCCCTCATTTTCCGTGGAAGAGCCGTCAGATCTGCACTTCCTGAGAAAGCGTTGCCGCTAACATCAAGAATTCTTAGATCGTGTGGCAATGCTTCAAAAGGTATGACACCCATTAGTGAATTGCAGGGAACTTCTACTTTCTGAACTTTTGATGGGAGCCAGTCCAAAAGTATTAGTTGGTTTGACTTAAATTCTTCAATCCATTCGATCTTCCGCACCATGTTTCTTTCATCACACCGAATGCCATGCCATTCACAAACGTCGAGTAACTGGCCTTTGGAATCTTTAAAAAGGCTAGTTTCCATTTTAGAAACGAGAATTTCCATGAATGCCTGGTCATCCATATGCTTCTTTAAAGCATGAGTTTCATCAGCTGAAATGCATGAAGAAATCACTATGAGCATACTAAGACTTTTCATTTAAGAGTAACAGAATGAAATTTCATGAAATTTAACAGAGCAGTCCTACGATAATCATGCATCTTTAACAAAATCGTAAATCCATATGAAAATCATGATTCTCATGCAGTGGTAGAAATGGGAATACAAAAAAATTATTCTCTCTTTGCTTGTCTTTAGCCCAAAAATCTTGATTGAGGATAAATATCATACTTAAAGACTGCGATAACTAGCTTTCTCTAAGGAGATGCAATACTTTTCGTGCAAAAAAAAAGATACTCCTTTCGGTGCTTCAATGCTATCTTTGAAGCTTTCTTGAGAAATTGTAGCGTCCCTGTAGCCATTTTCCTTATGGCAAGATAATTGGAGCTCACGCATTCCCTCGATACAATGCAGCGTGGACTTTCGATAATTGCTTATAATTTATTTGTAACGTGGAAATGATTAACGTATATGCCGTTCTTCCGTATGCTACTGATTGCGATGGGGAGATTCTTGGCAAATGTGACAAATCAACGCTAACAGAGCAGTGCTTGATGGAGCTTTTAGTAGATAAGCTTGTTAAAAATATCAGCTTCAGAGAGTACTTCTACGATGTTGAGGGAGCTTACAGAGACATATATGAATGGGAAAAGGTTAGATTCAATAATCATGGTTGTGTCTCCACTATAAACTGGTACAATCTTCTTTCTGCATACTTTAGTGCGGGTGGCTACATGGACTTACAATGGATCCCTCCAAACGTCGAGAGATTTTGGATCTTTGGCAACGGTCTCAAGGGCAGTATTAATACAGATTACCTTCCTTGCGGTCTCAAATCATTGAACATAATGAAAAACAAGTATGAAGGAAGGTTTGAATTGTCGCACTTGCCAAGAACCATTATCAATCTCGGAATTTCTCGAAATTCACTCTCAGGGACGCTCATATTCTCTTCTCTCCCGCCTGAAATACAGGTTCTTAGAGCTTCCCATAACTTATTCAGTGGGATAATATCACTCGCGGACATTCCAAAGTCACTCGTTGATGTCGATTTATCTTCGAATTCTTTCCACGGTAATGTTAAATTCAAAGAAGTTACAAAGTCAGTGGAAATTATCGACTTACGAAAAAATAAGATTGATGGCCTGGTCGATTGTGAGGGAAACGCTGTACTATCTATTCCAAGTTGTATCAAAGTTTGATACCTTTCTTATCAATGTAAAGAGAATTTTTAGAGAAAATGACTTTAGTGCTTTAAATTCTTATTTTTTGTTACTTCATGTCGGCGATGCTTGACACGATTACTAGAATCATTTTAAAGTATTGCAGCACTGATGGTCGGTGCACCTTATCATTACTATTAGAAGCTATCCAGTCATTGAAGGATAGTCCTCAAGTGGTAAGCATGGGTCCTTTCGATGCATCCCAGTGGATACAGCATCTGATAGTCTATTCAAATGAGCCCTATGTAGACATTTGTACACAGCGCTCAGAAGAAAGTTCAAAGGAAGTTTTCATCACGCTATGCGAAGCGCAGCTTCAGAACATACATCATGTGAAAGCCACGCCCTTATTCGATTTAAGTGAAAAGACAAAAGATTTTGTATTGAAGTTGGAGAAAGAATTTGTTTCCCAATATCTTCTTTTTGGAGGCAAGAACCAAGAGCATTTGACTGTTGCGCATGCTGTGTGGAAGTATGGTGCGGAAGGAGCAATGTCACCCCAACTGGCTTTAGATACCAACATGCCATTGACGAAGCTTCTCTACGTGATTCAAAACCATCTAGGTGCAAAGGGTGTCGTTGTATCACGAAACACACATAGAGGCCACAATCAGTTATATGCCCATGTTCGGTGCTTTTACGCCCCTGGCATGGATGCTATCCTCAGTCGCTGCATTAATGCGCGAATAAATGAGGATGGTAGTGAAAATGATGTAGATCCCATTCAAGATCTGGTCGATGCAGCTGGAGCAAGAAATATACCTCCACGCCAGGCACATGGTGCTGAGCGAGCTTCTTTGCGCTTTGGAGAAGGTGGCCGTGCATGGAACCATACTTACTTTCGTGCAACACACGTGACTCACTCAGAGCCATACCATCGTCTGCGGCTCCATGCGCGATTTCCAAACACAGCCATCGCAACAAAAGCTGATAGATTTTACGCTGCAATTACCAAGAATACAGTATCGTATGAACCCTACACTACCGATTTGCTTAATTTACCAAGTGGGAAGTATAATATATATAAAACTTCGTGCTTGGCGCATGCATTTTGCTCTTCAGGAGAAGAGGGCGATAGATTTTGCCATATGTTGACGAATGGCCTTCAGGAAACAGAGAGTTTCGAAGAGACGCCTTTACCTCCAGCACAATGTGTGGATGTCGTGGATATAGACATGGACTCTTTACCTGCTAGCACATGTGCACGTATCATTGCCCCTCTACAACAAACTGACTTAGAGAAATTTCCTTCATCTTTCAAAGATGAAGCGAAGTGGCTCCGTGGAAATGCACTTGCTTGTGCAGATTCTTCTGCTCCAGCAGAGTTTATGCCCTCAAGTGAATACAGTCAAGCGACCGAATGCATTGAGAGAAAGCGGTTTCGAAAGCCCTACGATCAAGACAAGGTCATGAATGCAAGCTTTAGCGAACAGGAAGTTTCTGTTGGAAATGGCTACAAAAAGCAATTCTTTGATCGAGTTCAGCTCCTTCATGAACATATCACTGAAATAATGTACCGCACCCGAGCAGACGACGATACACTCAAAAAACTATTCTGCACCATTGATGATCCTAAAAGAGACGTCGTGTACCGCCAATTCAAAGAAATCTATGTGTCTCAAAACAATCCCAGTTGTGCTATTGAACAATTTATCTCAGTGAAGGAGATTTTTGAATCCATGCCCCTGTCACTGTTCTGTAAGCTTTTCCGTGGGAAATGGAACTTTCGCGATGCTCAACAAGGGCTGAATATGCAACCGCAAGAAGCTGATTCGGAATCAACTGAGATGTCGCAATTTTTTCTACCTAAAAACATGAGCGAGGTCACTATTGCTCAGGTCCCTACTCTTCAAGGAACAACTTTCGACAATGCAACGGTTTATGCGCAGCTTTTTATACTTTTTGAGGGACTTGACAACCTGCACCTCATCAATATCAGTCTATGGCCACGAGATTATCGAAACGAAGACTGCATGGTTGGCTTCCGATACCCACCTGTTTTCTCAAGAATCGATGAAATGCATACGAAGGAGTGGATCATTAAAGATTCACTCGTAGCACTATGGCACTGCCTAGATAATTCGCTGTACCGCATGCACCTTATCGTTCGAGAGGAACAACGAATTAATCTCGACGCGTATAAGTATATGCGGTCGGCCTCTCCTGCGTCGAATAAGCGAATAAAGCACTTTGTCGATGCGTTCTTTGCAGCAGGGGCGCATCGACCGCCTGCAGTACCATGGTGGTTCAGCCTCGAAAACCAGCAAATCATCAAATGCGATCCAATCGCGACGCCCGAATTTCGGAGAGTGCTGATTGCTCTGCTTCCAAGCATAGAGAAGCTTCTACGGACTTTACCAAATGCGAACTTTTCTGATATAGCCGCGTTTTTTCAGGTGGAAGCCGAACCTGTCGAAGATACCGAAGTAGCAGTGCAGAGTATGACCCAGCCAAGTCCGCTGATTTCACCGCGGCGCTGCTTTCTAACGAAGCAGTTTTCAGAGTGCTTTGTGCTGTTCATCACGTTTGCTGTCACGCCCCGTCACGGGCGGCGCGATAGAGCGTTTCTCACAGAAGTCTACCAGATGGCGTACCACAAGCTGCTGAAAAGCATGGCCAGTCTCTTGCTGACTCGAAAACACCTCCTGAATACGAGCTACTTGCAGTCCGTCTACCACGCAGCGATAAAATTTGTTATCGAAAAGGACGCCCCTGCAGAAGCATCACATCGGTTCATCATCGATGCGCTTATTCATGCCGTCATTGAGCTATTTTGTGGTACGGAGATCCGAAGTTCGGAAACATGCGACGACGTCGTGCCACTCTCACACATTTCAGACAGCCTGGAGCCTGGATTGCTCAAAGATTTCCTTGCACAGCAGCAGCACCGTTTCACAGTCCACGCTCTCGACGAGAAAATATCTGTAGATCCAGCTTTTATCGATTGGAAAGGCATACCACCGACATGGACGACACAAAAGCGAAATGATTCTGCAGATTATGCGAATACCAAAAATCTGCGATGGTACGCTGATACATACGTAGCGCTTGCGCAGGGAAAGGCTCCTGAAAGTGCTCCCGCAGAAGAGGTTGAGGTCGACAATGAAACCCCGCGCCTCGTAAATTTCGCAAAGGAACTCATGAACAAACAGCATGGGTACGCAACAAACACAAAAAATCCCGAAGTGAAAGATGCCGTTGATGCTCTTATGTGGACAACTGACGCACTCCGAGGCCGCAAGCGGCTGGCGATCGCCAAAAAAGAAGGGGAATCGATAAATCATGCCTATCGTGACATGGCCATGGAGTGCGGATACGCACATGTTTTGAAGTCGAAAAATCCGATGCCATTGCTTGAGACAGAAGATGCGAAGGATATCTACCCAAAGATTGTCGCCGAAGCGCCAAACATCGAAATCCCCTTTTCAGCTCCGCTCCAGGATGCCAATATTGCCCGTGAGTACCAGGAAACCTTGTGGGACACGTTGCATTCGCAGGAGCAGTCCAATGAGGTGGAGAAAGAGGATGTGCCGATGGATACGGCGGTTAGTGCGCGGCACCTGCAGCAGTCTGCAGACGGCAAAATCGACGACATCAAAGCCGACATTGTCGCGTACCTGCTGCTTAATCCAGGTTCGGAGGAGATGACGATATATCAGAACACAACATTGAGCTCCTACGTCAGCTTATCGGTCTTCGCACGTGCACTTGAGGCGCTTGTCAGCGACTCCGTCATTGAAGTCGACTGCTACCGCGCGCGAAGCTCCCGTGGCCGTCGGAGTGCAGTACCCGCGATGTGGCTTCGGGCCTATTCGCTCATTGTCTAAAAATGTCTTATTTAGAGAATCCACTCATTGCGATTCACATTTATCCACGCTTGGCCTATATATTCAGGAATATCTCGGATTTTTCATAGAATTTCATGAACGACGGCCTGCAAACAACTTTTTATGACGATACCAAGCCGACGCAGCAGCAGCAGACTGCCCCATCCCTCCTTTCATTCTTCCAGTCCCCTGGTGGAAATAGGGCGCCAGTCGAAAAGCAGTCAGTATCCTTCTACAAGGGATTTCATAACGCATCTGTGTATGGCCTCGACCCGACCAAAGCAAAGCAAGAGAAAACATTCACGAGAAACTTCATGGACCACTTTCTGTTCAACGCCATTCCGTTCTTTGGGATGATACTCTTCTATCGGTTCATGTTCAAGTCGTTTCAAGGCGAGGCCGGAGAAATGTTCCGCAACATGATTGACCCGCCGCGTAGCTTCCTGTCGAAGAAAAGCTTTCTCCGAAACGGCATGCCGACAGTCAGTACGGATAAGGTAAAAAAGGAGACCACATTTACTGACATTATCGGCGTCGATGAGGCCAAAGACGAGGTGATACAGTACGTGCGCTTTCTCAACAACCCAAAGCAGTTCACCAAGATCGGCGCTCGGCTGCCCAAAGGGTGCCTCCTCACGGGTCCCAGCGGCACCGGCAAGACACTCATCGTGAAGGCGATCGCGAGCGAAGCGAACGTGCCACTCTTCACCGCGACTGGTGCTGACTTTATCAACGTCTACCTCGGCAGCGGCCCAAAGATGATCCGCCAGCTCTTCGAGCAGGCGCGCCAAAACGCACCGTCGATCATTTTCATCGACGAAATCGACGCTGTTGGTGACCGCCAGTCCACGAGCCAGAAAGGCGGAGGCGGAGAGGACAACCGCACAATCAACCAGCTGCTCAAGGAGCTCGATGGGCTACACTTCGCGTCGTCGCAGGTAACCGATCACTCGAGCCCTCCCATCGTCGTCTTCGCGGCGACAAATTACTCGGAGAACATCGACCCCGCACTACTTCGTGCAGGCCGCTTCGATCGCAAAATTGTCTTCCCAATGCCAGACAGAGACGCTCGCTGCGATCTTTTTCGGTACTATCTCTCAAAGACAAAGCTTGAGATTCCCATACAATGGAGCCCCACTGCAAATAGACTGCTTTCAGCCTCTCAGCGCAAGCTGCTCGGCGAGCTCGCTGACATGACAGCCGGCATGTCCCCCGCCGCAATAGCGACGATCGTCAATGAGGCCTGCCTCGCTGCCGCAGAAGACAAGTCAAACACTGCTGACCACGTTGGTAAGAAGCACCTGATGGACTCGATTGAGAAAATTATTCTGAACAAACAGACTGGCCAGGCCCCGGTCAAAACCACGAGCGGAGACCCGGAAGAGAGTGCGCGCATTGCAGCGCGGCAAGAAAGTGCCCGCATCCTCACCGCGTGGATATTCCCGCAGCAGCAGGATGTTATTCGTGCCTGCGTCGCAAAGCCGCTCAGTGGGGAGAAGAAGGGCCGAACGTACACGCTGCAGAAGCAAGCCGAGACCGGCGACCCCGTGACATTCCTTTACCTCTTTACGTCGATGTGCGTGTCCCTCGCACCGCTCGTTGGCGAGTCCATTTTTGACAAAAGCGTCAAAGTCCCACACGTCACGCCGAACACGCAGAGCGACGCCACCACAGCTACGCGGAATGTGCTGAGCCAGGTGCTCTCTTACGGGATGGGCACGAGGGCGTTCGGCATGCTCTCGTTCAAAGACGGTGGGAACATTGGGCAGGGGCAGGCCGAAGCGCTCATGAGCCAGGCCCGCCAGAACGCGGCCGAAAAGATCGGCGACGAGCGTCTCATAGTCGCGCGGGACCTCGTCACTGCACTGCTGCGCGACCGCATTGACCTCCTCCGAAAGCTTGAGGCTGCGCTACTCGCCAGAGGGTCGCTCAGCTTTGATGATATCGTCGCCATTTTAGGCGAGCGGCCAAAGGCGTCACCGCTGAATGCCAAACAGATGGAGCGAGTGTATGCGCTCTACTCAGGGTGTGTGCAGTGACTGTTAATGAGAGACAATGTATCCAAGCGTGCCCAAGCAACGATGTGAATACAGCAAGATGTTCTTTGCTAAGTTTTTATTTTCTCAATTACAGAAATCTTTTATTTTCTTCAACTTTTCTTCACTAGCTCGATTTCTCTCAATGTCATTCTTTGACAAAGCACCTGCCCCATCGCCCGCGCTGCTCGAAGCAGAGGAGCACCTCACGTCCGCGTTCGAACCCCGTTCCTGCTCCTTCAACATCACTGCGCTGCGGTCTCCGGGTGACCACGAGACGCTCCTCACGCTGTACCGGCGCCAGGTCCTCGCACATCAGAAAAAGCGCGTGGAGGTCGCACGTAACATGATTCTTCGTAATTTCATTGAGAACAAGCAGTACATCGCCGCAAACAAGTTTCTGCACGCGGTCCCACTGCGCGGCGCATCGGCCACAGGCGAGCTCAGCATCGCGGCTGCCGATTCGTTTGAGTCCCAGAACGAGGCGGCGTGCTTCTTCCTATACGCTTCTCTTATAAAAACTGTTCTGCTCGACTACGGCGCAGCGCAGGATTTTATTGCGGAGGCGATGCGCAAGGGCCCAGGGGAGACCATCCCAGCGTTCGACAACTATGCGGCGAAGCTATCCATTCTCATTGCGCTGCTTCGCGGCTCGATCCCGCCCGTCGACGCCTACGCCGATAACGAGGCGCTTGCACCTTATGTCTCGCTTGTTGAATGCTTCCGGCTCGGCGAGATCCAAGCATTTGAAAAAACGATCCAAACGCACGAGGCGGCGCTCAAGGCCGACAAGACGTTCCTTCTCGCCATTCGCATTCGCCACAATGTTTTCCAAATGGCGCTGCGGCGCATCAACCGGAGCTACTCACGCATCTCGCTGCAAGACATCGCCGATAAGCTCGAGCTCGGCAGCGACGAGGCTAGCGATGTGCACTACATCGTCATGAAGGCCATCCGCGACGGCACCATCGCGGGGTCAATCGACGTCGCGAACGCCGACCTTGTGAGCGAGGAGATTCAGAAGACGTACGAGACGACAGAGCCGCTGCGTGAGCTCCAGTGGCGCGCTGATGCGAACGAAATGTTCCGCAACCAGCTCGAGCGAGCTCTGGACAGCGAGCGGAAGGCGGCGAAGCGCGACAGCCCGGCCGACGAGGCGATGCAGAAGCAGATCGCAGATAGCGACAAGGAGCTTGTCAAGGCCCTCGAGGAGGGCGTTGACTCGGACATGGACGACTATGTTGATTAAGTCTTCTGTAAATTTATCATCATTTCTTTTGTTGGGGTGAAAATTGACCTTTTTTATTTTCTTTCAAATCAAGCAATGTGCATTGTGTGAGCCACAGATGATATACGGCTATCACCAAGAAACCTCGCGGTATTACACATGAAAATCCCCAAAAAGGGGAAATATAGCTCGGCAGTAACGTGAGATCGATAAACACAGAATGATCTTATGCGCTTTCATGCTCAGAAAGTTTGAAAGTTTATACTTTCTGCATGGGTAAGACTGAATTAGGGGAATGACGTAGAATCGCGGTTTTTTTATAGGACTTTTACAGGTACAGCCCTGAGTTTAACCCCATTCATGAATCGCCACCGGATGGATAGTGATGCATGGAAAGAAAATACCGCAACCCAAATAAAAATCTTCGCCGCGAGCCACGGTCAGCATGCAGACACATATTGTGATTCACATGATGATGAGCCCTACACAACAGCCATTTTGATTTTTCCATAAGCTCCCACATTCTCCTTTGGTTCTCCTCTGTCTGCTAGACTTCAAGAATTAGCTCCGCACGCTTCAGCAGAGCCCACAGATTCTCAATCGGATTGAGATTAGGGCTGTACTTCTGCCAATCTTCGTGCCACACCATACCGACGCGTTAAAAAGCTCTTTGAAAACCCTTGCAGTGTGCAAGCGACAATGGTCTTGCACTAGGACTAGCTTGAGATGCTCCGACTCATAATTGCCCCTGTTGAGCATTTGGAAGGGCTCTGTCACCTGTGGCCAAACAAAGTGTTCGAGAATTTCCTTCAGTTTAAAGAGACTTTGCCAAAACGCATTGGTATTAGAGATGCTGAAGTACTCGGCACAGCATAAAAATCCATTCATATACGCAACCCCAATAGTAGTTGTCAACCCTCATCCTTTGCACGAGTAGCCAGGTAAAGACTTTGGAAGCTTATTCAGGCTCTTGGGTCGACCTCTTTGTCGTTTGAGGGGTGCATCGTCTGTATCATTTCCATCGTCATGAGGTCGGACGCTCCAATAATCCAATTTTTGAAAATTCATCCTGAAGATTTTTAATATTTTTAACGGCAGCTCCAGGAAAGAATAAGACGTTTTCACGTGTTTTTAGCTCCTAACTCGTAAGCATTGACTCTGGGTGACTGCCCCAGGATCATAATAGAAAGAGTATCGAGATAGAAAGACGATAGTCTTTCACGTATAATTCGCTTCATTCAATTCTTACATCATACGTATGCTCAGATTTTTCTTCGCGATCGAGAGCCACCTCAGCCGCGCTGACCCCTGCTTGCTCTCCGATCAAATTGGCCTCGAGCTCTGCATCGCGGGATTTACCACTGACATCAAAAGCGAGTTCAAGGCGGATGAATCAGACGAGTTTATGGATGTATGCGAGTGGATCGGCATCGACTGCGACGAAGGCGATGTTGTTGCCATCGACTGGGAAGCTGAAGGTCTCGAAGGAACCATGGACTTTGGCTTCTTGCCGACAAAACTCGAAATTCTACGAGTCAGCTACAGCGAACTGCATGGGACAGTAGATATTGCAAAATTCCCTTCAAGTTTGCTTGAGATTCACCTCTTGAGCAACAAGCTCACGGGGACAGTAGATTTCACAGCGCTACCAGATGGCGTGCACATTTGCATCTTGAATACAAATCATTTTGAAGGGTCCGTTGATTTGACACGACTTCCAAAGAAATTGCGGCGTATGAGCGTTGCGGACAATCAATTTACAGGGTCTGTGAATGTCTCACGCCTGCCGTCGCGCCTGACGATGCCGACGTCGACCTGAGCGCGAGCCTATTCACAGGGACAATCACCCTCGAGGCGCTTCCAGAGGACATGAGCGAGCTGTGGCTCCATGACAACACATGGGACTGCATATCCAAGCCTGGGCCTTTACCGAAGGGCGTTCACATGACGCAGTGATGGTAGAGCTCTTGTTCCATCATTGATTTGGAAAAACTTGTACTGTGCAAATTACTTTTGAATTATTATTTCTATCTTTCAGTGCTAAACATGCACTCGCATCGATCCGATCGCATTCGGCTCCTCACAACGCCGCATCCGGTCCGTGTGTGGCAGGACGACCCGCTCCCACCACACATCCGCTTTCAATCATTTTCTATCAACACGCCTGACACGCCTGGCCGACCTGTGGAAGAAAGCGTCATCTACCCGCAGCGGGCCCGCGACGACAAGCCATCTGCGTGTATCCACATTACCCCGCACCCCGTGCTGCACCCGTCCGACCCGAGCGAAGCACACGGCATGGCCAGAGTCCGGGGTGAAATACTCCAGGCCATAGCAGCATGCACAAGCTCGACAAGCCTACAACAGCTCTGTGCGCTCATGCTTGACTTCAAAATTTTGCTTGATGCCGAGTTCTATACCACTGCATGCGAGAAAGCAGTTGTTCTCAAAGATCTGTCGATAGTGCATAACCTCTTTACTTCCATGCGGGAGAAGAAGATTAGCATCGAAACTTCATTTCTCCAAACGCTCGTCGAAAAAAGCATTGACATTCGCTCTCCGCTTATCGCATGCAAACTTGTCAATGAAATGGATGAGCTTACCTCTGACGAGACTTTTTCCACAATTATCGACCTACTCGCTGAAGAAAGTGAATTCAGTTTCAAAACTTCGAGTGTTCTTCGAGACTTTTTCGTTTCGCAGAAAAGTCACGTCGCAAACGATAAAGTGCCACTCATTCACGATATCGCCGGCAAACTCGACTCGAGCGTCTTCGATGGCGACTTCATTCAGTCACTGCGCAACGCCATGCCACTCGACGAAATTCTCGACAAAGTTCTCTTCACTGCAGCCCTCACGTCCGATGAGCGCCTTTCGCGTGCACTCTGCGCTATTGAGTGCACAGCGCTAGCCGTAACTATCAATAAAAAATTTGTTGACAAGCTCGTTGCGCTGTCTGCAGAGGCTGCTGAACCCTCACTGAGCATCCGCATGCTCATCATTCTTTTTAAACAGTCGCTCCTCTCGACAACGCACATGATCCAGATGAGCGAGCTTTTTGCAGTGGTGAGCGATTCGAACATTTTCTACGCGCGCGACTGCTTCACAAAAATGGAAGCGCAATATGTGACAGACAGTACAGATGATGACGCGTCGGAAGCTCGGCAAGAACTCTTTGACTACATAATCTTTTCCTTTTTGCAACACGCGCAGGGTGAGGCGACGTCACTGTCCGTACAGAAAAGCATTATTGATGTGCACCTTGCACTTTCTAAGACGCTCGCCCGCCAGCGCACAGATTCGATCGATTCACTTCTCGCACCACTGCGATCACTGCAGAAGGCCTGTGGCGTTATGCAATGGGACATTCTCGTAAGTGTCGAAATTGACCTTCATCGCTTCGTTCTGGAGCGAATTTCGCTTAATGCGCTGCAAGAAGCAGTGGTAGATGGCCAGGGTGTGCAAAAGGGGGCTTGGAACGATATCCCTTCCATCGCCCGAGAGTTCGATGCATGCGCGCAGAAGGCTATGCAAGAACTGGTCACAGACACAAAGAAAATTGACATCAACTTTGCGCCAAGCCCTTCGCCAGAAATGCTGCAGGGAACAGTTTTGGTCTTCGACGACAGCGCCATCACATCGCTCATTGAAAACGCAATGCTCGAGCCCTTCGAGAAGTTCATGATACTCAGCAGAAAGAGTCAGGCGATGCACGTCGTTGTCCCGTTCGCCGCCCTCCTCCAGTGCGTCTCGAAGTACCATCGCGCAAAAAATGATCTTGATGTGGCCATGCGGGATAAATGCGCAATCGTCTTCACCAAGCTCGCGCGGTGGACGAAAACGACTTCGTGGTTCCATATTTTATCAAGTGAATATGTTTTGCAGCTTTACACAGCGAATGCGATCCTAGGCGCACAGGTCAACGACGAATCGCTTATAGCACCGCACAGCGTCCTCTGTGCACAGACAATTAGAGAATTTCAGAAAACACACAAGCGGACGGTACTCATCGTACATTCGTCGAGTGAAGATGCAGTACCTCAGCTCCTAGGGGTCAAGCCCGTTCTCCAGCTTCCTGCGCTGCTGGAGCGGGGCGAAGGGAAGGTATAAAAAGATGAAAGCTTCTTAGAGTGCGGCGATGGTAGAAAATGGAGATCTACTTTACATTACCAGATAGAGCAGCCGGCCATGCTCTTCTTCGTAAAAAGACATTCAAATGTAATGTTGACATCAGTTTGAGCTCTCTAATTCGCTGAAAATGATACGCATGAAATGTATAGAGAAGTGGTCCACATTTTGCCTTTGTGCTACTACTGACTCATAGTGCCTCTCTCTGCAAGCACAAAAGTCACGCATGAAACGTTATGTTGTATAATTTTTCTTTTCTCTTACAAATAAGTAAATCATGCACTTCAGTGTTCTTGCGCTCACCGCCGATGCCAGTCTTGGCAAAATAGATTACGCATCCTTGTCACAGCAGAACCTCATGGAGCTCTTAATTGAAAACATGGATGACGCTGCCAAGGAAGAATTTCAGGACGACAACGGCGAATTCTTCGACTGCTGCGAGTGGGACGGCGTTGAGTGTGAAAATGACGAAGTCATCGAAATCGACTGGAGCGGGCGCTTCGAGGAAAACTTTGCGCTCCAGTTCCAGTTCCTTCCGCCGACTGTCGAAAATTTTGAAGGTGACGCGAGCAGCCTTAAGGGGACGCTCGAGTGCGGCGCACTCCCAAAGTCGATGAAGTCGCTGTCCCTCAGCGAGTGCTGCAACGAGGGAACGCTTGACCTGCCACGCCTGCCGCCAGCGTTTAAATCGCTCGAAGTCGACATGAACGCTCTTGGAGGGAGTCTTGATCTCAAGGGCCTCCCGGACTCTGTCGAGTACCTTGGCCTCTCAAACAACCTCTTCGAGGGCAGTGTAGATCTGACCGAGCTCCCCGCATCACTCACAGAGCTCAACATCCTGGGCAACCGGCTGAGCGGCGCGCTTAACTTTCAGTCGCTCCCCGCGAGCTTTGTCGCTCTGGTGGCCTCCAACAACCAATTTACGGGCACTGCTGACCTCTTGGCCGTGCCGAACACCATGCGCAGCATCCAGCTTGACAGTAACAAGCTCAGCGGCGTCGCCAAGGTCAAACTCTTTGGGGACCTGACCATTGACCTTCGCGATAATGACATTGAGAAGTGCATCGATGCTGCTGGAAGCCCTGTAGTTGATAAGCGCGTGAGGATGTGAAAAATGTGGGGGTGAAAAAGAATGAAAGAAATGCAAATTATTGAAATTGATTTGAAATAAGTTTTTGCAGTCCCAAACTTTTTCCGCTCTCATTTTTCTTTCGCATTGAAGATTTAAATTTTGATGCACTTTCTCATCAGTGCTGTGGACACTGGAATCGGCCGCTTTAGTAAGGAAGCGATTTCCCAGCAATCGCTCATGGAGCTCTGCGTGCAGGACATCCCGCCGACGAAGCGCATTGGCAAAGTTCAGACAGAAATGGGCGATTTCTTCGACATTGACAAGTGGTTTGGCGTCGAGCTCAACGCCGATGGCGATGTGGTGAAAATCAATTGGGCAATGATTGGCTTTGCAAATGTACACATGGCGTTCTTTCCACCCACTGTGAAGCGCCTCATCTTCGTCGGCAACGAGCTATCAGGCACTGTGCCCTGGGCTGAGCTCCCGGATGCGCTCGAGATTCTCGGCTTGGCGCTCAACAGCCTTCACGGCAGCGCGAGCTTCGACCAGCTGCCGGACTGCGTTAAGAAAATCAGTTTGATAGGGAACCGTTTTTCAGGCAGTCTCTTGCTCGAGTGTCTACCCGTCGCCACTGAGGCGGTCACGGTCAGTCGGAACCAGTTTACGGGGACTGTCAACCTGGCGCACATTCCGGCGGGCTGCCTGCGGATCGACGCCTCGGACAACAAGCTGACCGGTGGTGTCGATGTCTCCATGCTGCCGCACGGGCTCGAGAGCTTGAACTTGAGCTCGAATATGCTGACCGGGACGCTCGAGCTCACTTCCCTCCCGGCTGGCCTACGGAACCTCAATCTGAAGAACAACGCCTTCGAGGGAGACATTCGCATCTGTGCGCTGCACGAGAAGCTCGTGGGCATTTGGATCTCGTCAAAGTCGAAGATCCGCTTCGTCGATGGCGATGGGAATTTGGTGCGAGACGTCAATAGGCTACATATTGAGAGGTATGATGCAGAGTGAGGGTAATATCAGAAAATATTAGATAACCCTGTATTGTATTGCCCAAGTACTACATCGATTTTCCTCTACGAGACGAATTAACTCGAATTTCAATGCCAATCTGCGCACTCGCACTGCTCACAGCCGACCAATCACTGGGGCGCATCGAAATGGCTTCACTATCCCAGCAAACCCGCATGGAACTCGCTGTATGTATATACACGAATGGCCTGGGGTGACGTTCGATGAAGATGGCGAGGTGATAACCATCTCCTGGGTGCGGCAAAACCGCCCAGGGCTCAAATTCGAGTTCTTACCACCGACGACCCGCGTGCTGTGGATCGTCGCGAATAAGCTGGCTGGTGAAGTCCCGTGGGCCATGCTGCCACCATCGCTCAATGCTCTCAATATCTCGCATAATTTGCTGACTGGCTGCGCGCAGTTCGATGCACTCCCGCAGGGCGTGAGGACCATTGACATAATAAGCAATGGCTTTAGCGGCAGTCTATTGCTGGACAAGCTGCCAAGCGCGCTCGTCTCGCTGCGAGCGAATCGGAACAAATTTACGGGGACGGTTGACCTCTCGCGCCTCCCCGGGCATTGCGAGCGAATCAGCGCTGCTGACAACGCGCTGACCGGTGGGCTCGTCATTGCAGACCTTCCGGCATCCTTTCAATTTCTGACGCTGGCGAGCAACAAGATGTCGGGAACGCTGCGCGTGGCTGCGCTCCCAGACGGCTTGAAGAATTTGCACTTTGATGGCAATGCGTTCGCAGCGATCATCCTCGAGACCAAGCTCCCTGATCGCATGCGAAACTTCTCGGTCGCTCGGGTGCCTGTCGACGCCGAGGGCTGGGCAGTGGACGATGAGCGCATTGAAGTCCAGGAGAGTGCCTATCGGGGTCGATGGTAAGCATTGAAAAATATTGAAATAAATGAGCCTCGGTTTTTACCTCTTGCGGATATTTCTATGTTTTATATTAGTCAATGCAGGCTTTCAGATGTTTCTAAAGAATCTCAAATATTGACGAGTCATGCCTCTGCGAGGAGGTCAATTTCCAACTAATCAAAAACTGCAAGATCGACTTCTTCTACTTGCCGCTCTTTTTGGAATGCTGATTCTTTGTGAGCCGACGGATAGGGACCGAGTTTGTATCAGCAACTTTGACGCCTTCACTCACCTGTCTTTTAGATATGTAAGACAGTCGCAGTATTTTTCGAGCGCTTTCATATGACTGCTCACCTTTACAATACTTTTCCAATACTATGGCTCTGTTGCCTGTACTGCCCCTAGGCCTTTTTTCACAAACCCTCAGCCTTTCCGATGCAAGCTTTCACATCACTGCGCAGCAGGAAGAATTTCAATCTGCATGCATGCAGCGGCTTATCAGCGTAGCGACGGACCAAGCAGCGTTCGACGGTCTGAACCGGCGCGAGATCGTTCCATACTTCGAAAATATCTCTTCACCATGCACCTGGAGTGGTATTGAATGTGTGAGCAGCGTCGTAAGGGAGATCCATTGGCACCTCGGTACGAAGCCTTTCTATCCCGTGCGCCTCTCATACTTACCACCCACGGTAGCCGTATTTCTGCTTCGCCAGCGGAGCATCGAAAGCGTATTTGAGATTCGGCATTTGCCCCACGCGATGGAAAGCTTTCGGCTCGATTCATGTGAAGCGCAGGGGACTTTGGATCTTCCCACCTTACCTCCCAGAATGCAAACATTCATAGCGGCAGACAACTTTTTTATAGGAACGGTTCGCCTCATTGACTTACCGGCGACACTGCGGTCTATCGACATTCGCAAGAATGAGATTCAGTGCATCTTCGTCGACAACAGTTCTCTTCCAAAAGAGCTGTGCTACGTTTACTGTGCGCAGAAACAAAGCTCTGAAAAGTTGCGATGCATTACTGCAGACGGACACAAGCCAGACGCACGAATTCAGCTGAAATTACGCTCACGCAGGGGATAGGCGATGGAATATCGTTTCAAAATTTGTATGCGAAGATCTCATCCGTCGACGAACTTCTATTTTATCGTAATCAAAAATGCTGCAGAGCGTTTGGTGTGTCGAATCTTCTTCTGGAAATCTCATTCGCGTGATAAAGCGATCTAAAATCTTTCGCTCGATTCCCTAATATCTAGCGCTGAATATTCATTAGAAGATTTTCAATGTGGCCTCTTTGGCTATAAATACTCGACTTTTTCCCATGCACCGCAGTCGCATTGATCTATCAGAAAATGGCATCTGCTATCAAGCGCTGCAAGCCCGATTCGTTTTCCGATAAACCCTCGTCATCATTCCATGATTATATTTAATCGATTGCCCCGAAGCCGAAAAATTTCTATGCCGAGTGCCTCCGCTGTCACGACAACATCGCCTACGAATGCGTTGTCTCGCAGGTCAAGCAGCCGAAGCGAAGCTGGAATATTCTGAAGCACGATTTCCCCGCTGAGCTGGTTCTTCTTGAGGTCGAGCTCACAGAGGCCATGCGGCAGGCGCATGAGGCAGATGGGTCCCTCGAATCGGTCGCCCTTCAGCCAGAGCGAGCGCATGGTCGGAGGCAGCGCCGTGAGGTCAATGGGCCCATTACACATTGTCCAGGAAATTTCGAGCGATAAGAGCTGACTGTGGAGCGCACTGAGGTCTACCGTTCCCGTGAACTCGCAAGAATCGATCGCGCAATAGAGAATTTCACTCGGTAGCCACTCGAGCAAGACAGATCCGCCACTCGGAAAGAGACCTGGGTCGAGCCATCGCAGAGCTTGCCTTTCCATGTCGATGCCCTCCCACTGGGTGTACTCGAGAAAAATTCCATCAGCGTCTTGAAAGTTCTGACAGTCGAGGAACGCAACGAGAAGCTCAAACTGAGACTGAAGCGGCAGCGTGTCCTTATCGACACGGCCGAGGCAGTCGTGCAATGCGAGGGAAAGCATATAAGAGTAAGAGTTCAGCGAAAATTTCAGACATGATTGGATGAAGGTTGTATCAAGTACCAATCATACTTTCGTGCTTTGGCTCAGGCGAAGCCAGTAAACAAAAGGCTGTCACGAAGAGAATGAACATCAGAAGAATTCTTTCGTTTTGCACAAGAACGCAAAATTTTTCATTTCACTGCTAATCAATGAGGTAACCATCGCTCATCGCGTCCTCCTGTTCCTTCTCCTCCGCGACTTCTTGCCCGCGAGATGATTCCCGCACGCCAATCTGCGACCACACTTCCTTGCGTGATATGATCCTGAAGAGATCGCGAAGGTCTTCGCGGTCCTCGCTCTTCACTGTGATGTGAATGAAGCAGCGCTTGTGCTGCAAGTGCGACGTCTCAATGCTCAGCATGCCCTCCGAGACCTTCCGGCCGTGGAGATGCTGCATCCTCCGCAGGGCAAAGTAGGTTCCCGCTCCCTTCCGGTGCGAGGCCTTCTGGACAACGAGGCACTTGCCAGTGTCGTCTGCGTTCGAGAGGTGGATTCGCGATCCACCCCACGCGCGTATCTGCTCGCCGCGGTCGTTCTCGATGACGACTTTGCAGCGGATGATCTTGCCGCTCCGAACGTCAGACATCGAGAAAAAGGAAATGGAATTTTTATGAAAAATTTCGGGAATTTTCGAGAAAGATTTTTGACTCAATCTGGAAAGTATCGACAGGTTTTCATTCGTCCTGGCACCGCCGTGTAATTTGCCCGATCGTCTCCTTTTTTAGTGCAATGATTTCTGCGCGATCTCCTTCATCGCAGATGCCCGCCGTTGTGATTCCGTCCAGAGCGACGAGAATCTGTGTGATCTGTTCATCATATGTCCGCTTGGTGAGACCGATCTGCTTGAGGCTTTCGGCCGACGAGCAGTCCATCGCTGCAATTTCTTTCAATTTTTTGTGGTGATCGGCGCTCAGCGCATCTGCTCGCGCACGCATGCTTTGGAGCTGGCGCATGCTCTTCTGAAATGGGGTCTGAAAGTCTGCGATGGCGTCGTCCTCTGCGCCGCAGCGCTGACGGAGGAAAAGACATACTGCAAGGCCCAGGCCAATGCTCAGCGAGGATCGGAGGAGTCCAGCATCGATCAGACTGATGTCGAACATTCGTATATTGTGAAAGAGATGTGTTTGCAATAATTAAAGATGCGATAATTCACATGTACTTTTGGCTGTTATGTAACTCTCTCGTCGATTAATTCTGTACACCAGGCCGCCAAGGCCGACAAATCGAAAATTGCGGGTCGCCACGGTATCGAACGACGTCTTCCCGCGCGCAGTCGATGACCTCGGAAAAATTGTTGAGGCGGAGGCTCAGATTCTGCATATACAGCGGAATGGCAGAGGCATCGGCCACGCCCGAGAGCGCATTGTCGTCTAAAAAGAGGTACAGAAGGCTCGGTGGCAGCTCGAAGAGGCTGATGCTCCCGGTCAGCTTGTTCTGGCAGAGCCCCAGGGTGTTGATGTTTTGCGGCAGCTTGGTTAGATCTATGCTGCCCGTAAATTCGTTGAACTGGAGCGCAAGGTCGTATATACAGGCTGGCAAGCGCGTCAGATTGATACTGCCAGAGAGACTGTTCCACGATAGATACAGATAGCGAATTTTCTCGGGCAGATTCGTCAGGTCAATTGACCCTGTGAGCGAGTTGAGGCGTAGGTTCAGGGACTCGAGTGTCTTCGGCAGCTCGGTCAGGTCGCACTGGCCGTCGAAAGCATTGCCCTGCCCGTTGAAGGAGAAGAGTCTCGGTGGGAGTCGGCCGAGAGGAACGCTACCACCGAGGTTCAGGTTGCCCCACTCAATAAAGCCCACAGCACCGTCCGAGCGTTTGACCCCAGGCCATTGATCGAGATCGAGAAACTCGAGCTTCCAGCTGAAAAAGCGGCGGCGCTGGAACATTTCAATATTTGAAAAGCGCTCGACGAGTGCCTCCATGATGACTTGCTCTGGCAGATTCATTGCGCTGACTTTGGCAGCCCGCGGGCGATCAGCGCAGCAAAGCAATAGACATTGCCATGACATTTATTTTGAAACGTGCAGAATATAACAAACTTATTGGCTGACGGTACTTTATCTTTCAGTCTGGAAGAGATGTGCTCTTTTAGCATACTCAGTCTCAGATAATTTGAGGGGCCTTCTTTGGGTCGTTTTCTTCTCCTACCTTCAGTACAGCATGAACTCTGTTGTGCTATCATTGCCACCAACATCCAGAGCTGCATCGAATGTTAGACGAATCGAATGCGTTTATCCGGGCCGCTGCTTCGTAAGCGTACGATGTTCAGTCGTACATGCTTGTGCTTCTTTGAGAATGTGACAGACCGAAAATCATCTGGGAGCGCACCCTGATCGAAAAAGACATTCCGAAATGCATTATCATGAAGCGACATCTCAATCATAGATTCAGGTAGCCGCGTGAGCGTAATATCACCTGTGAAAAAGTTTTGATCAACTTTAAAAATTTCAAGATTCGGTGGTAGAGTTGTGAGGTCGATGGAGCCTTCGAGGCCGCAAGACCCCAGGTTGCAGTCTTTGAGTTCCAGAGGCAGCATGTTTGTCTCAAGTTTCCCCCGAACATCTTGATCAAACAAATTGAGATTCTGCACTGTATTCGGCAGCCACCTGAGGTCCCAGCAATGTCGTAATTTTTTGCAGTGAATCACGCGAACGATTTTAGCATGGTCACACTCTACAAAAGTCCAGTCGCACACTTTGAGAATTGTTCTCTTTGCGCCTATAAACATTTCCATGCAAGTCTGTTGGAAATCGAGATCAACGCTGCATCTCGTTTCAAGGGCTGCACAGGGAAAAATCATACAATGCATTTGAAATAGATAACGTGAGAACAGTGGAAAATAGGATTGTGCATGAGCGTGTGGGGATCAACACACATAGATGAAGCGCCAGATATAAAGTATACATACCCATCAGAATAATAGATTCCGCCCGGCGATGGTGCCTTTGGAGGATCGTAGTTTAGTTCGCGTATGGTGAAGGTCGCAGCGAAAATAGGCAAGCAAACTCTCTTCGTTTAAAGTGCGCTTGTTTTTTAGAGTTGTTCAGAGCTCTCTTCGTTCATTACCTCAGCCCTACACCCTCCCTTCCTACTTTGAAAGCTAAGGCCTCTTTTCATTTCATTTCTATGAAAATATCCAAACACAACACATTTCGAATTTGATCCTGAATAAGATAATGAATCTTTTACTCGTATATCACCGATGTACTTTATCTTATCTCATAAATTTATGTATATCATTTCATCATTTTATACGCGTCGCACCGTTGACGGCTCGATCGTCTTGCCTGCTGCGTTGACAACGCGATGATGCGAGTCGATGGTGACCCAGCAGTACTCGTGCAACTCCATCACCGCCCGTGATTCGAATGTATTCATCGACACGTCGAGCGTTGCCAGCGACTTCGGAACGTCGGTGATCACGAGTGACCCTCCCAGCTTGTTGTTGCTGAGGTTGAGCTCAGTAAGACGTGGAGGAAGCTTGTCGAGCTGGACTTCCCCGGCAAACGCATTGTCAGCGAGATCAAGCCGGGAGATGGACTCCGGCAGGGATGTCAAGTCCAGAGAGCCGCTCAGCGAGTTTCCTGCGAGCGACAGGCCAGCGAGCTTGGTTGGGAGCTTCGCGAGATCGGCACTCCCCGAAAGCCGATTATGCGCAACATCGAGCGAGGTCATTCCCGCAGGCAGGTGTGCGAGGTCAGCGGGGCCATCAAAGCTGCAGTCATTCGCGTTCAGCGCTATCATGGACTGCGGAAGGCTCTCCAGCGCGAGGTCCCCGCCCATTCCTGTGCTCTCAATTACTAAGAGCTCGAGCGTTGCTGGGAGCTTCGCCGTCTGCACGGCACCTGCGACGAGCGTTTCTTCGATGCCGAAGTGCACGACGGAACGCGGGAGATCGGCAAGGCATACATTGCCCGAGATTCTATTCTTTCCAAACGACAATTTGCTAAGTGCCGGCGGGAGATTCTGGATGGAAAGTGTTCCTTCCAGGTTGTTGTCGTTCACGTGAAGGACTTTCAAGTTCGAGGGAAGTGCTTCAGCGTCAATCTTTCCTTCGAGGTGATTCATTGCCAAATCACATTCAATGAGGGCCCGTGGAAGGACCGCGGCATCGAATGTGCCATGAAATTTGCACATCGTGATATCGATCTTCTCGGTCGTCTCTGGGACATACTCGAGGTGAATCGATCCATCGCTCATTTGCTGCCATGGCGACCAAATGATGCTCGTGACCTCGTCAGCGTTGCTGCAAGTGACACCGGGCCAATAACAAATATTCTTAAACTCATTATCTCCCCCCTTGAGCTTCAGTAAGGACTTGTTGGTGAAGTCTGCGACGACGAGCTCCATCTTCGTTTGCTGCGAGAGCGAGCCAAAGTCAGCCTTGCCAATAATGTCAGCTGTGAGCGCTACAATCATACCGTGCATTTGAGAAATACAATTCTACAACGTTAAAGAAACAGAGCAACGAATGGGATGGTCACTACAAATCATTTTTTGTTTTCCCATCATCGTAAATATCGAGGAATTTTGTGTGAAACGTTGTAGAGCACGTAGCGGCCTTGACTCTTAGCATTGAGCCGCCAGCATGTCTCACTCGAATTTTCGACAAAGTCTGTGTCCATTGGGCATGACTGAAAATGTGCTATGCGGTCCTTCATAGATCGTGCTGCCATTGGCTTCTTCTTATCGCTGAAGCGGAATTCGCCATGGATGAGGACACCGTGCAGTTTTTTTGGAAGATCGATGATATCGACAAAGAGGCTGATTCGAACAGTCTGCTGGAGGACGAACCAGCGAAGATTCTGTGGAAGAGTGGTGAGGTTCAGCTTTCCACTGAGGGTGGAATTGAATAGGTAAAACGCTTCGAGCTGTCGCGGTAAGCACTCGAGCTGCGCCTCTCGCTGCGTGCCCAGGGAGCTTTCTGCGAGCTGACAGTTTTTCATGAACATGTACTTGAGCTGTCGCGGGAGGAGCGCAGCGGACCAGCCCATGCGTAGGCTCGGGAAGTTCAGGTGAATGTACTCGACTGTGCCTGGCGCCCAGGCCAAGTCGATTGTGCCAGCGGACGGCATGTCTGGGTTCCCGCTGACGATTTCTCGCACGAGGCCGTCGACACACCGAAACCCATTGATGTGACAGATGTCGTGGTTCAGCTGGCAGGCAAGCCGATAGGGTGTGCCCGCAGGGCTCGGTGAGAGAAAGCACTTGATCGTTTCCCGCTGCAAGGCACGCGTCTGTTCAAAACTTTCGAGCTCATCCGCACAGCTGAGCAACAACCCGAGAAACATTTCATGACATAAAATGAAAAAGAAGAGACAAGCACTGCATCATACATCGAAAAAGAAGTAAATATGTTCGGATTCTATAATTAAACGTTGATGACGCGCAGTGATCTCAAATGTTTACGTGAATGAAAGAGACACGCTACAATCTCCACTGCGTGAGGCTTCAGCGACTTACGCGTAGCCGTAGAGCATGCGTCCGCGCTTGCGGAGGGCGTAGACGACGTCGAGGGCGGTGACGGTCGTGCGCTTGGAGTGCTCGGTGTAGGTGACAGAGTCACGGACGACGCCCTCGACGAACCCCTTGAGGATGCCGCGGACTTCTTCGTACATGACGCCGGAGATGCGCTTGACACCACCGCGGCGGGCGAGGCGGCGGATGGCGGGCTTCGTGATACCGCGGATGTTGTCCTTGAGCGCGCGCTGCTGGCGGCGGATACCTTTTGCGTCACCGGATTTCTTACCTTTGGCCATTTCTATAAGTTGAAAAGAGAGAAATGATAGATGAAGGTTAAAAAGAATGGAGTGGCTCGTCGCGCTCTTTGAATATATCAGTGTAAACATTTTTTGAGATGTGTCTTGAAAGGAGACACTCTCTCTCATTTCTCAGACTCGCTTAGAAGCGCTCACCGCGGAGACGGCGGGCGAGCTGGATGTCCTTCGGCATGATGGTGACACGGCGGCCGTGGATGGCGCAGAGGCACGTATCGGCGAAAAGGTTGACGAGGTGGGCCTCGGTCGCCTCCTGCATCGCGAGAACGGCGCTCGCCTGGAAGCGGAGGCCGTCCTTGCCGGTCATGGCGATCTCGCGGACGATGCGCTGGAACGGCAGCTTGCGGAGGAGAAGGTCGGTGCCACGCTGGTAGCGGCGGATGTCACGGAGCGCGACGGTGCCGGGGCGGAAGCGGTGGGCCTTCTTCTGGTTCTGCGACGTCGACTGTGAGGCCTTCGCGGCGGCGGACTTCTTGCCCTTCGTGACGAGGACTTCGCGTGGGAGCTTGCCCGTGGACTTGCGAGAGGATTCCTTTGTGCGTGCCATTACGTAGAGAATAAAACTTATAAGAAAATAAAGAAAAGTAATCAATCGAGGATGATTTCTCACTTTTATTCTATGATATAGGGATTAAACGTTCACAGACATGGCACGAAGAGAAAGCGTGCGTATCAGTGTATTGAGTGCGCTTAGACCTGCTGGCTGGACGCAGTCTTGGCCGACTTCTTCTTAAGGGCGTCGTTGAGGTTGGGTGCGACACCGCCCTGCGTGAAGGTGACGTTGCCGAGGAGCTGGGAGAGCTCTTCGTCGTGGCGGACGGCGAGCGTCACGGCGCGCGGGGTGATGCGCTTCTTCTTGTGCTGCGCAGCGACCTTTCCGCTGATCTCGAGGAGCTCGGCGGTGAGGTACTCGAGGACGGCAGTCAGGTAGACTGGGGCGGCGGCGCCGACGCGCTTCGTGTAGCGGCCCTTCTTGAGCATCGAGCGGACGCGGCCAACTGGGAAGATGAGGCCGGCCTTCTGGCTCACGGAGGTGGTCTTCTTGACAGCGGAGGACTTCTTTGCCATTGTAAAAGTATACGTCAGAAGTAGGAGAGGAAGTTTGGAGGCTGAAGCCAATAGAATCTCAGAAGATCAATATTATAGGATAAACATTCGGCGCAGTACGAGCATACAAAGCAGAACGGGCTCGGTATGCTCACGCAGATCGGAAGCGCTTATTTGCTGGCGGCGATCTTGGCGACGGCCTTGGTGCCCTCGGCCATGGCGTGCTTCGCGAGCTCGCCCGGAAGGATGAGGCGGACGGCGGTCTGGATCTCGCGGGACGACATCGTCTGCGCCTTGTTGTAGCGCGTGAGCGAGGCGGCCTCGGTCGTGATGCGCTCGAAGAGGTCCTGAACGAAAGACGCCATGACGGTCATGCCTTTGCTGCTGAAGCCGATGTCCTTGTGGACGGCCTTGAGCGTCTTGTAGATGTAGCGGTTGAAGGACTGCTTGGCCTTGCGCTTGGAGCTGGATGCTGCGACTGCTTTCTGTGAGCGTGCCATTGGAATAGTAAAAGTGGAATGAAGAGAGGAGAGTATGGCTGTGTCGAGGTGAGCGAAAGTTTGAATGATCATTCGCTGTTCATATACACGGTGTATGATGCTAAGGCATTGAAGTGTAAGTGATTTCTGATGGAAACTAATCTGATAACAATAGACTCACTTTATCGATCTCACGTAACTTCCGAGCATAATCTGCTTTCTACAGAAGTTCCTCGTATTCACGTGCGCTTGCTCAGATCTTCACCTCTGCATGAATAATTGAATTTTGCCATAAAAAAAGTAAAAGCATTTACTCACTCCAGATATATAACAGACGTTTCAGATTACAATGGTGCAAGATAGCGGTGCTTCAACGCATGCAGCGGCTAAGTGCGTTCTCATTCAAAGATCCTACACTTCCCACTAAAAGTTTCATTGAGACCCTTACGCGATCTTCAGAACTTTTTCCTCTATGCCATAGATAGCATTCCGAATCCGGCGCTGAATGTGCAGAAATCGCCGGCGATGTGCTTGTTCGACACAGTCCATTGCCTGGAGCTTTTCGAGAACTTTAGACGCCTGGTGGATACCTTCCTTCACATCAAGAAGCTTCGGGTCATCTTCGGTAGCATCTTGCAGGTTATCTCTGAGCAAGTGCAAGCTAAAGTAGTACGAGGACCACTTCATGAGGAGCGATGTGACGGCATTGATGTCATTCGCACACTCGGTCTGCTTCGGCTTCTCTGGCAAGTCACTTTGCCTCTGTGTCTTCTTTCGCTCAAGGAAGCGCTTCGCTCGGGCGACTGCCGGCGCATCGCGCTTGGGTTCAATCACTGCCTGTGTGGTCTGCTTCTCTGCGATAGTATCGCCCGTGTGGCTCACCAAGTAGTGATTTCGCAGTGCATCGAGGCTTTCTATCCCAATGCTGCACACAGGGCACTTTGCTGGCAAAACGCGCAGAATAGGCTCAACTTCTTCGATTGTGACTTTTGACGTGGCAAGTGCCTTGATGAAAGCATCGGAAGACCCCTTCTGATAGCGCAGAAAATATTTCGAGTGGAAGATATTCCATAAAAAGCGACCGCAGGACCCGACGTAGCGGAAATCCTCGCTGAGAATGTGCATCTGGCAGGAGGCGAACTCTGATGGGGTCAGGAAGACGCCCTGCGCAAATGGCACTGTGTCTGATGACGCGAATGTTGACATGAAGTCTGCAATTTCGAAGTCTGCGCCGTTTGGTCGGGACTGTGAGACCTCAGGACGCACAAGCGCCCGATCATCGTCAGAAAGCAGCGATGGGCCAACGTGTGAGAATTTCTCGAGAAAGCGCTCAACATTGGCCTTTGTCGAATGTCGCTCAACAAAGCTTTGAGCGATGTCTGTGGCGAGCATATAGAAATCACTGATCTCCTTCGGGGATGTTGGCCGCTCAACAGGGAGAACTACGATATGTACAAAGGAAACTCGCAGTGGATGAGCGACAATGATGGCTTTGGGAGATCGGGCGACAACCATCGCGTCGGCCACAGCTATATCGACGCTCGAGGTAGTAAAAGGTGTAAGTTGGAGCATGATATGTGAAGAAGGAAACGCGAAACAGGGAAATCACTTGAACGAAAAAAATTAAAGTGAACCAAAATTTAACCCTGGCTACAGCACCCAGTACACAATTATAGGCCTTAACACAAGCTGGCAGCTCGGTCAACAGTGGCCCATTCCATGATCATCACCGCAAAATTTTTATTCGTCGACGCGCTTGTAGAGTAAAACGTACGCCGAGTGCGACTCGCCACCGCCATTCAACCGCTTGATGTCCTCTTCAGAGACAACAGACGAGTTCGTATCGTCGATGACCACCCAGAAAGATTTTTTGACTGTCTTATCGCCTTCAGTCACGGTCACTTCTTTCTTTGTCCATGCGATATAGTGGCCACTGTCCGCTGTCCGGCCCTTGTGCGAGACGACGCACTGCAGGGCGTACTCTGTGTGTTGGAGCGACCCGTCCTTCTCGGCGCCACTCTCCAAAAAGCGCTTGGTCTGCAGCATCATGGGAAAATTTACAGGCCGGAGAATCTTGGCGCGCTGCGAGGTGTCCTGCCGCCACGTAAATCGAGCGATCTGCACAAAGATGTACTTTGGGAGCGACTTGATTGTGCTCGAGCGTTCCCAGAGCGCATTTCGCTGGAGTACATCTGAGTGCTTCTCGACGATTTCCTTTTCAAAAGAGTTTTGAATGCCCTGCTCTAGCGTGGCAGTGTCTGCGTGCAATCTGCAAATGAGCATCAGTTGGTCGGAGACTTGTGACGATGTCTCTTTCTGCGTGTCCGCCTCGCCCTCGGTGCATGCGAACTTGTCAGTGATCTGTACGCGGAATAAGTTGTCGAATGCGACACTGTTTTTCTCGCCTGATGGGGTCATTCCTTGTTCGACGACGCCGAGAAGTGTGCTGAGAGCCTCCTGGGCGTCGTGCTGCAGGAGTTGGCCTTCAGATGACCGCTGCGCGAAGGCAGGAAAGGACTGATGGAAACCTTGAAGGAACGCCAGTGGTGCGAGATCCCCGAGTTTGTGCAGTTCGTCGTTCGGCGAAAGCATGCTTTGCAGCAGCGTGCCGAAGGCTTCGTCTTGCGCCCCTCTCGTGGTCATAAAATCAGCGATTTCCGGTATAGTCCGGAGCATCTGTACTGAGGCGTTTAGATAGCACGTGTTGCCGAGGTTCGGAATGCCGGCAATGTCTTTGTGCATGATTTGTCGCATTTGGTCGTCGGGCGACGCGACTGCCGATGGGCTTTGCCCTTGTGCTTCTGATGCAATTTCTGTTGGCTTCTCGGCACTACCGATGAGGAGAAGGCGCTGTTTTCCTGTGATAATACCCTCGGGAAGCTTCTCGCTATCCGAAAACTTGGCCCCAAGGAGCTTCTGGCGCTTCACTGCCACGTGGGTCTGCGCGGCGATGGCCTCCCTGAGCTCAGCTCCAGTCATCGCATCGTGTGCCTCGATGCCCACAACATTGCTTCCCCACTTGATCGAAACAGTGTGATTGGACATAAGAGCTCTAAAATACTAAAAGAGAAGAATTTTTAAGGCGCTCATGCAGAAAAGAGATCCAAGGCGGTGGTGTCAGTCGTCCATAAAAATCAGGTTGTCTTTATCGGGCCTCGGATGCTTTTTTAGCATTTCGTAGCGGTTCTCCGCGATCCGCGTGTGGCATATAGTCAATCTGTTGTCCTTGATGTTTTCGTTACGGAGCTCCACGTGGAACTCTGACTCGCTCTCTGTCATCTCTGACATTTCGTCGATGTCTTGCTGCTTTATGGCAGACTCGTACACGGGGTAGGTGAACTTGCTCATATCAACCATTTCTTCTTCATCGCTTGTTGTCGCTGGCTTTTCAAAGTATTTGCTCTTCTTCACGCGCTTGGGCAATGCTTCCTTCGCTTCTTTGGCTTTGTAGGGCGTTCTGTGTGTCTGCTGTGTGCTCCGCCGAAAGAGGTTCTGCGTGTCTGCGGACTCTGCGCGATCGTAGCGGTCATCATAGTGACAGGATGCCACATCGAGGTCGGTGTAGGACTCGTCATGGCTCTGTACTGGCTCTCGGGGAACGATGACGCGCCCGTTGCAGCACTGCATGTTCACAGCGCTTTCGCTTGACTTGGGCACTGCTGATGTATCGACGCGCACACGGCGCGGGCCAAGCGTGGGCGCTGGCGGCAAATCGCTTTGAACAACGCGGATGGACCCACGGCCAGAGCTGACCATCTGCTGTGCGTGCTGTGTGTCAGCCTCTTCAGTTGAGACACGAATACAGCGTGGCTTCATCTGTGGTGCATCTTTGTAATGAAAAGTAAAGACTTCAGCTAGAATACGAAAGACAAGCGCACAAAAAAGATCTCTACATGCGCTAGTTGAGCAAAGCTATGCTGAACCATAATCAGTCGATCGAGTGGAACAGGATGTTGCACCGCTCTGATGTGCGCTCGACAACAACGCCTGGCCAGTCTCGGAACGACGTGTGCCTCCCTTTTTCATCCGTAAACATGTCTCGAGGCGTTACACCCTCGATGAGCTCTTCCATCAGAAGCTGATTCTTGTCCGTTATCTCATGGCTTCGCTTCATGGACATTCATTTTGTCTTACAACAGGATATAAAACGGAAATATTCGTTCTTTGAATTTACATTGTCACGTTATGATGCTACTCGGGAGATTCGAAAGCATAGAGTTCCGCGCAGTCACCAGCTCCTTTCATTGCGAATGGGCTGGCCTATACTACACGCTGCCAACCTGTGCTTCGCTAACTTGAATGCAAAAGCACTCATCAGCGCTGCGATACATCTGGCCTGGTTATCGCCCTCGACCTCGTCCTCTGCCCCTGCCGCGACCCCTTCCTCTTCCACGGCCGCGACCCCTCGAGCGCTCCGTGCGCACAGATCGCGGTGGCGGCGGCGGGGACGCTGCGATAGCAGCACTGCGTGAAAGAAAGAAAGCATACAGATCTGGGCAGTACTCTTTGCCGAAAACCTGGAAGATCACATCGGCCTCCTGAATAGACTCCGGCGTGAGAAAGAGCTCTGGGTGAAGCACAAGGGCGCGCTGGAAAAGCGCGTTGGCGAGCGCCTGATGCGACACGTGTGCCTGAAATCGCGCGATGCTGTACAGGACACGACGCACTTCCGAAGCGTCGTAGAGAGGCAGAAGCTCCCGGCAGCGGTCCCAAAGGCACGTGAGTAGCGGCACGTGGCGGTACTGGATGCGCGCGAAGGCGTGCAGGACCTCGACGACACCCTTCACCGAGAAGTCGTGGACGACGGTCAGTGCGTGCTCTGAGAGCTTTTGGAAGAGCTCCTCGTCTGCCAGACTAAAGAATTCGAGGGAACTCACAACAGTGGCTATGTCCCGCGCAGTATGATCTGGCACGACGGCGAGTGCGCGCTCTGCGAGCGCGTCGAAGAGCTCTGGCGAGTTCACGTGGAGCCGCCGGAAGCTCTGCAGCGTGATCGCGACGTACCGCGCGCTAAAGTCGCTCATGATCTCCGAGCAGCGCGTGGACAGGTGCTGTACGAGTGACTCAAACTTGTAGCCGAGCATAGAGAACGAGTGCAGGACAGACGTGACCTGCAGCGCACTCATGTGGAAAGAGAGAATGTTCGCTCGGTTGGCGAGCTGCTTGATAAACTTTTCGTCCTGCAGGCGCAGACGTGCGAAGCCGAAGAGGACCATGCAGAACTCCTCTGGCGGGAATGCGAGCCCGTCGCGCCCCTTCTTGATAATATTAAACATAAGCGCGTTGGTGAGCGTCGGCGTGCGGATGCGCGCTTTCGCGACAGAGTCGATCAGCGGCACAAGACTTTCCTTTGTGAAGCTGCCTGCGGCTGACAGCGTCATAATACGCCTTGTGAGCGCGAAGAACAGCCGCTCGTTCGAGTACCGGACCTTGGCGAACGAGGACACCACATGTGTCACTGTTTTTGCATCCATGAACTTGCAGGCTCCTTCGACCTTGCCGGCGACCCGCTCGATGATTTCTTTGGCGTCCTTTGAGTTCGCTGCGGCGCAAGAGAAGATGACGGCACCCATGTCGTTCATCTGGAGCATGGATATGTGGCGCTTGATCCACACGAGGCACTGCGAAACGACCGCGTCGTTCGCGTTGAACCCAAAGTAAGTGGCGTTTGCGAGGAGCTGTATAACGTAGCGCGGCGTCAGTGCATTCACCGAGTCGGTGCCCCCTGTAGCTGCGACGTTGACTGAGGCGATGCGGCGGCGCGCCTCGATGGCTATCGTATCGTTGGACACCTGCAAGTGCGTCTTTTTCATCTGGGTTGTGTCGATGACGATGCGCTTGATCGCGTGGACTTCTGATATGGAAGAGCTGACCGGCCGTAGCGAGTCACCAGGCATGATGTCACCGCCGTAGGACGGCGCCTTTGTGATCGCAGGGGCACTTGGCACGGCACGGTTGACAACCTGTGGGAGCGGGCTCCGCTGCGGCCCGACGACTACCCATCGGCTTCGAATGGATTGGTGGCGCAGCATCAGAGGATCATTTTAGGCTATAAGCGTCAAAAATAGTTTGAATATATGTGTATGACGGGAAGCCTTGCTACTGGCATTGGACGCTTTAAGCTTGTATTCACAAGTTACGATATAAAACTATCGTATAACAGCAGTGGGACAAAAGAATACTGCCCTGCCTCGCGCTACCTCATCTGGGCTGACACTCCGAATTTCTTTGATACGCATTCCAGGACCGGTTAGGTCCACTGTGGCTAAATTTTCGGGAATATTATGAACGTAAAGCGTCTTCTGTTGGACCAGATTGTTATAAAGGGCTAAATTTATGAGGAACCGCGGTAGATTTGTCATGTCAAGTGTTCCTGTGATTCGATTCCAATAGATGTACAATGATTTAAGCAAGGGTGGAAGGTACCTCAAGTCAATTGATCCATAGATCCTGTTGTATTCGAGGCTGATAAAACGTGCTTGCGCTGGGAGACAACGAGTGCGTACCTCGTACGACTGCTTGCATCGCATGATACTGAGAATTTCAACGCCAGGTGGCACGTATTGGATCTGAAAATTGGCAAAATCTCTTTCTGAATAGATAATTTTCTTGATCATGCCATTCACGCATTTTACTCCTGTCCAATTAACGCAAATATGGCCCGTCAGATTGTTGTGCGAAATATCCATCTTGTGCTCCAAGCTGAGATTTGTATAGAAGGCTTGCATGAGAATTGACTGCATGAGACCGTCTGCGTCGCTCGGAAATTGCTCTGCACACATCAACAAGTGCACAAGAAGCATGAGATCAATATGAAATACAAACCACATTATCGATAGACCAGCACAGGCTAATTCAAATTCAAAAAATTCATATTGCAACTAAGCGATGTTCCATTAAGCCCAATCATTCTACCATATCATACACTCACTTGGATCATTCCGAATGCTTCCTTCTGTTCCACTCGCACATCGCCGAGCGAGGCAAGGGCGAGCAAGTCACCAAATCGGCGAGCAACAGTACCTTTCGCCATATTGCGCAGCATGACATCGAATGCGACTGTGCCAGTGCCCGCTGCCGCACTCTTCAGACTTTCAAGAAGGGCTGCAGCTGAATTTTCGGGAACCTGCCCGTGCCAAGGCGCGCTGTCGAAAGCAACTTCTGCGTCGCCGAAACCGCTCGGGCGCGTGGGAGAAAAGTTCGAGCCGTACTCGGGCAGTGGCTCTTCCTCGTACGGAGCATCATGGTTGGCAGTATGCGCTTCCACGCGTGTCTCTGCAGGCTTCAGGTCTATTGTCTTGGCCTTGAGTTGCTCAGCGAAGAATGGCGCGAACGCCTCCCACTTGGTCGCTTCGCCAAGCATGTCTTTTGAGTCGACGGCGAAGTGCTTCTCGCCTGGGAACGATGCTGCGCTTTGGCGATAGTAGCTCGACAGCAGGTCGCTTCTGTCTCGCATGTGCTTTCGGTATACCTCGGCGGATATGACCGTCTCACCCTCATCAACGAGCGACTGCTTGAGAATTACACGCTTTTTACGCGGTGGCTCAGCCTGGAAAGGCTGGGCATCTCCTTCTTGGTGCGCTGCCATGAATTCCGGCGCTGGGAATGCGGTGTCCATCTCAGGGAGCTCTGGGATGTCGTGCTCTTCGCCGGCTGGGAGCCCGATGTCGATGTTGTAGCGCCGCTTCTCGGCCGAAGGGGGCGGCGCAGTTGAGCGTCGGAGCTCCTCGATGGACGAGCCTGACGAATTGCTGTGCTTGGATTTGTCGCTGATGGACATTGAGTCCTCCCTATTCGGGAAGAACTCGCGGTTTATTTCACGGCGGAAGTCCATGAAAGTTTCTGCTGGGTTGTAGTGGCCAGCGCCTCCCAGCGTGTTCGCGCCAGTGTTGAACCACTTATTGATCATTGCCTGCTCGCTCTCAAAGGGTTTCGCTGCGTCAGCGGTGCCGTTCGTATCCATGACAATGTCTGCGATCGCAGCGAACTCGGCGTCGAAGCCTTTGCCCGTAGCGACAGGCTTTTCGATGGGGTCTGTGTTCGTCACGGCAGAAATGGTCTCGTTCGTGACTGCGTTTTTGGCCTTCGTGCCCACAATGTGCGTATGAACCTCCTTGTGGCGGGTGGCTTCGTGTGCAGCGTCCTGGGACTCTTTCAGGAGGATGCGGACCTTGTGCCCGTATACGCGGACAACACCGAGCATGAGCTCGCCGGACGTTCGAAGGGAAATCGGGACGACTGGCTCGATAATGTTGAGAACAGCGTTGTTGAGGTCTATCAGCTTGACATCGTTTTTCGAGAGCTTTTTGTCCCAATGCGCTGCGAGCCAAATCTTCGCGAAGGGCCCACGCTTCGTAAGGATATACGTGTGATAAAACATTGCGTAATCGAAAGGGTACGAAATGTAACAGCAAAATACTCATTCGAGGTAAAATAAGGGATGACGAGGTCTTGGCTCGATATGATTACACCCTGATATGCTGCATGAGAACGGCGAAGGCCAAGTCGTAGTTGCCCGTGTACCGATAGATTGTGTGCAAATTGTACGCAGAATTCTGGCGCAGTGTGAGGCACTTCCGCGCTGCAGGATCGATGTCATCGATAGTCACGCCACATATGAGCTGGTTCCGGAGCACCTCCTTGTAGCACGACGTTGCGATGTGGGGCAAGCCCACGTGTTGCGCGATTCGCCCTATATTGTACGTTCCCTCTACCCAGCCAATCGGCCCTCGCTCTCGCTGCATTTCCTCGCGGTGCTCGAGCGCAAAATACCAGCATGCCTCCCAGCTCTGCACAAAGCGGTGCGGGAGCTTTCGATGGCGGCAGATGCGCGCGTAAAAAGTCGCGAGGCACAAAAGCGGAAGTGCCGCATTCGTTTTGAGGGAGAGCGCCCTGTAGTAGCACACGAGGGACCACTGGCCGGCTACGCGTAGCATGTTCTGCGTGCTCTGATTGCCAAGGACTGTGAGGAATGGCAGAATGCGGTCGATGTGCACTGCGCTCTCAGGGTTCAGCTCGATGCAGTGCGCAGCCTCAGCTGTACGAAACTGCGTAAGAAAGTTACGAATCATTCGCCTGTTGACGAAGGGCAACGTCGTTGATGTCAGCAGTGCGTTCAGCGCGTTCCAAATTTTGATTGAATCCGACTCGACGAAGGCGGAGCCGAACTCTGCGTGGCTCTGCCAGCGGAGCAGCCGCGTGAGCTGTTCCGCAGTCATTGTGTCATTTCCAATGAGGATGCTCTTGTTCAGGACGTAAAGCTCTATTTTTTGCCGCAGTGCCGGCTTTGTGATGCGCCGCGCTGCACGGATCTTACTCACCCAGTAAAACTGCTCAGAGACGTCCGGCAGGAGAGACAGAAAGAGGAAAAATGTTGAAAGTATTTCTTCCTCTCTTTGCAAGGCAATGACTACGTCCAGCCAGTGGAGTACAACGTCCGCGGTCTGGAATGCTTTATCTTGGTGAGCCTCTGCGTCAAACTCGGGGATCTCTTCGCCGAGGCCTATTTGATCGATTTTGGCAGACAAATTTTCTTCAAGAAAGCCTTCGAACACATCGAGGTCGTCAAGATTGCCAACTGAACCCGCTGTTGAGACAAAGTCATCATCCACGGGGGCCTCATCAGCATCAGCTGCGGTGTTTCCTGCCTGGGCGGCTTTTTTGTCCTTTGATCGCTTCGCAAAGTGTTGGAATATCACAGATGGCGTCGACGACCCCTGGGATGGGCCCTGTGTCGCCTTGCCTAGGGAGTAAAGCGACTCCGTATGGAATCGGTGTGATTTGGTGCCACTCGGCCGCTGCGACGGGCGGCTCTCCCACCGAAACGTGTCTGCAACGCTTTGCGACGCCATAGACACGCTGTCGAAGTTATCCGTATCGTGGCTCACGCCGATTGTGCTGCCATCGAGCACCTGCGTCATCGTCAGGGTTGAGGACGGGTATAACGTCTGTGCCGTTGATGTCCAGCCCTTGCGCTTGCGTCGATGTGCACCATGCGCGTTGAGTACGCCCCCAATAACTGTTGACTCTGGTGCATCTCGCATTGCAGCATCGACGATTACGCGCAGGTCAGCTTCAGCGAGCTTGAAGCGATTCGGATTGGCTTTGTCGTGGTGCATATAAAACCTTGCGCGCTGGTTCAATAGACGAAGGGCGAGCACTGCGTCAGTCTCTGGCTTCGGCGTGAGTGCGTCGACAATTTTATCCCGATTTTGGCTGATGAGTGAGTTTGCCATGCTCTCGTCGCCGCTTGCACCTGCATAGCACTCGCTGATGTAGTGGTCGGCAAGCATACACAGCGCATCGACGTGAAACGGGTCGTGCTGCAGAACTGTTTCGAGGTGTGGACGCACATTAGTTGTGTCGAACATATCTCGATGGCAGCAGGCGATGCCGAGGTGTAGCGCAGCGAGAATCACAGTGCTCTGCTCTGGGCCCTCGTGGGTGCTTCGTGCTTCGAGAAGCTTTTCGAAAATCACGCGAGCGAGGCTCGGGGCATTGCAGCGCAGAAAGAGGTTGGCTGTATCATACAAGAGGTCGACGCTGTCTAGGAGCGATACGAGTGGGGTCTTCTCCAGGCACTCGACGAGCGTCGGCGTGAATGAAGTGGCGTCTGTATTTGCGAGCAAAACCTTTGCGACGATCCAACGGGCGAAAAGCGCAGGCGTCGCGCAGAGATCGAACCCATGTGTCTCTATGAGTGACTCAATACCCGTGATGGCGTCCATGTAGCTCCCAGTCTCGTTTTGAATCTCAGCCCGGATGGAGGCAATATGGAGCATGTGTGATGGGGAAACCAGAGGGCTGCTTTTATCCTCTGCGAATGCGAGAGATTCCGCTTGACCAACGCCAACGTTCGCAACGTAATCGTTGAGAAGCTCTAGGGCCTTTGTCGGGTTACCGAGGCGATAGCTCAGCGTGGCCATTTCCGCGTACGCCTCGACGTGGTAGGGGTAGTTGTCGAGAAGGCGACTGTACAGGCGAATAGCGCGCGTGCCTTCACCGATCTGCGTCACGAGGCTCGCCCGATAGAGAGTGAGGTTGATGATTTCGTCCCTCTTGGGCCCGTGTGGGCCGCCAGAGGGCTGCGAGTTGAGGATCGCTAAGATTCGTCCGAGAATGTAGTCAATGAGGCGCGACTTCTCGAGTGGGTTGGCCTCATTGCTCATCGACTTATAAAAGTCGAGGAGCTCTTGCCAGATCCCAAGGTCGTTGCGCCGGAGCAGCGCCTCAATAAAGCGGTAGTCCATCGCCCGCTTCGGGCAGCCCATGTCGAGGTGCGCCTTGTAGAGCAGCTCGAGCGCGGACGTCGAAGGGACTGCTTTGATCGCGCGGCGGGCATACGAGATGCACTGGTTGTTGTCTTGCATAGCGTATGCACGATTTGCCATCTGCATCGCTTCGTCGTGCGCCTCCATGAGATCTGGTGCATACATTCGAGTTTTCTTTGGCTTCCTCGGCTCACTGTCTGCCATTTTTCGTGATCTTTGGCAGATTGATTAGTATAGTACAGAAATATAAAGAAATCAAGTTACTTAGCCGCAGCGGTCGACAGGGAAAAATGCTGCTTAGTTATGCTCGTATCTCAAATTATTCTGTAATATCAAGCCTCTACGCGCACACCGCCTTTGGTGGTGCGAAGCAGTTTGAAGCATCGATTCTTCCCTTGGCGCGGACCTTCTTGACGTGTGAGCCGGCGGAGACGATTTCCTTGTCCTCAAGCTTCTGCTTGAACTCCTCGCGGGGGATGTTCGTGAAGCCCCAGTACTGCGACGTGCAGACGACCTGGCGGCCTGGGAACTTGAACTTGGCGCGGCGGCACGCCTCGAGCGCGTGTGGGACGTTGCCCTCCTTCGTGCGCACGGAGATGAGGACCTGGCCGATGCTGACGCGGGCGGCGGTTCCCGTTGGCTTACCGTACGACTGGCGCATTCCCTGTTGGAGACGATCGGCTCCGGCGCAACTCAACATTTTGTTGATACGGAGGACGTGGGTTGGGTGGACGCGAATGCGGATGTGGAAGCCTTCCTTGCCGCACATCTTGACGAGGTACTTGTTGCACTGGATACGGGCGGCTTCGAGGGCCTCACTGCTGATCTGCTCCTTCTCCATGGAGACGATGTGGATACAGTGGGAGAATTCTTCAACGTCAGCGGAGCGGCGGCCAATGTCGTAGGTTCGGAGCTTTGGGTCCGGGACACCGCGGCAGAAGCGGCTCTTGGGGTATGGCTTGTTCTTTTGGAAACGGTAGCAGCGGAATGGACGACGACCCATGGTGTTGAAGGTTTAGAAAGTATACTAAAAATTAACTGTTTTTTGGATTCCTATTGAGCAAACGAAACAAACATGGCCACCCTAGGCCGTAACCTCGGCACCTGTTCTCATCACATTCGATCTGCTATGCCGGAAACGCCACACACTTTTATGCATTCATTGTCTGTACACAGAGCGCTGCTGGTGCGCCTTCCATTTCTTCTGATTGAGCATAATCTCTTCATTCTGGCGCTTGAGATTCTCTTTTTCCTTTTCTCTGTGCTCCTTACGTTCGTCTCGCTCGCGCTGCTTACGCAAGTACTGCGTGTGAATAGCATCGCGCCTTGCTTGTTCTGATGCACCGTCGCTAACGCCAGAGTCTTTACGCAGAAACTTCGCCTGGAGCTTTTTCAGCACTTCCTCGCTTCCGAGGACTTTTGACGCCTGGTTGATCTTGTCGAAAGCATCCTTCGCTCGCAAATCTGTGCACTTATCGGGGTGAATTCGCGCAGCGAGGCGGCGATACGCCTTCGTCACGTCAGCCGTGGTGCACGTTTCGCGCTGCGCCGTCAGCCCAAGAGTGTCGAAGTGATTGGTCGACTTGCAGACATGGTCCAGAATCTGTGCAACATTCACTGACATTTCAGTCTATGAAAAATCACTTTGAAAAAAAAGCATGAAAATCAAAAGTAAACTGCCTCTTCAGAAATTACGCAAATTTCACTTTGACAAGAGAACATACTGAACGATCTGTGAAAGTCATAAGATGCATATTGAGTGAAAAGGGGGTGTGTGTTGTGCGTATTGCTGCGCGGGGGTCACTTACGCGGTCTGGCACTGCTGTGAGCTTCCGCCACTTCGACTGCGTCGCCGCTGGCCGCGGTGCTGTCCCTGGCCATACGTGTCCTTACTTACTTTTTCAACCCCAGGCGCGAGCTCGCCACTCGTCGCTTCAATCTTTGTCCACTCATGAGATTTGTTATCGAAGAACTCTTCCTTCTGCAAGTTTATCACCTCTGGAGACCGCAACTGTCGTGACCCCGCCGAGGCGTTTACCGGACCATCACCGAATATTTTCTTGAGCTCTGTCTGCTGGGTGGGCGAGAGTGTGCGGGGCATCTGCACTTCAATGATGACGTAGAGGTTACCGTTTGTGCCATTGTTCCGTGGCATTCCCTCGCCGCGGACGAGGAGAATCATGCCAGAATTGATTATTTCGCGCGGTGTTGTTCGAACGACGATTTCGCGCCCATCGAGGTGTGTGAGCGTGATATCGCCGCCGGTCAGCGCATGAACGAGCGAGATTTGGCGCTTTGTGATAAGATCAAACCCCTTACGCTGGAACGAAGGGTGTGAGCGGACTTCGATCTGCACGTGCAGGTCTCCTGGGGCTGCGCCAGGCATGCATCCCGCTTTGGCACGCATGACGAGAATGTCCTGAGCAAAAATCGTCGAGTTGAGTGGTATATCCACGTCTGCTTGCTCCTGCGTGAAGCCCTCACCACTGCAGACTTTGCACGCATCTTCCTTACGAAGCGACTTACCCTTTCCTTTGCAAGTTCGGCACGTCGTGATAAACTGCTGAACCATGCCGGGGCCAACCTGGTTAACGATCGTCTCCTGCCCACTACCGTGGCACTTCCCGCAAGTCTTTTTTGCGCCTACTTTTGTCGAACCGTTGCCCATGCATGTCATGCATACCGCTGGCCGGCGGATGCGTACGCTCTTTGATTCCCCTTTGTACAGTTCAGTGAGCGTAACTGAGATAGAAATAGCCTTATCCTCTGTAACGGGCTCTTGCGGCTGTGCCTGCTGGCGGTTCTGGCCACCAAAAAACTGTGAGAAAATATCCTCTGGGTTGAAGCCGGGCGAGCCAGCACCTTGATCAGACACTCCTTCGGCGCCATACTGGTCGTACATGGAGCGCTTTGACGCATCGCTGAGGACGGAATAAGCCTCGTTGATTTTCGCAAACTCTTCAGAGTTGCCACCCTGGTCAGGGTGCTTTTCAATAGCTTTCCGTCGATACGCTTTCTTGATCTCATCGGCAGTCGCCGTGCGGGGTACGCCAAGGAGTGCATAAAAGTCCTTTGGGTCTTCTTTCGAGGCGTACTGGGCATGCTGTGCAGCAAACGGAGAGCTCTTTGCCCAACGAGATCCAGACAAAATGCGGCGCAGCATTATAAAAGAAAAAAGCAGAATAAGTAAAAAGTACGCATATCTAGAAGATATTACATGCTTATCATTTGTGAACCAAGAGCTTACTTTTCGTGCAACCAATCCCACATTTTGCGCGTCGGTTTGAAGCTTGTTGAGTTGAGCATGCCTCGCTCGAGCATCGCGGTCACTACCTGCTGATCTTTAACAGTTTCCTGATGCATCTTTTTGGCTTTATCATACCGGTGCTTTTGCACGTTCAGTGGCGTATAGTCCTCCTTAGCAAGCATTGTTGCTGGCGATTGTCGACGAAGTTCAGAATTCAGTGGCACAACGGGGTCATCCAGGCTTATGTAGCGCTCTTCGACACCTTTTTGCGGATCAAGGTCCCATCTTTCTAGCGGCTTAACGCGCCTGTGTACTTCGTTTCTGCTCAAAAGCGAAAAAAATCGATTCTCATCGACTCGAATCGAAGGCTTTTTTCGCTCGATATAAACAGGCTGATCTTCAAGTCGAACGTGCATCTCTGCGAGCGTTTCAGAGAAGGCCCTTATACCAGCACTCGGCCAAATGTGCACGAGGTTGAGCCTCTGCTGCGACATGCCACTTTGGTCAAGCGCCTTGAGAATGTGTGCTAGCTCAAATCTATCTTTGTAGCTGTCGATGAGCATGAGATGCGTGAAGTCTGGTATATACCGTAGAATTTCATGCTCGTAACTTTTCAGCAAAAGAAAGCGCCATTCGAGTGATGCTTCGCTATCGCTTAGAGAGCTGTGTATATCATCGAAAAAATGTAGCTTGATTTTTGACCGCTGAAGCTTCTTTCGAAGATCATCCACGAAAGGTGCTTCATCACGAGTGATTATGACGCACCGAATCGCGTTCGTTTCTGCCGCAGACGACTTGAGAATGTCAAAGATAAAATCTGGCAGTTGAAGCTCCTTATAATACAAGAAAGTCTTCATGACCACAGATCGCGGGAATTCCCGCATGCTGAGAAGTTTCTTTGTGTTGTAGATGTTGAGGCAGAGCTGCTCCAAGTAATTCTTTGTTTGCGTGGACACATCGCGCGAGAGAAGAGCCATCTGGAGAAGCGCCCGCGTGGGCGGATGCAAGCGCTGGTGCGTGTTGGCAAGCAGCAAATTAATTGCTGGAGGGTCACGATCATAGGCTCTCGTAGCACTTGATGGATCAGAGTCTTGTGGCAAAGCAAGCTGCTCCTGAATATCGTCGGTGTATAACCGACGGAGGTAGCCAAACTTCGCCACGTTTAGTCTACCCTTTGATACTTTCATTTCCATGTCGTTCCAAACATCTGCACACGTGATGAGCACGCGTAATGGCCCTCTCGGATGTTTCAGCGAACTCTGCATCTCCGCTTCGTACGTCTCTGCATCATCTCGAAAGGGTGCCACCATGATCCAACTGCGGTCGCTTGGCCCGAGAATCTCTAAAGGGTTCGATCCACACGCTTTACCGAAGCGGTCAAGCATGCCGAATATCGTATTATAGCAGTCATAGCAGGACTGAGCATCGGGGCAGAGTAGCATGTTGAGTCCTGCGTCTTCCGTACGCATTGCATGCATGAGCCCTATGAGAAACAAGGTTGTCTTGCCACTTTTTGCCGGCATGCTCCCAAGAACGTCTCCAGGCGGTACATCACATGTGGAATGCAGCAGCAAGTATGGAAGCACCTTCGCTTGCGCATACGTTGGCTTTGGTCCGATCGAGATCCGTAATATTTCAGATAGTACATGGTCAATGCCGCAGTCAACCCACGTCTTTTCACACTGGACCATCGGGTCAGGACGAGGGTTTTCCTTTTCAAGTAAGCGAAGCATTTGTTGTTTGGCTTTTGCCTCGTCACTTTTTCCCCTCGGGTGGCCAGCTGTGTACGCCACAATACTATCATCATACTCTGCTTCTTCAAGGGATTGCCAAAGAGGCTGGCCCCGAGCGATATTGCCTCCCCATTTTCCCTGATTTAAGTGATCGAGCTGCGCTTTTATCTCTCCATAGCGGATAATGTCAGTATTCGGCTTGCCGAACCATCTCGGGCGTCCACTTGGTACGTCTGATCGACGATTTGCACGGCAGAACCGTGTAAATTTAAAAGCCATAGGCAAAGCCTTTCCGTAACATTGATTTTGAATCGAATGATGATACGGTGATACATAAAACATTCGGGCAAAAAATGAGAGTCCTCGAAATGTGAGAGCGAGTCTCTAGCAAGGAAGAAGGGCACTAACCCAAGTGCTTAATCTTCTGTGTTTTCCGATTTCAAAAGTCCTAAGATATCTATCCCAGTTGTTAAAACTGCATTTAGGACCCATCGTGGTATGTTTTCAGTGGATCCAAAATAATTCAGCATGAATTCTGCGATGAAGAGGTCAAACTCGGAAAGTCGAATCGCTTCCCGTGCTTTTCGGGTAATACGCATCATGAAGCTCATATTGTGGATCGTCAAAAGCTGCCCTCCAGTACGCTGATCGCTCCGAAAGGCATGATACAGGCTCAGCTTTGTGTATCGCTTGCACGTCAGGCAATGACAATGCGCATCAATCGGAGATAGCGTGAATTTTGCAGCTTTCGAAAAGTCGATTAGCCCGAACGTTGTAAGAGCTGTGCCAAAGCGTGCAGTACGGCACGGGTAAACACAGTCAAACATGTCTACACCGAGTGCTATAGCAACAACAACATCGACTGGATATCCAACGCCCATGAGATATACCGGCTTATTCTTTGGTAAAAGCGACGTGCTCAAGCCAACAGTAGCGCAAAATTGTTCTTTCTCTTCGCCACCGCTCAGTCCACCTATCGCATGACCCGGGCAATCGCGCTTAACAACCTCATCTATACATTTTTTACGAAGTTCTGGGTCATTTCCTCCCTGAATGATTGCGAAAAGGTTCTGGTCTCGGTATGAGTCAGGGGATGCCTGCCACACATCTATGCAGCGATCGAGCCATCGTATACTTCGGAGCATAGAATCTTCCATGTCTTCTCTGGATGGTGTCTTTATGTGTAATACATCGTCGAGTTGCATCATGATGTCACTTCCAATAGCTTGCTGAATGCGAATACTGTCTTCCGGCTTGAGCAAAAGCTCCAATGAATCGTGACTGGAGGCGAATACTACACCCTCCTCGGTGACCCGAGCTAGCTTTTTTAAACTGACGAGCTGAAACCCACCGCTATCTGTCAGGAGGTTTGTCGGCCATTTTGAAAATTCATGAAGCCCACCGTAAGCGCGAAGAACTTCTTCGCCCGGACGCAAGCCTAAGTGGTACGTATTGCCAAGGATGATTCTGCACTCTTCAAAACCTATGGAAGGCTCATCGAGCTGGTTTTGCATCTGTTCAGAGAGGATTCCTTTTAGTGCCCCCTGTGTTCCAACTGGCATAAAAATAGGTGTGTATACTGGCCCATGCTTCATGTATAAGGCGCCACATCGGGCTTTGAAGTGAGTATTTTCTAGCTCAAATATACCCTCATCCTCAAGAGCCGGCATACTCGGGTCCTCCATTGAGAGAAAAAAATGTGACACAATGGAAATTATGCTTGAGCCAGATCGAATTCTGATGTTAAGATCATGGTCCATTCTCACTCACTCTGATTGGGTCAAGTATCTTACGACAAAAAAAGTTCCAACTGCTATGGATGCACAGATGAAAAGGCTGCGCAAAGGTTGGGCCTGCGGCGTGCGGTCTATCTTTTCCAGCCGTCTAAAGATTTTTTCTTCGTCAACCATCGTGCGTATTGTTATATGTGATGGCCTAAGTTTGATTCCAAGGTCGTGAAGAATCTTTTCTTGTGCATATGAAGCTGCTTTGATAGCCCCTGACAAAGCTTTTCGACTGTCAAAGTGAATTATATGCCATAATGGGGGAACAAAAATGCTTTTTATGTGCTGAAAGTAAATGAGACGCCCATAGGCTTGCTCTCCGAAAGCCTTTCGAGTCAGCTTCCATAGATGCAGGCTAGTAATTGGTTGCTTCGCTACATGGTAATGCTTATCACTTGATGCAGGGCACTCTAAACACCGTACGTAGGTCTTTGTGACGTCTCTAATGTCAACAAGACTTACTAGCGAATGCGCATGTGGGTTGAGAATGTTCACGGCTGACACCTGCCTGAGCATATCTGGCATCGCCGTAGCGGAGTACAAACCCCATTCCAAGTTTGCACAACTTTCATTGAGTTGAGCATTGTGGAAAACAGGTCCCACTAATTGACCATGACTGATGAAAACTGCGTCTACGCCTACAAGCTTTGACAAGCGCGACACTTCAGAGCGTACTTCGTTCGAGCTCATACAATACGAGGTTAGGTGCAAAGCTGTGTTCTTTTTGTATGAGCATGAGAATAATGAGCGAGAATGCGTTTCTGATGATTTGGTGCGAGGATCCCTCGAGATGGTGACTAAAAGCTTTTTTACGTGAATCTTTGAGGTACCAGAGGAATTGATCCTCTGTATCGCGCGCAGAACATTATAAATTCCGCCATCAGCACCGCACGCACCTAAAAACCCATTATCGATGACATAAGACGCGCCTTTGAGAAGCTCATCGAGAGCTGTAATTTCATCAAAATAATGAGACGCATCAATGCGATAAACTTTCATTTGGTCCATTGAATGATCAGGAATTGCCAGCGATGAATCCTGTGACTTCGCATTGATGATACCAATGAAATCTGTTCTGATTGATGAAACCTCATCATTTTTTTCATTCATTACGAAGCGAACTCTATAGCCCTCACTCATCAGGCGGGAAATCAAATGTCCGTTAAACCAGTCATTGGCACCGAAGACAACAACTGCACGACCAAACGACTTACGAGTAGGTGATGAACACAGACTATCTGAAACGAGCTGCTCATTGGGATCGGATATGAAATGCTTCTTAGGTTTCTTTTCTGTTGGACTCTTGCGGCTATATGCCGGTTTGGAAGGCGGTCCACCTGAATCAAGATCAAGAGCAGCAAATTTTCCTTCCGTTGAAGCTGCACGGCTAAGAGGTGATAGAGGAGTTTTACCATCGAGAAATCGCTCAGTTCCTGGGCCTAAGAGAAATGGTTGGTTTTCGATCCGCGTATCGTAAGCTTTTTTGTCGTTAGTTTCGCTTTCGTCAACTGCAGTAAAATTATCCTCAATATTAGAGCCTTCCTCTATTTTTCTTGCTGACATTGTTAAATAAAGAAAAGCCTCACACAAAAGGGTACGCTAAAAAATCTAGAGTGTGCCGTTGCTTAATTCACGGCTACTTGTTCTGTACTTCTAGATTCTTTTTCTTCTCGAAATACAGGGAATCAATACGGGCAGACCCCATCGAAGTCACCCGAGGACAGCCTAAAACATCATAGCCCATTAGTACGCATTGGTAGCAGTAATACCCGATGTTAAATGCACCAGGAACGTCACATACGAGGCACTTGTGGCATCCGTTACTGTCAACAATAAAACTACATTCATCACAGACCCTAACGATAGTTTCAAGCCCTATTTCCGAATCGCAGTGAACACATTTTCCATCGCATCTGTCGCATAGTCTTCCAATGCCCATACCTGACCGCTTACGGCATTGAACGATGTTTGAAAAGTGTTTGGACATGCTAGTTCATTTAAATATATTAAAAATTTATTTTAAAATTTCCGACGTATCATTTGAATTGGGTATGGTGAAGCGTTGCACAGCTGTCCTTATCCCATTTCATACCATGGGCAAAAACTTCCGGATTTCTTCTATACGAGCATCGTGAATATTCACGAGATCGTCTGAAAAATTAAGCAGTGATAATTCTCTATTATCTCTCTAGTGCAACCGTCTCTTGTCGATCGCAGACATTTCATTTTTGAAACTTTCAAGCCACATTTGTCCATCTTCTTCCTCTCTGTTGGTAAAATCGTGAAAGGCACTGTTGAATGCGGAGCTTCGTGAAGGGGTCGTACTATGCCTAGGACCTTCGCTTATAGATCCAGGAGTTTCAAAGAGCCTTGTTCGAATGGTTGTCACTGTTCGAGGGTCATCAATTTCATTAATTTCTCGCGCTGGTGTTTCGCAATCAAATTTTTCCGATTCATCATCGCATGGGTGACTTTCCCTGGCTTCATACTTCGAGGTTTCGATGACCTGAGATATCTTTTGATTGGTAAGGTTTAATGGTGCCTGCTTCTCAGTTGCCACAGATGAGTCACGGCACATTGCGAGAGAATTTCTTTGCTTACGAGAGGTACTCGGTAGCTCGTAATTCATCAGTACAGTTATTTTTTAAAATTAATATTCCAAGAATTAGTAATGCAATGTATTTCAGCGCACTGCGAGAGTCGTAAGATAATCGAATTTAAGTTTCATTTGCTTCTCTTTTTGCCTTATTATACGAGTGTGATTTCTGTAATAGCCCGAATCCATATTTGCTACCATTGAGCAAACCTGATGCTGCACAGTAGAAAAATACTTATATTATTTTTCGTCACGTAATTAAACAGTAGTTTCCAATGACGGAAGAAGATAACTACAGCGATGAAGGTATATACGAGGAAGAGGAAGAAGATTGCACTGTTGCCAACGCGGACGTAATCCAAAAGTATAAATTAGCATCAAAGTTTTCGAATAAAGCACTCGATGCTATAAAACAATCCGCGATCGAAGGCGCCAGTATATATGAACTCTGTTGCATGGGTGATAGAATTATAACTGATGAGTGCAGCAAAGTGTATACTAAAAAAGGTGATTCACGCGTTGATAAAGGTCTAGCATTCCCCACCTGTGTGTCAGTCAACGAAGCAGTATGTCATATTAGCCCTGATGCCGATGAAGCAAAGTCATTCAAACCCCTCAAAGCGAATGACGTGGTTCGAATCGATCTCGGCTGCCACATTGATGGCTACTGTGGCCTTGTCGCAGACACGGTTATTATTGGAGGTGCAGAGCATTCTTCGCGTTCTCAAAATATAATCAACGCGACTAAAGCTGCGATGAATGTTGTGGTTCGCGCCCTGAGACCTGGCGTAAAATACTACGAAATTACAGATTTGATTGAGAGAGTTGCCAAGGAATATAAGGTAAAGGTTGTTGATGGTGCCCTCTCACACCGCATTTCACGCTACATTATCGATGGAGGTCATATCATTGCGACAAAAGACTCTCCAGATGGAAAAGTACGTGATTTGGAAGTAGGGGAGAATGAGGTCTGGGCTATCGATATTTTCTACACTACTGGTCAAGGCAAGCTTAAGCAAAAGGAGCAAAAGCCTCTGGTTTTTAAGCGCTCGCTCGAGAACAAATACCAGCTAAAGCTTCAGGCATCTAGAGATGTCCTAAAAACCATTAATCAAAAATTTCAAACATTTCCATTTTCTATTCGATATCTTGACCAAAAGAGAGGTCGCATTGGGTTGCAAGAGTGTCTTCGGAACGACATGGTCGTAGCTTACCCTGTTCTTTATGAGAAAGAGGGAGAAGTTGTTGCACAGCTGAAATCAACAGTTATAGTTACCTCGCAGAAAATAGATCCTATCACAGGAGCGCATGCGCTGTCTCACAGTGATGAAACTACCTTTACGGATGAGAAGATTCTCGAGTGGAAAATGAAATCCCTTCAGCTTCAAGAAAAGAACTAGTTGTAGAACTCAATATCACCCAAACGAATCATCTGAGCTTACCAAGTCTATTATTTTCAAAACGTGTGAAGTCAATTCGATGAAAATTATACAAAAAAACTTGTCTTTCCTGAGGGGTGAATTAACTTTGTCTGAAATTCCTATGATATTGATCGGTGAAAATGCATAGCTCTTCCGTCAATTTTACTGTCGCTAGTGTACTCTCAGCGCTGATTGCTGTTGCAAGTTGTATCGCAACGATAACGCACCACTGGAGTGCACTAAAGATCCCATCTGACAGCGTTACACCACTGACAACTGCCACAGGTGGGTATGATATTCAGGGCTCGTACCACGCTGGATTGTTTCAATTTTGTATGGATAGCCCATCGGAAGGCCATTATAAAACATGCTACGGTATAACTATGCCCATGAACTTTACCTGCGAAGGACCAGATGGGGATATAGTTCGTACAGCAAGCTCATTATATTTGCGCCTTACCCTCACCCGCGTGGCAATGATCGTCAGCATTCTAATCGCTCTATCGGCGGCTATCGTGTGCTTCATTGGAACATTTAAAAGGAGAAAAGCTGTCTACTTATGGTCGGCGATGGCACTCACACTGACTTACACTTTTGCACTGACCTCAGCATGCGTGCTGTACGGCTATACTGAAGGATACTGGTATAAGTGTGGCCATAATCAATGTGGTGGCATGTCGCGATGTCTCTTCTCATTCGGGTACAGCTATGGCTTGGCAATCGCATGCATGATTTTATCGTTTTTCGTCCTAAGCTTCCTGTGGTCTATGCGCCGTGGGCTTCCAGCTTCCCCATCAAAAAACAATGCCAATAGCACAAAACTTGTGAGTGAGAATAGTGACTCCATTCTCAACATCCATCCAAATGAGCTCAGTAAATCGGCGGAAAGGTTAGCTTCTCCACGACCAAGCGCTTTGGCTACAAAATCTGAAGACACTGGTAAACCCAGTCACCTTTCTGAGTCTAAGCATATTGCTAAGCCAGCAGCTCAACTCAACTCATCAAAGGTTGTTCCTGAAAAATCGAACGTTGTGCAGCCCGTGTTGGCTGAGCATAAAACAAAAGGCAATCAACTGACTAAGGAATCCTCTGATTTTTCTGACACTGATTCTGATAGCTCATCTGACAGCAACTAAGATCCTTGTTCATGACATTCGTAGCTTCATAAAGGCAACGTTTTATCCATGCATAGATTTAAACCTGAAAAGCTACAATTTTTGAAGATCACTTATCTCATACCTTGAAATGCACCGTAATATACTTTTAGGGCTTCGACATGCGTCGAGCAAGCTCGCAGTCCACCGTCCTTCAGCCACTTTATCAAGAACTCAAGCAGGAGTATTCCATGGCTGCTCGCAAAATTACTCAACGCCAGCAGAAGAAAGAAAGTCGTTCACTCCGACCAAAAATCTTGGATTTATTCCTCGAGGTGCCCCATCTTGTGAGTGGTCGCACATCCATGAAACAGACGCATCACAGGGAAAGATTCTTCGCACATTTTATCACAATGGAGCAGTTCACTTCCACTACCTGCCTCAGGTCAAGACCCGTGAGGAGCTCCGTGCTGCAGAGAAACCCCGCGAAGACGGCTCTATGCCGAATCTTCCCTCTGCGCTTCTGTGTGATAGAACAAAGCGCGTTGTGCTCATTCTGCCCACCCCTTTTATTTGCCGGCTCCTCGCAGTACTTGAAGGTACCATGCCCACGACAGAGCTCGCAACTCGCAACACTCAGGGAACATTCTCAGGCGATTATAAGGCATACACGTTTGAGCTGAGCTGTACGACTGTCCTTCCTGACGGCACGAGCATGCCGTGGAAAGTAAGCTTTAAGCCAGGTGAAAGTATAATTTTGCACCGATTTTTATCCTTGTCGCTCGAGCGAAACTTTGGCTTCACGACGTATACTGACCAGCCACCTGCAAACCGCCAGCAAAATAAGCGCAAGTAACGCATTCATAGTGAATAGACACCAAGCATACGCATTGAATATATTTGTAAGAGAGCATTTCTAGTGCTTTCCTCGAAGCAGCGCATTAGTTCCTGTCCAATATCACTTAGTGTGTAAGCCATATCTGAACGCTTGCTACATAAAAATGAAATGTGGAGTGCATGAGGCAGCAGTCTTTTCATAGCATCACTGTGGAAGGAATAGACGTCCGATTTCCGTTTGAGCCTTACCCAGAGCAAATCCAATACATGGGAACAGTGCTTCGTGCATTGAATAATAACACGATGCTCCAGTCGTCCAACGCACATGCTGTTCTCGAATCTCCGACTGGGTCTGGCAAAACGCTTGCGTTGCTATGTAGCGTGTGCGCATGGGTCATGCACCAGAAGAAACTTGGCACTTTAGCCCCAGAGTCTTCACGGGACTCCGAGCAAGGGCCTCTCACACTGCGAGGAGACGAAGTTATTTCAGGAGAGGTTAGCGGAAAAGAAGAGCAGAATCTCAATGTTGCAGAAACAACACGCATTTTGTATACCACGCGAACACACTCGCAGGTCGCGCAAGCCATCAAAGAATTCAGGCGATCTGGGTATGACAAACATCTATCGTCATGTATTCTTGGCAGTCGAGAGCACATGTGCATTGAACCTCGAGTTATGCAGCACAAGAAAAGTCCGACGATGGTTAAGGCCGCATGCAGACATCTTTGCAGCCGACACAAATGCAGTTACAAACGAGGCGTTTCTGAACATGCAATGAAAGAAGCGCGCAAGAGTAACAGTCAAGGTAATTCTGGTGAATTCTCGATCTGCGACATCGAGGAACTGCAGGTAGAGGGCAAAAAAAGCATGTTTTGCCCTTTTTTCTACACGAGAGAAGTTCTCCTTCCGAAGGCGGAGATAATTTTCTGCCCATATAACTATGTACTTGACCCAAGCATAGCATCGCAAATTGACGCTGGTATGGCATCGACAAAGCAGCCTGGAGGCCCAGATATAAAGTCCATTGGATCATTTCTCGAGAACTCTATTTTGATCATCGATGAGGCGCACAACTTGCCATCTACGTGCCTTGGAGTAAGTAGCATTGATCTGAGCACAAAAGACATCGATCGAGCAGTTTATGAAGCTTCTAAGGAACTCAAGCTGGCCGAGCAGAAAATGCGAGAGTCAGACATCGACCTCGAGGCTGAAAGTAGTGGCTCAAAGAAGAAAAAAGAAAAGCGCTCACCAGAGGAAGATGCTAAAGAGCTTCAAGTCCTCTGCAAGCTTCTGTGCAATGTTGAAAAGCACATGGTATCATTTCCTATCAAGCATCACGAGCAAACACAAACTCTATCTCACCACTCAAAGGGCGATAGCGTGTACGAATTTCTCTCGTCGCTGAACATAAGCTCCAAAACAAGCCATTATCTCGCAGATATGCTTGAACGTACTATAGACTCCATTGTCGAGCGATCGGATGCCATGATCAGCACCGACACGAGCTTTACAGGTCTACAAAGCGTTTCGTCTTTTATACGATTCATCTTTCCGCTAAAAGAAACAAAGTCGAGCAGCTCCAAAGAGATTGCGAAGTGTGACGATGCGAAATGTGCACTTCGGCTAGAAGAGCTACGAACTGCATACGCTTTCGTCGTACAGAAAATCAATCAAAGTAAATTCTTTGGAAAAGGGGCTGAAAGCGACCGGGACGCTAAGCACGTGATGTCTTTGTGGTGCATGGATGCAGCCCTTACGATGCAGCGGCTACACAAGATAGTCCGAAATGTTATCGTCACGAGCGGAACGCTCTCGCCGATTTCATCGTTTATCCATGAGCTCAAGATTCCGTTTTACCATGTGTATCCACCAGCTGGGCCTATTCGAAAAACAGAGAACTTGAGTGTCGTGAAGAAAAGTGATCCAGCGCAGCGAGTTTGTGTGTCTATCTGTCCACGTGGATGCTGCGACACCGAGCTCAACTCGAGTTACACAAAAAGGGATACAGTCGAATACAAAACATCTCTGGGAAACTCTATTGTGAATCTTTTTCGCATTATCCCAGACGGTGTGCTCATATTCTTTCCGTCGTATGCTTTTATGCGCAACACCCTCACATACTGGGGGTATGGAAAGGGGAACCCAGCTGGAACCATATGGGAAAAAATGCAGAGGCACAAAGCACTCTTTATTGAAGAGACGTCGAAAAGCAGGGACGATAGGGAGAAAGTTGACATTAGCGAGATTATTGAGCAGTATCGTGCCACACTAGAGGCGAAGGACGGCTCCATGCACAAAGGTGCTGCGCTCTTCGCCGTCTGTCGCGGTCGGCTGAGCGAGGGTATCGACTTTGCGGACGCCCTCGCCCGTGGTGTCATCATAGTCGGTATTCCCTACATGAACGTCGCTGATTTGAATGTTTTCTTGCGAAAAAAATACTTTGATGAAGTTTCGGACAAGGCACGCAAGCAAATTGCCACAGAAGGGAATAGTAAGACGTTCAACCCTGCGGCATATCTCACGGGTGATGTCTGGTACCAGCAGGAGAGTATGCGGGCCGTAAATCAGGCCATGGGTCGTGCCATTCGGCACAAATATGATTATGGGGCTATCATTCTGCTTGACTCACGGTTCCGGTCCAAGCAAACAGATCTCAGTGGCTGGGTCCGCCCATACACCGAAGTGAGCGATGCTTTCGCAGAAAGTACCATGCGTATTGCAAGTTTCTTTCGAAATAAAGCGCAATACAGGCAAGGTGTAGCCACCATTGTGGACCAGAGCAAGCCCAAAGCACAGACAGCCACGAAGAGACACTGGACTGCGATCGAAAGCGCACAATCTGCCGTTAAATATGAACAAGAAGCTGAGGCTAAAGAGAATGTCAAAGCTGAGGCAAATCAGGGTCTGCCTCCGACACAAGCTCCACAAGATTCTCAACCACTCAAAATACATCCCTTTTTTCAAAAGGGGTCACAAATCGCTCCATCTGGTAGTATGAGGCGGTCATCATCTGCACCGAGATCGTTCTTCGGGGTGAAGAAAGAAGAATGAGAATGTGAGTAAAGAAAAATTTTGTGATTGTTTTTTTCTACCGACAGTTTAACTTGAAATTCTTTACAACTCTCAGCATGTAAATATGGCGATAGATGGCATTGCTGCTGTTATTGGGCAAGCAAGGGGCAATGTACGGGTTTTTCAGGGCATCAATGATTTCATCACGACTGACGCAGCTCTCTGTGTTGAAAAGGCCATTAGTGTTGAGTGGGTGAGTCTTGATGGCAAATCAAGTATACTTACTGTACACGAGGCTCTCAATGGGACTAGTGAATGGAAAGTATTTCAAGCGATGTCAAAAGGGCAGCCAAAAATGAAACTTGTCATCATGCAAAAGCATATTGTCCGATGTAGCATCCCAGGAATACTGCGAGAATCTAGTAATCCTGAAGAAACCACGAACCTTATCATTAATTTTGAAGAAGCGGGGGATATGCAAGTATTATCGCGTACCATCAGCGCATTTCTAGCGGCATGCGTATCAAGAAATACCTGCCAAAGTGATGGTGATTCTACGGTAAAAAGTTCTCTTCTAGGAAGCTTTCAGCCTGCTACCCATACAATTCAAATCATGGCTTTGTCGCGTGCTTTCATCGAAAAGCTACAATCAAAAAAGCTCAGCGCGAGCAATCAGCCACTTCTTCGCATCGACGCTTCCATTGAAGTTGCTAGTATGGTAGCGCACTTGTGCGCTGCTTTGCTTGCGCCGATAGCTGTGGTCAACAGACATGATGATCAGTGGCGAGATATTCTCGTACGATGTAGTCATTCACATCCACTTGCCCTCGCAGATATCCTGATTCGGCATAATGCTGTGCATTTTGTTGGCCCTGCGAGTGAAAATAATTTCAAGTGTAGTGGCAAGCAGGTTGCCAGTCTAGATATCACAGGAAGAGCGCAGAAAACGTGCCCAATAGTGTTGGAAGATCAGAAAGACGAAGAGTACGTTCCCTTAGTGAAAAAGCTCAATGAGCCATTCGCACTATCATCAATCCTTCCACCTGACCTACTGGCGCTAGCCAATCGGTGCATTCCCTTATTGAAGCGAAAGTACGCAGGCACAGCTCGTGGTGCAGATGAAAAAGAGCTTTCAGCATGCTTGGCAGAGATCCGAAACTTCGCCAAAGAAAGCGATCAAGCAACACGACAAGCTCTGGATTACTTTGTCCAGGATCTCATTCATGTGTATGGTAAATGTAACGCTTGAGCTTCGATCAAACTGATCCCACGCGCTTTACGGGGTCACAGATAAGTTTCGTTCAAATTCCCTCGCTCATTTCTTTTTAAATATCATTCATGGAAACTCTTGTAGCCGTCCGATTCGAAAAATTTGCTATTGTTGCCGCCAGTCAGCAAGAAAATTTCCATTTCATCCAACTACGAGATGATACAGAAAAGGTTCATGAAGTTGCGCCTCGTAAGCTCATGGGTATCTTAGGCTCCAATGCATACCGCACAAAATTCACTGAGTACATCGAGCGCAATCTCGCGTTGATGCGCTTCCGAAAGGATGGAAAATCAATTTCCACCCATGCGTTCGCAAACTTTGCACGCCGTGAGCTCTCCTCTGCAATTCGCGGTCAAGATGGGGCGTATGAGTGCTCCCTTGTGATTGCTGGTATCGATGAGTCTGGTGAACAGAAGCAGGAAACAGCTTCACTGTATTACCTTGACTACCTCGGAACACTTTGTAAAGTACCTTATTGCTCGCATGGCTACGGTGCGACTTTCGCCATGGCATTACTTGACAGATATTATGAGCCATCAATGACGCAAGAAGCAGCGATCGACTTAGTCAAAAAGTGCATTCGGGAGGTTCAAAAGCGCCTCATTATGCAAAATGCGAACTTTGATGTGAAGATAGTCTCTTCAGAGGGTGTTGAAGCTATGCGGATCGGTCTCGTGTCCTCAGAGCCAAAGAGCCGGGAACATGGAGATGTTCGGATGGAGGCCACTTCAGCTTAGCGAATTGGCCTTTTGCCGCTTGATGAGAATGCTTTGCTAAATCACACCCGAATAATCGAAGCGAACTTGAACTCAAGATAGATAGGCTAAAACTGTTGGACCAAGTCTTCGGTGCAGAAACGGGAAGATGTTTTGTATTTTAAGAGTCCTAGATTTTTTCATCATTTCTAGTAACAATGACTTCTGAGCTTCAGCGGAGCAGCTGGTTAAGCACCATACGTCTTACAGCTATCACCACAACAGCTCTCGTCCCTGTCTACTCGTTCTTCTCAATCATCGCCAACTTCTACAATATTGTGTATGTTGTTCTACAGTTGTACATAGCTATCCTCAGTTTCCTCTGCTTCCTCGCTGAGCTCAGATTTATTCGCATTTTTCGACGGTTGTCCTACCCGATTCTGAAATGGATGTACTTTATTACGTATCATGAAGGCAGGGCGTGTGTTTATTTTTTCTTCTCATTGCTGATGATCGGAAGAAAGTCGCTCTTCAATATCATTTTCTCCACCGTGTTTTTCGGGCTAGCAATCTTTTGGCCCATTCTGAATAAAATATACAAGCTCGACTATCCTGAGGATCGTGAAATGACAGTGCTCATCAATCGAACAAGCGGTAGAGCGAGTTCTAAAAATGAGCCTTTGGCTGAAGTGAGTACAGAACAATAGCGCACTGAACGTTGGAGCGCTTGCACAGGCTTGGATGATCCTACCCTATGAAACTGAATTAGCTATGTGATAGCTATCACTTCCTTATCGCTTGTTTCATTCCTTAACTATAACAATGGGTCCAGTTTCTTGTAGCCTTGGACTATGTCATGGAGAGTCGGCTTAGCAAATCTACTGTATCACTCTACGCACGAGTGCATTCTAAGTAATGTGTCCCTGCCAAGGCAAATAAGCTCTATTGTTCGGCAGTCAATAGCGAGGGAAGCAAGGCAGAATATCTTTGTAGATGGCACGCAATCACCTCTTATAGCTATCATTAATAAGTGCATGCGAACGAACCACCTACAAAATCAAACAAAGGTTTGTACATCGATTCTTTCATACTTCAGTAAGCGTCCTCAGATCTATTCATTGACAGCAGCGGAAGACCACCTTGTCAAGTTGTTTCGCGCAAACTTAGATCTCGACGATAATGAAAGTATTTCAGTCGATGACATTGACAAAGCACTGGGCACATCTGCGCACATAAGCTCTGAAATCACAGAAGACAAATACATCCAAGCAGAAGCTTTTTATGCGATTAGATACAATTGGGGCAAAGCTCTCCATGCATTCATAGAGCTATCAAAATCTAGTAATAAGAGTAGCCGGGATTATCCAATGTTGGTAAAATCGCCACCCCTGCGCCTCCTCCAGTTATGGGCGATGCAAAACCCACGTGCCCGATGGCGATCGTCTCTTACAGCTATCGAGAGTTTACCTTCGCAGCAGCGGACATTCCACCATGCAATAGCTCAAAATCTTCTGCATGCCCTCGGCGCATTAGCATGGGAAGTTTGGAATATCCATGCTGGTACATTTAATAGAAATATGCCAGCAGCTAAAATCAAAAACTATGCTATTGGCATATTACCGCGATGGCAGGATCGTTGGATCGCCGCCATAAGCGCTTTCGACATTATCACGAAGAACAGAAAAACTCTCAACTATGACATCATCGACTTTTCGCAAGTTTTATGGACTAAACTCGGAGAGTCCCCTCAGACTCCACACCTTTACGCACGCGCGGCCATGCGACAGCAACTTGTATCACCAGACCCCTGGAGGCTTGCACGTATCATCCGTTCAGTATGGTCACTACCAGACTTCATTCGAGTATTTGAAAATGTTGATTGCTCGGCAGAAGTTATATCATTCATTTTACTAGAGCTTTCGTCCCTGTACCACATCAAGAAGCACCGAATTCGCTTTTCGACTAAAATCGGGACGGACTGCCTCTTGGAGTGCATGCTCCCACAGATCAAAAAGTTCAGAGCTCGGGAATCTGTGCTCTTTGACATATGGCGAAGACGCGGCATTCGCATGGATGGCGAGCCAATTTACTCAATCGAGACTCGACTTTTCCTCGGCCAGGAGTTTGTCGTTGATTTTTCCGTTCTCGACGCGTCGAAGTGTCCACTGCGCCTGACAAGCGAGCTCAGCCGAAGCACTCGGTGCTTCTTCGATGCAACACAGACAATATCAAATGATTCCACAGCATCAGTACAGCTCAAGCGCGATGAAGTCCATTTCTACACAACTTCCTTCAATCGAATAAAGGAGGCTCTCGGAGAAGGTTTCCCTGTGATATACTTCTGCGAGCGACCGTCAGCATTTTTTCATCACCTTCCTTCAGAGACAACGCTCGCTAAGGTGCTGATGCCGTCTGAAGCGCGCATGCATCACCCAATGAGCTGGGATGATATATTGCCCGAAGAGGAACGGACGTACCATGTTCTGGCGTCGGATGGCGAGATTGAGCCAGCGGCGCACGTGTACGCGGTGAAAGTTCGATCGACATCGAGCTCTAATTTTACCTACCGACATCAAATGATGAGTATACGCCGCTGGTTTCCAGAAAATGGCCTCTTCATAGTGGGAGACCATGAGATGAGCGGGCCCCATATGACATGCCCAGTCGCAGAGAAGCCGCTCATCGCTTTGAAAGAGCAGCGTTTTCGGAGCCTTCGAACGGGTGCTAAAGTTATATTCGAAACTGTCAATGTAGTTGATATATCGAGAGCAAAGTGCGGAATTGAGAATGACAGACCCATAACTGATGTCCATGTGCCTATGTGAAATATTGTCTTAGCCATTTCCCACTTGACACGTTGCAGTGTATCTTTCCAATTTTCGAGTGATTCAAATTCAATGAATACTTTTCTCTACGATAGGTTTGAAGTTTTGCAGCGACTCGGCGAGGGTTCGTACAGCGTTGTGTATAAATGCAACGATGTCAGCACCAAGCACTACTCTTCGAAGCCAATAGCGCTGAAAGTGGTCAAACACCTTGATACTGTCACGCACTTCGCTAGCTCGGACTACGAAGATTTCCAGAGCCCCAGAAAGCATGCGCCCAAATCTGACGTCCAGCTCTCATGTCACGAAAAGCCAATCGACGCAAGAGAGCCAAGTGTAGCGGCAGCACAGGATACGAATGTACAGGGCGCAGTCGGCACAGGAACGCAGTGGACCACGTGGCAACAGTTAGCAAGGCTCCAAAATACACTCAGCTCTGCAGGAGAGGCTGACACCTCTACAAGCCGTGCACTTTCATCGGAAGAAGCAATCGCATGCTCGAATGAGAATGCTATCGTAACACAAGACCCCAAGAGCGCATTTTCCATCAACGAGCTATCAAGTATGTTCGAGGGCAGCTGCAAAGTAGACATGCTCTGTCCCTTCCTTCCGCGTAGCGCCATGCGAGAGATTATGATTCTTTCGACCATTGTGCCCCATCCATACATAATCTCTCTCCGTGAGGTTATCCTCCCGAGCCCTGTCCCGGCCAATTCTGCGAAGATCGCCGAACATAACAAGCCTTCCGAGCCGGACGCCGCTGCGCGCACTGAGCCCCACTGTGACGCTGCAGCAACGCTGCATAAGCTCGCCAGCTCTCCATCATTGTGTCTCGTGTTCGAAAACGTCGCAAACGGTGATTTGCGTCAGTTTATGACATCAAACCCCAAGTTCTTTACCCCGAAAATGGTCAAAATACTTTTTTATCAACTTTTACTTGCCGTGGCGCATTTGCACCGATCCGGTGTCTTGCACAGAGATATTAAGCCACACAATATACTCATTGATGCACAACAAAAGCGCATCAAACTCACAGATTTTAATCTTGCCACTTTTACTTCCAGCGCAAACCTATTCTGGACAGACAACATTCGCTCACCACTCACAAATGCGGTCGTCACAATGTGGTATCGCTCGCCTGAGGTACTTCTGGGCTCGACGGTGTACGATCACGGCATCGATACATGGGCCCTCGGCTGCGTGCTCTGGGAGATGGCGCATCCCATGGAAGGCCCTTTATTCCGCGGAAACAACGAGGTCGAGCAGATCATGCGAATTTTCCAGCTGCTGGGCACGCCTGGACACTCGAAGAGCTCAACACCGGGAGAAGTGACGAAAAATGAACGCCGACCAGGGTCCTTCTTTCAGAAAGATCACAGAAGCATTTCAAAGTGCCAAAAGTACACAAACAGAAGTGCGGCGCAGAAAAGCAGACGAGGCGTTTTTCCTCTGGCGAATATCGGGTCATATCTCTACCTCTCTGCTCCGCCAATCCAAAGCATGCCGTTCTTCTCGAAAAACTTTCCACAGTGGTCAAGCACTCGTAATGATGCCCTACATGCACCCGCCCTTAGCCCAGCTGGCGCCGATCTCCTCTTTAAGCTCCTTGAGGTAGAGCCCACACGTCGTATCACGGCAATGGCAGCGCTCTCGCACCCATGGTTTTGGGAAGATTGAAGCATCTCGAGCCCCCTCGCATATGAATGATCGATCTAGTACACATACCACACTCAAATCTTTCTTCTTTCAATGCAGCCCGTCTTTGTTTACTTAAGTTCCTTTCTGAATCTAAAATGCCTATCGAGAGACCTGGTCGAACCCTCCTCAAGATCCAAGTCCTGGAAAGCATGATTAAAGGCTGGAAAGCGGAACTCGAAGCACAACAGTCAGCCTTAAAGGGCATGCCAACACAGTCTGCGAGCACTTCTTTTGCCAAAACCCCTGACATGGCATCGACACAAGCGCAGCCGTCCCCTGCGCTGCGACGTCCGCCCGTCGTGCAAGAGCGCAAGCTGCCCCCGCCCTCGTACGCCGATCAAGCGCGCATGGGTAGCGCTCTGACGGCAATTTACAATGCTGTGCTCAGCGTCGCAAACGAGCCGTGCGCGGCACCCTTTCGCTTCTCGGTCTTTGAGATGTACGACCCAGCGAGCCTCGTGGGCTACGACAAGATCGTCCGTACACCAATGGACTTTTCGCAGGTGCTGAATGGCATCGTGCGGATGCATTATGCCGGCATTGATGATGTTCTCAAGGATGTCGCACTTATCTTTGAGAACTGCGAGCGCTTCAATGGCCCACGACATCAGTTTGTAGCAGTGAACATCCCTGACTGCCGGCAGCGGCTCGAGATTGTTCGCGCACAATTTACACCGCAGGAGAGCGTGACCCAGCCCCAGCAAGTTCCCATAAGCATTGACCAGGTCCGAGACACACTCAAACAAAGCATTGAGGCGCTCATGGAGCAGGACGAAGACAGTCTTCCAGGGCTCATAGAATTTATGGAGGAGGCAGCCCCTGCGCTCGTTAACGAAATTGATGGAGAGTATGAGCTAGAGCTTGAGAACCCGAACGTCACGCGTACGCAGCTCGAAAAGGTTTTGGCGTACGTACAAGATTTACTCGCGAAGTGATATGTCTGTGCACTGTAGGAGTCTCTGTCTGCTATTACTCGTCGGTATGACTATTTTTATTTCAAGCTTTCCTTTACGACACACAATGGCCGCAGTTGCAAAGCGCACTTACCTCCCCAAAGTCGTCTCTGTGGAAACCACGGTTCGCATCTCCCGCAAGATGACGAACGTCACGCACAAGAAGCGCGCCCCTCGCGCCTGCAAGGTCCTCCGCGACCACGCCAAGCGCATGCTCGGAACCAGCGACAACAGAATCGACTCCAAGCTCAACAAGTTCCTCTGGTCCAACGGCATCAAGAACCCACCACACCGCGTCCGCGTCCGCATGGAGCGCAAGATCCGCGAATCTGCCGGCGACAAAGACAAGCGCGGCATGGGCAAGTGCTACACTGTGATTTCCTTCGTTATGCCAAAGGACGGCACCTTCAAGGGCAAGCAGACTGAGATCATCGAGGAATAAGTGAAACATTGAATCAATTACGGAATACGCTTAAAGTAGTGATATCAGCGACCTCTCGATTGCTATGTCATCTATTCAAAATTTTTTCGTTTTATATTTTTCGATATGTTCGAGGTACCCAGCGCGAATAGGCTCATACAGCGAAGCGCGACGACCCACCAGGACGAGTGGAGCCCATACCAAGACAATGGCGGCTGCGTGATTGCCATCGGCGGTAAGGGCTACGTGATCCTCGCCGCCGACACCCGCCTGAGCGAGGGCTATACCATTTTTTCGAGAGAAGACGAGTCAAAGATAGCGAAAATTACTGAAAAAACGCTCCTCGGCTCGACGGGCATGCAGGCCGACCGTATCGCCCTGCAGCAAGTTTTGCGCGAGCACACGCAATGGTATAACTACGACAACGAGTGCTACCCGAGCACTGCCGCTATCTCGCAGCTGCTCTCGAACCAGCTGTACTACCGCCGATTCTTCCCGTTCTACACTTTTAATGTCCTTGCTGGCCTTGACGCTGAAGGCAACGGCGTGTGCTACTCCTACGACGCCATCGGGTGCACTGAGCCGCTCTCCTACGGTGCGACGGGCTCAGGCCACACGCTGATTGAGCCCCTCCTCGACCATCACATCCTCAAATCGAACCAGCAGATGGACCCTGAGGCGCGCAAGCACCTCTCCCTCACACGCGACGAAGCGATTCTCCTCGTCAAAGACGCTTTCTCCGGCGCATGCGAGCGTGACATCTACTGTGGCGACACAGTCCTGATCAAGACGCTCACGCCGGCGGGCGGCCTCGAGACAGAGGTCTTCCACCTGCGGAAGGACTAGTGTGTGTCTAAGCCTGTGAGGTGCTTGACCACTCCTTTGCATTTCAATCTTTCCACTTTACAAGAAAATTTACTAGCATTTAAATATGCCACGCTATAACCAGAAGCTGCCTGAAGGTATAGCGACCTTTGGCGGTCAGCTCGTCCCCTACGCGAACTACACTTCGCAGTACGCGAAGGGCTTCGAGTACCGCGAGGTGGACAAATACGCGTATCCCCTCCCGCCAACGCTCTTCAAGCTGAAGCTGCGCACCGCCGCTGAGATCCGTTTCGCCGACATCGTGAACAAGTACATGGACGACAAGATCAAGGCGAGCCGCGTCAAATACATGATTTTGAGCTACAAGCAGATGCAGTTCGACAACATGAACAACATCATACCGAAGGACGAGTACGAGGTGCAGAAGATGACGTCGTACATGATGTCGCGCAAGGCCTCTGAGGAGTTCCGCCGCAGCCTCATGAAGAACTGGGTCATGAGCGCCTTCCGCGCCGAAGCGAACACCTACGCGGGCCACCACATGGATACGTGGTCCCAGCGCGCGCAGATCGCGACCGAGGAAGAGTTCATGTCGTACCTGTGGTTCCTCATCTCGATCGCAACAATCGTATCAACCGTTATGACGGCAGTTTACTGGTACTGGAAGTATGGCCAGGGCTTTGAATGCTTACCAGTCCACTAATCGCCTGCTGCCCTGTTCGTTTCCGTTAAATCAACTGATATAAACAGCAACACTACAATTTTGCATTTCCCTTGGGTTTTTGATCGGTTTCCCTCTTCATTGAAATTTATAAAGTAAATGCCAGGCGACGCCTCAGCGCACAGCGGCCTGGACCGCGCGACCGCGTCGAAAGCCGGCCAGCGCCCGAGCAAGTACAGCGTCAATTTTAAGCCGCACTCGAGCCTCGCGGCGCAAAAGAATCTGATCAGCGCGCAGGAGATGGAGGAGAACTTCGTGCGCAGCGACGACGGCGGCACTGCGTTCCGCCTCAAGTCGCTCGGCCTGGTTCTCGTCGCGATACTGAGCATCGGCATGCTCAAGTACGACGTCGAGTACAACCTCCAGCCGCACGGTGCCGACATGGACGAGGCCGATGACGCGACAGTCGTTGACCCCGTCGCGCGCAAGTACTACGAGCAGCTTCACGTGCCCGTCGATGCCCCGCTAGCCGACGACGGCTCGACGCGGCCGCTCACAAAGCAGGAGATTCGGCGTGAGCGCCACCGGCTGAAGAAGGCAGCCGCAGAAGCGTTCCAGCGCCAGACGGCGGAGCATAGCGCCCTCGTGCACGTGAGCCCCCGGCAGGAGAAGCAGTACAACCAAGTCAAAATTGCGTATGAAAAGATCCACCAGAAAATAGACCGGAATCTGTATGATGTTCTTGGCGTGTCCCAGAACGACCCAGTGAACGCCCAGACCCTCGGTGAGCGCGCCGAGAAGCTCCGGCAGAGCATCGAGGCGCAGAAGGCCGCGGAAACCGACGACCCCGAACAGGCGCAGCGCGACATTGAAGACAAGGAGATCGCGCTGCAGGACGTCAAGGACGCATACGACATTCTGTCGCAGCCCGAATCGCGCGTGTTCTACAACCTCTACGGGTTGCGCCCGCCGGAGGAGATGAAGCACACGTCGGCGCGCGCCGGCGGCTGGGGCCAGGACTACGCGTTCTCGCGTGCCTACCACGTCAAGCTCGCGCTCATGCTCCTCAAGTACATCGACTCGTACGCGCTTGACGTGCTCACGCTGGTGTCCTGCATCTCGTTCATAGTGTTCGCAATGTGGCGCAAGTATCCTGAGCTCAAGCGCGTCGCGCAGCAGCTCGAGGACCACGAGGAGCGCATGAAGGCGCTCTCGGCGAGAGGCGGCAACTAAGCAAATGAAAAGGAATGCGTACCACGCAGTTTCCGTTTGCTTTTTCATTGAAATTGTCAGAGTGTGGTCGTTGCTTCCTTATATTCATATATTCACGATGATTCCTGAGTAGATGCTACGAGCAGTCCGGCAGATCTTTGTAGCATGCATCATCCTTGGCATTGCACACCAGTATGAACAGCGTGTCGTGCACATATCAGAAGAAACGGGATTGGCGCGGCGAGAAACGCTTCATCGCATTGTGCGGGCGGTAAAGCGCGAGTTGGTGTCAAAAGATGGGGCACGCCATGGAACGACGCCGGCTTCGGAGCGTGTGGGGAATCATGCACATGATTTAGGGGAAGAAAATGATTCTATCGCAAATCGAGATGAGAAGCAGCTTGAAGCACAGAAAAATGGTCCGGAAGCGTCACTCGAAGAAGCGTCCATCGCTGTAGATCAAGCAGTGACAATAGAACCAGAACCCAGCCAAGACGCACCATCGTGTCACGATCCTGTAGAAGCCGGAGCACATTTATACGATCAGATTGAGGACAAAGAAGAACTTCATGCGATGGAAGAGCCAGATGCGATAGTGTACGAGCCCTTTGGGCTTGAAGAAACTACAGTGGAGCAGCAAATCCTCGTGGACGCACATGAAGCAGAAGCTTTCGAGGAGAGCACCCCTAATGAGCAGCCATATTTCTACCCAGGTGATGAGGGCACAAATCCACACACGAGCATCGATGAGCCGCTTTTGCAAGATGAAGCAGCACCGAAGATGTATAGCGTCGATGGCGATGCTGATGACGTAGATCTATCTGAAGCACTTGAACAAGATGATGGGAGAGTTTCTGAAGCGCAGAGAATAGAGCACACAGCTTCAAGTGATGATGTGCAGAGTGCATTTCAGTCACCTTCCGCTGTGAGTCCCGCTGAAAATCAAGCCCCACAAGAGGAATTTGACGTGTACGACGAGCTACCAGCTTACATGCGAGACGACAGTGCTGATGATGTTTTAGAAGCAGCTCAGCCAGATGGATCGCCCTCGAAAGAGTCTTTTGCTTCGCAGGAATCATATCCCAGTGATGATTTTGCGGAATTCCCTGGTATAGCTTCGCATATTATCGAAAACCTTACGAATCCTCCTGATTCGATTCAAAAAGTGATTCAAGACGTTGTGAAAGATAGCGCCGGCAACAACGAATTCGAAGATGAAGACCCCTGGGATAGCGATGAAGCCTTTGGCGATGACCACGCACAGTGCTTCGCCCCAGACTGCGCTTCCGATGCGAGCGAAGCAAAGGCAAAGCGCACGAGGCTCACGATTGCGCTCAGCGCGATGCAGATTCTTTTTACGCAAGTTCTTGTCTACTTGTCTATGTGATCCATGCTTTGTTGAGAAGCGAGCTTTTTACTACACAACCTTAGATGCTAATGAAGCTTTAATGTTTTTGCGATATTTTCATTCTTGTAAATCTTATATGATCCCACGTGTAATCGTACTTAAAAAAGGCGACTTGATCAGCGCATTTCGATCTCAAGCATCTTCCACGTGACAATCACTGCACATATACGGTATACAAACTGTATTTGTACTCTTCTCGAACAACTTTGCAATTAAGAGTCACCATGGAATTTACAGATCTTAGCAGGCGACACAGTGTATGCGAATGTACTTGTCGCTGTCACTCAATAGCATGACATTTCCTTAAAATTTTTCCTGTGATATACGCTCTCCACTGTTAACATCAGCACTGCATTCTCCTTATATGCTCTTTAACAGACAATGCATCTGCTCTTGCTCAGTGCCGATTTCTCACCACTCGGTCGCCTCAACACGGACATGCTCGACGACCAGACCCGTATGGAGATTCTTGTGAGTGGATCTGGACCACAGCATGCCTTTCGACCATTCACCGACGAGCACGGAGAGTACAAAGACAAGTGCACATGGGACGGCGTTGAGTGTGATGACAGTGGAAGCGTCATAGAAATTGTATGGAACCCGTACATGTGGCCAGCACAAGGAACTGTGACATTTGACCACCTCCCGCGCAAGCTTATTGTTTTTGAGTCATGTCATGACGATGGACGTGATATTCGGGTGTCCGGCACACTCAGCACATCGCTTCTCCCGCCGAGCATGCGCGTGTTCTGTCTTCAAAAAGAATCTTTCTCTGGAACACTCGACCTACAGAGTCTCCCAGATAGTTTGGAAAATTTTGATGTGCACGCAAACAATTTCAGTGGCGAAATAGATCTCACGGCATTGCCAAAGGCTCTCCTGGACCTCGATTTGAGCAGAAATAATCTCTCGGGCAGTATCAATTTCGAAAAGCTTCCAGAATCCCTCGAGAGCCTCCATCTCGACAATAACGCCTTTGAGGGCTCAGTAAGTCTCGACTTTCTACCTGTGTCGCTTAAGTACATCGACTTTTCATACAACAAGCTGTCGGGGCGCATCTGCGTCGATCACCTAAACCACTTGCGCGACGATCCTGATCTTCGCGGGAACCAATTTGAGAATGTCGAGTGGGTCGTGAAGAACAGCAAATTAGTATGCTACATCGATGGCGTTGAGCACTGAGTATCAGTATAAGTATGAGTATAAGACAGAGTTCATCTTAGCAGAGTGGGTTTAAAAAAATATTCGATTAAGGTAAGTATAGAATATGGTTTTAAATGCGCCACAGTTTGGGGATCATTTTGATAATTGTTAGAGATTTGAAAAATCATTTAGTAGTAAATCGCAATTTTGAATCACGAGCGCCCTAAGGGTTGAGTTTCTCGCACGTTTTGAACATACATACAGATGAGCGTAGCATACAGACAGCATACGTTTACAGTGTAAATTTCTCAGTTTGGTTCTGGAAGGAAGTTATTCTTCTTCTTTCATTCAATGAAGATTTTGAAAGAAAATGAAGTGCTCGAGACAAAATAGGTAGGAAGGGTAGAATATTTTTGAAAATGAGTGGTGCATTTGTAGCACTACAAACATGGTGCATTTAAAGCACTTTAGTACACAGGCGTAAATGCTGAGAGCCAAAGATGGTTTTTGATGATTTGATGCCATATGATCGCAGCAGAGTTCCAACACCACTATTCCATTGATGTTTGTTCGTGAGTGAAAGTTTGAAAGGAATAGGCTCGCAAAAGTTACTGAAATTCTCTTCTCTACTCAAATTCAATGCTTGCACTCTTGATAAGCGCCGCGGACTTTCCGCTGCAAAATGAGGCCGACGCTCTCGACCTTCAAAAGCGAATGATGCACAACATTTTCACGACAATCGAAAGCGATAACGTGTGCGGCTGGTACGGGGTCCACTGCGTGGACGGCATGGTTGATAAAATTGCCTGGAATGGTCACGCGCTCCGCAAGCCAATCACGCTTTGCTGGCTGCCGTACACCGCAAGAGATGTTTTGCTGGAAAACGTTGAAGTTGTTGATGGGCTTCGGACGCGCCTTCTCCCGCGCGAAAGCCGGTACTTCCTTATCAATGTCCCAAAAATTCTTGACAATGCGGTCATTTGTCTCGACATGCGTGTCCTACCCGAGAACATGGAGGAGTTCCACGCGCGAGGGCTACCGTCTGTTGGGCCCGTCGACCTGCGCGACCTCCCGCGAAAAATGATCGTTGTTTCTATAATTGCCACGCCGGTTTCTTTCGTCCTGCTGGACGGTACGCGGCTCCCAGATCACCTGCGGCTCATTCGACTCACGCGGAAAAATAAGGCACCGTGCATTCAAAATGTGGGTGAAGTTGCCATCGAGGGGAAAATTGAGTGGTCGCTGTATGTGCCGTGGTCGAGCCACTACCCAGCGTTGCACCGCCTCATGGGACGACGGTCGCCGATGCTCGGGCTTTTGTAGCTAATCTCAAGTACAAAGCTAGAAGGGCTGAGTAGAAAATGACTGCGAATGCGATGAACGCAAAAATGTGAAAAAAATCTCTGAATCTCATCAACATCTTAGAGACAGTTGCTCGTATGCGAAGATATTTTCGAGGCAGGTGATGATTCTGATTCTAAAAATGCTCGCACAGGTATTGTTAATAGGCTGCCCCGCATGTATCAGTGAGCTCTGAGATCAATGCAACTCTCTGGAGTCTTCCCTTGCTTTCCGTTCGGCAGGTTATTTTATTTTCCTTGAAAGTGACTTTGTTCTTCGAATACGAATGTGCGGTGACATCACCATATAGTCTGGCCTAATTTATGATCCCTCAAAGTTTTTATATCTATTTTCTTGACCCTTACAATGCCACTTCTTCATATTGTCGCGCAGCTGAACGCGGATGATCCACTCGGCCGATTCGGTACCTTGGCAATGCCGGACCAAACACTCATGGAGCTGCTCGTGCAAAACCTGAACGAAGATTTATCTGAGCGCTATCGCGACGCGAATGGTGCTTTTCTCGACGTATGTGAGTGGGATGATATCGAATGTGATGCTGAAGGTAACGTGACAGGGGTCTGTTTCAATGAGATACAGGACGAATTTGGTGATAAAATTCCCATCGACTTACGGTGGCTTCCATCAACGGTCACAGAGCTCAGCATGTACGAAGTGAATTTCGGTGGAACAGTCAATACTCGAGATCTCCCAAGGTCACTGAAAAGGTTTAGAGTACTCATGGCAGCCTTTGAAGGGACATTCGACCTGTCCGGGCTCCCGGAAGGCTTCACGCATCTTTTTTTGAATTCGTCGGCGTTCGAAGGTAGCCTCGATCTGGCACACATGCCAGAGTCCGTTGTTAAATTCGAAGTATCATGCAATGAGTTTTTAGGTTCTATCGACTTGACATCTTTGCCTCCTGCGCTAAAAATCCTTGATTTGTCGGAGAACAATTTTACTGGCTCTGTGGACTTCAGCTCCCTGCCTCTCACATTGCGATCGCTTTATCTCAGTTACAATAAACTCTCGGGTGAAGTCAATTTGTCATCGCTTCCCGATGTTCTGACCGCCATTAACCTCAGACATAATCTTTTTACGGGAACAGCCGTCGTTGATCTGCAGATAGAGCGCTCGGTGAATGTTCAGCAAAATCAGATCGTTACATGTGTCGACACGGAAGGCAACGATGTTACGGCGCAGATTATGCCGCCAGAAGTGCCTGTGGTGTGCAGGGCGCGCGATGAAAGCTCCTGGAGTTCTTGTCTGTTGCAATAAGCTAAAAAATAGAGCTCGATAGAAAAAAGTAATAGACCAGCCCTGGACTGAACGGGGTAATTCACCCAAACAGGGTAACGGCGCGAGGCTGGGCCGAGGCCGTTACCCAAAATCTCCGAAATTTTCCCGATTTTCAGTAAATGGCCCAGCGGAGGGGGGGGGGGGGGGGGGAGGGGGCAGATCAAGAATGAATGGTGTTTTTACCAGGTATTTTCGCTTCGCGACATCATACATGTGCGAGCAGCTCTTTTCAGCGCAAAAAGCCATCCGCACGCCAGAAAGAAACTCACTTCCGGATGACGCTGAGATTCGAGTCTCTTTCAGCGGAACGGTACCGAACATCAACAGAATAGCCGTGAGCAACCATATGCGAAACTCACCGTCATCCTGAGCGCATACGCAGGTAGCAATACACAGATACTGATAGCATACAGAATCAAAACTAAGGGCATTAAATTAGCGTGATTCTTTCCTTCAGACAAACGCCTAATATACAACTTTTTCTTTATCTGGTTAACGAACTTATGTAAAAAGGACAGAAATCTTTGAGATCATCCACTTTTGATCGATAATACATGGTCTTAAGTGGTTTATCAATAATCTAAGATAGTGTGGAATGGGCAGAGTCTGAAAAAATTTGAAATTTTGATACTGAAAAGAACTTTGTCCAAGTTCTCACCGCGTCCGGTATGAATGTGGATCGTTTCCATTGAGTAAAACGCGAACCCGTTACCCAGAGCCTTGGGTGACGGGTCAAAAATTCGCTCCAGGGCTGTAATAGACTAAAAAATCTAAGACTTTTATAATCTGATTAGAGGGAATAATCTGCAAATGTAAAACCATTCCCTTTTGAGAAAATTCTTTACGATGTTCACCCTGCTGACGCTCAATACTGCAGACCCCCTCGTCAGCCGCGTGGACTACCACTCGCTCCCGCAGCAAATGCTGATGGAGCTCCTCATCGATGGCTTCGACGATACGGACAAGGGCCAGTTCCAAGATCGAGACACGAAAGAGTTCAAGGAGTCCCACGAATGGTGGCGCGTCAGCGCCAACGCAAAGGGCGAGAACACCGAAATCAACTGGAACAACATCTTCGCACAGGGCGGACGAGTCGCCCTTTCGTGGGTCCCGTCGTCGGTAACACACTTCACTGTCGGTGGGAATCGCCTCAATGGGAGCATCGCGCTTGATCATCTCCCAGAAGGACTGGTCGATTTGGACATGTCGTGCAATTTTTTTAGTGGAACTATTGATCTCTGTCACCTGCCAGGCGCTATGCAAGAGCTGAGCGTCTCGTCGAACAAGCTTGACGGGTCACTGGATTTATGCCATCTACCAGGGCGTCTTGAAATTCTGCGCCTCCACAAGAACAAATTTTCGGGCAGCGTCGATCTGCGCGTGCTTCCTCCTTCGATGCACACGCTTACGCTTTACCGCAATAAGCTCTCGGGCGATATCGACTGCAGCGCGCTTCCAGACCGGATCCACATGCTGAACGCCAGCAGCAACGCGTTTACCAGGGAGGCCGACGTCCGCCACTTACCGAAGGATATGTCGAGACTTATCCTGAAGAACAATGCTTTCGAGCGCGTTGTGTTCAGTGGAAAGTTCCCGAAGAAGAAGGTCAAGGTCGATGCAACTGTCCCGAAGGTTCGAATAGCGCAATGAGTTTCTTTTTTGGGCTTGGCTCATGTCTCAATCTAATAATTAGGCATTGCAATGGAGAAAAAAACATTCAAAAGTAAATTCTCTCGCATACATGTATTCTGGTTGTTTTTCATACAGCATCACCTCTTAAAGTCAAACTACAACTTTAAATCTTCTAGTTCTACTGCTGATGGCTCTGCGTCGAAAATGATGGCCATCGGGTTCGGCGCATGACCCACCACGGTGACGGCGCAATCGCTGAGGTTAAGTCGCTGCAGGTCCACGGGAAGCGCGCTGACGTCGACGGTCCCTAAAAAGGCGTTCCCAGCGAGGCTGAGCGTGTGCATGCTGTCCGGGAGACGCGAGACGTCAATGGACCCGCTCAGTGCGTTCTCGTCCAGGCTCAGCTGGCGGAGCTTGGTCGGGAGGCGGCTGAGGTTGATTGTGCCGTGCAGCATGTTTTCAGCCGCGAAGAGGTACTCGAGGCTCGGCGGTAGGCAGGTCAGGTCGACCTCGTCTGCAAACTTATTTTGCTCGATGTTGAACGTGATGAGCTTATCTGGGAGCTTCGCCCAGGAAACTTTTTGCGTCAGCTGGTTTGCGCTGAGCATGAGCGTTTCGAGTCTCGATGGAAAGTGAGCGAAATTGACACTATCTACAAAGAGATTTTCATTCAAGTAGATATTGCGCAGCCGAGCAGGTAAGCGTGTGATATCGACTTTTCCACTGAGCTGGTTAAATGCAACATCGAAGGCGACAAGCGCCGGTGGGAGGGAAGAGAGATCTGCGCTGCCGCTCAGCGCATTTTCTCGGAGGTTGATATCCTTTATGAAGGGCGGAAAGGAGCAGAAATCAACGCTGCCGCGCAGTTGGCACCACTTGAGGACGAGGCTCTCGACTGTTACCGGTAGCCACTGCGGCTCGAGCGATCCGCCGCTGCGAATGAGAAGGAACCAGTCTATCTCGGTGACATTTCCTTCGTCGTCGCACACAATGCCCATCCACTCGCAGGCGTCATCCCTTGTCTCTTCCGTGAAAATTCCATGATCATCTTGGAATGATTGCACGAAAAGCTCCATGAGCGCTTGCTGTGGTAGCGATGCTGGGTCGGGGCGATGACCGACGTCAGAGAGTATCAGATATAGCATGGGTGAATTTGATTTACGCACTGTGATGTAAAGAGTAGGAATAGGCGACCAAAAATATCACTCGCGTTGACATTAGCATAAAGTTGACAAGAGCAATCTTTTTGAATCCAATCTGACAACGCACATATACTGAGGAATGAATGGTTCCTGTTGCTTCAGAACCCATTGAAGAGTGTTCTGTGTGCCTGACATGGCAAAGTTTATGAATTAAGATTCATGATCCTCGCACCATTCGAAAAATAAAGTTAATTGGGCTCAATCTACTTTTTATTGATCTCTCTTGCATAATTTTTATGACCCTTAAACTTGAACATTTGAGGATTATGAGTATTTGGCACGCAATCTCAGCGAATATTTTTACGATACTACTGCATCTTTGATTTTAAAAAGCCAATCTTTGGGTTACTAGCGATCAAAATCGTAAAACAGTATATCTGCATCTTGTGGCGCCCTTTTTTTAAATTCGGCTGCATCGCTACATTGCATCTGCATGCATAAAAATTGAGAAGCGGTATGAATTACTGTCAAACTAGGGCAAAATACATAATTTTTCTCTCATAACAATTTAATTCATTATGAGCCCCAGTAAATTCTTAATAATTGGACGTACATTTACGCGCGGCGTACCCAGCCCGGAGCTGGCTTCCCATACGCGTCAACAACGTTCTCCTGTGTATCATCGACCATTACAATCATTTTTTGCTGGAAATTCCTACTGCCAACGATCACCTTTGAGAACAAGTTGCCTTGCGCTTCTACAGCTAGCGTGTTGTACGGAAGGTCCAACGCGATCAGAAACCCCCCAAACGCATTGTTTTGGATTAAAATGCGTTGGAGCGACGCTGGCAGGCTTTTGAGCTGCACATCACCCGTAAAAGCGTTCCCAGAAAGATCAACCTGCATAAGATACTTCGGGAGGCTCCGAAAATTGAGCTCGCCACTCAGCTTGTTGTTCGATAGGCCGATGTGCATGACCGTCTCTGGGATGGAGGTTAAGTCGATACTCCCCGAGAGCTGATTGCCACTCAGGTAAAGTGACTTGAGTTTCGGGGGCAGTTTCGTTAAGCTGATGCTCCCTGAGAGCGCATTATCGCTTGCGCCGAGTGTGCTTAGCGCTTTGGGGAGTACATCCAGTTGAATGCTTCCATCAATTTTGTTCTTGCCGACTTCGAACATCTTGATCCCAGCTGGAAGCTTATCGAGGTGCATCTGCCCGTGCAGCTCCATGCCCTGAAGTATGAACTCTTTGAGAAACTTTGGGATTTTATCAGCTTCAATCACCCCTGAGAGATCATTACGCGATAGATTGATGTCTTTTAAAATCGGTGGGAGTGCATCGAGGTGGATAACCCCTACAAAAAGGTTTTCATTGAGAAGAAGTTCCTTCAATGTGTTAGGCAGGGATCGCAAACTGAGACTGCCTTCAAAACGGTTTCTTGATAGCTTGAGGCTTTGAAGATCTGGCGGGAGTGCACTACAGTCGAGAGTGCCATCCAGTGCATTCGAGTGTGCATGCAGCACGAGGAGGCTTCGTGGGAGATCTTTTGTCGGCACAGACCCACAGAGGTCGTTGCCAGAGAGGGTGAGGTGCGTCAGCGTGTCTGGCAAAAAGCTCAAGTTGACACGACCGCCGTGGGCCTTGCGGTTGGCCCACTGAATCTTCAGGACGCTCTCATCGGCGTCGCATGTGACGTACTTCCATGTGCAGGCATCGGTAAAGTTTTCGGAGCGGTCGACGAGGCCTTTTCTACCCTTGGTGTTGAAGCCGCCGACCATGATCTCCATTTTGGCTTGCGTGGACAGTGAGGCGTAGTCGAGGCGGCCGAGAGCAGGGTCGGCTGTGAGTGAGAAGACTATGGTTAGCATTGAGAAGCGTAAAATAGTATCACAAGAAGAAATCGGGAATCAGGAAGAGGAAGAAGAAGACTTTGCGGTATTCTTAATAATTTGTGCTTCGATAGTATGGAAAAACGGCATTGGATGTCGATTGTAATTAAGCCCGAGAGCCATTGTGATTGGTTTTCCATCCAATGAGTTCTTTTTATCCTATCTTACTGAGCATATCAGGTAAGCCTTCAACATATGCTCTCAAGCTTTGGCCTTAAAATTCTTCAATTTAAGAAATTCATATGTATCAAAAGGTCACCTTTTGGCCTCGGCCCAAGACTGTGAGCATTGCCTACCTTTCAACGAAAAGTGGAGGGCTATCAAGAAAACTCAATTTGTTTCACCGCAGTTGGGTGCCATGCTCCACGATTTTCCCGTTGTAGGCGGCACTTCCTCAAAGCTCAGATCTCCCAAGAGCTCGTTGCTTGCTTGCCAGATAAGTACCTCAAGGCGGTTCGGTAACCCCAAGAGGCTCATGATGCTTGAAACCAGTTGTCATCTAGGTAAAGCCGCTTCAGCGTCGCTGGCAGCGCATAGAGCGAGATCGATCTTTACTACTGAAGTCCACGCACTACCTTCTGCTCCCAAGATTCCCATACCCAACGAGATTAAAAGATGATGTACTCCTATCACAGAGCATTTTACGCACTGCCTACTAGTCGCACGCAGAAAAAGAGAACACCTGTGCCTTATTGAGGTGCTGAAACGCCCTGATCATCGGTGCAACCTTTGTGAATCGATTGCCGCTCCTCGGCCTCGAGAGCTGTATCCGCGCGATCACGTGGAGTGCCCCGTAGTAGACGGTCTCTTGCACGATTGCGTTTCCATACAGCGTGATCAGCGTGACGGTCTCGGGCAGCTGTGTGAGGTTAATTTTCCCTAAAATACTGTTGTTGTGGAGCTCGACGCGCCCCATGCGCGCCGGAAGTGCTGTGAAGTCAACTGTTCCCTGAATTCTATTATTGTGGAGATTCAGTATTTGCAGGTCTCGCGGCAGGTGGCGCGTCTGAAGCTCGTAGTCCTGGTGACTGAAGGCGATCTCGATCGACCGAACGCTGTTTGGCATGTAGTGTACCTGGAAGTTGCCGCGCCGAAGGTGCATGTACACGACCTTCGTGAGGACGTCGACGCTGCAGTAGACACCGGACAACCCTCGCGTGATTTCGCTGCGGAAGCAAAACGGGCTGTTTCGGTCAAAGTTGGAGATCTCGTCGACAAAGTCGCCGTCCACGATTTCGTCCATTTTGGACCCTTGCAAAGTCTGCAGAGTGGACGAAGGGCAGAATACTGGCTGTGAACATTACTGTTCGGTATGCAAGAAATTGAATGAGAAGGGAAGCTTTTACTGAAATTATATTTGTGTAAAGTTTCCACCTACTGAAAGGCTCTCTTTTCTGCCTTCACAAAATTTTTTCAAATGAAATTCACAAATACACACAATACACATTTATGCACAGTATTCACACCTGGCCAGCGACCCTATCTGTCCGAATTTCAGCTTCGGTATCTTTTGCATTACACACCTTAACTTTAGTGATTTTATTCCCGCGCAAGTCGAGCAGCAAGAGGTCCACCGGAACATTCTCAACATAAGCTTCACCAGTCAGGAAATTGCCATTGATCTTGAGCTTGTACAGCGAAACAGGCAGTGCATCGAGGGTCACGCTCCCCGAAAATTCGTTCTTTTGGAGGTAGAGATACTCGAGCTTCCCCGGCAGATGTGCGAGGTCGAGCGAGCCCACCAGCGCGTTCCGCTGGAGGAGCAGCTCCTCGATGCTCTCGCTGAGGCCTACTAAGCACACAGACGACGCGAAACTGTTCCCGGCGAGGTTCAGTACGCCCAGGCGTGCTGGCAGTCGCTGCAGGTCAATACTTCCAATAAAAGCGTTGTCTTTGAGGCCAAGAAAGCGCAAGCTCGCCGACAGCGCGCTGGCATCGATTTCGCCGTAGAAACGGTTTCGATTTACGGCGAGCCGGTTGAGGAGCGGCGGAAGCCGACGCACGTCAATTGTTCCCTCGAGCATATTGTCTGACAGGCGAAGTTCGCGGAGCTCGGCGGGCAGCACATCCAGCGTGACTGTCCCGCAGAAGGCGTTCCCGTCGAGCACAAGGCGCTTCATTTTTTTGGGCAGATGTGTGAGGCACATACTTCCTTCAAAGGCGTTGTTCGAGAGGTTGAGCGCGCGGAGACTTGATGGCAAGGCCTCGAAATCGACACTGCCATTAAACTGGTTGCCACTAACGTTCAATGACCGCATCGCGCTCGGCAATGTTTTGGATTCGACCGTCCCATAGAGCGCATTGCTGCACAGGCTCACTTTCTCGACGGTCGGCGGAAGGAAGTCGAGCGCCATGGTGCCCTCGAGGGATCTGCTGATCCAAAAAATTTCTTGGACGTCACCGTCGGGTGTGCACTTGACACCCTGCCAAGTACACGCATCGCGGTAGAGACCTTCAGCGTCTTTGAACTGCTGCTGCGATGCGGGTGTCAAGTCGCTTATGGTCACCTCGGTGAGCGTTTGGTGCGAGAAAAGTATTGGGTCGGCACGAGATAGCACTGACTCCGTCGGATCAGCCGAAAGGAACAAGCTGGAGGCTGTGAAGGGCTGAAGCATTTTGACATGCGAAGATAAGAATATTTCAGAGGAGAGGCAAAGTGCTGCGATGGGCACTTATGTTACAACAAAAGAAAGAGAAGAAGACAGGCGTTGAATTCTTTAGAACGGGCTTCAGGGACTCCAGGACTTGACGCAATATTATCCGATGTTTACTCGTTGAGATAATCATTAAATCCCGAGACAGTTTGCCGAAGATACAGTTTCCAACAAGCCTAGTCTTCGTAGGCGCACGGCGTGCGTTCTGCTTTCACTTTACTATGGGTGCGATGCGAGCTATGCTCTCTCCAGCTGGAAATGGAGCGTCAACGTCATTGGGCATTTCCAGTCTTGCACACCTGGAATCGAAGGTGATATTACCCTTTGTAGCTGCTTCATCCGAACCCGCAGGCGCATCACCCTTTTTCGTGCCGATCGCTGATCTGTTGCGAGGCTTTATTGCGTCGCCGGCACTCCTCGTCGCTGTACACGATCGCCTCGTGGTTCGGCCGCTTCAGGCGCTTGTACTCCTCGATCGCCGCCCTCGTGACCTTGGTGTCGCGCAGATCAATCTGCGAGAGCACGCGGCACTGCGCGACGACCTCGAGGATCTCGTCCGATATCTTGCAGTCGCACACGTTGACGTCCTCGATGTGTGCAGCGTTGCGCAGTAGGATCGCCGCGAGGTATCCTGTCTGCAGGTACTTCACAAAGGCGAAGTCGAGCGTACGAAGGTTGCGGAACTGCGCGAGGTAGCGGCACGAATAGCCCGTGATCTCCGTCCAGGCGAGCCGGAGGACGCGGACGTTCCGCTGCGCCGTCGCGCTCGCGAAGAAAGCCTCGAGCTCGTAGTCGTTGTTCTCCGGCGAGCTGAGGTTGACGACCTCAAGCTGCGTGCACTTGCCAAGCGCCGCGGCGATCGCGGGCTCCATCGGGAAGTGGAAGTTGACACTGCGCAGCTTGTCGCGGCGGTCTTCAAGGAATTTGACAGTGTCGCTGACCTCGCTGGGCATGAGCATGCGGTCAGCGTCGCTGTCGATGACGTCGATGGACTCGAGGCGCTCAAACTGCGAGAATTTGGAGAAGTAGCGCGGGATGTGTGGCTTCTCGTTGTACACAACGAGCGTCGTCAAATTTTTGAGCGCATGGAGCATTTGGAGCATGACGTTGGTGACTTTTGTCTTCTGAAGCGTCAGGACACGGAGTGACTGGCATTTGACGATGCGCTGGATGTCAGAGAAGCGCATGGTGGAGTGCAGGATGTGGAGCTCCTCGCACGGGTGGCGGTGGAGGTTCTCGAGGCATTCGAGGCGGTGGCGGACGATGACGACGCGCTCCCACCGCGCGGCGGTATCTTCGATGGCGCGCTGCACCGTCGGCTGCGTCAGCGGGAGGCCCGCGGGGTGCACGTCGTAGATGTCGCCGACGTGGTGGATGCGCGTGCGGATGCTCTGTGGGTAGCAGGACTCGTCCCGGTCGAACTCGGCGACGTACTCGCCGCCCCACGGGCAGAGCCACTTGAAGCGCTGCTGGAACTGGCAGATGCCTGCGATGAGGCTGAGTGGCAGCGTGTACTTCGCCGCAGTGTTCGTCTCATGGAAGTGCCGAGCGGCGAGCAGGGACTGCACGAGGTTTGGGTTCGCGCGGTGGCTGCGCATGAGCTCTCGCTCGAGGAAGGAGCACTGCAGCGACGCCTTTTGCTCGAACTCGGTGTCGAGTGACTGTACGCACGGAATGCTTCGGACCATGAGGCTTCCTGCTGGCATTGATGTAGTTATCTGAAGGGAAACAAAGTGGTGTAGATCGAAAAAACATGATTTTTGCAGTCATGTTCGATAGGGTTAATAGTTTAAGAATCGATACAAATTTTTGAGAAACGAAAAAGTGCGTGATCACTGCCAATTTTTGTGGGCCAAAGCTCGAAAAACTGCTCATTGCATCTGACTCTCTCTCCCCTTCTCTGACGATCGCATAGACTTCCGCTCAAGGCTCACTGCCCTTTGCTCATGGGGTGTATTTACAAAGAAAACAACAAGAAAAAGTAAACAAATTTTCTCTAGAGAGCGACTTACAAGCATTTTAGGGACACAATGACTCGCTCGAGGCAAGAAATCGGTTCACAACACGCGAGTCATTGACGGCACAGACAAGCGATAGCTATGGCACGCTGCGGGAACACAGAGCTCTGCTCATCAGTGGTAGAATGGGAGCTTATGACTGTCACTCAGCACCTTCGCTTTCTCACGGTACTCGTCCTTGTCGCACACTGACAGTCGGCGGTACATATCGGCAATGAGTTTCCAGCGCTCAACAAAGCTCTTGTCCGGGTGTTTCTTCTTGACCTGCGCGCGAACTTCTTGCACAAAGCGCACGTACGCATTGTACGGGCCTTTGCGGTAGATGACGCGCAGCCAGCGTGCCGTCTCCGCGTCGCACCCTGCGAGTTTACTGAGCGCGGTATCGGTGATCTTCTGCCGCCTTTGCTGCGCTCTCTCTGCGATCGACTCGACGGTATTTACAGTTTTGCTTGATGACACGCGGTAGGCATCCCATCGGCCGGAGCTCATAGACTGGCAGGCCCGCTCGAGCTCGCCCTGGATTGCTCGGAGGTCAGTGTGCTTCACCTGGATGCGGATATTCGCTTGCGCTGGAAACCGGGCCTCGCGAACCCGCCGGAAGAAGCGGTTAGAGGCGCGCTGCGCCTGCCGCGGCACGAAGCAGAGAATAAAGCGCGAGAGGCGAAACATTGGCCTTCATCAAAGAGCAGCTGCGGCGGAAAAACCGTAGGACATTGGAGTGCTCGATGAGAGAGAAACTACAGGAAAATTAAGTGATTTCAGTTCTACGTAGAAAGTATGATTTGAGGAGCGTTTACACATCGTTTGGGAACACATGCCAGAATTTCAGCAGCTCGTCCCCAGTGAGCGCACAGACAGTCTGCCCGCTCGGTGATAGCGCAGCGTCAAGCACACCGAGCACCTCGCCTGCCGCCTCGGCCCCCGCATCAAATTTACCGAAGGGCGTGATCGGCGCAAACCTATCGAGCGACCACAGGTGCAGCTGCTGGAAGCAGTCTGGCCGGTACGGGAAGCCGTAGTGCGTCGTGAGAACTTCGTTGTACGGCGCGTTGAGGGCGACAGCGCTGATGGCGCGACCGGTGTCGATAGCGAGCAGGCGGTCGCTCCGCTTGATGTCCCACGTGCACAGGTAACCGTTTCGGCTGCCAGTGAGCAGCCGCTGTGGGTGCTGCCTATCCCACGCGAACGCCGTGGTGCTGCTCGCCGTGCGGAGTGATGCCACGGCGCTCTTCGAATCAATGAAATTTCCGAGGGAGCGAACGTCGAGGATCTGCACTGCCTTGTCGGGTTCAGCAGCAAAGGCTTTCCCCGATGGGAGCGTCTGCGTCTTCTGCTCGAGTGCCTTGAGCTGCGAAAGCGCCGCGTCATCGGCATCGGGGAGCGCGCTCGTACCCACGGCCACCCAGTGGTCGTTCGGGCGAGGCGCGCATGCGAGCCCTGCCAGTGCGCTATTCGTGTCACTGCAGCGGACGCTCTTTATCCACTTTCCGGCGCGTAGGTCGAGGAACGCAAGGGACCCGTCGCTCAGCCCGGCGAGAAGTGTATCGTCCATCCAGGCGTGCGATACGGTGTGTTTTTGGTGCCCTGTGCTGGGCAGCGCGTGCGCCTGCGTGATGCCACGGCCGCTCGCGTCAAAGACCGTCGTCACACCGCTTTTATCAGAGAAGACGATATGGGGGGCCTGTGGGCGCCAGGAAAGGCACGAAATGCGCTCCTGACGTGGCTGAACAGTCAAAAGATAGTGCGCCGTCGCCGTCACTGGGTCCCAGGCGTAGAGATGCTCAGTGAGGGCAATGCCTAAAATCTCTGGCGCGTTCGGGGCGTCACACCATGCAAGCTGCCTGAGGCATGGCGTCTGCTGCGCCCCAGGCGCGTCGAGAATGCGATCGACGCCGTTGGCGAACCCTGTGCTTTGCCGCGTGAGCGGCCGCTGTGGCTCGGTGAGGCGGATCACAGATGCGCGGGTGGACTGCCTTGGGAAGAACGACGGTCGGGCGCTCGACCGGCAGAACATAGAGAGCCTCGTCCGTTCCAGCCTGCTCGAGTGCTGTTGACTCGTGAGCCGCACTGCATCATCACCGAAGGTTTGTCGGTATGTTTCCATGTTTCCTTCGTTGGTATAGCTCTGTACGAGGGCTTCGAGCTGCTCTTGATTCGATTGAAACAGTGGCATCTGTGGCTTTTGCGCGCATAAATCGTCGAGCAAGCTTGACTCGAACGGCGCGCTCTTCGTGGCCGAGTTTTTTGTGTCGCAGTAGGTCATTGCCATGACCGCTCTGCGAAAGCTGGTGTCCTGTGTGTACGCTGGGGTGTCAGGGCTGGCACGGGCGTAGAAGTGTCGCCTCAGTTCGTTGTCGAGGCTCGCGTGCTCCATCGAGCCTTCGGACAGGGGCGAGTGCCTCGCGTCTCCAAAGTTGTCTGCTTCAAGGAGCGCGTCGAGCTCTGCGCATGATGGATAGGCATCGTGCTGCATTTTCAGTTCGCTACCATTTTGTTGTCAATTGAAATGCAAATGTTGCACTATAATGGCGATAATGCTACTTTATCGTACGATTTAAACTTTGAATCATGTTCAAGCCCAAAGATTTGCTACGCGGTTCAATATTCACTTTCGGATACCGTTTCGCCCGCTAAAATAAAGCATGCCATCACTGCATGATTCTGCTACTAATTTTCCACGCAAAGACCTTGCATCATGCGCTGTATGTGTGGTATGCTTCTGCTTAAAAAGCTACTGGCCTTGTGGTGCAGATGATCGTCTCGTTCTGAAACGGTGAGAAGCAGTGAATTCGCGGATTAAAGTAAAAGTCCGGAAACTTAACAAACGTCTTTTCGATGAGACCAAGCGCCGAGGTGTCGATTCCAAGGTCGTCCCGCTCTTCATAGTGGATATTCTCGAGAAACTTTTCGTCTTCCAATGGAAATACAAGCTGCAGCCTATTATCATCTGGCGCATCGCCTGCTGCACCGGTCGCACTAGGGCCAGTGGAGTTTCCATCGATAGCCGGTCCCTCCGCGGCATCTTTCGCGAGCTTTTGCTCCTTCGCCTTTTCAACCATACCCTGCAAGAGCGTCTGGTTCTTCGACGAGAAGAGCATTTTGAGAATATCGACGACGCGCGTCGCGCGGGGTGTTTCGAGGTGGTACGAACTCCACATACCAGTCATTCGGATGCCGTACTGGACGTCGAGCAGCGAGTGCGTGCGGTCTTCGATGCGCATCTCCTTCACGTGCTTCTTGTGTTCCAGGATCTCCTCGGTCTCCTTGTTCGGATCATGGATCTCTTTGAGAATTTTCAAGATCTCGGGCTCATCGGTGGCGTCAAGAACGACCTGTGGCTCATCCTCTGCAAAATCGAGAATATCTGGCAGCGTCTCTTCGATCACTTCATCAGCAAAGATATCATCTTCCAGAAAACTGAGGCGGGTAGCTGCCACTATCACGATTGCACTCCCAACGAGAAAAGCGTGGCGCATTATCTGATTTCTTTAAGTTTAGATACAAGAGATAAATAATTTCGAGTTTCAAGACATAGATAACCCTCCGATCACGCAGTTATTCGCAGCACACAAAAATCGAAAAAATGCCACTATACAAACGCTTGTATCTATCGAATTTTATCTGTGATGCTTACTGAAATCCAAGGAACTGCCTGTACTGATCCGGGAGACTGCGCAGCAGTGGTCCGAAAGTTCCATCATGATTTTGCAAGAGCGAGCGGCAGCGCTCGGGGAAGAGATCGCAGGGCTCGGCGTGAGCGTACACCACCAAGTTGTACTTGCACGACGCGAGCGTTCGGGACCCCACCGCGATAGTCTCCTCGTTGCTCTTCTCGAAGGCGTGCGGCTTATGGCCCGCCTTCTGGTGATTCTGTATGAGTGTGCACAGCGCAGCGGCCATGGCGGCCCAGAGCGCTTGGTTAGCTGTAATGTGTGGCCCGCTCACAAGCATCGCCGTCATGGCGGTGATGACGAGTGCACGGTCGTCGCGATTAACGCAGCGCTCGAGCCACGGCATCCAGACGTTGCGCAGGAGCATTTCGAGCAGCCCGCTCTGCATGCCGTCAATCTGCTGGAAAAGTATCAAAGACCCCCCTTCGCCGTGTTTCTCGAGTGCCAGCACGCATCGACTCAGCCAAATCACGAGATTCTTGATAAATTTGTTCGTCTTCGCGTTCGACAGGCGTCGGAAGAGCGACTGCAGAATTTGTTGGAGTGTCTCACGCAAGATCTCCACCGGCAGGCACTCAAGGAACGCCGAAATTAGGAAGAAGCCCTCGTGGTCGAGTGGCTTAATGGCGATCAGGTGGTCAAAATAGCTGAGCGCCTCGGGCAAGTACGCACGCGTCTGATCGATGCGGTAAAACTTGAATGCGGTGACTGTAAAAACGGTGATGGCGTGGACGTAGCGCTTGTCACTGTAAAATGATGAGCCGAGGATCGGGCCGAGCACGCTTGCCGGCGCTTCGTACGCGCCGTTCGACGCGCGAATGCACCCCGCGAGCAGCTGAAGCACGTACGGCACGAGAAACTCTGTGTTCTGTGACAAAACGGTTATGGAAAGCTGGAATACGCTCGTACTGATCTCTTCGACAGTGTGTGGGCTGAGAATCGAGCCGAGCGAGTCGATGAGGTAGTGCATGTACGTGCAGTTCGGCTCGACCTGCAGCGCTTGCTGTAGCTTCGCACTCACGAACTGTAGGACTCGCGTGTTAATTGGCTGAAGGTCACTGCCGTACACGCGGGTGATGCGGTACAGCGCCTTTGCGACGCGGTCGAGCTCTGCGGCCTCATGTTTGTGCAGCCCGTCGAGCGCAGCCGAGGCGAGCGGCGTGATCTTCTCGGCCGGGATGAAGTGCTTCATCGTGATGTGATTCATCATGAAGATCTGGTCGACGCAGTGCGCGGCGTAGATCGCGAGCACGCAGTTGTCGTGCGATATCCACTGGCTGAGCAGCGTCAGTACATCAGCGAGCGCCTGCGTCGGCAGACTGTACCGAAAGTGGCACACGAACTTGAGCGCGTCCGCCTTGAGGACAATGTGGTTCATCCCTGCGGTCGAGAGCTCTGGGAGAACGAACTGGCGGTACACAGCCTCGAGGTCGCACAGCGAGTCCTGCACGAACGTGTTGTTCAGACTCTTCTGCTCGTTGCCGGTGCTCAGTGAGAGGATGAGGCACAGCGCGGCGTCCATCTCGAGCCAATGGCGGGCCAGGTTGGAGAGCCCCTTCTGCAGGAGGGTGTGGATCGCGTTGACGATGAGCGGCCGGCCGGTCTTCTCGAGCTTGTTCGACATGAGCGCCAGCGCGAGGTTGCACGCGGAGCGCCGGCGTGTGTCTGCGTTGTTGCCCTCGATGTCTGTTCGGATATACTCGGCGTAGTCCTCTTCGATCTGCTCGATTTCGTACGATCGAGCGAGGACGTTTGGCACAATCACCTGCTCACAGAGTGTGCGCAGTGTTTCTTCGGACGAGAGCGTTTGCCAGAAGCAGCTCCGTGCGAGGGTTGTAAGGTACTCGAGGCCTGCGATCTTGATTTGGTCATCAGACGTATCACTCGTATCGCACAGCAGCTTCCAGACGATGGGAGTGAAGTGCTCCATGTACGGAGTGAACTCCTCGCTGTAGCGCCGAAGAAAGAGGTAGATGGCCTCGATGGCCGCGGCCTTGAGCGGCCGTGTCTGTTCATTCTCTGGATACTGCAGGAAAGAGTAGAAGCACTTCATCCACCGCGTGAGACTCTCTTCGACCTCAGTCGAGAAGTCAAATTGGCAGAGGTGGCAAAACACGTTCGTGCCGAGCTTAGCGATGTGAAAGGATTGACCCTGCGCCGCATTTTCGACGCCAGCGAGTACGGCGTTCGCCACAAGCTGATTGACTTTGATGAGCTCTGGGACATTCTCCGGTGTCAAGCCACTGTGCAGCTCATACTTGCTGAGCAGGGCAATGATGACCTCGAAGGCTACCTGATTCGTCTGCGGATCGTGATTATCCAGCCTTGACTTCACAAAGGGCATCGCGTCCTGCCACTGCATCGGGAAGTCATGCTCAGCGATTTTTGTGATAGAAAAGGTGAGGGCGTCCCGAATTTTCTGCTCTGCGCAGAAAATTGTTTCCAACAGTGCCGGCTTGAGCTGCTCCTTCTCCTGTGGTGCGAGCGGTGTGTCACTCTCGGGGTCCCACTGGTTCTTGATTCCGTTCTGGAGAAAAATTGCTGCTGCATGGCGAAGCCCTGATGGGATCTCTTTAGTTCGGATTATCTGAAAGAGGAAGTTGTGCAGCTGTGGTCGCTCCTGCGGTGACTCGCGTAGCTTCGTGAGCTGCGCTTCAGCACTCTTTCGTGTCGTTTCGTCAGGCGAGAGCGTACTTTGCAAAAAGCTCGCGATCTGCTCCATTACGTGTATGATCAAAGTCAATGGAAGTGAAAAGCTATGAAGGCGAATTAAATTTGCAGGAGAGATACTCCAGTGCAATTTTCAGAAACAAAAATTAATTACAGAATAGGGGACAGCAATCCTCTGATTTACCAAAAGCTTTTGTGTGTACGAATATCGATCAACAAATTGCGAAGGCCAAGCACAACTTCGACGAGGATGAGCCAGATGATGATCCATTCGAGCCAGTGACTTTTTTCGGTGTGGTATTCACCACGAAGTAGGTCGAGCGTGCCGATGTACGCATCGATGCGGCGGTGCAAAAGAGTGCGCTTGGCGCCAACTTCAAGGAACTGGACAGACTCGCGATACGCACCCAGCAGCTCCGGCACGTTGTCCGGGTTTGCTGCGACAAAAAGTTCGAAGGCTTTCTTCTCTGCTTGTAAGCCGTTCAGGTGCAACAGACGCTGGCGAAGCAAATGGCACGTAGCACTCGTTTTTTTCGCGATCTCAATGTTGACATTCTTGATTATAGTTTTCTCTCCGTTTTCAAGCTCCTTTTCAACTGCATCAAGCTTGTCGGAAATCTTGCTCAAAGTCACCATCTCCATGCATGCGAGCGAGAACGGTAGTTTAGCGATGGATTGATTCGAGTTCAGATGCAAAGTGTGCGTGCGGGAGCAGGGCCGACCTGGATCATCCTTTTGCAAGTGTGGAACGAATTCCAGTGTGACATCCTGGGGGAGTATGCATTTAGCATCAGCTTTTTTTCGGGAGACTTTCTGACTTCCTTTGACCATTGCGATGGTCTCAAGCACTTCAATTGGGTTGGACTTGTACTCAGTCCACATGAGGCCAGCGAAGCTTTCAAAATCCTTCTTGGAGCCACCCCAGCAAACATGCGCGTCTTTTGAAACAAAGTGTGTCACCATAGAGGAACTTTTTCTAGCCCCACTTCGTGTTTGGAATGTGCACACCGGAATTTTTTTGTTTTGAGTAGAAGCAATGAGCGTTGACGATATGCCTTTGGCTGAAAGTACTTCGTGCATCTTCTCGATTGAGATCGCCTTGCGAAAGCACTGGGTTGTCACGTTTACCCGGTCAGTTGCGCGCAGAAGGTAATTGAAATGGAGCATGTCAAGTATGAAATGATAAAAAAGATTTCGTGGCTACATGCTGTAGCTTCATAAGAGCAAATAAAATGAGTTAAATACAAGGACTGTACTTACTGTTGCACTTTTGCGATAAATTTTCGTGTTTTTTCAACAGTTTCTTCAACTTCCACTGCGCCACCATGATTGAATGCCTCTATGATTGGGGTGACAATGGAAGGAATGAAAGTATTCAGAACAACCGTCGCATTATGCACAAGAAAGCCGCCATCCACTGGAAAGTATAAAAGGACAGACTTGACTTTTGCTGTGCTGTCAACCTTTCCTTTGTTTTTCTTCGTTCTCTCAAGCAGAATGCCATGGGTGAAGCAGACCCCCAGCTCAGCGCTGAGAAGATCAAGCGATTCTTTCGGGAGCAAACTGACGTTAAACTGAACCGTCAAACTATACAAATAGGGTATAATCTGTTTTGTAAAGCGGAACATATTGTCTTTGCACTCTTCAGCAATTACAACGGATCCCTTCGGCTGGCAATTGACGTGGTAGTCAACTGATGACAAAAAGGCTGGATTAATGCGATCAGCCGTGAGCTTTGGGAGCAGGTAAACAGCCTGCGTAAAAATAACGGTATACTTGTCTGCATCTTTGGGATCATAAATGTTTACAAATGGGACATTGTTCTCGGCGACTTCATTTCTGAAAGATGATAAGTTGATCACTTTGTCTATCAGCGACCGCTGCGCTTCAGTGTGGTTCGGTCCAGGGTGGCATGAGAAGTAAAAAAAGCACTCACCTGATTCTAGCTTCTTGGCCGCTGTGTCGTCGATGTCCAGCGATACATCAGTGAAGATATTTGCTTTGCTTTTCAGTGGGCATGTTGTGCAGGACAGTTTCAAATCCATTTCTCTTAATAAGTGCAAAGGGCAAAAGTCATTTTCGAAGGAATATTGAATGGTGATAGCAGCTGCAAGCCTGCATCAATCGGCTAATTTTACTGTTATTAGATTCTATGCACACTTTTTCGCTGATAGTTTATGATTGCTTTGACAAGTTTCCTATTTACATCTTCCTCTTCATCAGTTGATAGCTCAAGCGGGGGTTCTCCGTCTTTTGCATGCACCCAAACATGAGTTTGATACGATGCAACGAGATTCGCAACACAGAGATGAGCGCCATAGCTTAATATTCGTTTAACTGCCTTTTGCACCTGCATTTCATCGGACTCAAATTTAAAGCCGACGACGATGGCTTGCGTTGGCAGCCAGTCACGTGCTAGTGGCTCGATGAGCTTTGGAACACGCTCAAGTTCAATCTTTAAAGTGTCTTCTCCAGCACTTTTGATTTTATGCTGTGGAAGCTTTCCGTTGGGCACGCAAAAATCTGAAACAGCAGCTGCTAATATGGCTAACACTGGACTCTTAGTAGGCAAAGCCTCACAAATCTGATGAGCACACATGCGCAGGAGCGAAAGATATTCCCACACAGTATCAAAGTGAACAGTACAGAGCCTCTCTGCTACTATACCACGATTTGAAAAAATGGACTCTGCGTGCGCATGATATTCTGTTCTTATTTCTATTCTTCCATCTTGCTCAGTAAGGCATTCTGGATGTAGGACATCTGCCCCAAAGGGCTGCAAAGACCCTGATCGACTGAGAAAAATAACATACCAGCATTCTACAAGCAGTCCTTCAGCGATTGCGCTTCCCCGCTTCCCTGTACTAATATTTGCAATGTAGCGAACAGTGTTGGCCTCAAGTGGCACAGTTGTACCTCCCGAGGTGATCAATGCAATGCCTGTTTTGCTCGAAGATGACGAGTATTTATGCAAAAAGTGTTTGACGACTGCTGTCTGGCTTTCAATATTCACATGTGGGCAACGCCGGTCGAAGTCCAATTCAGCTTCATGCATTCGATAAATGAATTAATTATTCCGACTTAAAGCGCAACGTTTACTATGTCTTGTCGTATTTTTTTTTGAAAAAATGTTGGATCACTATTCTACTTTGCAACGTACATTTCCTTCTTTCGGCTCCATGGGACGTACCTATGGTCTATCATGTGCTGAATCCGCTGCTTCATGGTGAGGAACGCAAGCAAAAAGAAGTACATCACGAGGATAGGCCAGTAGCACGGAATGTCGAAAAAATCGATAAACGTCATCAGTGTTGCGATACTGACGGCTGTGCTACCCATTTTCCACATTTTGAACTCCGGCAGCTGGCGGATAAACGGCCGGAAGTCGTCGAGCGAGTCCACTGGCGCTTCAAGTGTGTCCTCACCGTCTTCAAAGTTCGCTGCTGGTGTGAGGAAGACGAGCACCAGGTTGAGGAGGTAAATTGCTAACCCATACGCAACAATGAAAAACCCGTCTGTGTAAAACACGCGGTAGACGAAGTGAAACAGCATGACTGTGAAGAAAACCCATCGAGGCAAAACGAAAGGAATGATGCGATCGAGCACTCGCTGCACCGCTGCTTCGATGCGGGACTTGTACACGGCGACCTTTGGCTGATACAGACCGATTGAGTCAAAGTCTTCCATGAGTAAAGAATAAAAGATGTTTGAAATAAAATCGAGCATGAATGAGAATAAGGCCTTTTACTTCGCACCTGAGTGACTAATTGCTTTTATAGATCGAGACGCAAAGCTCAGCTGATCCGCACGCTACTTTACATAGTAAGAGACATGATGGTATTGACGATATCGCAGTCGTTTTCGCGGAGCGCTTTGATGGCCTTAGCGCGGGAGACCATGGCCTGTGAAACAACGAGCTCGATATCCTTCTCCTCGAGGCCCTCAGCGCTGACTTCCTCCTCATCAACCTCTTCGACCTCAGCGTTTTCCTGGGTCTCTGGCACCGTGCGGGTGAACTGCTGTGCCATTTGCTTCTGGTAGTCTTGCATATCATCGTTGACGGTTGGCTCGCCGAAGACAACGAGGGCATCAGTTCCTGGGTACTTGTAGACCTCTGGGGCGTTGATGACGAAAGAGATGGCCTTTTGCTTGCGGATAGTGACCTTGACGATTTCTGGCTCTGGCTTCAGACCCATCTTGCCCATCACCTTAGCGTACTGTCGTCTGTTTGGGGCGCGGCGCATGGCAGCCTCTGCTGCAGCGATCTGCTCAGGGGTCGGCATCATTGGAGCATCGACGGTCTGCTCGGTGGTGTGATCGTCAGACATTGGAATGAAGAAAGGATTAATAGAAAAAGATACGAAGCTGTGTATGACAACAACTGACAGCTCTTTCATGAAAAGCATCCTTGATGATACAAAAGTCAGAGTGGAACTACAATCACCTTGTTCGAAGCGCATGTTGGCCTCACTTTGGCGATTGTATTTCCTCCTCAGTCAAAGATTCCATCATCATGGAAAAAATCTTTTCTCCAACATTACGCTTCGGCGGGGGAACTTCAGCAGTAGGCACAATGGGTACTACGTCAGGAGCTTTTGCTGGCGGCTCTTCGATCACATCATCGAATTGTACCTGTCGGCGCTCGCGTTGGCGTGGTACCACATCTTCTTCCTCGGGCCACGGTGGAGCGTCCTCAGGCCGCAGGCTGGTAAAAATGTTGGGATGAAAGGGGTCGTACTCTACCATTCGACGTGTCAGACACAAGAGAAAAGTAAGTCATGATCATGAGATACTAAAATATGCGACCTACACGCACATTTCTATGCCGCCTGCGCTGCAGTTGAGTCCGTGAACGCTGAAACTGCTTGCTGCTTAAAAATATGCACAATTTGCTCTGAGTCTGTGCTATCAGCCGGCGCTTTGTCGTCTCGTTCGCGGATGAAGCGCGGGAACCGCAGCGCGATACCCTTGCCCTCAACAACGCGATCAAAGCCGGCGTAGTGCCGTGGGCTTACACTTAAATCCGCAGCTCGCACCTCCCAGACTTTGGTTGGTCGAAGCCAAACATCTGGTACATCTTTTGTGTCGTAGCGGTAAAACGGCAAAGGGTCGTCTTGTACGATGTCCTGGAGTGAGGCACTCAGCGCTTCGAGCTGGTCATCAGAAAAACCTGTCCCAAGCTTACAGATAGACTGGAAAGTTTCAGTTTCTTTGTCAAAGCACGCGAGGAGAAAGCCCCCGTACACGCCCGTGCGCTTCCCTTTTCCGTGATAGGCGCCGATCGGGACGAGGTCCATTGTGTCAACAAGGCCCTCCATGTAATCCTTTTTGAGCTTGAGCCACGAAAAGCTTCGCTTGCATGGGATATACCCAGCCTCGTCATCGAGCAGCTTGACAATGAGCCCCTCAGTGCCGAAGGCTAGCGCTCTTTGGAAGAACGCGTCAATCTCAGTCGTGTCGTTGCTATCGAGATACTCAACAAACTTCCATTTTGATGGGACCTCGCGGAAGAGACCGCTGCCAAAAAGCTTTGCGCGCCGCTGCCGTAAAGACTCATCGAGCAGTGACATGCCGTTAAGATAGATGATGTCGAAGAGAACAACACACACCGGGATCTTGACCTGGTCTAAGCGAACGTCCTTGCGACCCCTGTGCTGGAGGTACTGGAAGCTTTGAATTTTTCCGCTCACTGGATCGATTGCCACGACTTCGGCATCGAGAATGCAAGACTCAACCGAAGAGTCGATGCACTCGTTGATGGCAGCTATGATGTCTGGATACTTCGTCGTGTTGTTTTCAGAGTTTCGACTGTAGATCTTGACCTTCACTTTGCCATCTTGGGGTGTTCGCACAAAGTGGATCTGCGCCCGTTCACCATCGTACTTGTACTCGCAAGACATTTTTTGCTCGCCGATACGATTAAAAATGCCTTGTACACCATTCTCTGGACTGGCAAGCATGGGCTTGATCGCTACAAACGGAAGTATTGAAAGAGATCCATCAGTCAGCGCCTTGAGACCATCGCGCAGAAGGAGCGGAACCATGTGTGTCAGCGAGGGAACGCGATGGTAGGCATTTTGCACCCGCTCGCTCACTGTGCTCAGATCACCTTGGAGGCGCTCAGGCGGCCATTTCTGAAAGGCTGGGTTCTCCTCGAAAAAAAGTGCGTAAGCGAATGCTGCAAGAACAGACTGCTCTGCCATCCCGATTCGCATTTTTCCCTGTAGCGCGCGCACAATAAAGTTCGACTCAATACCAACTGAGCGCTGCAAAAGGCGTGTGATACTATCCTGCCGCTGCTTCTGGGCGTCTTTGCCACTCTTTATCGCAATGTCATAAAAAGTTGAAAAGACCTGCCGGAGTGTCAGTGGTTTCGACTTGCACAAGGTCACGAGCCCCTTTTTCGCGAACTGCGCCACCTCAGCAAGGTCACCACTTTTCTTATACTGGTCCTTCACATTGTTCGTGCTCTGGCAGCAACCCTCAGCAATAGATTTAACGAGAATGGCGTCACCAACACCAAGCTCAATACCCTCTTGATCAGGCGCGACTTTATTGAGTGTGAGGTACATTGCGGGAAGTAGGTCCGCTGGCTCAGCACGTAGAATAGCGTGAAATGTGTACGCAAGCTTTCGAATGCACTCGAGGCGGGCACTGTGGTTGGAGATGTACAAGAATGCTTTGCAGAGGAAGCTGTATGGGATATGCTCACTCACTGTGTCGCTAAGTGAATCATCGAGAGGCTCGCTCAAAATAAGATTCGCCATCTTGCATGACGTCTGGCTCGGCTGACTTTTGAGAACTTCAAGTTCCTGTGTTTCTGTGTCACTCATTGTTTGGACGAAAGAAACGGGCGAATAATTGTTATAAATGCAAAGGTTTTTCAAGTCTACAGAGTTACTACAGGCAACAACAGTCGCCCTTCTTATTTACATGTACATAAAGAATGCGTTTATACACGCCGCATCCGCTTCAAATGACGGTTTTACGCACGTTGTGAAAACACGCGTTTCGCAGCGAGCCGTTGCCTTTTGCGCTCATTGAACCCCGCAAACAGCATAAGAATGTTCGACACACCAAATGATATCGCAAGCACCACTTTATCTGCCTTGGACCATGTTGAAGAGAAAACATGATTGCTTGCTGTCATTGTCCGTGAACTCTACGTACTTTCATTCATTTCAGCTATATCCCATCCTAGAAGAATGTTTACTTATGTTTGAAGTCAAAACTCTACGAATATAGATACATTGTTACGTGGTGGCGCTAGACTCGGCAAGCTTTTGTGGGTTGAACACGATCGGATAGAAATTTCCGGACAACGGCTCGTTTCCACGCATGACGTACGTCCCCCTGAATAGAGGCCCAGTCGCCGTCGCACACGTTCCTTGCGCACAATAATGCACAACTGCCGATCGGCGCCAGTCCTTCGAGACGTTCGGGTATGAGCCATGCAGCAAAAGTGGATGAATGAACAAGGCGTGGCCAATTTTGACCTCTGGACAAATAAAGTTTTGCTCGAATTTTTGCTTCTCAGTCGGCTCAAGGGCACCAAGAATGGCTTCCATTTGAACCTTTGGGTCAGGATCTGGGCTCACTGTCATAGGGATGAGATTCTTCGCATCACGCCATTTATGCGAACCAGTAATAAGACACAGGCCACCATTTTCTCTTGTTTGGTCATCAAGCGCAATGTGGACAGATAAATGCTGCAGGGGATATGTGTTCTGCCATTGCGAACCATTTTGGTGCCAGACGACGCAGCTTCCCTTATTCGGGGGCTTGCAAAACATTTCATCGTGGAGAAATTGCACGGCTCTATTACCCAGGAGCTGTGATGCAGGAGCAGTAATAGTAGGGAAGTACAAGAGGTCGTGCATAGACCGCAGAATGCGCCAATGTCCAGTGCTGTAGAAGATTTGATTATCTGCTAGAGGGTTGATGTCAGTGTGGTTGTAAAGAAGATTTTTGTTTGGTAAATCTTCTCTGCCGTCATATGCTACTAAGTGATTGACATCTGCGTGAAGCATCTCAAGTTGTGATCTAGATAAAATTTTGCGAGGCGTAACGATCCATCCTTGCTCGTCGAATTGGGCAAGCATGTCTTCCGGAAGGGCAAATTTGATGTATTCGTCTATTGTAGCTGGCATGTTACCAAAGAGAAATCCGACTGGTCCGTTATGCTCTTTGAGATCTTTCTGTATGCGACCACGCTTCCACATGGGGGTAACACCTATTTGATGCAAAGCCTGAAAGCATCGTAGAGTCTTTTGTATCATTTTAGGGTAAGCATGCGTTTTGATGAAAGATAGCGTATTTCTAACACGATGAATTGAAGAAAGAGTCATTCTTTCTTCATCAGAATGAAGGTCAAACTGTCAAATCTTTAATTAAGTTATGATTAGGCTGAATTAGTAGCCAATCCACAGTAGTTGCTTGAAGCTTTTGTACTCATTCTGTTCATTGTAATTAATAGAAATGGTTGACCTGAAAAGAACCTCAAAGTCAACAATGATTCCTAGAGGAGAGTTCGCAAAGCGTAGGGAGAGTCTCACTATTTCTAATAACCAAAATTTCAATGCCATATGACGACGTGGCTTAGTGATGCCCACCCATATTACTCATGTAGCTCTTTAGAAAGAGCACTATCTGTTCTTGTGTCCACTGTGCTGAGTTTCTGTAAGACTCCGTGCTGCAGTGTTTTGCCTTTCGAATAATCTCACCGATACGAGGATCGTTGATGAAAGTATGAATAGCACGTAGGAGATCCCCACGGTAATAATCCTTGAAGACATTCAGAATATCGCCAAGGACTTGAACGCACAGATCTCTTGGCTGTTCACCAATACCCTCGATTGAGCCGAAGTAACCAATGAACTCGGTCATGTGCATAACGTACGGGGCGAGTATATCGCGTTCGTGCGAGGATCCTTGAATGAACCCTGTAAAGCACTCGCATACGCTCTGTACGAGATCTTCACGAAGATCAAGCATGTCAAGGTTATCGCTATCGACCGTTTTCACGTATGCACCAGCACTCTCGATGACCGGGAATACAGCGGCAAAGTACTTTTCGAAGCGGGCGCCGATCTGTAGCGCGATGTCTCCCATGCTTGTCAATGCCAGTATCTTTGTGTTCATCGGCGCTTCTGCGTTCTGCATGAATTCAAGCATTGCTGCCATCATTGTGTCGCAAAATTCCGTGGAAAGTGAGTTCTCTAGTGCAAAGCAAAGATCGGATACTGTCGACATGGAGTGTCTGATAATTACATCTTCATGAATGCATTTGAGTGCAGCTGTGAGGTGCCGCGCCGTTTCGTTCAAGCACGGGACAAACGATGCTTTCATAGCTGTCGCAAGGGGGCCAATCGCCAGGAAGGGCTCGTGCATGAGGGCACCAGGCAATGACAAGATGCTGAACAGCGCACTAGCGATGTTCTGAGCTTCTTCAGGGCGAAGCTCTCTGGAAAGCTTACTGCAAATATTCTGTATCGTACCGCAAAGGAGTGCAAGCATGCGAATGGCGCCGTCCCGCGTGGCATCATCAATATTCTGTCTCGAGTACAGCTCAATGTTGTCTTTGACGCGCATTAGAAGCTCTGGGATCAGATGATGAACTTTAGGTAGAACATCGCTCGCCGCGCACGTGATGAGTGAACTGAGTGTTTCTTGTGCTGCCATGCTGAGTCCGTGCTCATCATTATTTTTCGTGTCGATACAGACCAGAAGAACTTGTATGAGCGCATCAAAATACTTTGAGAAGGGATTGCTCGCCTGTGCTGCATCAATGGCACGCTCATTGAGCTCGCAGCAGAGATTATGGATAACGGTACATGCCTTGTTTCCGATTCGGCCACCTTCCTGCATGCGCCGAGCTGCAATTTCGATCGTTTGGTCGAAGAACGTGTTCACAATGATCTCTGGATGGAAATTGGCCACTCTGCCGAGGCACCAGATGCTGCTTTCGCGTACTCGCTTGTGATGCGTTTGCTCAGTAAAGTTGAGGAGGGCTGGGTACGCTTGCATCAGGATATTTCCTATGTCTGCGCTTGCTGGGCCGTCGAGAATACCACCGAAGGCCGTGATAGCCGCGTCCTTCTTACGCCAGTCCGCGTCATTGATGTTTGAAGTGATGAACTGTACGACATGCTGCAGGATAACGCCCTTCAGTGCCTGTGCGTAGGCCTGTAAGCAAACACCACCAGCAGCGCAGATGTCCCACTCATCGTCTTCGCGATCTTCATCCTGCTCGATGAGCGCGTTCAGGCAGTAGGGCAAAACACGCTGGGCAGTCGCTTGCGCGTACTTCTGGTTCTGCGCGCCTTCTCCAGCGTCCTCGAGATCGACTTCGACCTCGCATACCGTTGACCAGAACATCAGCCCCTGGAGCGCCTGCTGCTCATCGCCAGATTGAATGGCTTGTAGGGTCACATTCAGCATAACATCCATATACGGGCCGATGATAGAGTAGTACTCGTAGGCGACGCGTGTGAGGCACTCGAGCGCCTTGTTGATAATTCTCGACTCCTTACCCATGCAGTTCTGGAAGATGGACTTCATGATGAAATCACGCTGATCAGCAATCTCCATGTTCTTGTGAATGAAGGAAATAGACCCGCACAGCGCGTTGGTTGCCTGGTAGCTGATCTCGGTATCTTGATTCTGCATGCCAGTTATGACCGCCTCAAGAATGCGCGCGCTGTGGCTTTGCAGGTACGCCTCGAGGGCTCCGCAATTCAGACTCTCTTCGCATACGTAGCCGAGCGTGGTGATAGCAGCCTCCTGAAATTTCTCAGTCTGACAAGCGGTGTAAAGGCTCTCGACGAGGTCCACCCACTGCTTTGCTGGAAGCTCTATGCGGGCCAAGTTTGCAACCACGAGAGCTGCGATATGACGTACAGGGCGCACGCTCGACCCGAGTGTGCTCAAAAGCTCAGTTCGAATGGTTTGCTTCAGGTCAGCACTGACGCTCGCCCATCGGGCCTCGAGCGTGCGCTTATTATCCTCGTCTCGCGCCTGGAATGCGACAGTGTTCTTGAGGAGGATTAGCGCTTGCTGGCGTGGGCCGGCTCCGATCGACTCGTCTCGTACGACATATATAAGCTCCATAAGAAACGTTCCAATATTGGCATCTCGTGCCTTGTAGATGACGTCCTCCGCGCTGCGGCGAACCTGTGCGTCCTGGCTGCTGAGATTCGCGAGTAAATCGACAACACGTGACATTATCTAAGTAATTATAACGTTTCAAGCGCAATAGGAAGTAATGTAGGGGCATATCCAACAATTTTTTCGCATTAAACACTATTCACACATCATTCGCAGATACATTCTGGCGGAAGTCTTGGCGGCACAGCGGACATCCCATGTCACTGCGGACTCGGCGCCTGAGGCCTTCCTCGAACTCATATGAGCACTTGGTACACATCCACCAAATTAGTCTGTCCTCTGTTTCGTTGACATCTGATTGTCTCAGATCACCGTTTCGGAGTGGGTGCCACTCTTTAGCTATATCTGGGTATACCTTCACCCAATTTCCATGCTTTGGAAAACAGCGAGGACATGCAGCGCCTGAGCAGCGCTGTTTCGCAGAAGATTCGAACTCAAAGGTACACTGTGCACATATCCACCTGATTTTTTCTATTGACTGGACATCAAGGTGCCTTGGGTGGCGATACATAGGATTTTTCAAGGGAGCCCATTCCTTTGCAATGTTTGGATGCTCCTTCTCCAAACTCGTGAACCTAGCTTTCACGCAATGTGGGCATTCATTATCAAGAAAGACGCGCTCAATGACTGACTTTCGATGCTGCTTTGCGCAATCAGCGCATTTCCAGTTCACAATGTGTCCACTGTCTATTTCGAGCTCGTCTAATTCAACACCTTGATTTTTGGCTGTGAATAGCTCGAGGAACAAGTCATGGTATTTATCTTTTAGCAAGTTCTTCTTAGGCGACGAAGTGTTCTTCACAGCGGCTTCCGTTTCGCTGCCACCCTCTACCTCAGGAAGATCTGCGGCATCGACGTCTACGTCTACGTCCGCATCCTCATCATCATCAATCTCTTCTTCTTCCCCGTTCTCCCTCGTTCTCTCTGCATCGAGCTCGATGCCCTTCGGAACAGGACTGACATCTTCCTCGTTAGCGATACCTCCTACGCCCTCAGCGAAGGGCAATTCAGTACCTTCTGGAATATCTACGTCTACTTCAAACTCATCCATAGCAACAGTTTCTTTTCCCGCATACAATCTGTGCGAGAAAACAAGCCCAAACTTCTGCGTCGGTAGGCAATGCGCCCTCAGTGCATTGATCCTTCGAGCATTTGCTCGAATCAGGAACCGCGTAAGAAAACGCATTTGATAAGTCAAGCAATACAAATGAGCTGTACATAGGAGCAAGATTCTGACTAGAGCTCAATGTTTTACCAAAGATGCTTACTTCCCAATTTTCCGTCTAATTTCCTTTATTTGTGCCTTCTTGGCTTCCTTCTTCAGTTGGCTACGGATGTCAGAAGCATTGATAGTGATCCCTTGGAATGCTTTCTTGATTTCTTCCACTGTTGGGCGCGGCTTGATAGCTTCTATGCTCGCTGCACGTAAGGGCTCCGTACTAGTCCGCACATCGTTCGTTTCTTTATCAGAAATTTCTTCTTCGCAATCATCTTCTTCTTCTTCCGCCTCATGCGAGTCTTTGTCTTCGCTTTCTGAGCTATCGTGGAGGGTCCATTCTCCGCCCTCGCCTTCGACGAGACTTCGGAATTCTTTCTCGTGCTCTTGACGCCAGTCACCCTTCATGACTACATCGTAGAGATTGCCAGTTTGTTGGATTTCACTAAGCTTCGGCTTTCGATCGAAAGTCAGGCCGTAGCGGCGCTCGAAATACGTATGCACGCATTGTACGTCACGGTCAAAGTAAGCTTCTGCGTTTGGGTGGCTTGTCGAGACCATTTGCGGGAAATCAATCAGCACAACCTCCTCCTTCTCTACTGTCACAAGCAAATTGAATTCATTGAAGTCGCAATGGATAAGCGATGCCTCAGCAAGCTGCACAATGATATCCATGCATTCGTGAAAGGTTTTATTTGGGTCGCGAAGTGTCTTCATATTGCAGAGGACAACACCTTCGATGCACTCCATCACGATGGCGTGACGGTTGTGGTCGATCGGTTTCGGCACCCGAAAGCCTTCGTTGTATAGTGCTCGCATGAACGAAAACTCACGGAGCGCAGCGAGTCTGCTGAGGTAAAACCAGCTTGCACCACCCCTTTTCCCCTTCTTGACGTAGCTTCGATTTCGAGTGACGCTGCGAAACGAACGACGGCCAAGGCGCTCAAGTTTGACGATAAGCATGTTATTATCAATATCTGATGCCAGGTACACGTCGCTTTCTTTACCGCACGCGACCGCATTGCCGAAGCCAAAGAGAACTGAGCGCTGGGCAAAGGTGTGTAGAGCGAGGTAGTCGTACCCACTATACTTGAGCGAATACCCATCGTACAAGCTCCGGTCGTGACGAATCAAAGTGTAACGTAGGAGCTGACGAAGTCTCTTTTCGACGCCCCCACGTGGAAGGTTGGCCACTTTCTCAATGAGGGATGCGGGCACGATGTCATGGTTGCGCATACAGAGCTCGAGCGCTGTGAGCGCTCGAAAGTCCTCTTCGCTGAGATATCGCAAGAGCGATGCATTCAGCTTTACCATAAATCAAAAGAATACATAGCAAAATACATGCAACTTAACAAGCAAGAAAAGCTCAGACTTGGGTCAGAACCTATTGCGTTTTCTCAAGAATTTCACGGCATATTTGTTTTGCTGGGAATACGAAGCGCTTTGATGAAAGATCCCTACGGCTCAATGATGAAAATATTCTCTGGAAATCTCGAATGCCTGCGCTGATAATGCACTTTTCTTTCGCGAGGGCTTCACAGAAAGAAGCTTGGTGGTTGCCCTGCAGAGCCTCGTTTGGGATGCATATGATCGGGATGTTCTCATCCGATGCATCGAGGACTGTGCCTACACCGCCATGGCTTATGATGAGACTTGCTTGAGAGAAAATATCCCCAGGACCTCGAGTGTAATATCGGATGTGATGGCTTGTTCTCGGTAAGTAAGCTCCATTACCAATTTGGAAGAACACCTCGTCTATTCCAAAGTTTTTTCTAAGCGACTCTATGAACCAGTCTGTATCACACGCTCTGATAAGCGCATCAAAATTTGTTGTTCCAACCGTTACCAGTGCGTATGTACTCCTGGCACATCCACGAAAGTTATAGTTGCAAGCATTGCCAATGTGCCGAGCGTGTATCGCTCGTGGATAATTTTCCAACAAGCATGGCCAATGAACAATGAATTTATCAGCAATTGGGTATACAACTTTTCCGCTAATCGAAAGCTTGTCAACACAGGTCAAACTTTCTACATACACAATAGAAGCTCGATGTATGTGAACAAAAGCAAGAAAATAGGCTGCAAAGGCGATGGGAACGCACAGCCCAGGGCCATTCATAAGTATGCGCTTTGGCCTAATACAGATTATCAGCACTATTGCGAACAGAAAGCTAATAATCGCGGGAATGACAGCAAATATGAATGACTGACCCACTTTACGTACCTTCGGAATGCGGAAAATGCGTGGAACTGTTTGAAGATGCGCTCGTTCTCCCACTATTAAGTATCGCACTCGGTTCATCATATGTCGAAATGACTGCATGAAAAATTCCATAGAAAGCCAGTCATACTCCATAAAGTCAGAATTTACTGTATCGGGGTCTGTTTCTTTCATAAGTCGGGCACTCGTTGAATCCGTCGATGCAATGAAATAGAATATAGCCTCATCGCTTGACCTTTTCATTTCCCTAACTATCTTCAGCATCTCTGTTGTGTGGCCGCCAGAGCCAATGATAGCAAAGGAGCTCATTCAGAGTTGATCATTGTTTGTCATAATGAAAAACATATCAAAAAATGGGTTAAATGCATATCATGCAGCCTCATTGCAACAGAGACCAGTGGCAATTGAGTTATTTCTTCTTTTTCTTGCCTTGCATTGCGAGTGCTTTGTGATGGTCGACCGTCTTCATCGCATGCTCCTGCTGTTGCAGCTCATGCAAGATTTTCTTGTATGCCACTGCGGATTCCTCAGCCTTTTGAGCTGCTCGCTCATTGATCGCTTGTACATCGCCCTCCTTAGTATGCCGTTGCTGCGCTCGAGAAAGCTTACGCTTCTTCAGTCGTCGGCGATTTTCTCGGGTATTATCAATAACATGTGCAGTAAAATCGTCGATGTCATTCTCCGCACCAAACTCAGATGATTTGGCATGGTATCCTTCACATCGTGCTGCAAGCTTTTCAATACACTGAGGGGAGTCTCTATTATTCAAAAGCTGGATGATGCTTCGCATATTCTCAGATCGTCCACGTTCATACTCTTCCCTTTCCGCCTCGTTTGCCTTTTGAAGTGTGCTCATAAGTCTCACAATAGAATCACTTGTTGACGCTGTTCCAAATTCAGCATATTGGCGGAAGAATAGATCTACAAGGCCGAAAAAATGCTTCGGCTCGGCGAGTGAAAATCTGGAGAAAAGCAACGTCCTTGGCTCCAAGTAGTTCGCATAATTTCGAAATGTCTGCTCAAAATTATCTTTGAATTTTTCGTAGTCCTCCTCATCATATCGAAACACGCGATACTTGCTTACATCCCACGCCAGCTTTTCATTCTGACGAATGACTATGCAGAATAGAAGGCAGATTTTGATGATATACAGAAGGACCACGAGATCTTCATCCCTTGAACGCACGCCACGCAAGATGACGCGCATCAGTTTGGCCAGTTGCGATGTCATTGAATCCAATGCTGTGAGGCTGAGCACTGTGCAGTCTCGCACAAAATCCGGTTGTTCTATTGAAATTTCCTGCAAAGCAAGAAGTAACGTGATCGATACACATCCTGGCAAGCATACTCGGCATGCACTCGCTATGTCAGCGAGTGCTGGATCTTTCTTCAGCAATGAGGAGAGGCGTATTTTCTCTTTAGCTTGCTGTATATAGTGTGTACGGAGATGTGATACTACGCTTCCCTTGTAGTCCTTTGCCAGGCCTACTAGAACTTGCGAAACAATTTTCCTGTATGCATTCAAATCACTCGATACAGAATGCTGCTCACCTGCAGTATTCAAGACACCATTCCTTTCAGCGAAATCAACAAAAAAAGCAGCATCCGTAAGTGCGAGGAACTGACTGACGTTATCATTTGTACTCTCGTGCAGAGCTGTGCCATTTGCAAAAAGCTCTTGAATTTGGATGCCATTCTTAACATGTGATTCAGATGAAATCACAGCTTCAGTGTTGTATGCAGAATCAGACTTTGAGCTCATTTAAACTCATCCTCAAAAAACAAAGTGCGGTAAAAATGTTGGGGTTTCTACCGAACAAAAGCTTCATTTCGCGAAGATTACTCCTCAAATTGTGTAAAGAATCGGTATATGCCCCGAGCTGAAATACATGAACGTCAGTGACAAGCTACCAACGTAAACACAGAGCTCAATACTCGTCATAGTTCCACTGAGCGCTATATACGAGGTTCCTATTGCAATAGCAATAGTTCCCGCATTCAAAAATGAGAAGAGCGCTCCCCATATGGTGTACAGAATGGGCACTATTAGCCAGCGTGCGTCTTCATAAATACGTCTGCGAATGTAAAGGAAGCCTGCCAGAAGATATATGAAAGAGCACACTGCCACCGAATATCCAGTTATTTGAAACCAAACAGACCAAAAGTTCCCAATGCCCCAGCCTTCATGCTCAGCGCCATGAAGTGGTTCGGATGTCATGTGTACAATGCTCGTTTTGGGCTAGGCTATTTCATTGGTTCATCAAGTTTCGTAGGAATATAAAGGAACAGTATCTTAGCAATGATACGAGACAATATTGAACAAAATTTATCATTATGCGAGAGTATTTTCGTAGCGCTGTAATGGCGATAACGCCCTATTGCGTGTGATACGGTACGTCGGCTCTTCATCGGCTGCCTCTGGGACATCGGTTTCAGCTTTTGGAAGCCCTTGAATATTCAGTAGCAAGTTGGATTCGTAAATTCCCTGCGGGGCTAATGCCTCGACAAGCATCGGTACATTCTTCTGATCTATAAGGCCCCATCCTATGTGCTTTTCTAAGCCAGGGGAATCTGCCTCATTACCTGAACCCGAGCTTTCTTCGTCAAGCACGATAGATGGCCGCTGCACTGGCTGATCTGTTTTTCTTTGTTTTGATCGATCCCATGCAAGAGAATTTTCTAAAGACTGGACAAAAATTCTGCCGTCTGTCGGAACTCGCCAGTACAGCCGGTGATATCGATCCATGCCGAGAGGTCTGAGGGAAACCATTGCCTCTTGTTCGTAGTTCTGAGCCACTTCATCAACTTTGGAGCTCATACGCTTTGATTTCGATGAGCTGATAGGAAAGTAGAAATCGTTTGTTTTGAAAACTGCATCGAAGATGTAGTCGTGAAAACTACTTTGTCTCAGTGCCAGAGTGTACAAAAGATCATATAGATCTACACGCTCTTGGAGCGAAAGCCGTGACCACTGGATCTCTTGACCAAAGATTGACATTGCCCGAGAAAGATTCTGAACTTTCGCGCAGATAGATTGCAATGCATCTTCATCAGATATTGATTTCACTCGTGTATCTTCAGAGCCGATATCTATGTTCTGTGCATCAGAAAATGGTCTCATCTGCAAAATACATGATGCACACTTCCATGCAGCTTCAGGAATAGCACGCATTTCAAGGCACTTTGAGTGAAACGTCTTCTGGCATAAACAGCATGCAAGGTTGATGTTACCAGATGTTTCTTTACAGACAGCGCATGAAGCACCTTTGATATCCTGAGATGTACTCTTTGCACTAAGGCGCTTTTTAAGGAATGTGATTGCCTCCCCAATAATACTTCTTCGTACGGTCACGCGAAAAAATCCATATCTATCTGATTGCGATGACAATTTGTGGCCTAGTTGGTGCAGAAAGCTCTTAATAGATTCCGATACTATGCTTGTTTCGCTCGGCTCTGCGATGGCCTGAGCAAATAAGTTAAGGTCCATCCTTGAAAGCTTAAATTGTTTTGGAAAGCTGTTGAGAAAAAGCCAGACTTTTAGAACCGTCTCAAACGAGCGAGAGGGGATCGGGAAGTCTTTCATTGAAAAATCAACTTCTGGTAGGGGAAGAATGTCTGGGATGGAATCTTCTGGAACTTTTTCGAGCAAAAGTGGCTCTTCTTCAATAGATACTTCATTTTGAGCTCTGCTTTCTTTTAATTTTTCACGGGCAATAATTTTGAAGAGCTTTTTCATTTCATCGTTTTCAATTGAGCGCTTGACTCGATACTTGTTGCTAGGGAGGATCTTGCTTTGTTGCGTGCATATGGTCCCTGAAATATTTCGGAACAAGTGGTATGGCATAACTGAGTTCAGATCGTTATTATCAAAAGAGTTTTCACATTCTTCATAGCTTTTGAGTAAATTTGCAAGGCCGCTGGTGAGTTCTGAAGAACTAAGCTCTGTATCGGTTTCACTCGTTAAACAGCGGACAGAGTATGGAATGTTTGTATGGGACTTAGCCTGATCTTCACTGAACCCAATGTTCGATAAAGAAACTAGAGTCTTTTCGGTGAGCGGTACGTCTTTGATAAACGTAAGCTTGATAGGAGTATTTTGCCACTTTAATCGATGCATAGCTATACAATGCAAACCTTCGTCACTAAATTTGATGCAATCTTCATAAGTAAACGATTTTGAGGATAAGAACGCAGCTACCATTTTCCTCATAAGAGCATCTGATCCCTCGAGAGTCTCGAAGGCACGTTCGACTGTTTGGTAGAAATTCATATATGAAGGAAGTATTCTAGTTTTCATAGTGGGCTTATAGATGCAACAAATTAATCGCAGTGAGCTCAGGATAGATAAGCCTTCATAGTTTGTTTCTTGGAACACAGATACATCATACGCAAGCGAGCTTATCTCTCCTATGCTTATACGAAGTGCGAGAATTTCTTCATCAGTGTTAGCAATGTCATACTGAAGCTTTACGTTAAAGCTTTCAAGAATTTCTTTCACGAGCAGGAAGTTCGAATCTGTGAAGCATACCGATGTCTGCAGTACAAGCAGCAAAATGCGAATGATAGTAGCAATATAAATGTTTATGAATTCTTCATACGGAAGTTGCTCATGAATTTTCAAAAACTTGCCCATGATCTCTCGCAAATAGAAAATAATCACGTGATCACTCTGTACTTCGGCAGGGTTCGTATGTTTGATACTACGAAGGTAATCATTTAAAAGATCGCATATATCCTGATGTACTTTTTGAACTGCAGCTCCACGCTCCATTTCAGATTAAAAAGACTATGCAGCAATTGAAAGAAATGTGCGAAAAGGGCAAATCACAGTTCTACATAACCAGAGCATGCGACACTCGATCTTACACAGATATTCGCTAATATTTTTTACGAGGTGTAAATCATTGTGCGCGTATATCAGGGGTTCCTAAAACTGGGTGATTCACCCAGTTTGGGTGAAAATCGAAAGCAAAGGGCCGCTTACTTGTATGTCGCGGGTGAAATTGAAAAGTTTCACCCAGCAAAGTACTATTAATATCCATGAAAGTTGCTAAGCGGTCCTTTGATTGTGAAAGCAAACGAAGATTTCGGGTGAAAAGGAAAGATTTCACCGGAAAGTTGGGCGAAACGTAGAAAATTCGTAGAACCCCAGGCGTATATCGAATGAGGCTCTCAAGACACGCGGAATATTTTACACCACATTTTCACGAATTTACTTAATTAAGATGACATTAACGTGATAATTTTACAGGGAACACTATCGCAAGAGCATCTTCGAATTCGCTTAGTCACTCGAGTGGTAAACGTAGCAATTGAGTTTATATTTACACCTTGGAATAAATTTTTTAAGAATACTTTACCCTACACATGTTCAGAGGGCTTAAATTTTTTGCTACTGGCAGAGATGATGAGCTTCGCTCATCTCTTAGCATGATCGAAAGTCAGGGTGGAAAGGTTATCAATTTCAGTGAAAGTGAGCATGTTCTTGCAAGAAGTATCTATGCTACAATTGTTGGAACAATAGGATGCAATGCTAGTAAAATAGCTTATGCCGTAGAAAAGGGTATCCCAATTATACAGAGCTCTTGGGTAAGAGAGTGCATTGGTGCAGGTTATCTACTAAAATTTGATGGGCACGAGTATAGTAAAATAGGTGCATCTCCATGTGCCTTGCAGAGCTCTTTCGGATTGAGCCCGAGCGATATGGATGTGTATCGAAGCCCACGAAGATCCTATACTCCACAAGAAGACCCAAGTACAAATTTTTTATCAAGGACTGATGCAAGATCACGAGTTCATCCATCATCAAGATTAAAGGCCCTTTCTTCACAAAAAAAAAGAGAAGAAAGGGTCCCAGATGTTTACAGCGGAACGGATTGGGCCTCATCTCTAAGACAGAGCGGTAGGCCTTCACCTTCAAAATCAGGAAAAGGAAGGGACAAGGCGGGTCTTGAAACGCGGGTTGACGGCCCTAGAAGGCTTTTTCCTACACCGTGGAAACCAGCAGGTAAAGCCTCAGTGCACGATCAAGGGTCTGTATCCCCACACAGTAGTAACTTCACATACTCGAATGTCAGTGTAACAGATTCTCGAAGGCCGCCACTTGTTTCCCCTCAGAATAGCTGTAAAACACCCGATGCAGGTAGATCAGATGCACGCTATGACAGAAGCTATAATGGACTTAGCATTTTTGACACAATTAAAGGGCCATCATACACTGCAAGATTTAAAGACGACGATACGCTCGAAAAAATGGATAATTTAGCAATAACTGATTTATCAGGTGGACAAAAAAAGAAACACGAGGGGCATTCCACTCCTAAAAACTATACTCATAGCAGAAATGGTCGCCATTTAGACAAGACATCTGGTGTCAAAGGATTTACAGGAGATAATGCTCTTTTAGGAGAGATCGTCCGAAGCCATCCTGATGCTGCGCACTTAGACAAAGATCTTGTTGATCAAATTTTGCAGCAGATTGTTCATTTCAATGATCCAAGCAGCTCATCGAAAGTCTCTTTTCAAGATATAAGTGGCCTTGATAATTGTAAGCAGGCCATCACTGAAGCGATTATTTTGCCATGTCATCGTCCTGAATTATTCACGGGATTACGTCGTCCAAGCTCTGCAATTCTTCTCTTCGGACCCCCGGGAAACGGAAAAACTATGCTGGCACAAGCTATTGCTTGCGAGTGTCGCACAACATTTTTTTCACTGGCAGCGTCATCTCTGATATCGAAATTCGTCGGTGATTCCGAAAAGGCAATAAAGACACTGTTTACTACTGCGCACATTCTAGCCCCCTCAATTCTGTTTTTTGATGAAATAGATTCTCTTTTACAAGCGCGGGGTGGTGCAACTGAAATGGAGGGGAGCCGAAGGCTGAAGACTGAGTTTCTGATCCAAGTAGACGGCGTGAAATCGAAACTGAGTGAAAATTCCGGTCCACAGCCTTCTGTTATGGTCATTGGGGCAACTAATCGCCCATTTGACCTTGATGATGCAGTGCTTCGTAGATTTGCTAAGAAAATTTTTGTTCCTCTTCCAGTCAGGGAGACACGACTTAAGATTATGAAAGATTTGTTTCTGAAGGAACCAGCGAAAACTCAGCAGAAAGGTGCTGTCAAGATCTCTCTTTCTGATCGCGAGTGGAATCAGCTTGCAGACAAAACAGAGGGATACAGCAGCTCAGATCTTAGCAATCTATGCAAAGAGATAGCACTTGTTCCCATTCGCGAGCTCGATATATCTCAAGCATTGAGAATCGGAGAGAGCGATTTGCGAGAGATTGTTTACGATGATGCGAAAAAGTGCCTTCAGCTCATCAAACCATCTTCTTCGCAGGGATTGCTTCAGAAGCTTGAGGAATGGAATGCAGACTATGGTTCAACATAATATTGCTCCGTGTATCTTCTTCACTCAGATCCGTACTTTTCATGCTCAAAATGGAGCTTCTGAGTATGACATCTTCATTATGATCGGCTTTCTTCATCTAGAAATGACTCTTTTCGCACAGATATCATAAGTATGCGAAACTTATGATGATCACCCATGCATGAAAGTGTATCACAGAAACTCCCTGTCCATGAGGTGCATGCAAAGTAGGCGTTGCTTCGGGTTCACACGAAATTTTCTTCAATCTGGAGAGAAAGACCCTTCTGTAAGAAATAATCTCCCTCAAAGGTCTGATAATCCGCTCGTGCTAACGCTTGAGTCCAATGAATTCACGGCTTGCCTTGCAGAATGCTCTTCCTGGATGCAGGCTCAAAATTTTCTTGACATAGCATGCCACGTATCGAGCAGCGAGACAGGGCTTGATGACAAAGCGATTCTCTTTCATATCTTATCATGGTCAACTTCCTGTTCAAGCCTCGATGGACTTCGATGGATTCATCGCCATTGTAGCACGGCATTACCTACAGAGTATTTCCAGCGAATGTCTCCAGAGGTTCTTATACACCTATCTCAAGGACCTCTTGGGAGAGAGAAATCCTCTATTCAGGCCCAGTCACGCTTCTTCCTTCATAAGTATCTTTTGGATTACATCTTGGCACTTCAGCGAAAATTGTCTGAAAGGGGGATTTCCCCCGATCTGCACACTATTACGTCGTCATTAACCTCCTACATACACAGTTCCTTACAAGTGAGTGACTCGATTGAGAAATCGGTGATCGAAAAGCGAACTATTTCTGGTCATATTCTCCGCGTGGCCATTCAGAGCCTCGAACATGCGAAGAAACAGCGAGTTCTGAATTTTATGCTCGAGTCGTCCATATTACTCAGAAGTAGCCGAACAGCAAGGCAAATTATATGCTGCGATGAAGAAGAAAGGCTCTTTGACCAAACGTCTCAAACAATACAGAAAATGTTCGAAACGTGCTTTGAAAAGAAGCATCGGACATTTACGCTGATAACGAAGCTAGATATGGACTTCAGTAAGAGCATGCACATAATACAAGTGAATTATGCGCTGCAATATGCATACGCTCTTTGCCAATGCTCTTCAGTGCATTTCTTGCACGAAAACTATGAAACCCTGTGCGCCAAAACAATTCTTACAAAAATACCAGATCTTTTCCATGGAAAGGCTCGATTCAAGAGTCTGCAAAAAGTCTTCGATGTATGCAAATTATGCGCCATCTCTTCTTTGCCCGAATCTATCGACATTTTGAACCATTTACTCACTGCCATTCGGGATAGGTGTGGGACATCGTCCAGCGAAAAACCATCGATAATGCTCCTGAGAATGTTTCCCGGCTCTATCCGACGAGTAAGGGTCCAAAAATCTGAAGAGAACAGACTTAAAATCTTTGCTGCCTATCTTGTCGAGGATTTTCTGCTAGCAGCATCTTCTGCATATATTTCACCCCAAGATATTGCCGGTTGGACAAATAGGAAAAAGGCAGGAACTGCGAAAGATATCTTTCGATACCTTCCACATATTCGGGTGCCTGCATTCTTTCAGAACGTGGATGAGTTAATAAAGTGTCTCTCACCGAAAGTTACATGCTTGTTAAGCGAAGCACAACGCTTGAGCGGCAAGCCAGTCTTAAACCTCCGGTGCGTGGACCAGACGCTCGTCGTGCAGGTAGGCAAGCTCTTGTATTTCACAAGATTTATAATTCCACCATTTCTACAGAGTATGTGCTCTACACAAAAGAAAGATTGCGACGTGCTTTCCATAATACATGAAACACCCTCTGTCTTTGTGGTAAGTAAGAGCAGTGGTGCAAGCGTGGCCCCAACGAGTCGCATAGAGAATCCCATTCACCCGGAGGAGTTAGCGCCTAATAGTGTTCAGAGTGCAGAGAATGGTATCTTAGAGCAGCTAACACATGTGCAAAGATTCGGTATGGTGCATCGCATCGACAATGAAACGAGTGGTCTTTTTATTCTTGCCAGACACGAGGAAGCATACATTTTCTACAAGAATATTTTCTTTCAAGGATTGGCGAAAAATTTGCGCAAGCACTACGTGGCAATACTGCATATGTATGGTGAGCTTGATGCGAAGCATAAGAACGAAGGGTACTCCATCGATGAAGATAGAACTCGCGCATACTTGAGCTCAGCATGGGTTTTTGCGCCCAAGCTGAAGGTCTCCGTGGGTATTTCGATGATTCAAGCCAGTGGACCATATGCACTCGTGCGAATCGAGCTTTTTGGTGGTAAGAAACATGCAATTCGACGAATATTCTCGGATCCGAAGTTGCGGCTTTCTGCTGACAGCACATTCAGTAATGAGAACTCGCGCAGATGCTGCATTCTTGGCGAAACGCTCTATGGTCCGCCGGGGCTTGGCGCATCTCCACTCATCAACCGCGCTGCCTTGCATTCGGAGTCCATGGAGTTCACGCCGCAAGAATCTCTTCATTCAGGAAAAGGTAATTTGCAAGTTTCAGGTTCTGTGCCGGATGATATGCGAAGCGCATGGTTCAAAATATGCTCTCTGCACCACACCATCGCAGCTGCTTTCTAATGGCATACCATCTCCAACATATCATTCCAAAACGTCTACTGATATATACTGGGGAGATTCGTATCTAAATTAAAATGCTATGGGCACTTTGTCTGTATTTCTTCCTTGTGTCGATTTTCATGTCAGCATCGCAGACTGCAGCGACCGCTGGCGGACTCGTGATATTCTACGTCGCCTATTTCTTCGCTCTACACTTCGCAAAGGATGAAATATTGCGGCTCTTTGGTGAAAATCATATCCTTTCTGTAAACATACTTGCTACCATCGCAAACGTGTTCACAGGGGGCATGCAAGTGTTTAATGCTCTACGAAGAAATGTGCTAGACAAGAAAATTCTTCTTTGCTTTCTGCCCTTCTGTTTGATTTCACTTCCAGTTGGTGTCGTTCTTCTCGTCAGCGTGAACATTCAGCCACTACGATTCACACTTGCGTCATTTCTTTTGTGTGTGGCGATTATCCAGACTATTCTCTTATGGTATAAGCCTCCGACAAAATTTCGTGAGAACTTGAAGCAGAAACATTTTATAGCACTTTGCTTTACTGGAGTTTGCTCGGGATTTTTACAAGGGGCATTCGGTATTGGTGGGCCACCTCGCATGCTTTTCATGATATGGTCAAATCTATGCAAAACCCGTGCGAGAGGTGCTTTCCTTGTTTCTGTTTATACGCTCACAATTATAAAGCTTGTTCTACTCCTCATCAAAGGCAAAGTTCAATTTCACTCCCAACAACAATTTTATATCCTTGCATCTATCGTTCTTGGTGCAGCACCTGGAATATACGTCGGTAACTTTGTTCATGCGCATATTCGCCCAGTTCAGATGAGCAGCTTTATGATCATTATGATTGTAACAGGTGCAACAATGATGTTCGACCCACCAACATTCGTTCTGGAAATTGTGGTAGGGTCGCTCGTACTCATAATCATCGGGGCTTGTTTCTACGCTAAACGAGTAAATCTGCGAAAATGGCTAGGACTTGCAAGTAGTGTGCAAAGTGCAAGCTCTGCAGTCGAGCCCTTAGCTCAAAAAGTGTGAAGTGTGGCTTTGTAGCTTTGGATCAAGACGTTGAAGTCCCGCTGGCCACTTTTTCATAATCATAAATTCTGATCATTTTTGAGGACACAAGCCTATCCTTTTCTCTCTTGATCAACTTGAACAATGTTATATTGTCCCGAGAGAATATGAGTACCCAGTCTAAACATGTTGCTGATATCCTCAGACGTGTCTCAAACATTGAAAAGCCCAAATCTATAGAGCTTAATGAGCATCAGGAAAGTGTAAGACAACAGATTATCGAAAGCATTGGCATTATTTCACATCGGCGTTTGCGTGAAGAGCGGGGCCGTGTAGACAAAGATTCTGGAATTTCGCCACATTTCAGTGTGCAAGCTCAGGAGGTAACGATACCAAATGCTCATGATGCGGTAGTTACAGCTATGCGTCGCACAGCGAACCTGAACGGTGGTCTAAGTGGCTTTATCTGCGGAAGCACAACTGGGCAAGTTCTGCTTTGGGACGCAAAGACAAATGAGTTTGACGCGACAAAATTTTCGCGCAATCAAGGCATCAGTCACAGTGGTAGAGTAACGGCTATATCGCAGGAATGTACACAGTCAGTGAATCATGCGATAGCCACGGGTTCGAGCGATGGCGATATCAAAATATGGACTGATGGTGCACCTGGAGTTCTTTCCATGACCCATGATTCTTTCCGATTCGCGAGTCAGGTGTCGAAAAAAGTAATTTATACGGGGTTCATTCCAGCAATAGAATCTGTTTTGGTCACGAGCACGCTCGACGGTACATGGGCACTTTGGGATACCAATAGATCGTCTGACAGCATGCAAAATACACATATTCCAGTCTTTTCTCAAAAATGGGAGACCGAGATCACTTGCAGTGATATCCAGAGTGATGGAGCTCTATTCGTATGTGGAAACGAAAACGGTGCAGTAAGCCTCTGGGATGTTCGAAGCGGTGAAATCGCATTGAGTATGGAAAGCGCGCATAACAGTCGTCTTACACGCATAGTAATGCATCCATCTGATGGCCACTCGATGGCTACTGCCTCAACCGATGGTGTTGTGAAGCTTTGGAGCCTTCGTAACCCGAAAGAACCACTGAATGCTTTCGCAGCTCACAAGGGAATAATATCTGATATGCGATTCTCGAACGAATGCCATACTTTTGGTCCTGCACTCGTTACGAGTGGCTTTGACTCGCTTATGAAGCTTTGGAACTACGATGCATTAAGAATAAGCGGTGACGTGTCCTCTATTAAGGATAGAGGCCTTCTGCAAAGCTTCAAATTACGCGGAAAAGTTGCTGCGTGCGAAATTTCTTCACAAAAGAGCTGTAAGAACGCAGAAGATGATATCGTTGAGGCGAAAATAGCTGGGGCTAGTGGAACTGAGCTTAAGATGTGGAATGTGTCATTTACTCGGCAAAGCGATCCCGAAACAGTGCAAAACCAGGAAGATGTGATTTATTCGGACGAGGATGAACTTGAAGCACTGCTTCAGGCGCAGAGCTAGTTGTAAGTCCAGAGTATGAATAAAAGTAATGCAATAATACTGTCAAGCTCCATAACTCAGATAAATTTCAATGGCAAAGGCAAAGCCAACTCCCGTTGTGGTTGCGAATTGGAAATGCAATGGATCAGAAACCAGCATCAAAAAGCTTGTAGACTCGTGGAACAAGTCGAATATGAGCCACGACGTTGAGTGCTACGTTGCATGCCCCTTTGTGTATCTATCGATACTGCGTCAAATAATTGATGAGAAGAAATTCAAAATTGCTGCTCAAAATTGTATACCGAAGTCAGGAGCTTTTACAGGTGAGATTAGCGTTAGCCAGCTTAGTGACTGTCGCATTGACACCGTGATCATTGGGCATAGCGAGCGACGAATATTTTTCAATGAAACTGAAAAAGTTATTGGTGAGAAATGCCACGCCTGCGTCCAGGCTGGTATTCAAATCGTAGTTTGCATCGGGGAAGGTCTTAAAGACTATACCGACGGAAAGACACGCGATGTCGTCAAAGATCAAATGCAAACAATATTGCAAAATATTCCAAAGGACAAATGGCAGTATGTGGTTATTGCTTACGAACCTGTGTGGGCAATTGGAACAGGCAAAGTTGCCATGCCGTCTGAAGTGCAGCTGATCCACGAGTTCATTCGCACGCTGGTTGCTGAACATGTTTCAGCGGAAGTAGGTCGTAAATTGCGAATTCTGTACGGTGGAAGTATCACGGGCAAAACCTCCGCAGGAATGTACGCCATGCCAGATGTGAATGGCTTTTTGGTTGGTGGCGCATCGCTGAGTGATGATTTCCTTGGGATAATACACAGTACCAATGGTGTCATCAAAGCAAAGCTCTGAATTTGCCATTTTGGAGCTAGACATAATAACATAGAACTTCACTATCTAGATTGCGTACTACAAAAGATGCGTCCCGCCTCACATGCGTCATCACTCTCACTTCAGAAGAGGTGATACGTCATGGTCCCTGTTAATTCTGTTGCGGTGTGCCTATGATCGAATCATAGCTTTTTACGTGATTTCCATATGTTTTTCCAACTTTTCTTCCTTCAGCTACCAAATGAACGCACAGGCCCAAGAAGCCCTCGGCTACGCAACTCTCCTCCTTCACACCGCTGAAGCACCCATCACTACCGAAAACATCAAGGCTGTTCTCGAGGCCGCTGGTATCGAAGTTATGCCCATCTATATGTCAGTTTTCTCTAAGTTCTTCCAGAACCACGACATCGAGAGCATGATGCAGGTTGGTGGCTCAGCCGCACAGGCACAGGTCGCCGCTGGCGATGCCGCCCCAGCAGCAAGCGAGAAGGTTGCTGAAAAGAAAGTTGAGGAAGCCCCAGAAGAAGATGACGACATGGGATTCGGCCTCTTTGACTAAGCACAACGTCTAGAGAATTATTGAACAAAAAGCATAGTGAATGAGCTACTTTTCACGTATCCAACGAACACAGTCCTACTTTCCCCCCTTTTGTCATATTAACTAGTCTCATACAATGGTTCAGCGCGTGACATACAGACGAAAGCTCCACTACAACACCCGCAGCAACAAGACCAAGATTACGCGCACCCCAGGTGGCAAGATGGCTGTGCAGTACCTCAAGAAGCGCGTTAATGGACCACACACACCCAAGCACCTCGGCCACAAGCGCCTGCACGGAACCAAGTGCCTCCGCATCGTCGACGCCAAGAACAAGTCCAAGCGCTTTAAGACCGTTTCCCGCGCCTACGGTGGTGTTCTCAACGCCGAGCAAGTTCGCGATCGCATCGTTCGCTCATTCATTCTTGAGGAACACAAGATTTCCAAGAAGAAATAATCGCATAGCTTCGCGAAGAAGGGCAATCTACTTCGCGGTCAATAGATAATCATACGTATTGATCACGCGCTATTTTTACTAGTGGGGGGACTTTCATTTGTAGCGATACTTTTTATTTCTAAATTTTACATGAAACACTCAGATAGTCAGTACATGGTATGCATTTCTGCTAATTTACTTTTTGCAAGTCCCAGCGATGCTGCATTCTCAAAAATGCTTTCTTTCCCATATTTAACATCTTTAGAATGGATAGAACCATAGCTACTGAGTCGCAGGGCTCAAAAAAGGCTGTAAGCTGTGCAGTTCCTCCAGAATACCTACGGAAAGTTTTTCGAGAGCAGCACGATAAGGTCCAGCAGCCTTCGAGTAAAGACAACACTCGATATGTCCTCGCTATGCGATACCTTCCACGAGCTATTCTCAAGCTTTGGGAAACTATCCCGATGCCGTGGGAGGCGGAGCGTACTGTTCGCGTGACCTTCCATATCAATGGCTATCTCACGTACGTCACAGATATCCCCTACGTCTACGAGCCGGCGTATGTCGCGCTATGGGCTGTCATGTGGCTAAACATGCGAAAAGAGAAGAGCCTTCGCATGAACTTTATACGCCTCAAGATGAATCCGATCTTCGATGATGATGAGCCTCCGGTTAACTTCAGCGATGCGCTGATGGACGCTGTTTTGCACAGTCCTATCGATTTCGGTGGCGAGAGCGAAGAGCAATCTGTTTTGGAAAAATTTGCGCATGCGTGGGAGACACAGCAGCTAGATAGTATAACGCAGCATGAGCGCTCTATTCTCTGCCGCCTTAGTAGAGTTCTCCTTTCTGATGCTACTGATTCGAACAGTAGATACATGTTCGATGAGAACACATTCGTCACTGCCAAAACCCAGAATACTGTCATCCCGGGCGGGCCACGATATATGCCACCCGCGACAGTGAGTGCTGATCCAGAACTCAGTGAGTTCAATGATTGTCAGAAGACCATCTATCGCCAGCCTGTGAAGCCACAGCACCCAGTGGCGTACCCGAACCTTTACAATGCGCAGGCTGAGTACAGTGCGTCTTCAGTCCTTCACGAGCCTGCACTGTGTTACTTGCGCTCGAGCGATCCCGACCTCCCGACTTTTACATTCGACCCGCTCATTCATCCAATACCCATGTGTGTCTCGGAAGAATCTGTGCACGAATGCGCTCCAATAGCCTTCAAGCCATTTCTGGAGGACCTTCCACTCAGTGACACGAACACCTCAGATGGGCTTGAAGTCTATTGGTCACGATCTTACTTTGTGGAAAAGGTGGCAAAGCGTAAGAGCGCAGTAGATATTCCACTCGTTAGTGAGTGGTTCTTCGAGAAGTGTCCAGCCGGCAATCCGATCAAGGTGCGTGTTTCGTGCCAAAAGCTTCTCAAGCATCGTGTCAAAAATTACCTTCGTCGTCAAAAAGCACGCGAACGAGGCAACATTGAAAGGGTGCACACGCCTGGAGTGCTTCCAAAAGGTATGGAGCATTCCAAGTTTTTCAAGTCGACGAGAATTGATTGGGTCGAAGCTGGTTTGCAGCTATGCACGCAGGCGCACGATATGCTGACACTTTATCTGCGCCGAAGAAATATCGACTTTATACATCTCGACTACAACTTCAACCTCAAACCGAAAAAAGCGCTTACAACGAGGGAGCGCAAGCGCAGCCGATTCGGCCCCGCCTTTCACTTGATTCGTGAGCTTCTGAAGGTCACTAAAATGCTCGTTGATGCTCACGTAAAGCACCGCCTCGGCGAGATAGACGCCTACCAGCTTGCAGATGCCGTGCACTACATTTTTACGCATGTCGGCAAGCTTTCAGGCATTTATCGGTACAAATATACCTTCATGCGCCGAATCAAACATAGCAAGGACCTGAAGCACCTACTCTACCATCGCTTCAATTCGGGCCCTGTTGGTAAAGGGCCTGGCATGGGCTTTTGGGCCCCGGTGTGGCGTATGTGGGTCTGCCTGTTCCGCGGGATGATGCCACTTCTCGAAAAGTTTATCAACCGGCTCATCGACCGCGAAATTGACGGCCGCAACCAGAAGAGCGTCGTGAAGAAAATTACCAAGCAGCGATCTGAGTCCACGTACGACCGCGAGATGCGCATGGCCATCATTCGCGAGCTCAATGACATCATTCCAGAGAACCTCCGAGCGAAGAAAGTTCCGCTCATACTCCAGCATTTCAGCGAGGCGTGGCGGCGCTGGAAGAGCAACGTGCCTGTGGAGAGCCCTGGCCTCCCTGCCAGCGTCCAAGCGCTTATTTTGCGCTTTGTGAAGCAAAAGGCTGAATGGTGGACATCCACTGCGCACTTCAACCGCAAGCGCATTGCAAATGGTCAGGCCATCGACAAAGCAACGGTTCGTAAGAACCATGGTAGACTCGTCCGCCTGCAGATTAAGGAAGAGCAGGACCGCCAGAGGGACTGGATTGAGCGCGGGCCCTTCTTGGCCATGGACGACTTTGCGAATCTCTACACGACCTTCGCGAAGTGGCTATCGACGCAGCAGTTCCAGCAGATTCCGTTCCCACCGGTCGCCTACAAGCATGATATGAAGATATTGCGGATCGCCCTCGAAAAGCTTCGCGAAAACCACGGCGCCCCGGGCTCCCGGACAACGTCTGCCGCTCGGCACGAGCAGCTCAAGATCGAAGAGGCGTTCAACAATCCGCAAACAACGATAAATGGAATCAAGCGCAAGCTCATGCAGATGCGGGCATTCAAGACTGCGGGGATAGAGTACGTCGATTACTTTACCCACATGCACCCGGTTTACGAGGTCGATGTTGACGAGAAGATAGTTGATGCTTACCTTTACCAATATCTCGCATACGAAGCAGAGCGCAGGGGCCTGTTCCCATCGTGGATCAAGCCAAAAGATGACCTGCCGAACCCGGCGCGCCTCTACAACTGGTGCAACACGCTGAACTCTCTCGATAAAGTGTGGGACACATCCAGGGGAGAGCGCACAGTGTACGTCGAAACGCAGCTGCACAACCTCGCAGAGAACATGGAGGGATCGTTGCTCAACGAGATGCTCCGACTCGTCGTCGACCGTAGCATAGCTGACTACATGCTCGCACGCAATAACATTGAAATCGCGTACAAGGACATGCGCTACACAAATAGCTATGGCCTTGTCCGTGGGCTACTCTTTTCGCCATTCGTCTACCAGCTCTGGGGCCTCCTTATGGATCTGTCCATCTTGGGCCTCTCGAGGGCAGACGAGCTGCACAACGCTCGGTCGAGCAGGCCCTCCACGCACCCTATCCAGATGTATATGCGCTACCTGGACAAGGTGCACATTGTGTACCGGCTCTCGAACCAACAGGCAGTTGACACAATCAACTCCTCAGGAAGCAATGCGGTCAGTATTGCGCCGAGCTTTAGCATCAAGACGTGCTGGCCACGGCAGATGCGCTCACGGTACGTCACAGAAGACACAAAGCTCGCGAACGCACTCTTCGTATCTCTGAAGGAGCGGATCCCAAGTACGCTCATCGGTCTCGAGCGCGGTACGACGTTCATCAGCGTGTATTCGCGACGAAACCCACTGCTGCTCTTTGGCATGAACGGCTTTGAGCTCTGTATCAAGCCGCGCTGCCGAACGCGCGCGAGCGTTGACACCTCTGACGATCAGAACGTTTGGAACCTCATTGACGCAAAGACACGAACGCTGACGGCGCAGGCATTTTTGCGAGTATCGCCCAAGGAGGTCCAGAACTTTGAGATTCGCATTCGGCTTGTGCTCCTCAACAGTGGCCAGACACCTTTCAAGAAGCTCGTGGAGAAGTGGAACACGCAGCTCTCGTCGCTGGTCGTGTACTACAGAGAGGCCATTTATGGCACACACGAGCTACTACGCCTCATCAAGCGGTGCGAAACGAAGATCCAGAACCGCGTGAAGGTGCAGCTCAACTCAAAGATGCCGAAGCGCTTCCCGCCCGTCGTCTTCTATGCCCCAGTCGACCTCTGGGGCCTCGGCATGCTCTCCATTGGCCACTCGTACGTGCCGACGAACGACGACAAGGGCGAAAATACTACGCACTTCCGCGCAGGCGTCAACCAGACGGGAATCGAGATTCCCAACGTGCTGCGCTACGTGACGCCATGGCAAGACGAAATGCGCGAGTCAGTGCGTGTGTGGACAGACTACAAGGAGAAGGCCGAGGAGGCCATGCGCGCGAACAAGCGCATCATCCTCGATGATATCCAGGAGATGCGCGGCCTCGGGATTCCACGTATCGCGACGGCATTCCAGGCGGACAGGGCGGCGCTCCTCTACGATATCGGCTGGCGCGTCGCGCAGGAGTTTAAAGTGCATAATGTGCAGCGGCCGCAGCCCTTTTGGTTCACAAACAACCGTCACGACGGAAAGCTCTTCTCGTTCGACAAGTATAAGGCGGACGTTGTACAGGCGTTCGGTGGCATCGAGGCGATTCTCGCGCACTCCATCTTTCCAGCCACCGGCTACGCCTCGTGGGACGGCCTCGACTGGAACCGTATCAGCAAATTCGAAGAGACGATGCAGGCACGAAAGATCACGAACGCACAGCGCGGCGGTCTCAGCAAGATTCCTAACCAGCGCTTCACGCTCTGGTGGTCACCGACGCTCAACCGCTCGAGCGTGTACGTCGGCTTTCTGACGCAAATCGACATGACCGGTGTCTTCCTCCACGCCAAGCTTCCACTTTTAAAGATGAGCCTCGCGCAGGTGTTCCAGAACCACCTGTGGCCGAAAATCCACGAAGGTCTCGTCGTGGACATCTGCCGCTCACTCCAGTCGAGCACCGACAAGCTCGGCCTCGAGGAGGTTGAGCAGAGCATTGCATCGTACCGCAAGAGCTTCCGCATGTCGAGCGGTGCTGCAGACATTCGCATGCGCAGCGCAAAGCCCTTCGATATCGCGATGCCCTCAGGGCTCGAAGAACAAGACTTCACAGAGACCATCACGCAGTCTGACACGTTCTGGATTGATGTGCAGCTGCGCTGGGGCGACTTCGACGCGAACGACGTCGACAAGTACGTGCGCTCGATGTTCCTTTCCTACACAACCGACCAGGGCGATTCCAAGTACCCCTCGCCGACGGGCGTCATTATCGCCTTTGACCTCGCGTACAACACCTACGCCGCGTTTGGCTTCTGGTTCCGTGGCCTCAAGGCCTTTATTCGCAAGGTGCTCATCAAAGTCAAGCAGCACAACACAGAGCTCTACCGCTTCCGGAGCACGCTGAACTCAAAGCTCCAGCTCGCACCCATGGAGCGCGCCGAGCCGCCGCTCAACGCGCAAAACTTTGACGACCTCTTTGCACGAAAGACTGTATGGCTCCTCGAGGGCTCGTGCATCAAGCTCTCGTCGTCGCAGCGGACCACGAACGGCTTCGTTACGAGCAAGCCGCTGAACGGTGCTGTCTTCGTCATCAATCCATCCAGTGGTAACCTCTACGTCATGATCGTACACGCAGAGGTCTGGCGCGGCCAGAAGCGCCTCAGTGTCCTCGTCAAAACGAAAGTCGCCGAGAGCTGTGCGACACTCATCCGCTCGCTCCCGAAGGATGACCACCCAAAGCTCATCGTGACGATGCAGCGGCAGATCCTCGAGCCGGTCAACGGGGCGCTCGCTGGGCTCACGAGCACAGTCATCAAGGGATCGCAACTGCTCATCCCCCTCAAGGCGCTCGTCAAAGTGCCGCGGCTCTACTCGCTCATGCAGAGCGCCAATTCGTCACAGACGCACCTCGTGCAGCTCTACGACGACTGGCTCGAGCACGTCAGCCATGTCACAGCTTTATTCCGCCTCATAATCATCCTGCGCGCACTGAACGTTAACGAGTACCGCGCGAAGAAGATACTGGAGCTCAACGATGAGACGCGCGTCGCGAGCCACCACCTGTGGCCGTCGCTTTCGCCGGAGGGCTGGCTCGCCGCCGAGACGAAGCTCAAAGACCTCATCATCGCAGACTACTGCCGCCGCAACAGCGTCGACGTCAGCCGCATCACACCGACAGAGGTCCGCGACATTCTCTTCGGGCAGGAGATGCTGGCGGGCGAGGCCGCGCAGCAGCGAGACGCTTCGATCGATAAAGCACAGCAGAACTTGGAAGAGGCGAGCGCTGACTTGGAACAGTCGGTGCGCACCGATGCAGATGAGCGTAAAGAAGCTGAGGGAAAGCTCGAGAACGTTTCGTGGCGTGACGACCTCATAGCCGCTCGCCACCGCTCGAGTCTCCCAATTGTTTTCCCCCAGCCAGCGTACCTCGAAGACAATGCGTGCGAGTTCGCAATACCGCGAAACACTTTCAGTATGATGGCCCGCTGCGCTGGCCTGCCGCACCGGACGGTCGCTGTGCTCTATGGCAAGCAAACCCGTGATAGAACCTACAGCGTGCTCTGCGCGCTATTTCCGCCGCAGAGCGCCGTGCGGAACGTCCTGCGCTTCGCGCAGCGGTTACCACACGATGATATCCTCAGCGTCCTGAAACCTATTGGCCTCCTCGTAACAGCGACGGACTCGTACATCAAGGTTCCCGAGGCAGACGTTCGGCTGGCAACGGCTTTTGTGCGCACCAACGCGCAGTATTTTGGGTCTGACCGACCGTTCCTGTACGTGCGCATGTTTGAGCAGGGCGGCTGCTGGAGCTTCGGCTCCTTTCAGGCCGACACGAAGGGGATCGCTGAAGAAGTCGATGCGAATGTCGCGGACGAAGACATACAGCCCCTTATATTTCAGCACGCGTCTGTGCGAACGACGCGACCTGCCTCGTGCTTCTTCTACACAACGCCCGACGGCATTTGGAACAGGGTATTTACGAGCGGGCCCGTCACACACAATATGTCGTACAAAGTGAAAGTCGCTAATCCCGTGCACTACCACCATCCGACACAGCGACCGCAGCATTTCTCCATGTACCAGGCTATGTAGTAACTCTTGCAAGAGATGCTTCCTGATTTTCGCGCAGCTACTTCACTCTTTTTTATTTTTTTGAGTTCAAATGGCGACGCCAGTGCGGCCAGTCTTTGAGTCTCCAGTCCAGAAAAAGCTTTTTGTGCGCGATAGCCCCGTGCGAACACCGGGGCGCACCCCTGGCAGAACGCCGCGGCCTCTGCCGGAAACACCAATCAAGGGCACTGCAAAACACAGACATGTGACCGTGCGAAACTACATGGACTTCATCCCGCCAGGCAGAAACATCGCGAATGACCCGAGTGTCGTGTGCATCGGCTCGCCGCGGAGCCTTAAAAGCTGCGCGCAGTGCGGCGTCGACCCTTCTGAGCTCTACCCCGTACCCTTCGACGTGTTCGAGCGCAGAGAGATACCGCTGCCATCACACAACGCACTCGGCGGGCGCGTCGATATTCGGCCCAACCCCCTCGAGCGCAGACGTATAGCCAGGCAGCGCTTCGAGGCTTTCGAAACACAGCGCAAGCAAAAGATTCAGCTCGTTCGGACACAGCGAGAGGTGCTCATCGCAGAGGAAACTGTCAAGGAGCTACGGCTCAGTGGTGGTGAGTCGTCTCGGCAGTCGCACGCTGGCGAGAGCGAGCGACGCACTGCAGAGCCGAGGCGATCACCCAAAAAGAGTGAGTTTCTCATGCGAAAGACTGCGGCAGAGATTCACCGCCGCACAACGCTTGAGCGGGCGAAGGCAATCACCAAGGCAAGCGAAGTCGCCATTCTCAAAGCGCAGATCGCCCGCGAGCAGCGCCGCGCTGACCTCATTCGGGCCCAGCGCATCGAAGAGCAGCTGCGCCGAGAGCGCATTGAGCAAAAGCGCACAGAGCGGCGCGTCAGCGTCGAACAGAACGTACGACAGCAAGTTTACCATCAAAGGTCTTTGCAACAAAAGTGTGACGTGACAAACCATGTATGCCACACGCCGAGGTTCGGGAAGAGCCTGCGCGAACTGGACAAGCTTGCGCCGAAGACAAAAGCGCAACAGCAAATTTTAGTTCACGATGCAAAGCTCGCATACTTGACACCGAGAGACAGGAGTGCAAAGATCGCATCCAGCAGAACAGAAAAGTTGGTAAATTGAGCCAGTGTTTAGCTAAGTTCATCAAAAATACTTGGGATGTCAGTCGGTAGTAAATTTCTAGTCTCTTTACCTTAAAATGGAGTGTGAGAGCGTGTGAACTTTTGCAGCTTAGTGATCTGCAAATTGCCGATTTCCATCGGAAGTTACGTGAGGTCGATAAAGCAACGCCTTGAAGCTTATAGCCAAAAGTGACAGTCAGGCGCGGCACGCCTCAACGAGTACGAATTTTTTGATGCCATACATTAGGATAATCGAACGGATGACGAGGAATGAGGGAAATTGGAGTCTGACAGCCGTACTTTGCATAGACACCTAAGCGAGATGATCCCGGATTCCTTACGCAAAACCTTTTACTAAGCTTGTATTCGGTGCCTGAAGCGCTCGTAAAGCGAGAGTCAAGATAACTAAGTGAAATTTTTCACTCCTACGTTCATAGCAATGGGACTAGCGGTTGAAAGAGATAAAAAATCTCTTCTTATAATTTTTTCCGCTGAATCAAGCGATACATGTCTTCACTTCATGATGAGCATACTAGTTATCCCTGTCTGAGGAAACTAATGATTACAAACCCTATTCAGTGCTGATTTTCGTTTATCTTTTATTTTCTAGAAAAATCTGCAGAAAGCAGATTAAGCTCGGAAGTTACGTGAGATCGATATAAGATAACCTATGGTTATCAGTTCAATAAGTCAAACATCATTTCACGTGAACACAGCCATGCTCTCCTCACCCTATTTCACTTTTATTATTCCAATGGCACGCTCACAGAAAGCAGTCGCAGCATCCAGCTCCAAGCGCAAGGCCAAGCAGTCCTTCAACCGCTACATCTACAAGACGCTCAAGGCCGTCCACAAGGACATCGGCTTCAGCAGCAAAGGCATGACCGTCATGGCATCCTTCGTCCAGGACCTCTTCGAGCGCATCACGACCGAGGCCGCCTCGCTCACGCGCTACAACAAGGCCCAGACGATGTCGTCCCGCGAGATCCAGACCGCCGTCCGCCTCATCCTTCCGGGCGAGCTCGCGAAGCACGCCATGGCCGAGGGCACCAAGGCCGTCGCCAAGATCGCCGCCAGCAAATAAGCGCTTCCGATCTGCGTGAGCATACTGAGCCCATTCTGCTTTGTATGCTCGTACTGCGTCGAATGTTTATCCTATAATATTGATCTTCTGAGATTCTATTGGCTTCAGCCTGCAAACTTCCTCTCCTACTTCTGACGTATACTTTTAAAATGGCAAAGAAGTCCTCCGCTGTCAAGAAGACCACCTCCGTGAGCCAGAAGGCCGGCCTCATCTTCCCAGTTGGCCGCGTCCGCTCGATGCTCAAGAAGGGCCGCTACACGAAGCGCGTCGGCGCCGCCGCCCCAGTCTACCTGACTGCCGTCCTCGAGTACCTCACCGCCGAGCTCCTCGAGATCAGCGGAAAGGTCGCTGCGCAGCACAAGAAGAAGCGCATCACCCCGCGCGCCGTGACGCTCGCCGTCCGCCACGACGAAGAGCTCTCCCAGCTCCTCGGCAACGTCACCTTCACGCAGGGCGGTGTCGCACCCAACCTCAACGACGCCCTGAAGAAGAAGTCGGCCAAGACCGCCTCCAGCCAGCAGGTCTAAGCACGCTATGCTTCTATACACTGATGTGCACGCTTTCTCTTCGTGCCATGTCTGTGAACGTTTAATCCCTATATCATAGACTTCAACTGAGAAATCATACTCGATTGATTACTTTTCTTTATTTTCTCAGAAGTTTTATTCTCTACGTAATGGCACGCACAAAGGAATCCTCTCGCAAGTCCACGGGCAAGCTCCCACGCGAAGTCCTCGTCACGAAGGGCAAGAAGTCCGCCGCCGCGAAGGCCTCACAGTCGACGTCGCAGAACCAGAAGAAGGCCCACCGCTTCCGCCCCGGCACCGTCGCGCTCCGTGACATCCGCCGCTACCAGCGCGGCACCGACCTTCTCCTCCGCAAGCTGCCGTTCCAGCGCATCGTCCGCGAGATCGCCATGACCGGCAAGGACGGCCTCCGCTTCCAGGCGAGCGCCGTTCTCGCAATGCAGGAGGCAACCGAGGCCCACCTCGTCAACCTTTTCGCCGATACGTGCCTCTGCGCCATCCACGGCCGCCGTGTCACCATCATGCCGAAGGACATCCAGCTCGCCCGCCGTCTCCGCGGTGAGCGCTTCTAAGCGAGTCTGAGAAATGAGAGAGTGAGTGTCTCCTTTCAAGGCACTTCTCAAAAAATGTTTACACTGATATTTTTACATAGTGCACCGAGCCAATTCATTCTTTATTACTTTTATTTCTGTTTTTTCTCTTTTCAACTACTCGAAATGGCCAAAGGTAAGAAATCCGGTGACGCGAAAGGTATCCGCCGCCAGCAGCGCGCGCTCAAGGACAACATCCGCGGTATCACGAAGCCCGCCATCCGCCGCCTCGCTCGCCGCGGTGGTGTCAAGCGCATCTCCGGCGTCATGTACGAGGAGGTCCGCGGCATCCTCAAGGGGTTCGTCGAGGGCGTCGTCCGTGACTCTGTCACCTACACGGAGCACTCCAAGCGCACGACCGTCACCGCCCTCGACGTCGTCTACGCCCTCCGCAAGCGCGGACGCATGCTCTACGGCTACGCGTAAGTCGCCGAAACATCACGCAGTGGAGATTGTAACGTGTCTCTTTCATTCACGTGAATTCATGAGACTACTGCGGGTCATTAACGTTTAATTATAGAATCCGAACAGATTTACTTGTTTTCTGATGTGTGATGCAGTGTTTTTCTCTTCGCTTTCATAGTGTGTCATAAGAATGTTACTCAGGCTGTTACTCAGCTGTGCGGATGAGCTCGAAAGTTTTGAACAGACGCGTGCCTTGCAGCGGGAAACGATCAAGTGCTTTCTCTCGCCGAGCCCTACGGGCACACCCTATCGGCTTGCCTGCCAGCTGAACCACGACATCTGTCACATCAATGGGTTTCGGTGTGTCGACGGCCTCGTGCGAGAAATCGTCAGCGGGAGCCCAGACATGCCGTCCGCTGGCACAATCGACTTGGCCTGGGCGCCAGGCACAGTCGAGTACATTCACCTGAACTTCCCGAGCCTGCGCATGGGCTGGTCTGCTGCGCTCCTCCCGCGACAGCTCAAGTACATGTTCATGAAAAACTGTAAGCTCGCTGAAAGCGCGCGGGGCCCAGAGCGAAAGGCGAATCTCGAGTGCTTACCGCGACAGCTCGAAGAGTTTTACCTCTTCAATTCCGCCCTCTGTGGAAAGCTGAACCTCATCACTCTTCCACCGAATCTTCGCTGGTTCCTCCTCCAGCAGAATGCTCGAATCAGGCTCTTCGTCGATATCATCGATCTTCCACGAACACTGCATGGTGTCCTCATCCGTGGTGAATTCCACTTCAGCGATAAGAAGAAGCCAATGGCAGCACGATCTATGAAGGATCGCATAGCACATTTTCAGTCAGGCCCAATAGACACAAACTTTGTCGAAAATACGAGTGAGACATGCTGGCGGCTCAATGCGAAGAGCAAAGGCCGCTACGTGCTCTACAACGTTTCACACGAAAATCCTCGATATTTACGATGATGGGAAAACAAAATGATTTGTAGTGACCATCCCATTCGTTGCTCTGTTTCTTTATAGTTATACAATTGTATTTCTCAAATGCACGGTATGATTGCAGCGCTCACAGCTGACATTATTGGCAAGGCTGACTTTGGCTCGCTCTCGCAGCAAACGAAGATGGAGCTCGTCGTCGCAGACTTCAGCAACAAGTCCTTACTGAAGCTCAAGGGGGGAGATAATGAGTTTAAGAATATTTGTTATTGGCCCGGTGTCACTTGCAGCAACGCTGACGAGGTCAAAAGCATCATTTGGTCGCCATGGCAGCAAATGAGCGATGGATCGATTCGCCTCGAGTATGTCCCAGAGACGACCGAGAAGATCGACATCACGATGTGTAAATTTCATGGCACATTCGATGCCGCGCTCCTTCCACGGGCCCTCATTGAATGTGATTTGGCAATGAATCACCTCGAGGGAAAGATTGACGCTGAAGCACTTCCCTCGAACTTGAAAGTCCTTCGCGTGAACGACAACAACCTGGAAGGAACACTTTCCATCAAGAATCTCCCGTCGACACTTAGCAAGTTGTCGTTTGGAAAGAATAGAATCTCGGGCAATGTATGCCTTGCCGATCTCCCGCGTTCCATCGTGCACTTCGGCATCGAAGAAACGCTCGTCGCAGGTGCCGTGCAGACGGCGAAGCTCCCAGCAACGCTCGAGCTCTTAGTAATTGAGAGCACAGGAATGGGCGGGGACCTCGCGCTGGAGAGCCTTCCGCAGTCGATGGTAGCGCTGAACGCGAATGACTGCAGCTTTGATGGCCCTGCTGACCTCGCACACCTGCCTGCGGGAATGACCTCGCTCGATGTTGCGCATAATCGGCTTTCGGGGAGCGCCGATCTCGCGAAGCTCCCAGCCAAGCTCGCTGGCCTGTCGCTCGCAGGAAACTCGCTGAGCGGCTCTCTGGACTTGACATCCCTGCCGGAGTCCATCTCCCGGCTTGATCTCGCTGACAATGCGTTTGCCGGGGAAGTCCAGCTCGACAAGCTTCCTCCACGTCTTACTGAGCTCAACCTCAGCAACAACAAGCTGGGAGGGTCACTCGTGATCACCGACGTTCCGAAGTCGCTGGCAACGCTGGACGTGTCGATGAATACATTCGAATCACGGGCGGTAATGGAGCTGCACGAGTACTGCTGGGTCACCATCGACTCGCATCATCGCGTTGTCAACGCAGCAGGCAAGACGATCGAGCCGTCAACGATACGACGCGTATAGAATGATGAAATGATACACATAAATCAATGAGATAAGATATAGTACATCGGTGATATACGAGTAAAAGATTCATTATCGTATTCAGGGTCACATTCGAAATGTATTGTGCTTGGATATTTTCATAGAAATGAAATGCAAAGAGACCTTGGCTTTCCAGGTAGGAGAGGAGGGTGGGGCTGGGATACTGATCCAATCTTAACAAGGAGTATGCTTCCTTGTTTTCGCTGCAATCTTCCCAATGAATAAAAGCCGAAAGTGTGCACTATGAAGATACTGAATCTCTTATTCTGTTGGGAATATACATCATGTACATTGCATCTCATAGCTTTTGTGTATGTGGGCAGTGGCCTCTCAAGCGCTCATGCTCGATCTTTTAACAACCGGGTATGAAAAGATTCCTACATAAGCATTGAGTTACTTGTCGTTCAAGTACCTTTATGATTTCTACACTCAGTGAAATAAAGAGAGTTTGCATTGACACGTGTCATTTCCCTCAAACTTTTGGAGCCTGAGCATAATCCAGGAGCACTCACATTCGCGTCGACTGCCTCATCAAGGGAACTTTTGATCTCAGTCAGCAGGAAGTTTCAGCGTCGATGATTTGGCGAAACCCTTTCAGATACACTTGGCCCTTTGGGTGAATGAGCTCTTCACAGAGCATCATACGTGCGTGCTGTGGACGGTAGGCGGTCACTTGTTCCTGTGAAGAGAAGAACGCCTCGAGAAACATTGAAGAGACGATTAAGCACAAAAAAATGATTATGCATTATAAATCCAATTCTATTTCTCTTTCAAACCTCCCACCTGGCATTCGCACAGACATTTACGCACACTTCTTCTTTTCTCACACTGTCCCAGACAGCACTTCTCTACTGCACAGCATCCTTACTTACACCAATTCTTCAGCTCACTGCTCATTTTCCGACTCCCGCTTCGACGCTTCCCGCTTCGTCGCTTTCCACGCCTCTATCTCTGCCTTCAGCGATGCTATCTTCGCCGCGTTCGCTGCCTGCGCGTTAAAATCCAAAAACTCGCTCGAGGTCAGCGTCTGGCGGTTGAAGGGGTTCGTGTCGTCGAAGAGCAGGTGGTGCCGGATGGCCTCCTCCTCGACCCAGACGCCGTCCATGCCAGGCAGCAGCGCGGGCGCCTTGAGCAGCTCGTACGTGATCTGGCACAGAAACTCGTTCGGCGCGTCCGCGAAAAGCGCGTCCTGTGCCTGCCGGTGCGCGTACACCTTCTCGACCTGTGCAAAGAACCCCTTGAGGTGCGGCAGGATATCCGCACGCACACGCTTTGCCTCGAGGAATCGCACGATCTCGCGGAAGCCCGCCGGCGAGTAGTAATGGCCGTCGGACGCGACGGCGTTGCGGAGCGCCGCCATCTGCGGCGACTGCGCGATGCCGACGTAGCACTGCACGAGGCGCTCGACGATGCGGCGGTGGTCGAATCCGCACGCGTCCCGTAGATCCTCTGGGACACCCGAGATCTCGAGCATGCGCGGCCCCGCGAGCTGTGTGAGAAAGTAGTCGAGCATGTACGCCACCTGCTTTGTCACGAGGCCCTGGAGGAGCGCCGCCGGGATGCGCGCGCAGAGCGTCTCGACGAGCGCGAGGATCTGGTTGGCGAACTGCATGTGCATCTCGAGCGAGGCCATGCGTGCCTCGCGTGTCGTCGACCGCCGCTCAGCTGCGCCTGCGCTCTCATCGTCCTCCTCCTCGCCGGCCTCCTGCGGCTCGCCGCCGTCGCCGCCGCGCTCGAACGAGGCGCTCATCGCCTTGAGCGTCATGATGGAGTCGTCGAGCATGTAGTTCGCGTCGGCGATGCTGTAGCTGATGAACTTTGTAAAGTCCTCGTTGCGGTCGCTCGCGCGGTCGCTGAGGTACGCGAGCGCCATGGGGTACCGCTGGCAGAGCCCGTTCAGGAGGACGTTCAGGGCGTGCCGCGGCGTGTGCTTGTCCTGGCCGAGGCCCTCGGTGTCGACGTAAACGCGCAGCACCGCGTGGACGACGCGCTCACACGAGCGATCGTCGAGGCGGAAGCCCGGAAATGAGCAGAGCAGCGAAAGCACTGTCGCGTAGGACGCCCGGTGGTGCTTGTTTGTGATGATCGCTGTGTCAGCGACGAAGGCTGTTGCAAAGTGGATCCAATACTGGATATCGGCCGCGCTGAAGCTTCCCGGGTCGCTTCGAATGATGAGGTCGATGGCCTGTGCGATGTCCCAAAAAGTGTCCTGCGGCACCCAGCGCCAGATTTCGGGCAGCGAGTCGCCCCTGACGCGGCTGACGTCGGCCTGGCCCGTCGCTGTGAACACAAGCCAGCGAGCAATGAAGTCACAAAAGGCCTTGAGCATGCGTATGAAGTGCGGGCAGCGCATGGCCGCGAGCGCGACGAGCTGCTGGCGGTACAGCCCGTCGAGAATCTTCGAAAGTTGTGGCTGGCGCACCGAATCGAGCGACTCCCGCTGCATCTCGAGCGATTGCATGCGCTTCGCCGCCATGGCGATCAGGCCTGCGATGAGGTGAAGGTAGTTGAGGCCAATGAAAAAGAAGTTTGCAGTGAAATGGATGTCTGCCGGTGGCGCTGGGCCAGCGCTGTCAGCCGCGGCTTCCGCCAGGGGGTTGAGAGCAAGGCACTCTGGGTGGTAGAGCGCCGCGATGGGAACGCGCGGAAGATGCCGCGCGTCATCTGCCTGCATCGGCTCGACAAAGCGGAAGCTCACGGCTGCGAGCGTGACTGCGATCGTCGGGTCGTTCTCTGGGGTCATGCTGGGCCGCTCCTTCGTCCACGCGCCGAGCGTCGTGCACGCAGTGCTCAGCCAACGCATCGCGCGCTGCTTGTCAACGGGCACAAGTGTGTGGCGAATGACTCCAAAAGTTTTGTCGAGGGCGTCCGGCAGCCAGAGGCGCAGGAGCGGGTCGAGCCGCGGAATGGCGTCGACGGTTTCTTTCCACATCGTTGCGTCACTCACGACTGTTCGGCTGTGGACGAGCAGCCGCCGGCCAGCGAGGGCCGCGAGCGGAAGCATTTCGAACTTGGAGAGGTGGGGCGGCTTATCGGCAGGCGCTTCGCCGGCCAGGAGGGCCTCGAGCACGTGCGGGGCCTTGCTCTGCACGACATGCTCAAGCAAGTCTTTGCGCGTTGTGTCGCTTGCAAACGTATTCATCGCAAGCGCGGAGATAAAAAACGGAAGCTCATTGCGTATTGCGCCGTCGAGTGCAGCCATCGCCGCGAGCTTTTCCATTGTGATATCGAGGAGAGGCACAGCTAGCTCTAGAGGCATGCCGATCGAGAGCATTGGGAACGCAATGTTGTTCTGCCACCAGACAGTTATGTTTCGAACGGGCTTCGGGGCGCGAGACCGGTGGAGCTGCAGTGCGGCCTCTATGACTATCCGTTGCGCGTCTGCTATGAGCGCGTGTCCACGCCACTCACTTACCTTGGCATGGAGCGTAACGAGCGATTTGAGAAACGTCTCGAAGATGAGGCGATTGTCCCTTATGTGCGTGCTCTCCACGATCGCGTCCATCGCGATGGTGAGGTACGCATCGGGGTCGATGATGAACTTACGATCCTCGCCTCCGGTTGCACTTAGCGCCTCGATGACATGTACCATGTTTCCCGTAAACGGTTCCATCCACTTGGCCCCGATGTGCTGCATGATGGACGATTCGAAGGCATCGATAATATCACTCTCTGGGGACGGAAAGATGTTCTTGGCTGGCGTCTCAGTTGGCATGCGTACTGTTAGGGCAATTAGTAAAAACTTTGAAAGGCATTCATTACTAGTATCACTGTCACACATAGCGCACTTGTGGGGAATGGTACAGGGAAAAGCTGATCGAACCTGAAATGTCACCGAGCTGGATAGCGATGGTGATTGCAATACACCTAAAGCAGATACGTAATGTAATATTGAATCCAAGAGATTCTTCCGAGAAATGTTTAACGCATTGATGAGCACGTAAGATACTAAGAGTTGTTTGAACTCTTAAAGTCATGTAACACTTCTTCCTTGTCCTTCACTGTCATTGCAGCGCATGATGTTTTACACATCTTCTCCACGCTTCAGGCGAATCTTTCGCTCGAGTGCACGCTTTCGGTCATAGCCTTTTAGCGTTGCTGCGCCCCGGAGTGTTTCCCAGTCAACCTTGGCAAATGCCTTGCCCTGTTTCTGCTCAAATGTGTGTTGTGCATCGAAAATCGGATTCTTTTTGCGGTACTCCTTCAGGGTGCGAGGCGTTCCCCGCCGCTCCCGCGGTAGCCGCTCTGGCTTTTCCTTTTGCGGTTTAGTATTTTCAGCCCCTGGCGATGCATTCGGCTTCGGCTCTCCCGGGGCTTGATCCTTACCCACAGGAAGTACTTCAATTGTCTCAGCACCGGGCTGATGCTTTTTTGTCCAGTCTGCAAGGGAAGGGTGCAGCGAAGACGGGTCCTCCTCCGCCCGCTGGCGGAGGAACGGCATCGACATGGCCTCGTTGCCTGGGATATGCTCTGGCCGACCGTCGAGCTCGCGGAATTGGTCGTCGATCGCCTTCTGATGCGCTTTGCTCCGAATCGGCCGTGTGTCGCCCGGAGCTCGCTGTGGTGAGTGGAAGTTTTCCAGACAGCGCACGCCATTCTGCATCATCTCTTGGAACCATTTCTTCGCGCACTCGTCTGCCTCCTGTGCACGCTCGGCAAACTGTGCGTTCCGGTGCTTCGTGCGCTTCAGCTTGTTCTCGAGGCTCAGTATCGCGTCTGTGACAAGCTGAAGGGGATAGTGCTGCGTCGGGCTGTCGGGATTGCGGATCATCTCGTCCCATGTGTCAAGGGGCCCGTACACGTGCTGAGCGTGGTCCATAAAATTCGGCTTACTTGCTGTGAGCCACGGGAGGTTTGGGTACGGCTGGCTGTGCCGCTTACCGATTTCCCGCTTTGGCACGCGAACCTTTCGATACAGTGTGACTGTTGTACGCATTTAAGTTGAAAAGCCTATATGATTTTGATACTAAAAGCTCCACGAGGAGCAGAAAAAGCTTACAGGGGGAATACGTTCTTCAGGGAACAAGTGCACAGATTTGCTTCGACGATTCACTTCCACATTTTGGGCTTTTACTCGCTATATATCATTCACTTTTCAAAGAAGCATTCAGTCGATGCATGAAATCAGTCAGGATCGGGTACTTTGCCGCATCGCGCTCCATCGCACGCTTCACACCGTTCGCGTCCCCTGTGATGACCAGCGCTTGCAAGTATGAGGCGACGAGTGTGGACGGTATAGCCTCTGCCTGTGCGCTCTCGGCTTCATCTGCGAATGAGACTCGCTTCATTGGCTGCTGCTTCATCGCGAACTCAAGCGCTTCCACCTTGTCCTCCGCGTATTGCAGCACAACATCTGGGAACCTCGTCACTCGTGCCACGTGCAGGCCGAAGCTCTTGAGCGCCGGCCCTGGCAGCAGCTTGTACGGGAAGTGGATCTCGAGCTCGGTGCACGTTGCGGACATATGCACATTCTGCACGAGCGCACCCCGACTGTTGAGATTTGCGTCAAGGAACGTCATTTCGTGGTAGTGCGTCGAGAGCATCGTGAAGCAGTGCGTCTTCGTTGCGAGCTCTTCGGCAACGGCGTACGCTATGCCGAAGCCGTCGTACGTCGACGTGCCCCGCCCGAGCTCATCGATGATGACGAACGAGTCCCGCGTGGCGTTCGACAAAATATGGTTCGTCTCCCGCATCTCTATCATGAATGTGCTGTCGCCGTGGAGGATGCTGTCGTTCGCGCCGACCCGCGTGAGCACGGCGTCGCGCACGCACAGCTGCGCCGAGGTGCACGGGACGTACGAGCCCATCTGGGCGAGAATGATGGTGATGGCCACCGCGCGCATCAGCGTCGACTTGCCGCCCATGTTCGGCCCTGTCACTATGAAAACCTCGCCGCTTGGCGTATCAAACGGGTTGCCAAGCGCGTCCTCGCCACAGCCGTCAGCATGGACGAACTCGATGTCGTTGCCGACAGCGTCCATCGTCTCGCCGAGAATAAAATGCCGGGCGCCTTCGAGGCGGATCGCAGTCGTGTCGAACGTGGGCCGGCAGAACGTCTGCCGCGAGCGCACCACCATCGTGCCGAGCGCGCAGAAGACGTCGAGCTTTGAGACGCAGTCGTTGCCATCGTCGAGGACGGGCCGGTATGTCCACACGATCTCTAAAAGTTTCGCCTCGAGGGCCTCCTGGCGCGTGGCGTACTCCTGTGAAATAATCTTGAGCGAGGCGTTCAGCTCCTGCATGGCCGGCGTGACGAAGCGCGTGCAGTCTTTGAGGGTCTGGACGATTTTGAACGCGCTGGTACCACGAATGACCTTGTCGTCTTTTCGCGTGATGCGCAGCGCGTAATTTGCGCTGCTGATCGCCTCGAGTTTCACTGTCTTCTCGGTCCAGCCATTCTGCTGTAGAATCTCCCTGTATTCATCCTCAACGGCTTTGAGCAGCAATGCTCTTTCGTCGTCGAGCCTCTGGAGCGCCTCGTCGAACTGCGGCCGTATGCGCACGACGTGCCCGTAGGGGTCTGCATCCTCAACGACCTGAAGAATGAGGCTCGCAAGGCGCTGCAAGGGCTCGCTGAGCCCCTGGACGGGGTTCAGCAGCTCTCCCTCGAGCAGCTCCGCGTGCGGGCCGCTGTACGCCTGCAGCACGCCGCAGAGGTCCAGAACGGCGTCGAGGAAGCCCTTGAGGGCCTGCACGTCCTTGAGTGTCGCCTGGCGGCGCTGGAAGCGCTTAAGCAGCATGTCGACGTCTGGGACTTTGCGCAGCACGCGCGTGACGGCCTCTCTGATGAAGTCATCCTCAACGAACATGGATACCATCTCCTGCCGCTGGAGGATCGCATCGATGTCGCGGAGTGGCTGGCTCAGGTAGAAGCGCATGAGTCGAGAGCCCATCTTCGTGTTGCAGTGGTGCTCGAGAATAGCAAACACAGACTTCTCGTGTGTGCTGTAGGAGCTGTTGAACAGGTGGAGGGCCTCCACGGCGTTCTCGTCGATGGCAGCGCACGTGCCGATTGGCATGCGCTTCAACTTGAACTGCTCGTAGTTGCACTCTTCTTGGACGAGGTCGAGGTACGCTATCAGGCCACCGACAACTGCGACCTCTTCGGGGAAATCAGTGAGCCACTGCGGCTGTACGAAGCGATGGCTGCACACAGTTTTAACGAGGTGCGTCGCGTTGGATGTCTCCCAGCCGATGTCTGTCGCCGGCATGCCGATAAAGTGTGCATGATGGCGAGCGACGATATCCTCGAGCCGCCGGCAGTCATCTTCCGAAAGAATGGTGCGCAGCAGGGCTTTCGCGGGTGCTGTGCGGCTCGCCCTCGTGCCCTTGCGGTCATCGATTTCGACGATGATGTCGCGCGCCTGGGCCGTGAAGAGTAGTGACTTGAGGTTCTGGAACGTGCCCCGCTGGTCGTAGAAGCTCGTGCAACCGATCGTCCGCAGAGAAAGGTTTGCGTAGGCACAGAAGATGTGCACCGCGTGCTCATTGATCGCGTCGGGCGACGTGATGCGGAGCGTGAGCGTGGTCGCGTCTGTGCGAAAGATAAAATCGTCAAAGATTGTTTTGTCCGACGCGAGGCCACGCGTGACGAGCGATTTTTCTGTGTAGACTTCGAGCTGCGTGCTCTCTGGGAGCGCAGTGCAGAGCGACTCTTTCAGAATGTCCTCGCTGAACTCGACATACTGGCACTTTGCGTCTGACGCGCCATACGCCTCTTTCACCTCGAGGCCGAGCTCGTCGCACAGCGTGCGTGCTGCGCCTGCAAACACGGCGAACCTATCAGCATTCTCATCAAGGCGGAAAATCCGAAATGCATTCTGCGGCAGTGATCGCTCAAAATCAGCGAGGGAAAGAAGCGCTTCGTCGTTCATTATATGGAAAGAGAAGTTAAAAGTTGACAGCGAGAATTTGTAAATAGGAAATGATTTTACTACAAAATGTTGCCTGGGGTGCTATCTGCTGATGCGCAGCTCTCCGTCGATGATTCCCATGCCCTGGCGCTTCGCGACGGCGTCGAGCGATTGCCCGTAGGACGCGAGAAGGTGGTGGTAGAGCCCGAGGCCCCTTGACCAGGGACGCAGCACTCGCTCGATGAACGTCGGGTGGCAAATAATGTTCCCGTGCCTATCGATAGCGATCTCGCAGCCGACGTGCGGGTTATCCATCATGAGGTTGAATCGAGACACAATGTCGCTCTGATTCACGATGCGGAAGGTGTTTGGTACTTTCTCATCGTACACATGCCGGAAGCGGGTGTTACCAACGCGCGGCGAGCCAAAGGTGTACACTGTTGGGCTGAGGTTGAATCTCGTAGCGATGGAGTACGCGCAAAGGTTTGCTATGGCACCACCGAGGCTGTGCCCGGTGATGATGAGCTCCTTACCTTGTGCCCGGGACGGTTGCGCTGTCTTCTTGCGAAACTGAAATTGGAACGGCCGAGCGTTCTTAAAAAGCGGCTGCGCAGAGTCATGCAGCACCGGCTGCGGGTAGTTGTCATGACCGTCACTGTCTGATCGCACGCAGTTTAAGTCGAGCAGCGCCTGCAGCTCGTTGAGTACATCCGTTTCTATCTTCTTCCACAGAATGTTGAAACCGGAGTGAACGCATGGCACAAGGAGCAGATCCAGCATGAAGTTCTTCGTCCCTTCTTCAATGTTCGATCGCGAAAACTTCATGTCATAGCGCACGTTTTTGCGCGTCGAAGTCCCCCGGAAGGCGATGATGATGCATCGCTCGTTACTGCAGATAACCGCTTGAACGTCATCGATCAAGAAAGACTTGACGATGGTGAAGCCGAAGCGCTGAATCTCCATCTCGCGAAGTGTTTGCTGCATGTTGATACCACGCGGAAAAAGCGGTGCCTCCAAGTTTGCGTGAGCAGGCGTTTTTTCGGTGGTCTTGGGCGTATCGAACGGATTGTTTGAAAATATCTCTGGTGGGAACATGACGCGCTCATTTTCCAGCACGCTGATTTCCGACCTTGTGTCGTCAGTGTGCGCATCGGAGAGTGCACCCTCTTCTGGAATGCGAAAGTACACCTCCCAGCTAATATTGAAGCAGTCGATCGCCTTTTCGAGGCAGAAAAAGCCTCGATTCTGCATTCGTGTGAAGTTTGTGAGCGTGATGATATTCGTGAATCGACGCGCAATTTTTCGCAGCAGGCGCTCGACAAACTGCACCGGGCGAATCTCTGTCTGTTCCTTCGGCCGACTTGCGTTCGTTATTGCCTGAATCCTGTCAAACTTTTCCTCTTCATGCCGCGTGTTGAAAAAGTATAGCGAGCCGCCATGGTGGCGCAGCCAACGGTACCACGCGTCAGTCCACGCCACGCGCTTCCATAGACTGCTCGTTGGCGGTGGTGGCGCATCGTCAGTGTGCCGTGCGGGCGAATACGAGTAGGTGATAATTTGCGTGTAGACAAATGCGATTAGAAGCTCAGACAGCTGGTGCGATCTGTGAAAGGATATGAGCGAAGCGAGCTGTGCCCCGTGATGGAGAGCGACGGACTGAATGATGCGGTATACGTAGTAAAGCCACATGACAAAGACAAAGAGGCGGAAAGAGAGCTGCTGTGTGCGCGTCTCAAAGTAAGGCACTTTGTACAGCTTGAAGTAGAGCCGCACGGCGAGCAGAAAGCCAATCACAAAGTACGTGTACTGCACGACAAGTAGCGTAAAGAGCACCGCCCGTACGAGGTGCGAGCTCTCGTGCAGTGTCAGCTCAAAGTCCTGGGCGGTCTCGCTCCACGAGGACCGCGAGAGCGAGACTAGGAGGCAGTCGAGCCCAATCATGACGAAAAGCCCACTGACACAGAGAAGATGCGTCTTGTTCGGAAGTCTCTTTGGGATGAAGCGCGCGCAGTTGACGAGGACAAGGTTCCATGTGAGCACGACGTAGGCGAAGTAATCAGCGATGTGAAACTCCATAAACTGCAGCAGCTTATTTTTGAAGGAATCCTCTGTAGTGCGGAGCACGCAGCTGATATGGAACGGATTCGCGTATAGAATGAAAAAGCCTTGAAGAATAAGCACCCAGATCTGCTCAATGAGAACGTCTTTCGACCTGTTTGGGAGAAAGAATTGCACGCCGAGCTTGCTGATGAAAATAACAAGATTGGCAAAGCTAAAAAGTAAAAGTGCGTATCGCAGGAAAATTCCAAACTTCGTGTAGGACGGCTTTTGGCTGAGATATCGTATTGTGGGGTGCAATGAAGCACTCGGCTCAGTGAAATTCCCTGTATGCATGGTCAAGGAGAAGTTATCGATGTTGAGCGTGGGTGGAATGTCTACTGGTAAGAGAACAGCCTCACATGCCGTCTCGTCGGCTCTGCAACGAAGGGTCCGTGTAACGCTTCGCGCATACAAAACGTGTTTCGTTGTATTTGATCGTTTGCGAGAAAGATGACCATCTATCGTAATGTCAAAGGTCGCTGGAATCTTTTTACCGCCCTTTTTCTCGATCTGGGCGTCTAGAACAGCATCCTCGACGACATCAGCATACGGATGCACGTGCGAGAAGGCACGGATCGCGTGTGCATCGGAGAGGCCTTGAGTGCCTCCGTTTGTATGTGCCTCAGCTTCTACCTGCTTGGTTGCTTTATCGATGCTGATCAGAATATGCGGAAATCGGGCGTATCTCGACGTTGCCAAGCGAGTTGTCTCTGTGTGCCACTGTATTGTGTCTTCAGTGTACGTTGGGACAGCAAACGTGGCTTCTCCAGTGTCCAGCGCTCGCACCTCCCATTGGGCATGCAGATCAAGCCGAATCATGAGGAGGCCGAAGAAAAGCACACCGTACCACAGCAGTAGCATCATACGAAGTGCGAGTGGCGATATTGTCTCAAGGGCAATTTCCATCCGCTTTCGCACGCCGGACTCACTCAGCATTGTGTACTCGGCGACTGAGTCCGTGTCTGTCGGACACTTGTAATATCTACGTGTGGAATCAGGCATTCTTCTATGCGCCCATAGACATTCAAGCCAAAGCGAAAAGAATAAAGAGAAATTTGCTTCTCACTGTAAATTGCACATTCAATAGTTTTTAAAGATATTCCCGAAAAGAACTGTTCATTTTACATGTAGAACGAGGCTAAATGGGGAGATAGTTCGATAGGCCTCGAAGGCATGCATCCGAGTATGGAAACATATCATATACTTCAGTTACTAAAAGTTACAGGCAATGTAGCGCCTTCGTGTGTGCACAAGCATAAGCAGTAAGATACACTGCTGTACAGCTCGATGATGTCCACGTTGGTTAATTCAATGCCGTTCTACTTATATTATAAAAACATGATCTACGGGAGACCGATGAGTGTGAATGCTCCCCACAGCCACTGAGAAACGCCCGCCTGAATGCACTCGAGCTGAAATTCACGCACTATTTTCGAGGCCGAGCTATCTGCATCTGAGACATGTGCCGTGGCCATCTTATTCACAAGATGTGCTTTCAGCCCGCTTAGCGACGCGCATTCATCAGTACTCAGAAAGTCCTCCAGTGTCACTCTCTGGTTCCGAACGGGTCTGATACCAAGCCGCTCGAGTGAGCGATCGCATACATCATGAGTGGCTTTGGTGGCACTGGTCTCGCTCCTCGTCGTCCATAGCATGCCAAGCACACGATCAGTGCCTGCGGCCAGCAGTGCCCTTGTCAGCCCCACTGTCGACTCGTGGATGACTCGATACGTGAAGCAGCTAAACGCGTCGCAGAAGACTGTTTCCCAGCGCAGTCCCTTCCACTTTTCCACGATAGTTTCGCTTGTTATACGTCCGTCTGAAAGTTCGAACGATCCAGCGAAGTCTTCTCGCATTTCACCAAGCGATGGAATAGAGAGAACAGCTAGTCGTGCACTTGTCTCCTGTGCAGCTCCTGTAAAATCACTAGTGCTCCCAACGCGGACATTGCAATAGCCATCGTCTTCCAGATCTTTCTTTTTACACTCTATGTGTAGCATTGCATCGTTTGACAGCGATAGCACGTTGTGCGCATACTCGATCTCCCCTCGCTGGGCTTTCCGTGTATGCAATAGGTACAGCTGTTCGATGCTTGGTATCATGCTGAGTGCATAGCGCTCGACGAGGAACCTTCCCTCGAGGTCTTTGAGAATGGAAAATGGGATGTTTGCAATGAGCCCATCAGTGACGATGCATATATTTTCCGCTTGGCCTGCAGAGGCCAGAATATCCTCAAGAGGAGCAAAGAAGTCCGCGTAAAGGCTTTGTATGCACTTGTCGAGCGTCTCGGGGTGTTTCACATTATGTTTTTCGCTCTTACTGTAAATTGCGTGTGGCAAAAGGGGCATGTCGAGGTCGTCTCCTGCAATAAGGGATCGATACAAGCCGCCCTGGCTTGCGAGTGCCTTGCTCGAACTGACTGAGAATTCGATGGGAACAGACTTCCAGTCTTTGAAATCTTTGTGGAGCACGTATGCGTGGAGCGTTTCGCTCTCGTCCCAAAACATTGAATATGCAATGATGGCATCAATCCCTAAGCTTTCCATCAGCGCATGGACATCAATATAGTAAAACCTGTTCTTGATGAATGTAGCCACACGTGACTGAATATTGGGAGCCTTATTTTCGATCGCATTTTCTTTTGGAGTCTCTTCGTGCACAGCCTGCTTACTCGGAAGTATGGTCGCTCGAAGATATTGCGAAATGAGCGGCAAGTGCTTTCCGTCCGCATAGCGAACTGCGCTATACCCATCGTTGAGCAGGCGATACGCAGTTTCGAGGCCGTCCAGCGAGCGCCACTCTGCCTCACAGCAGCCGACTTTGACCATATAAAGCTGTCGCTCATCGATGGGAACCCCTTCGCAGACGTGGTAGAGCGCCCGATTGTAGCGCTCAATAGCTGTACGCAGCAAAACATCACGACACGACGGGTTCTTGCGAGCCTCCGTGACATCGACGTCCGCGAGATTCAGTATAGCCTTGGCCAGGGACACTGGGTCACTCGTCGCTTCCGCGCATATCCGCTCGCGCTGGTGAAACTCGCGGGCCTGCTCAACCATCAACTGTAATCGACAGATAGCTCCACAACAACCCAGGCTCTCGAGCAGGCGTGCGTCGTTGCCGAGGCGCTGAACCATGGAAAGCTCTTCCATGAAGTACTTTGCAGCCTGTGCATAGTTATTTCCTGCTTTGTAGACGTTGCCGAGGCAGCTAAGTGCCTGTGCAGCGCCCTGACTGTCTTCGTGCTCTTGATTAAGCTCAAGCTCCTGCTCATGATAGTGCACTGCCATATCGAGGTTACCCCTGAGCAGCTGCACGTGGGCCATGTTGGTGAGCGCCCGCGAGAGCACTGAGTAATCACGGAGTGAGCGTGCGATGGGGATATTCTTTGAAAGTATCCTATCAGCTGTCTCAAGATCACCGATGGACAGGTGAGCGAGGCCGAGGTTCGCAGATGTTTCGCAGAGCACGCGGCGATCGCGCAGTAACTTTGCCATTTCTAAGGTCTTATCGTAGAGGTCGAAGGCCTTTGCATAGTCGCCCATGAGCTCGTGAACAATGCCAAGATGGCTGAGCACGGACGCTTGCTGGCTGACGTTTTGCGTTCCCTGTACGAGCGCAAAGGCCTCCTCAAAATAAGGCCGAGCGCGATCAGGCTGTACAAGTGACTCATAGCTCCGGCCTAGAGCAATGTTGCACCGAATATTCATTTCACGGGCTAGATCGGCCCCAACCTCTGCGCTCTCGACGAATGCCATGACCTGCTCTGCAAAGTCTTGTGCACGCTTGAACTCACCCACTTCATTGTAGAGCTCTGCCATCTCGAGAATTCGGGAATGGACTTCAAGGGCCGGCTGTGTGAGCTCTGCAAAGGGAAGTGCTTCCTGGAGAAGTAAAATGCGCGCAGCCGGGTTTTTACGGGATGCATCGGCTTTTTCGAGAATGCTATGATACTCTCGTCGAAGGTGTAGCGACTCTGCCCTATCTTTTAGAGTGAGTCGACCAGGGCAGCGTGACTCTTCCTTGGCTGGTTGAGCGGTGGACTCCAAGAGGCTCGCAAACACCTTTGCTTCCGATCGCTGGCTTTTGCCGCTCGCAGGGTTAGCATCTGATTTTTTCTTACTTTTTTTCTTCGTTATGCAAGGGGCAGTGTCGATCCAGCCAGTACTCTTGGCTTCGTCGTGCACTGCTTCTGGGATTTCTTTCGCTGAATTATTAGATTTTATTTTACATTTACTTGACGGCATTGGTTTTGTTGCAAGAAGCCGTCTTGGGAGCATATGTACATTTATATCGGTCAACGCGATGTCCTCATCATCAGGAGGCTCGCGTGCCTGGAATAGACTATCACTTGATACACCGATTTCGCAATTATTCATTGCTTGCATACATGTTTCTGTACCATTAGGCACAATCTGTGTGCTATGAAGTGATATATCCACCGGTGTAATCGATGGCTTTTCAATAGAAGTGGCTTGCTCTTGCACGATAGCGTCAGGGTGTCTGGCGCCTGATGAGTCATTTGACTGTTTGCTTGGTTCATCCACCTTTTTTTGAGCCTTGACGGACCCTTCCGGTTTTTGCGCACTGTGGAGAGACCTATCTTCTATTAACTTAGCATTCTTAGGTGAAATATCACGCTTGGGTGTGTCACGTGCTTTTGCTTTCTTTTTCTCCACTCTCGGAAATCTATTTGCAAGATCTCTTGGTATCACACTTTGATATTCAGCGACCGGGTCGATGTCCTTTCTCGCAAGAGCTAAAAGATCCTTCATACTTGGTTGAGACTTTTCACCTGTTCTTTCAGAATATCGCTCATCAGCAAACGTATCGTTCCGCACGCTCCGCTGTCCTTTATTTCGTGATTTTACATAATTAGGGAGGTGAATGTTATTTTTTTCAGTGACTGCAGGCCGCACAAGATACATTTCTGTGTGCTTGGCATTCTCTGGCAAGGGTGTTATCTTCTGAGGAACGAAAGGGATCGTATGCACTTCTCTTGTCGTTGTATTATACACATAGACGGTGCCGTCTGCATCGGCACGGTAGCGGAGCGAATCTGTGGCGTACACAGAGCTTCCGTACGGGCTAGCATAACGAGCACCTCGATCGCCCACGAAATATGCGTCTGCAGTATAGACACGCGGTGAAGGGAGCTCATCAGAGCTCATTCCCGTCGTGTGATATGCATCATAAGAATATTGACATTCAGACACATTCTGCTCACCAGTACTTACACTGCTTGTTCCTACCTTTGAGGCATCGAAGGGAGGGGCACTAGCACACAGAGTGCTTCGTACGCGGCTTTCTGATTTCTTGGATGATGTACTAGCGTGAGCATCACTAATCGCATCAGTCATGGACGCTTTATTCGCGACAGTGGGCGTGCACTTCTCTTTGAAATCTGATCTTCTCCCTCGCGGCACATATTTATCACTTTGGGTTTTAGGTGAAGATCTTCTGTGCGTACGAATTTCATTTCTTAAACTTTCTTCGTGATGTGCTTTTAAAACTTGTGCGCTCATTTGACGACCTCAAAGCTTGCAGGGGTTGCAATGGTGAATTGTAATGTAATGATAGTCAGAGTCAATAACAGTAAATCTATCGACAACGAATTTTGCACTATGGTATGCAAGAATATGCAATAATTCTACAAAAAGACTCAGCACAGCAGAATGTACAGATTTAATTTCTAGTGTCGCATGGCATCGAGGAGTTTTAGTGGAAGATTTTTTTCCTGCAACGCTGGAGGGTGAATGATCGCGTGCAGTTTCATTGGGAACGCAGCACCAACGACGAGAGACACTGTGAGTTCGTCGAGCAGTTTGATTTTCGGTAGCCGTTCGTCTTCAACCTCCTCCTTATCTTTGCCCTTTTCAACCTTCATCGCTTTCATAAGCTTTTCGAGATTGTCGATGTCTTTATCAAGCTTTGCATTCACATTTTCGACATCTGCCCAATCCACCATAATGCTTGTCTCAGCTTCAGAGATCTTCGCCAGCTTCCAGAGCTGTCGGCGGTCATCGAGCTTGATATCAATATAGCACGTGAGCTCCGGTATGTACAGAACGACCAGCTTTTTTCGTAGCATGAGCTTCACCATACACGCACTTGCTGTTTTGTAGGGATGCGTCGGAACGTCGCTCTCGAGCGCGACCTTGCGGATGCTTTCCAGGTACAAGCAGACAAAGAGGTCGCGCGAGCGCTCAGAGGCGTCCTGCGCCCGCTGCGCTCTCTCATTCAAATGGGAGCAGTCGACTGACGGAAGCGCGATATCGTCCATTTCTTCTGGAGCTTCACCATTCTTGAGTGCAGATTCGTACGCCAAGACTTTTGCAAGTAAGCGATGTACGTGCAGATCTGCATATCTACGGATCGGTGAGGTGAAGTGGGTATAGAGGTGCATGTTGAGCGCAAAGTGCCGCGTGCATTCTCGGGGACCACCGCACATGCAGTATTCAGCGCGCTTCATTGCACGAAGAAGTAGCGCGCAAATTTTCGCGCACACTTTTTCGTCGGCTTGTACGTTTCGTAAAGACCTCGCGAAGGCTTCTATGCTGTGGATTTCAAAGTCGATTCCCATTTCACTCATAAAGGTTTTAAAAAACTTGAGGCTCTGCTGCTGCGGCGGGTCATGCTTTCGAACAAGCGCCTTGTATGGCAGAAACTTGTATATCTTTTCAGCGACGCGGCGATTCGCGAGAAGCATGAACTCTTCTATCAGAAAATTTGCCTCTTTGAGCTTTCCGATATAAAAGCCAATAGGTGCGAGTGAGCTGTCGTTGTCCGTTGTTACGAAGGAAAGCTTGGGGAAGTCCAGATTGATGGACCCACCCTCAAAGCGCCGCTGCCGGATTTGCTTTGCAAGCGACCAGAGTGCCCGAACACTTGAAATGACTTTGCTGCGCTTATCCGCCTCGAGGCTCTGTAGCTTCTCATCTTCTTCTACTTTATCTTCGATGACGCTTTGCGCATTTTCATAAGCAAGCTGACAATTGTTTCGTATTATTGTTTTCCCAATCCACTCGGTCTCAGGGACAATAACACCGTACTTATCCAGTTCCCACATGATTGAGAACGCAAATTTATCCTCCGATGTGTTCAGACTACACTTGTCCTCCGACAGCGTTGGTGGGAGCATGGGAATCACACGCTCTGTGATGTAGCACGAAGTCGCGCGCATCTGCGCCTCGATGTCGCATTCTGACATTTCTGGCACGTACGCAGTTACGTCAGCTATGTGAACACCGACTTTGTAGTGACCATTCTTCAGTTTACGGATGCTAAGAGCGTCGTCTAAGTCCCTGGCAGTGGATGGGTCAATTGAGCAGATGAACTCTTTATCACGCAAGTCGAGCCGGCCATCGCACGTTTTCCCTGAAGGAGGGACACCCTTCTCCTTCACTATGCTATCCATCACTGCGTCGGAGAATGGCTCGTCGCGCACACCTTGTGCAGATAGAATAGCGGCTGACTCGGCCTGTACACTGCCGGTGAAGCCAAGCGACTTAACAAATTTTGCGGGTGCGTAATTGTTCTCTTCCTTCCATTTTGATGGGACTGACTTAACGAGGAGGAGGTGCTCATTAATGTCAGAGAGAATCTTGTGTGGAATGTCACGGCAAAAAACGATCGAAATGGGCAGTTTCGCGTTGTACGGAATGATTTTGAAAAATGAGACCTTCGAGGTATCTGATTCTGGTTGTACTTTACCAATAATCAGCTGCGGCTGCTGGTTGATGATTGCCACAATCTTTCCAATTGGCTGCATGCTTTCTTCCCAACCATCGACAGGTGGCATCTCATACTCGATACACGTCTTTGCTAGAGGACCGAAATTTAGCTTCGAATTCGTGGAAGGGCTATCATCGCTTTCCTCTACAGGGTGCCAACCATCAGTAAAACATGTTTCATTCTCTACTGTATCATCGCTTTCTGCTTCCTTTGTCGTATTAGGCTCTTTGTGCACCCAATCGTAAATCTCTACTGCAACAATGTCATTCTCGAAAGCACGGTTTCGATTTTTTCTGTTTTCTATGCAGATATCCATACCACGGGGATACAGATCTATATTCTGCACATAAGCTCTATCCATGGCGTAACGCATTGGTATGTGAAGCTTTCCAATGAGATATTTGCCAGATACAATGCCTTTGCGTAGATCACTTTCTGATAAGTGGGCTTCGTACACGACCTTGGAACGTTTTTTATCCGTCATAGTAATAGTATAAGATGTTTGAGCTAAATTGAAGTACAACCAGTCAAGAATTACTAAAAATCTCAATTTTCGTAGATGTGCATTCGCTCAGCGCAAACGCCCGTTGACCTTGAGCTTCCGTAAGCGATCTCTGCCCGGTGGGAATATGTCACGGTAAATGACGTTCATCAGCCGTGCCTGATGAAGGCTCCTGGCATTAGTATACTTTTTTCGGCCTGGCGCAAACTTTCGCTCATACAACTGTCTTTCTTCCTCTGTTCGATTTCTGGGCTTTATGTCTAAGACGCTTGTCTCATCTTTGGGGTTCGTCCGCTTAACCTTCGTCGATCTCTGCGTATTCTCAGACTGTTCGAGGCCGATATTCATAGAAATTCCAGCCTCTTCTGGTGTGTTGAGCTCTAATTTGCACAGCTCACGAACAAGCATTGAACCAAAGCTCTTTGGAGGCAACTCAAAGGAGATCTCGAGCCTGAGCCCACTCGGGTCCAACTTGAACTCGTGAGAAAAATTTTTTGGCCGCACTGCCATCGGACGATAAGACCCACTGATGGGTCGTTTGAGAAGCGAGGTTGACCACGAATCCATGTTCTGTGGAAGCTTGAGATCGTTGAAAATTCTTTCGTACATCAGCGCGACCTCGTTCTGCGGGAGGCTCACATCATGGCCTGGCACGGGCATGAGAACATCCTGATACGACACTTCGCCTGACGCAATTTCCTCCCGCGTCACGAAAGAATATGAGCCATTACGCTCCACAATATCCCCTGGAAGCACCTTAAACGCACCAAGGCAGGAAACTCGACAAGAGACAGCACGGTTCCAGATCATGCAGCATAACTCGTGCAACCAGTTGGCTAAGGTAGTTTCATCTATACTTTTTGCGAGAGCATCGTTTGCATCTGTTTCGTCTACTGTGGCTAGAGCGGTCAATATCTCTTCATTTATATCATCTACAAGTTTTCTTGTGTTTGCGGTAAGCTTTAAAATCTCGGCTGTCGAAATAGCATTCTCTTTCGCTGTAGCCTGAATCGCAACATGATCTGGCTTCGTATTCCCATCGTCTCCATCAGCACTCTCAAAATCATAGTTCTTCGAGCTCATCATCAAGCTTATAATGGCACGGTGCTCACCTCGTAGCATATGCGCCCCGATACTTATCCCCTGGCGAAATTTTTGACTAAATATAGCGTGTGGAAAATAGTTTAAGTAACCGCTCTTCTGCACACTTGTGAGCGCCTTCTCAGCAGCCTCTCTCTGAGCCTTCGGAATTCGTCGAAGTGTCATGTTATGAGAAACGCTCTTTACATCAACACGGTCACTCCAGTTCTGAAGAAACGACCAACGACTTGTTTCAATGAAATTTGCCTTATGAGCATCGATGACCTCTTGAGTGAAACTTGTTGGAAAATGTGCTCGCTGTGTACAGAGAGCACGACCATCTGAAATAGGCCTCATCTGGAGACATTTCGATAAGCTCGGCGAAATATTTTTTCGGAATTCTTGCATTGTGTCGTGAGTTATTATGCAGGATGCAACGCCCTGGGATTTGACGAGGTCTTTCGTAAAATTCCGCCCTCTGACCTCCATCGCGCTTATTTCGATACCGATACCTGTATCTTCGAGTTCCATTACCTTTGTGTCAGCGCTCTGGCAGTGGTGAAGGCATTGAAAGCCTTCAATTGTTGGTCTCACATACTTTAAAATGCTGCATCTCTGAGCTTCAGACATTTTCTTTACTTTTCGCTGCTGAAGGTATAGCTCAGGGATGAGACCATCACGGATTCCTTGTGCCATTTTGAGAGATCGTAGATGGTAGGGACTTACTTCTTTTGGGATTGTGATACCTTGAAACATACTTCGAAAGAAGCACACATTCGATACGTGAATCATCGTCCATGTAGGGGTTGCTACCTTAAGAACCGCGAGGTTAAGTCATCAGAAAAGACTAGGCATGAATAAGATTATGGTAACTTAAGCATTTCGATGTGCAAACCCACGACGAATATGGTGGGAGTCACTCGCCTGTGCCTCCTCAATTACTTTGCTCCATGAGCCTAATCACATGATTCTTGTATCGTGTGAAGTCGGAATCGTACTTCAGCAGCGACCCGTTCTGTGTGACCCAAAGCTCCGAGCAAACACTGCTAAGCAGATACTCGTCGTGACTGACGACAATGACGCCGCCCTTATACTGAATCAGGGCTTCAATCAAGGCATTAACTGTATCGATATCCAAGTGATTTGTCGGCTCATCGAGAATGAGCAAGTCTGGCTCGCGGAATGTCATAATGGCGAAGGCTAACCGGCTCTTTTGCCCTCCACTGAGTGTGTAGATTGGCTGCAAGTGCAAGCTCCCGCGAAGCCCGAATCGGCTGAGATGCGGGCGGAACTTTTCGATGCACCCCTTACCAAACTTTCGCTCGAGTGTTTCCAGTGGTGTCTCTGAGAGGTTGAGTGAGTCCACGTGGTGCTGCGTGAAGAACCCGACACGTGCTTTTGGGTTGACAGTCACGTGACCTGATGTTGGCTGGATTGCTCCAGAGAGAATCTTGAGAAACGTTGATTTTCCTGCCCCATTCGCCCCAACTATTCCGATGCGTGATGTATTTGTCACACAGAGATTCACATTACGAAAGAGCATGCGTGACGAGCTCGAGTACTGGAAGGCAACTTCTGACGCTTGAATTATAGTGTCGATCGTTGAAGCTGGGCTCGGGAAATCAAAGTTCAGGCGTGTTTCTTCCATGAGTGGCGCAAGGACATTCAACCGCTCGAGCGCCTTCATTCGGGATTGCACCTGCGAAGCGCGCGCAGCTTGGCATCTGAAGCGATCAATGAAGGTTTGCATGTGTGCCTTTGCCTTCTCTTGTGCGGCGAAGCTTCGTTGGTGCTGCTGCATATTATCTAAGCGCGTTCGTTCAAAGGTGTCGTAGTTGCCCTTATAGTAGACGAGTCGCTTATTTTCCAAATGGATGATCTCCCTGCAAACAGCATTGAGGAAAGACCGATTGTGCGATACAATGACGAGCGTGTTCTTCCAATTTTCCAAGAAATCTTCGAGCCAAAGAACTGCGTGCAGGTCAAGATGATTCGTAGGCTCATCGAGAAAGAGTATGTCGGGCTTGACAAAGAGCGCCTTTGCAAGTGCAACGCGCATGCGCCAGCCACCGGAAAGATCAGATGTTGGCGCCCGCATCATTTCCTCTGTGAAGCTCAAACCACGTAGGATGTGCTCTGCGCGATATTCGGCTGTTTCAGCCTCAATTTCGCTCAGCCGATGGGTGATTCGACGCATTTCATCGATGTTTGGCTCAGCAGAATCAAGGAGCTGCTTTTCAGTAGCTAGAAGCTTAAGTCGCTCGACATCGGTGTTAAGAATGCACTCAATGGGTGTTTTATTCGACTTAGGAATCTCCTGCTCAACGTGTACAATTTGAATGAGCGGTGAAATTCCCTCAATCTCCTTTTCACTGATAAGGCGCATCAGCGTCGTCTTTCCAGATCCATTTTGGCCGACGAGCCCGTATTTGTGTCCACGATAAATGTTCAGCTCTGCGTCTTGCAAAAGACTTGTCTTGCCCATTGAGACAGTAAGATTTTTGCAGTGAATCTCGTCTTCATTGCCTTTTAAGCGCTCAGTGCGATGCAAGCAATTGCACGTATTCTCTGAAGTTGAATCATTTTGACCCACTTTACCTTGCTGGTTCGGCCGGTTCTCTTTCCGTTGGCGTGCACTTGATGTGCCTTCGCCTTTCGACCAGTCCAGTGCTGTATTAAAGTTGGCTGCAACCCCGCTGCCAATCGGCTGGATCGTTGTTTTTCGCATACGTGCTGCGTAATCTTTCCGCATATTGAGCGGTGTATCAAGTTGTCGATTGATCGTACTCGGTGCGATAAGGTTGCGGTCATTCATTCGCGCGATAAGTGCCTTAACTCTTTGCATAGCCTCAGCAAGGGTAGGCTCAAGGCGATGCGCAAAAATAAAGCCAGCAAGCATCTCGATAAGCCCTTCGTCGCTCTTCGCCCGCGTATGGCTCACTGTTTGGAGCTTCAAAGCGTTCATGATATAGGTAAGCGTTGGGGCGTCGAGTTTGCCAAGTAAGTCTGTAGTAAAAGTGTCTTCCACAGCATTTTGTATCGCAGAATCATAGTTCTCAAGAACAGACTGCACAGCTTCTGTCTTCATTGTATGATTTGTAGCCGTATAGCTTTCTGCTCATAAAAATAATGATTCAATAAAAATCTTTCATAACGTCTCACACAACATCTACCAATTGACCAGCGGGGGTATGTTGCACAGCCTTGATGCCAGCTTCTGGCAAAATATCTACATACAACTATCAGCAAAGACGCTCGATTTTTTCTACGGTAAGATCAGAGAACCTGAGCTTGTTTCGAAGAACTGCATCACAAAGTTTTTCAAGAGAGTGGACCTCTGCAAGATGCAAAAAGGCTTTATGCGCTTGGGGAGACAGCATATCCGTATCCTCAAGATGAGCTATGCCTTTCTTGACAAATTCATAGTCTTTTGTCTTCACAGCATACTCAATGAGGCTATCAACAATTGTACGCAAGTTGAGCGCTCCGTTGAACTCAAGGTACGTGACAAGTATCATAAGTGGTGCACCTTTTTCAAGGAGGCTGAAAACGGACTCTTTTGTAACACTTCGCTTCGACGAGCGCTCGAGGAAGCGAATACCTTCTTGCCAGCTCTGCCGCGCGACAAGTGGCCACAGGGCTTGCGCCTCTTTTGGTTGAAAATTGACAAGCTCCACCATCTTCAGCGCGATTTCAAACTGATCTTGATCTAAAGCTGCTGCAACAACATTGGGCTTGCTAACAAAGGCGAACGACATATTCTTCAGTTTTTCTAAACCGACCGCTTTGATGAGACTTCCACATAGAATAACAAAACTCGTGAGTGAACTTGATGGGGCCGATCCAACTTTCCCACCAAGAGCGTTTGATGCATTGACAACTTCACCTCGAGAAACAAATTCCCAAAATTCATCCCAGGCCACCTCGGCTTTTTTGTTATCCCGGTGCGTTTTCCGTACCTGGGCTCGAAACTGTAGGGAAAGGTCAGCTGCAGAAATACCAGTCTCTTTCATTATGATTTTCAATAGCTCATACGTGTCGGCAGGTGGTGCACGCCACGGGTGTGCGCAGTAAAGACTGAGAGCCTCCATCCACTTATTCTGATCAAGCATCGCGTAGAATTTTGGAGTGAGCGGGCGTGGAAGAACACCGAGTGCCACACGCGTCCGACGCATTGTTAGATAAGGTCAAAAATTCACTTGAATTAATTAATGGCTTACTGTTAAAAAACCTATACATTCGAAGATGAGAGTTTATTCGGGCACATTTCAAAGCGGCTGTTTCAGTAGATACTCGTATCTCGTGTCCAAGTACTAGCGATGATGCTTTTGTATGCTACTGTATTGTGTGATCTCTATATAGCGCTCAGCGATGCTGCATGTTGCTGAATTGGACCCCGATTTAGACAGGAGGAGACTTCTCTGCGGCTCATTCTGTCTATGAGGCTTATGAGTTAAGAACTTGCCCTTTATCCAACTGGGTGCTTGAGGACAAGAAAGCAGAAAATGGCGTGTTGAGCGCATGTGAACTTTAAGATTTGCTCATCGGGCTATGCTGTAGAAATAGTTGCAATCATGAGCCTTTTAGAGAAATCTCATGTGACATTGATTAGGCAGATTAAAATCTGCTAAGCGAGTTTCATCATCTGATATATGAATCGAATCTTTCTGTACCAAAATCACTTGACTGCTTTTCTGGTGAAATAAAAAACAGTCTGCAATGATTGCCTGTCATTGCATTGTGGGATTTTCGCCCACTTCAATAGGAAGCTACATCAAGCCCCTCTGTGTTTTCATCAACACCGGCAAAGTGTATGTTTTCCAGACTTTGATCTGGCAAGATACTATCCTCACCAGCCTTGAGCATCAAAAGTTTAGAAAAGTTTGCAGGGTTTTTACGAATTGCGGTCTTGAGGATCTTACCGTGAATCTCTCCCAGCGATGACTTTTGCTGCCCTGCTCGAGCGCTGTGCACACGATAGCTTTGCTCAATGCCCTGCCTATAGCTATCGATGTGAATGTCGATAGGGTCAGGCCCATGACTTAGTTTCGTTATGTCATACCTAAACTTTTTGTGCTCGGGCTCTTCTTCATCCTCCTCTTCTGGATCGATTCCAAGTTTCTGTCGAAGGGCATTGCGATTGTCACGGAACATTTCTCTGAATCGTTTTATAGTCACCTTAATGCTTTGCCTGTCTTTGAGTGGCTTTCTCGCGATATCGATTTCGTTATCCTCAAAGTCACTCAATATATCGAGGAAATCCCTGCCCGTGAAGCGCGCGATAGATGCCTGTCTACGCATATGCCACACATTTTGTGATGCGGTCAGCTGTGGCGTGTGTGCCACTGCAGCCTCGGTAAGAACCAGAAATGACTCAGCCCCTCTGCGCCGAATGACGACGTTGCCCTTCTCGACTATGGAGCGCTCGACTTTTGCATACTTCATGCGACTCGTTCGCATTCGATATGTTTCAAATGATCGCAGAACGGCATGCTGCACAAGAGGGGTAAACTTTGGTGACTGCCAGTGTTCTGGCAAGCGAATAAGCGGCTGAACGAAGGTCCGCGAATAGGGTTGCAAGGCGTGCGATGCGATGCACCAGCGAAATTGCATTTTCGCTACACTACACGTTTGCTCCTCCATCACCTGATAAAAGTTTTCACGATTGAAATCATTGCGATTGATAGAGCGGAAGATGTCAATCTTTCTCTTGAGCTCTCCAAAGTGCTCGCGAAGCTCTTTGATCGGGACCGCTTTCTCAGATCGCATAGATTCGAAAGCACTACGGTAGACTGCGTCACTCACTGGGTCTTGCCGGACCCATCGAAGGAGAAGCTGGCAGTCGACGACAGAAGCGCGCTGATCACCTGGCAATGTTTTCTCAGGAAGAAGTGCGTGAATCTGCTCGAAAACAAAATTATTCAGGACACTGTCTTTATCACTGGATACACTCTTTGCCCACCCAACGAGGCTTTCAAGCTCAGAGAATAGAGCAAGCGCCTCCTTTGCCATTAGCTGGGTGCTCAATGAGACCTGTCTGCTCTCACTGACCCTGAGTGCTTCATTCTCTTCGATGCGATGGAGAGAATCCACCATTGATCGAAGCTTTTCCTCTGCTCCTGGGTGCTCCATTAGTACGCTTCGAATGTATGGGCGTAGAGCATTGTGGCGAAATCTGTAAAAAATGGCATCACCTTTTCCTTTCAACTGCGCAAAGACCTCAAGGAGCGCTTTACGATGGTTTTCTGGCTCATATAAGAATTTATCAGTGTTCATTACATCGGTCGCAAGCTTGAGCCGAGCTACTTCGGGGGACTCCAAGCAGACGTTCTTCTTCTGTGACCGAATGTATTCATGAATTCGGGTGTGTCCTTCATCCTCCATAAGAGTATGCACCGCGTCATTCATTTTGTAGAGCTTTGCATCTTTCTCGAAAAGTGTCAGCGGTGATTGATCGCCGAGCTCTTCGACAGTCTTCATGGGGATGCTCACACTTCCACAGTCTGAAAGAAAGAGGTTTGTTGGGGCCACGCGCATGGCAGCCTGGGGCAAGGCGCAATAGTTTCGATCACGCGTTCCATCTGGATTTATTCCAGGCATAGGCTGATTAAATAGCTCTAATATGGACGCTCCCTCGTATTTGCTGTCTTTCTCAGACCTTGATTGCGTAAAGAGCGGCTCCTTGTTTATCTGGAGAGAAGCGAGTTGCTCTTCAAACTCAGATCTATACTTGGACTCATCGCGGGAGACTGTTGGATGAGAAATTTCAGCACGAGCAGGGCGCTTTTCGGGCGACCCATAGCGATGTCGCGGGTACGGCAGGGGCTCAGGGTATTTCTCATGCATCTCTGGTGGTGCCCTTCCTCGGGGTTTATTAAAATTCTCACGACGTCTCTCTTCGTCTCGCTTCTGGATGTCCCTTTCACGCTGCCTTCTCCGACGCTCGATCTCGGCATCAGCAAAGTCTTTGTCTCCTCGTGGTGCCCTTGCTTGGATCTTGCTTAAATTCTGGCGACGTTTCTCTTCGTCTCGCTTCCGGATATCCCTTTCACGTTGTTTTCTTCGACGCTCAATCTCGGCATCAGTAGCCTCTTTTTCGTGCTTTCGCTGACTGTTTGGGTGAGCTCGGTGATAATTCTCTCGGGGATATTTGCTGGTCTCACGCCCACGAGGAGAGCGGCTTTTACCCGTGCCTCTCGTGTTGATGCTTGGGCTTCGTTCATGCTTCCGCGCATTCTTGCTACTCTTCGACTTTTTCGACATGCAGGGAATGAGAAAATAAAAGTCGGTGTCAGTGAATGCTTCCTTCCTCGATCAAAACAAAGTTTACAGTTAGTCAATCAAATGCAAAGCATTAGTTATAGAGCTCATGCGGATCTGGTGGGAGGTGACCAGTGAAGCCCCCGTGACACGCCCAGATAAAAGCGCCGAAGATAGCCCAATGAGGCATCCAGTTTGCGTGATACCATATAAACTGAACGCGAAATATTTCGTAAAAGCTTGGCTTTCTATATTTCGGTGGCTCATCGGAAAACACCCGTCGGATAACCTTGCCTTCCGTTAATGGGCGGATCGGGGCAGATATTCCGTTGCTTCGTGTGCAGACTCGGTAGAGAACTTTTTTGGCTGCTAATGAACTCGATATCGCCCGCATCAGTAAAAATTTTGATTTGAAAAAGGTAAAAAGGTATAGAATAGCTGCTTCAATAGAATCATTCTATCTTAACAACAGCATCCAATAATCACATCTACTGCGTACGATAAAACGCCGATTAGATTCCCTCTGTACTGAGTGCGGGCACATCGAGAGTGACATTGTTTGTTGAGAACTGGTTCCGAGCAAGCCTGTCTTGCACCCACCACGGCAGCTTCGTTCGGTCTGGAAGCTCTAGATGCGGGTCTTCAGCTACTGTGATGAGGAGGGTCGCGTTTCGCTTTGTTTTCCATGCATAGTATCCCTTTGATCGAATGTCGATTTGGACATCTGTTTTTCCACGGTAGCATGTTATTTTAGCGACGCGAAGCTTGTCGCGATCCAGTCCTTTTTCATTCACTGCACCGTGCTCAGCAAGTTCGAGGCAGCGATAAATGATCTGATGCTGCTTTTGTCCTTTAAACTTGAGCTGAACCTTTGCTTCGCGCACTGACATTCCCCGAGCCAAAGCATTCGCAACATCTAGCTTCTTCCAGCTCACCGGGCAGTTCACGAGTACCTGCGTATACTGAGGCAGCGCTTTCATCGTCTCCTTGAGTTCTTTGTTAACTCTTTCACAGTAGACTCGCCAATTGATTGGGTATTGCTGTCCCTCTTCTTCCACGAGAAAGTATCTATCTTCGACGACGCGCTGACCGTTGATAACTCGCTCCCATCGATCGCTTTCGGGCAGGTGGACTGAGTCTATCCACTTGTCTCGGAACAGATCACGGTCAAGAAGAATCCGGGGTGTTTCTGTATATCGATTGATGTCTTTTATTTTTTGTGTGTTCCACGATGTTTTGAACCAGGGCGTTCTAGAGTTGTGCTGCGGTTTCCGCGACCGGGGAGAAAGAATACCCCCCAGTTCCATGTGTCGAGGAACTCCTCGTTTGTGCAAATACATCAGAAACTTACTGAGTAAGAAGAAAGAATGACACACTAGGCAATGCAAATTTATACGTATAATAACCAGTAAACACGCAAGTACTAGAAACCATTGATCGATGCAAGAATGCCTTCCACTTTTTTCCAGTGCTCCATTTCTCTTGATTCTTTCAAAAGTGTATTCAACGCTAGCCTCAATGCGACGATAAAATTCGTGGGTTTTGCTTGAACCTTTTGCTTGTGCTGAGCCCCACCCATCGTCACTTTAAGATCCGCAGTAGTGCAAGGGTATATGCCCTCTGAAATTAAGGACTGTAGGTACACAAGCGCAAATTTGACCTCATCGCTTCCGGGCTGGAGCATTTTAATGAGATGCGGCAAGATCAAGGGTAGAAGTGCACTGTTTGGGTCGATTGTGGCGCTGTTATCTCTGATGCTTTGATGAAATACGGGTTCCAGCTCACCCTGTAAAGAATGTCGAATCATATAAAGCGTGCCGAGAATCTTTCGAAGATTAGCGCGCCGAGCTTCGAGAGATTCGATGGATTCATTAAGCAATTTTTCACATTGCTCAATTTTGTTAAGAAGCTTGTGTATGTCCGCGTGCATTACCTGTATCGAGAAAGTATGAAATACCAGTATAAGGGCAGGAAATTTTCAAAGAAACTCAAATGCTTTCTATCCTACAGATGAGGGCTACAAATGAGGTACTAGTCCTTGAAGTGGCGAATAAAACAAAATAAGTCACTAGCCTTCATTATTTCAGAGATGTCTGCTCGAACTAAAAGAGTTAATTCTGAAAGAGGGCCATGCTGTGCAGAACTGATGAGTTTGGAAACGATCTGAATTGCTCTTTCATATCCAAGCGGTTGATCGAAATCTCGATAGCAACGCACAAGCAGCCAAAGCAGTAAAGATAGTTCTTCGAGTTTACTTGGACACATCTTTGCCGAGCTGTAATCCGTATTGTCGGATAATCTGAGAAGATCTTCTTGCACCTGTCGAGTTCTGTACTTACCGCGATACAGAACAGCTGCGATGTAGGGCAAAACATACGTTTCTTGAGCAGAATGATGCTTTCCATGACGAGTAGAAGATTGCCTTAAATCATCGAATGTTTGAGAAAGATCTTTCATGAAAGAAACCGAATTAGAATCAATGCTTTTCGCTTGCCATGTTGCAAAGAGGTATGCTCGGAGAACCGCGTGAAGTGTATTCTTCGAAGAGCACGCGAAATTCTTACTGTAGAGCATTGAGCTATGACTATGTAGATGCTCGTGTAATATATTTACAGTGAGCGTGCATTTTGCATGCTTTGACGCCGTCGCGCAGAGAGAAGCGAGTGCTATTGGGTCAATGTCATTCGCTTGATCTGCACACGCATACTCTGATCTACGGTTCGATTGCTTATGGAAAGAAACAAGCCGGTTCTCTCCCATTTTCAGCAGCGAATCTATCACGAGATTCGTTGAGTACTCGTCAAAGGATACATGGAGCTGCTTTCGCATCTGCTGGGTGGCATGCAGGTCATGTCTGGCAGAGCTGAGCAAAATTCGCGTGATTGATGTTTCGTTTAGCAATCTTTTAGCCTGAGCGTTGAGTCTTTCATTCACTTTAGAAAAGTTGCTGTATGCCTTAGCCTGAATTCGTGACATGATAGATGCCGTCTCTGATAGAAATGAAAAAGACCAGTGCTCGATCGATGACCGAATCTTCAGCACAGTATTGATTTGCGAGAGCAGTAGAAAGTACGCACAGGCAGATGGCACGTCGGCATCTACCAACGATACGTTACACAGCGATCCCACGAGCGTTGTGATATCTGCGGATGTCAGCGAAAGTTTGTCACATGAGAGTCCACCAAGTCGATGGATGATAGAATGTTTTTTTCGGTCACTCATACTCAGTGCTTTGGCCAAGAGTGAGTTTCGTTCGAGAATTTCTCCGTCAATACGCTCGAAAAGTTTCGTCAGTAGATTATGATGCACATCAAAAGGCTGCAGCAACACGTAGTATTGCACTATGGATCCAAGAGCAAAGCGGAATGGCGCTATGGTGCCACTACAGCCTTTTGAATCTCGGCATAAAAATAGTTCACTAAAAATATGAATCATATCGGATGACCAGCGCTCTTGGTCTCCGCTGATTGTGCATTTGTCTCGCCGAAGCGCACTAAATGTGCCGAATTGAATGAGTGTTCGTAGCATTTCCCCGTCAAGGAGAAAGTATGGGCACTTACCGAGGAGTGAAGTGAGCATCCAATGGGTTTGTGCATTACTGACTATTCCAAGCCTTAGGAGCTCTTCCATTATACTTTTGATGATATACATTCGCTGTACGCTTTCGTATTCTTTCGGTTGAGTGCGAATGAATAGAGAAAGGGATGCGTCATTTCGACCCTTGCTCAAGAAACTCGTAGCTTTGAGTGTAGTGGTTGCATTTGAAAACGCATAAGTGTACTCTTCGTTCGACAGAATATTGTGTAGTATTGTTCGAAGTGAGTCTTTAAGAATGGAGTTTGCATCAGTGAGCGATACGTGGACGTGTTTGGTAGCTTGTAAACACTTTTGGAGATTCCGAAGCGTTAGCCTTTCGAACTCACTTTGATGGAGCAATGTGATGGGTCGAATAGATGAGGAGCTGCTTGTTTGTATATTGCTCCACTTGTGTGCGTTTTCGTCTAAATTTTTCTTCCCAGCATCTATTTCGTTTTCGGCACTGTGACTTAAATTCCATCCATTGAATAAAGCAGCTTCCATAGATAAGTGTAGAGGAACACTCGCTGATTTCGATTGCGAGAATAGCGTCTCACACTTTTGAATCGGTTTGCTGACGGCCGATGCTGTAAGTCCCTCACGAAGTTTCTGAAACATTTTCTTACAAAGGAAATGAGAATTCTTATCCAAAATAAAAAGGTTCATACCAAAATGAAATCCATGCACTCTACATTATAAGCGCACAAAGATATCGCTCGATATTTTGCTATCTAAGTGTGCATCAAGCATAGCTTGTGAGGCTTCCCCGTCCTTCGGACATATGTAATCGAATATTTGCTGAGTGTTCGCTGTAGAAAGCGCACAGAACGTGTTGACAAGCATTGCCGTAGACTGACCATCATCCCTCTCAAGCGCGCTGAACGCCCTCGATAATGTGCAAAAGCGGACAAAGAGCTCGGCATGAACCTCGGCGAAGATGCTTAGCGATTGATATTGCTGATTAGCGATAAGCGATCCAGATTTACCTATAAACTTCTCCAAAAATGAAGTTATCTTGTCATACTCAGATTCGAATTCGGCTAGACGCTCATCGATAGCTTTAAGAAGCGCTGGGCGTGCCGACGTGGGCGATTTCGCCTTTCGCTTCTCAACCGCATCTCGTAGATATCTAATGGGCTTGCTGATACCAAACTTTTTAAGCGTTCGTTGCTGCATAAGATCTAATGTAGAGGTGCTATTGAGAACATTAGCGCGGTCCTCTGTTGTAAGGCAAGCAAGAAGGTGTCGCGTTGTCGCTACTGATTCATCTGCCTGAAAGAACTGCTTTGTATGTTGAACCATATCAAAAACACGCCGTGATGCCCAAGGCGCACTCGATGATTGCGCAAATAATTTTTCAATTTGTCTGAGCACAGATGACGTGAACACATACAGCGCTGCCGCACGAGCAAGGCCTTCCTCTTTGGCCTCTTGAATCGATGCGTTTAAGTAAAGGGCACTTTGTAGAGCATAGGTTAGTGCAGAAGCACAAATAAAGGCATTTTTGTCAGACTCGCTCAATTCTTTGGGCATCTGCTTCTCCATATGATTGGTAAGCCCATGCAGCCTGCCAAGGACGACGGCGGCTTTGAGTGCGATCGCTGAAATACGGGACATGATCTGCTGTGGGACAGCTTCCCCAGGCGCGCAGAGAAATGATTCTGAAGCTGTTATGGGCACCTTATCGAAATAGACATCAAACGTACTGCCGGAAGCTGAGATTTTCGTGTTTCCCCCCTTTGGCACTATGCACATTACAAGTTTCATGACTTTGTGCTCCACTGTTTCCCCTTCTTCTGATTCAACGCTCTCTGTAACTTCAAGGCGGGCAGGAATGATAAAATGAGTCGTTATTTGTGCATAGTACGCATTCTGAATAGCTCCAGAAATAATGTAGTGCCCATCGGTGTTTCCCCGCTCGATAGCGACTGCACTCGTCGTGGTATCGTACAAACGATCCCCGCTTTGCAGGCAAACGCAGCACGATGCTTCGCCCTGCCGCAATTGCTGAAAGAGCTTCTCAAGGTAGGCCTCAGAGAGGATGTCCTGTGCAGCACCCAGGTAGAGTGCCGGCAAATGCACTGTTTGATACAAACGATCCACATTATTAAGTGTATTTTGTGGAATCAAATTATTCGCCAGAGACGTTTCGGATACGTGGGTTTCAAGCTGGTCGAGCATGTGCATTCGAGCGATAATAGAATGATCATAGCCACCGAACTTTGAAGGTATGCACGTTGAAAGTAGGGCCTCATTCGTTGCCGTTTCTGATCGACTCTTTTCTATTTTCATTATTGACTCAATCTCGTTAGATTCTTTGCGATTTTGAGATGGGATTACATAAGGAAACATATCGCTTTCCGATGCATCCCAAAAAATTGGCCTGGGCGCTGTGCTGTACAGACGAGTCCGCGCAGCTCCGAATGATACTTGTAGTCTTCGAGAAATGGTTCTTGTGAATGGCTTGGACATGGTTCTTCTACGAAGAAAAGGAATGACGCGCATAATGATTTGGAAAATGTAATGGGCAGCATTCCATTAGCAAACGCAAAATACACATAAAATTTTTCGGCTGGAACTTACGCGTTCTCTATTTTGTGCAATGTGATACATGACACTTGCTATGCCGACCTTACTTATTATGTTTGGCATCCCATTTTTCATTTTCGAGCGCTTTTCGTAATAACTTTGTACAAGCCTGTATCATTTCGATCGAAAGCCTTTCTTTTACTTGCACTAGAAACATTCTGTACATACCTCCAGTCTAGATTAAGCTCCTTTTTCAAAACAGGGTTTTCGGTAAAAACAGACGGTGAGATGAGCTGTGATGGCATGACCACTATAAAATGCATGAGTAAGTCTCCTTTACTTTTACCAAACGTAGACCGTATAGGCATGCCCTCTCCTTCAACAGACCATACAAAGTTGGCATCGAAAGTTTCCCGCTCATCAGGTGAGACTATCAGTCGGAGCTTTCGATTATCAAGGTGCGTTAGTTCGACAGGCGTACCCTTTAAGGCGTCAAGAAGTGATATTCGCTTCGACACAATGAGACAGTCACCTCTTCGGGTGAAGATTGGATGTCGCTGCAGCGCAAAAACTATGACGATGTCACCGAAATGCCGACACTCGTGTGTTTGGTGCCCTTCACCAGTAATACGAATGTGATCATCCTCATGCATGCCCTTTTCGATCTCGACAGTGATTTCATGCTTCTGGCGTTCTAATCCTTTCCCATTACATGCTCTACAAAAGTCGTCTTTAGCAACACGTTTACCTTGTCCATCGCATCGATGACAAGCATGCTCAGTGCGTTCGATGTATCCTGCACCTTTTTGTACAATGAAGACTCGACCAGCACCATTACACCCATTGCATTTACGAAGCTTGTTCGGATCTCGTACACCGCTCCCTTCACATGAAGTGCAAAGTCTGTTTCGCTTGAGTATAACTTGCTTTGTAACTCCGCAGTAGAGCTCCTCAAGTGCAACCCTGATTTCGTGTACGATCTCTACTGGCCGCCGGTTCCGTCTGTCTTTTCTCCGAAATACGTCTTCCCCGCCGAAAAACATTGAAAATATGTCTTCTGCGTTGTGAAATTGGAAACCACCGTCACAATCAGAGCCCGCATATAGACCAGATTTTCCATGTGCATCATAAATTGAGCGCTTTTCTGGATCATTTAAAACCTCATAAGCCTCGCCAACACGCTTAAACTGATCAGCTGCTTTCAAATCGCCATCGTTGCGATCCGGGTGATATTTGAGCGCTAGCCTTTTGTATGCCCGACGAATATCTTGCTCATCCGCGGTGTCTGAGATTTCGAGAGTTTCATAGTACTCTGTTTCGGCGGGCATTGTAACTGTACACTCAGTGTGCAATACTGGCGGTAAAGACAGAAATCGAGAAAAAAAACATATGGTTTGTACCTAAGCATCCCAAACGTCTCGCCGTAATTGGCCGCTCTCTTTCATATGCTCGATATAAGCAATCGCATCTTCTCTTGTGTATCCTCCATATTTCTCTACAATATCTCGAGCGAGGCATCGCTCGACATCTTGGCACATCTTGATCGCATCACCGCATATAAAGATAATTCCTCCTGCCCGTATGCCATGCCAAACACTATTGCCATTTTCTGCAAGCCTATTCTGTACATAAAAGCGCCGGCCCTCGCGGGAATATGCCATAAAAACACTATTGAGGACGAGGGATTCGCTATGTCCGTCTATTGGGGGCCCGTGGGGAAGCTCTGCGTCTCGCAAGTAAAGTGATTTAAAATCTTTAGATGAAGAAGTGCACTCCTGAGCACATCGCAGTAAGTTGCCAAACGGGCAGTCCTTTGCGGTGCGGCAGCCAAAATAGAGGCTGAGGGTCCCCAACGAAGATGAAGCACCCTCGCGCTCATCACGCTTTTGCTGAATTTTGGTCATTTTCAAGTTCGCTTTAACTCTTCCATTCAGCCAAAAATGCTTCTTCTGCAGAAATCCTATGAACGGTGCTATTCCAGTTCCAGTTCCAATGAATACTACGTTCTTTTCCATTTCTGCAAAGCCCAGATGGAAGCTTGATCGACTCAAAAACACTGGAATGCTGTCTCCTTCACGCAAGAGACACAACCACTGCGAGCAAAGGCCGCCTTCTACGATCGAAACAGCGATGGAAAGTTGTGGGTCCACTCCGGCATAGTTAGAAATGGAATACAAGCGCGGAGAACTCATAGGAAGAGCATTTAAAAGATGTTCGAGGGAAATATCTTCTCTGTTGATGAAGGCTTCGCGAATGATATCAACCACAGTCCGATACTCGTTTTGCGATGCATATGCCCGGTCCATGAACTTCGTGAGATAAATAAAAGCTTTGCTTCCTTCATGTACTGATTTCATTAGCTGTTGAATAAATTCCGTTTTTGGATAGCAGTGTAAGTCCACATGCCATCTGAGGTAGGATATAACTGTGCAGTCCGGTGAAACAGGAGTTCCAGTGATATCTACGTAGCTCGACACACATGCTTGTGCTTCGTCATCTGATATAGCTAGAAGTCGAATTATGGTGCTAATATGGGCATCTTCATTTGGTGGATAGCAGCCTAAATGGTCCCCTGGCTCATAACTGAAGTGTGCTTTTTCTGAAGCGAATCGCAATAATTTGACTTCTCGTGATGAACCTGGGCTGACATTTGTTGTCGAGGCGATCTTTACAAGGCGTACAGCATATCTAGTTGGGTTGGAATTTTCCGCTTGTAATCGAAATACCTTGTCATGAGCTGTGAACGTCTTTTTCGCACACTTTCGCAATTCGGAGCAATTATCGGTGTTAAGGACTGAAAAGTGTGCATTAAGTATGCCACTCATCCATCTTTGAAAGCTCAAGTCAAGTTTGTAGGCGGTATCTGCGAGAGTGAGGGGATGAAACTCATGAGCTCCAAGAGATTCAAGTAGACTCGAAAGGTCCTTGGCAGCTGAGTTATAATCCACATATGAGGAATCCCCTATCCCGAAAATTGCATACGAGAGGTTTGTGAATCGTTTTCTTTTCTGCTTACAATTGCGAAAAAACGTGAACAGGTGCGCTATGTTGTCTGGTGGCTCACCGACGCCATGTGTTGAAACGATGAAAATTATTTGCAGATTTTTATGCATTGTGGAGGGTTTGACAGAAAATGCATCAAGAAGCGTGTTGACTTTTCCAGCTTTTCGCAGAACTTCTGAGAAACGCTCTGCGTATTCCTCCGCTGTACCTGTTTGGGACCCAAAGATCACCAGAACATCTTTTGTAGTGGATGAAAAAATTGTTTTACGAACGACTGAGTGCAATGAGAATACGATACTCAGAATGCGATACCACAAAAAATTGCGAACGGCCAAAGATGCATGCATGAGTGAAAGAACATTTCCAAGCCATGTCTCATTCATTTCCTAGGCGCGAGGCTGACCACATTTTTGATCTTCATAATGAAAGGTTGAAAAAAAAGTGAATGATACTTCGCTCTTGTGAAGTTGTGAGTTTTAATTGAAGACTAGTTCCAATGTTCAGCAGTTTCAGGCGTCTGAATTGTGTTTCGCCCATAGTACATCTGTCGCACGTTCAAATTACTAAATGTCTCATGCGTTTCACTCACAAAGCGGGTCATACCGTCTTTCTGATAAAAGAATTCTGGGTGCTTTTTGTCCCGCGGGCTTTCAAAATCTTGTCTTTTGCTCTGCGCTATTATACGAACATTCGGATTAGCTCGAGATTCGAAGGATTTTCGAAAGTAGGGAAGCACAGTATTATGTACAGATTTCTTTTGATCAGGTTGTAGAAGAAGCATGATACTGTGCGTCACCTTCGCGTGATTTTGTTTAAATTCTTCAGTCATGAGCCCTGCTTTTGTTGTAAGCTGAGCTACGTATTCTGCAAGCTGTGAAACAAAGGGAAGATTAAGCTTCTCGAACTCACGCTTTAACCAGTATGGGGAAAAAGCTCCTCCGGTAAACATGCGATACTCTGCGTGAAGCTGCGTGACTTTCAAAAGATTCTGCTGATGTTCATAGTTCATGCACTGATCTTCTGGAAGTGATGATGTAACCTCAGCAATTTGTTTTTTCAGGTCTAACTTCATGCCTTCTAGCTCTTGCACATCCTTTTCGCTGATAGATGCGAAGTATTTACTCAGTGAGACACTAAGGTTCAGGCCTTCCCGGAAGTGCCGATCGTGCTGAAGAAAATTTCGTTCCTGCATCCAGTGGTAAACTGACCGAGCTTCAGGGTATCCTTTGCAAAGAAGCCAGACGAGGAGATGTCGACCTATTACAAACTTTTCAACTTCTGTGACACCCTGGTAGCGAACGTTGTCAACTGTGGTTCCGTGTACAAAGCCAAGAATGCTCATTGCATGTTGCGGGTGATCACAAGCTATAGCAACATCCATGTATGCAGACAAGACCTCCTTCTGACGGCAGCCATGCCTATTGGTTCTTCGAAAATCTTCGAATAATGCTGCAGCGTCGCCAAGGAGACGCAGACGTGCGCAACAGTCAAGCATGGCCTTCGCAACAGCTATTGTCGGCGGGTGAGACAATAAGCGGTAAACAGATGCTGCCTTTTCAATGTCATTATCGTGGGTGCATAAGTCTACAATCTCTTCGTGCATAGCGATTTGTGCTGGTGGGGCCCGAAAGGGTGCCACGTAGCGTTTGTAGAAGAAGGTTTCATCACTAAAGGGAGGTCTCCGAAGATATCGATAGATACGGGCTCTAGATCCTATAGTTTGCGGGTGCAAACCCATAAATTTTTCATCGTGCGGCGATATATTTGTATGATCAATCATGGGGGACGTTACTCCATCCTCCTTCGCATTGAACTTGACCTGGCGCGAGATGTGCGGATCGTATGAGTGGATCAGATCATGAGTCACTCTGTGACCATTTCGCACGTTCAACATACTCACTGGGGTGCTCTGAATGCCTTCAACTCGAATATCGGGCATAAACTTTGCGAGTTCTGCGACGGGAGTGATTGGTGTTGTGTGATCATCCCATTTAATTTCTTTCTTCGTGGAATACCCACTATTGAAATGCCCAGGTCCAGCCCTTCCACGGCTGTTCACCCATTCTTTCTTGAGATCTTCGTCCACAACATTTTCTCTGCGAAACGCAGAGGGCCGGTACGGATCCCTTGGCTTGCCAAAATACTTCAAAACACTCACAGATGCTGCATGGGGGAGTGTTGGCTTTCCTGAAGAAAATCCTTGTAATTTGCCCATTTTAATGATCGCAGGGTTGGTAAAAAATGAATTGATAGCACTGTTACAAAACTGCAAAACCCCATACGCATTCATGAGTTACTCACTTAACAAAAGAGTAGGCGTACGCTAACCAAGCAGAGTCAGAGGTAATGCTCGCCCCCTAAGAGAGCCTTCTTCTCTTCGAAGAGCTTTTGTGCTCTCTCAAAATCATTTTCCGCCTGATTCAGGCAAAACAAGGCAGTTTGTGGTTTGAGCCTCGTTACTGCTACGAACTCGATAATCAAACTGCACTGGATATCGTTTGTCGATAAGGATATGATTTCTTGACAAACGTCTTCAGTGAGACCGTATTTTTTGCTCAGTTTGACTGATCTATCCCCCATTGCTGGTTTCCATAAAGGACTTGGCTCAGACGATCGAATATGAAGAAGATCATTAAAGATCACTATATTTCCTGACTCGGACTTGACAAGTGTCCAAACTTGATCAAAGCAGCGTTGGACCGACTGGTTTAGTGATGGGACATCAATGACGTATGTTCCGTGTATTTTTACGAGCAAAGTAGGTTCTTTGCCGAGCTGAATGTCACCTCCCATGCCGGGCTGCGTAACAGAGACATGCTGATCCGCATCAACGACCCTTGTTATTTTTATACGCGTAGTTTTGAATATAGATACCAAAGATTGAGAAATTTCCGCGGAGCCGTTGATAATCTTCTGACACTTGTTGGATGTAGGAGAAATCTTGGAAATATTATGATTCCACTCACCAAGAAGCTGTTGAATACGAACGGACTCTTTCACCTCGGGTATGTTGGAGCCATGGGGCAGAGCCGTTGAGAAATTGTTTGACGTAGTGTATGTAAGTGTTGCATCGGGATGATAAAACTGGGATATTGTATCAATGTTCGAACGCATTGTTTCTTCGTAGCCTTGCACTAACTGCATGCATAGTGTGCGGATTTCACCTTGCACGCCACCTGGATACTTTGGCCACGGTAATGAGAGAGATACCCTTTCTGTGTTTTTATCATCAAGCAAAATAAGGCTGGGAAGGGTTTTTGAGATTTGCCGCCGGTAAAATTTCTCATTTGATACTGGGCAGCCAATGCAACGCAGTTCTTGAATCGACGAAAACCCCCTCAGCATTTGAACCCATGCTAAATCAGTGATAAGATTGTCTTTGAAAGAAAGAGCTTTAAAGATTCCCGCCATACCCAGCCTTTTTATCATATTGAGAAGCACAGCTGGCGACTTAATTCCATTGTGATCAAAAGATATTGTGTCTACGCTGATGAAGTGCTTCTGGAGACAGATTATGACGGCCTCACACGTGCGCATTGAGTTGAAGTCAAGGTACTGATCTTTCAGCTCGTCATACTGCTTGAGATTGGCCAAATTGACAGCACTAGGTCCAGCCATTAGACCGTATTTTTCAATTACAAGTTTCAATAGCATAACAAACGAATTGGTCTCAGCTTTCGAAGCTTTTGGAACAGGCCCTTTATCGTCTTTCCTACCATTGAATCCCTGAGCTTTCCTGTTCTTTTTCGAATACGGATTTCCCATCGTGTAATTTTATGAGAAAATAAGTAAGTTTAAGCACAAAGTTTTCATAGTATTCAGTAATTCAGATACAATCCGGACATTTCGACCGTTTGATTCATCCAATCACAGATAAATTATTATAAGGAAGTCTCACGTGTACAATTGGTGAGGCTATCTTTTTCTTATACTTTGCTTCGTAAGATGAATGTAAGCCGATCCAACCTTTTACCCGTACTGATGTATTGTTACTCGCTAAGGATGAATTTATCAATGGAATAAATTTTAAATCAAGCTTTTTTCGAGATGTGTACGCATTCAGAAAATATTTTTCGGGCTGATATCCATACATTAGCACGGTATGTACATCCTTGGACAATGCTGGTAATGAAACATACTTGTTGTCTGTTGAATATGAGAATGTAGCTACCTGAAGCATTAACGCTTGCTTCTCATGATTCTCCGCGTTCTTTAGCAACACTTGTCGTAAACTTTGTAATTTTCCTATCAATGTTACTTGAGAAATACCTGAAAAGGTTAAGGCTGGGCAGTAATTTAGGCTCGAAATCAGCGTATGCTCCCTACTAGAACCTGTTGAAGTGCGAGTACTTGATTGCTCGTATTGTTGAACAACCTGCTTTCCTACAGACAGCCTTTGAATTAGCCTATTCTTCAGCTTCACCAAATTCGACATATCATTGATGTCAATATAGTGTATTAAAGTTTAAAATTTTTTGGGCTACCGCAGAATACAACATTTCCTACTTTGCACCCTGCGAACGAAGAACTTCAAACATAGTATGCTGAGATTCAAATTTTAATGTATTTTAGATTCCAATTAATTATCATGATACATGTATCGAGGTTGATGTACGCACATCAAACGATGAAGGAGCTTCTCACTCAAGTCTCTCAGTATTACTACGAAAATAGACTCCATGAGCTCTCGGACGAAGCGATTTTGTCTTATGGTAGGTTACGCCGTATACCAATCGTGGGAAAAAGACATGATATTATTAATAGATTATACAGGTATATATATCGGCGTGAGTGTCCAGAAATTATTAATACTGTTTGCTATGATCTCGAATTCACGGGGCTACCTGAATGGAGTAGGTCTGGTGTGCCGGATCAAGAGATTATTGAAATAGGAGCTTTTCATCCAGCCACAGAGCAGAGTTTTTCATGTCTCGTCAAGCCTGATCTTTATAAAATTTCTGATGAGGCATCAGCTCTAACTCTTCTCAATCATGATATCTTGCAGAAAGAAGGTGTTGTAATTCGTGAAGCCCTGAGGAGGTTTTATATGTGGATTGAAAAGATTGCGTTAAAAGCCCCTCCAGTAGAAATACCGCTTGATACCATGACGTCAAGCTCAAGGCACCTTCCCCCAGATGACGTATGCAAGTTCTCCCTTAAAAGTGATTTAAGCGATACAGTTGCGAACCCGAAAGACACGCTGCTTATTTCACACGGTGGACTTATGAATGATATCAAAATGCTGAAATATTATTCATCTGCTTTCAACGTTGATATCCCAACATGCATATCTTTCGCGGATTCCGTCAAGTTGATCAAAGAAAGTACAATACAGAAAAGTGAGAAACTAACGACTCTAAAATTGGATTCGCTTGCAAACGAGCTTTGTATTCCACGGGCTGATCAAAGTCATCGCGCTTTAAGCGATGCACTTATGACTTGGAAAGTGCTTTCAAGGACATTGAGTGTGTTTGGTAACAATGCATTAACCCCGATGCAGGAAATCACAAAAAAACATTACCAATGGAAAAAGTTATGAAAATATGGATGAGATCCCTAAATACGAAAACATTTACGCAAAATTCTGTTGGAACTCCAAGCATAGCTCGGCTTTGATTGTCTTTCTAAGGCTGAAATGTAGAATGGAAGGAAAGATTAAGAGCATTTTTGAGAAAATTCGATCTCCCCAGAACAGTAAAAATGCCTCGGCCAGTGCAAGTACACTAGAGCCAAACCAAAGGCCACCAAGGTGTAGAGATCAGCGAAATCAAAAAAGAGTTGTGGCTAAGAACATATCAAAGAAAAGAAAACATCAAGCCTATCAAGAAGCCTCATCGGCGTCCATTAGCAAAGATGACTTTGCTAACCTGCATGGAAATTCTATGGATATGCTCGCAACTTCTGACGGCTACAAGGTTTACACCGAAGAGATGCTCGATAAGATGCTGTCTAACTCTGGTGGGGATACACCACTCTGTCCTTTTGATTGCAAGTGCTGCTTTTGATTAATCCACCTTGAACATTGCGGCAGGTGAATATCTACCCTTGAATACTTTCGCATCTTAAGCGCACTTTAGCTGAAGATTGACTCAAGACCCACTCACAATTATGTCCTTTCATGATGTTTCGACAATCTAGATCATGCTGTAGCCTCGCAAATACAGGAGGAACACCTTTGTTTGACGCTATCTCACGTTTCAAAGAGGCTCATCGAAAATTTGAATCAGCATGCACCAAGGATAAAACAAAATTCGGCAAAAAATTTCAGGATTCATTCAAAATAGCAGAAAATCTATGTACGATAGACCAGTATGTGCAATGCCCGCACGAGCACTTAAATTCCTTTCTCAACCTGATCAAGCGCATGAAGCTCGATTCTCCCGCTGTCTTTTCTCTCAAGCTTTATTTGGGAAAACAGAAAGATAGAAGGTCGCAAAATGAGGGCGTGTTCGTAGGCGGTTATACTTGTCCAGGTGCTTCGCCTAAGCGTCCGCTTCCACAGCTCTTTGCACAGCCACAAGATGGACCTTTGCCGAATGATATGCAAGAGCGATATCGGTCATACTCCAACAAATCCGAAAAAATTCGCTATAAATGCTCTCAGATCCCACACTGGATTCTTGCAGATCCGGAAATATCATTGTCAAAGAAAGATCGCAGAGAAGATCCATGGTAATATCTTTGATTGATATTCGTGGCATGTACATATCAGTGATAATGTTCGTATACAAATCTGTCATGAATTGAGATTTCACTATCTTGTCAGATTTATAATGCTCTATGCTTCAGAAAGGGGCAAAATTTAAGTGCCTTATCACAAAAGCATTATTCGCTTCTCATGACAAACGGGTCTCCACCCAAGCAGAATATGAATTTGCAGAAATCAGCAGCCATTTCGTCGGTACACCCAAAGCAAGGGTTTGGAACAATGGTGTATGTATCGATGACGAAGCATTGAGCCAAGTTTCTCAAATGGGATACCTTTACGCGAAAAATGTTGTCCGGCATCCCATCGCAGTTATGCCAGATGCACATAGTGGCATCGGAGCAGCTGTAGGAACAGTCATCCCTTGCTATCGTGCCGTGATACCGGCATGTGTAGGTGTTGATATCGGGTGTGGCATAGTTGCCTGCAAAACTTCTTTGAAAGCAGAAGATCTACCAGATTCTTTAGTCGAGCTACAGCTCGAAATTGAATGCGCTGTTCCTCATGGGCGCACGCACAATGGTCGTTCAGATATGGATGTAGGAGGGTGGCGATCGAAGCCCCCAGAAAGTGTGCAGAGAGTTTGGAGAGATGAACTGGCCGAAACTTTTCAATATATTGTACGCAAGCATCCGTTCATTGCCCGAACCAATAACCTCAATCATCTTGGTACGCTGGGGACAGGAAATCATTTCATAGAAATTTGTCTTGATAGAGAATCTTTTGTCTGGGTTATGCTCCACAGTGGTAGCAGAGGCGTTGGCAATCAAATTGGGATGACCTTCATCGAACTCGCTAAAAAAGATATGGAAAAAACTATGTGTCGCCTTCCAAATGAAAATCTAGCCTATCTGCGTGAGGGTAGTGATAACTTTGCAGACTATGTGTTTGCTGTTGCATGGGCACAGAAATACGCATCGATAAGTCGTCGAATTATGCTATATTCTATTATCGAAGCTATGCGCAGGAATCGAAATCTACCAGTTTTCACTGTTTTCGATGAAAGAGCCATCAATTGCCATCATAACTATGTTGAAAAGGAGAGGCATTTCAATGATGATCTATACATGATACGAAAAGGTGCAATTAGTGCTCGCCATGGTGAGATGGGAATAATACCTGGAAGTATGGGTGCTCCAACCTATATTGTCCGTGGAAAGGGAAACATCAAGTCTTACTGTAGTGCGTCACACGGGGCTGGTCGAAAGCTTTCGCGTGGAGAGGCGAAACGCAAATTTAGTGTGGATGATCACGATGATGCGACATCAGGCATATCGTGTCGAAAAGATAAAAATGTTATCGATGAAACTCCGATGGCTTACAAGGATATCGGTGCAGTCATGCATGCACAAGATAGCTTGGTGGAGGAGATAACGCAACTACGCCAAGTCATTTGTATAAAAGGCTGAGGGTGACCCACTGAAGGAAAAATCTCTGTGAATTGAAGCTTTAATTTTCTTCTCGATTAGATATTCTTTGCATGACCTTTTTTGGAAATGACTTTGAAACAATGCTATGACTAAAAAAATCGTTTCGCTCGGTGGCTGGTGCGGACCTGCGCTTGCCCTTGGAAAAATGGGTCTTCGAACGCAATCTTACCCATTCGATTTCTCTCGCGTGACCTTTGATGGCATTATGCATTTCATATTGAATGGGTTTCAACACGGTTTTTTTCCTGCAGAAAAGGCTCCTTTTGGTGCAGAATGCGTTGGTCAGTGGGTCCTCTTTCGCTCACTGCACTGTGCTTTCGCACATTTCGATTTGAATAATCCAAGCGTTCAACAAAGCTTTGTGCGAAAGTTTGCACGCTTCAACCAAATCCTAGATGCTAGCGACCACGTGACATTTATACGGACTATCACAGCAAAGAATCCTATGGATGAGATACTTCTGCTTCCTGGTTTGATACAAACATTGGCACATCGCAGCCCAGGCCTGCAATATAAGCTTGTAATGATCATGCATGATCAAGGAAAAGCCCCTACGCAGTGCCTCGGGTATCATCTTGCAAAGAATATCGCTCTATGGAGCCTCGCGTATGATAGACGCGGCAAAACGGAGGACACCAGTCTTTTTGACATGACGTTCGCAGGATATAAGGAAATCGTCGAAGCTTCGTCGGAAGATGCACATTGGAGCTCACTGCGCAAAGCCGATCTAGAAAACTTTTCATTCATTTCGCATGAGAGTTTGAGCCTTATTGACAATGAAGCTATGGTTCGTGGAACTTGCCAGGGTGTTTGTAGCACAGTGATGGAGTCTGTAGGAACTTGTCCATACTGCGAAACGAAAACAGGGCATCGGGTATCAAAGATACGAAGCTCCCGCCCATTTACCACGGATGAAGATCGAATCATATTGGACAGGACGTACGCTCTAGTGATGGGCTCTGACCTCGTTGGTATTATAGAAGATATTGCTGGCCAGCTTCGACGGGGGACTGATGAGATAATTACCCGAATGCAGACCTTGGCAACTTCAACCAAGCTAATTGATATTGTTGCTCCGGGCCTCAAGCAGCTCAGCTCGGCCTCTCTTTGATTGACATATGTGCATGTCAATACAATTGCTAGATTTTTAAAGCACAGTGAATAAAATGTAACGTTTTTATTACCTCTCTTGGCGCAAATATATAGATAACATGGTTGAAGATTCGTTTCAAAAGCTCTTTGCTGCCAACGAAATAGATGATGATGATAATGTTTCTAAACCTGATTCTGATGCCTCATTTTCTTTAGCGGATGAGCATCCAGAAGCAGAGGACGAAGGATACATGGATGATTTTCAAAATACATTAGAGAATTTACTCACTACAACTAATGAAAAGCAAGAGGAGGTAGGCCGCGTTTCAAAGAAGAGAGACTTGCTTGTTCGTCATGTGGAGAGCGAAGGCCTTGACCCAAGAATCGTTCAAGCAGAGATAGACAAGCTCGAAACTGTCAAAGTTAGGGGAAGTCATCCACCACTTCCACTCAAAAATTGGCTTTCTAGCGGCCTCAGTGATCATCACCTCGAGGTTCTCAACTCTATGGGCTGCCAGAAGCCCTTCGCTGTTCAGCAAATAGCGATTCCGGCTTTGAACCAAGGAAGGGATGCACTCGTCATCGCAGAAACTGGCAGTGGGAAAACGCTCTCATACTGCATCCCCGTTATCCGTCGTACTACCACAGAAAAGCAAAGGCCTGGTCAGCATAAAGGGCCGTACGCTGTTGTTGTCGTGTGCTCACGTGAGCTTGCTGATCAAGTACACAATCTATTACGGAATTTGACTGCAAAGTCAGGAATTGTTCTTCGTGTGGCCCACGGAGGGAACGACGTTGGCCATGACATGGCAGAGATAGCAACTTCGTGTGACATTCTGATTGGCTGCCCAGGTCGTATTGTTGACGTCTGCACGAAACGGAAGGGCTCAAATTTTTTCAGTCGTACGGCTCTCATTGTCTTCGATGAAGCAGATCGGCTATTCGATGAGGGATTTTGCCCACAAATCGAAAAAATCTTCGAGAAGCTGGCAGGCTCAGCACAAAAGGCAATGTTCAGTGCCACAATGCCAGGCTTTATCGCCAAGTCTGCAAAGAAGTTTCTACACAACGCTTTGACAATTTACGCTGGGTCAAGGCTGGGCATCTCGCCGATGCTGCAGCAGCATGTTGAGGTTTTTGAAAAGGAAGATGATCGTTTCTTTCGTCTTCTGCAAATTTTGGGTGAGTTCGTCAACCAGCAACTAAAAGTTCTCATTTTTGTCGAAAAGCGCAACGATCTCGAAGAGCTGTATATGTCGCTCGAAATGCATGGGCACAAGAGTGTAACAATCTATGCTGACATGGACAGTGTGGATCGTGGCTACGCTATGGATGAATTTTTGAACCCAGATGAAAATGATCCAACGTATATTCTCATAGCCACGGGCCTCGCTGCTCGGGGCCTCGACATACCTAATTTGACCTTAGTCATCAACTATACAGCACCGCCGTGCCTCGAGGAATATGTTCACCGTGTTGGACGTACGGCACGTGGAGGCTCTGCAGGTACGAGTCGGACTTTCCTCCTTAAGCCGTACGAAAATAAGCATGCACTCTACCTCCTTCAGGTTTTACAAGATAGCCCTCATGATGATTCTGCTATCAATGAGCTTCGCGCGATTGCGAAAGAGATATGTGGAGACAAGGAAATGATTTTATGGACACCGCAAGATTCATATCGGTCGTACGCTGGCCATGGATACTCTTTCGACCAAGAGGAGCGTAAGAAAGCGAATAAGCGGCGAAAGATGCACCAGAAAGAGACAGCGCGGGCACTTGGAATGGGTGGTGGCCCGATCACGCCAGCTGTTGAGCCTGGCAAAGAGGGGGTCCTAACGATAATTGAAGACGAGACAAAGCAGCGTCGGCAGGCTCCTGTAGTTAGTAGCATAGCGAAAACAACCGGTAAGGAAATTGTTCTGAAGAGTGGTGACGCAAAGGCGCGAGCCATGGCCATCGCGGCGGCCATAAATGAAGCAAAAGAACTTGAGTCAAACAAACTTGAGCACTCAGTAAGTATTCCTATCAACGACTATTCGCTACGTGTGCGCCGTGCAGCAACAGACCGAACACTTCTCGCCGAGCTTTTTGACGATACCTCTATAGAGGTGAGCTTTTCTGGAGAGTTCATTAAAGGCCCAGCCGCCCCGGAGAAGAAGCTTCATATCGTTCTGAAGTCGCTCTCGAAACAGGCACTTGCAGTTGCAGAAAAGAAAATTGTTGCACTTGTTCAGCATGAGTCTAAATTTGATCCTGTATAATACGCATCTTTTAGGGGATCTAGGTTCCCAGCTATCCTGAGTAAATTGTTATCATTTGGACATCAAGCGTCACCCATTTGATGAAATATCTTTAGAATTCAATGATATTTGGCCAATATGGACGAAATTGAGCCAACTCGTATCAAGAAAATTAATTTCGGGCTTCTTGGACCAGAAGATATGCTTCGCCTAGCGACAATCGAGTGCCGTGATCCATTCCTGCGCTACACAACCGATCATGTGTTACATCCTGCGCTTGGCGTGGACAATGGAACTGACCAGTGTGCCACGTGCGAAAACCACATCCATGACTGCTTTGGCCACTATGGGTTCATCCGCCTTGAGCTGCCAGTGTTCCATGTAGGCTTCCTCGCGTACATCATACGCATTCTCCGATGCATTTGCAAGACGTGTGGAAGGCTTCTCCTGCCAGAGAATCGCATAAACCAGTACGTCGCGAGATACCAGAATCCGAAAGGCCTCGCATTCTCACAGCGGAAGGCTCTCTTTATTAAAGTTTTTACAGAGGCAAGTCGGGTATATCTGTGCCCACATTGCCAGGCTATCAACGGGAAGGTGTCAAAGCTTCGTGCGACAACACTGCGCATCGTTCACCAGCCGTCGGCAAAGCACCTCAAGCAGCTTCCACGTGGTAAAAACGGAAATGTGATTCCCAACTACGGCGAAGCATCGCTTTTTCATCCGTCGCTTGTCACAAGCTCAAGCGCGATCGTACAAGATCTCACCCCAGACATCGTTCGTGCACTCTTCTGCAAGATACCGACGAATGATGTTATTGCGCTAGATATGGAGCCAAGTGCTAGGCCAGAGCACATGATTCTGACGCATGTTCATGTGCCTCCAAAAGTTGTGCGCCCAACACCGCCCGCCTTCGCGAGCGGAAGCACGCGGCATGACGATATCACACTCGCACTCAATGATATTCTTTCGTGGTGCGATGAAATTCGTCGGCATCGGCTTCGTGGTGGAACAACGCAAAAGTACTTTGAGCTGTGGGATACGTTGCAGGTCAGCGTATCACGGCTTATCGACGACAAGCTCCCAAACTTCCCCCGCGTTGTACGGGACAAGTTTTCGGGCCAGCTCAAGTCGTACGTCGCACGACTGAAGGGTAAGGGAGGACGCTTCAGGAACACACTCTGCGGCAAACGAGTGAATTTCTCCGGAAGGTCAGTCATATCACCCGACCCAAACTTGGAAATCAACGAGTTGGCCGTTCCTATGCAAATTGCGCAGAAGTTATCCTTTCCGCAGCGAGTTACTGCACAAAATATTCACACGTGTCGTGAGCTCGTTCGCCGTGGACCAGAGGTTTACCCAGGGGCAAATTTCGTTGTCTTCGCAGCGACTGGGGAAAAGAAGCACTTACGGCATGCGCGGACAGATAGGTCTTTTACGGCCACGCGTTTGCAAATTGGCGATATCGTCGAGCGCCATATAGTTAACGGTGACGCAATCATTTTCAATCGGCAGCCATCACTGCACAGGCTTTCCATGATGTGCCATATCGCGAGAGTTCTACCATATCGGACATTTCGCTTCAATGAGTGCGTATGCCAGCCATACAACGCCGATTTTGACGGTGATGAGATGAATATTCACGTTCCACAGACTGTCGAAGCCCGTGCCGAGGCGATTGCGTTGATGAGTGCGACACAAAACTTATTCAGCGCACGAAATGGCTGCCCTATCATCGCACCCTTGCAAGATTTTTTAACCGGAGGCTTTTTGCTTACGAGGCGAGATACATTTCTCAGCAGAGCAGAGATAGCGCAGATTCTCGCTTACTTTGTGAAGGGGAGTAGCCACAGTCTACCGGTCCCTGCAATTCTGCGCCCGAAGGAGCTGTGGTCTGGAAAGCAAGTAATCCCGCTCCTGCTTGGGTCAGTCGGCTCTACAACAAGCAGAATCGACAAACGAACAACGTGCGGACTCAACTTCACCTCCTCTGCCAAGTTTGGCTTGTCGCACCAGGAGCAAATGCTCACGGCGAATGACGACATTGTACGCTTTCGAAACAATGAGCTTCTCTCCGGGCAGCTCGAAAAAGGCATCATGGGAAGTGGCGACCGTGCAAAAAACGGTTATTTTTTCCATGTGAAGAAGCATTACGGCATTGAATACGCTGCGGCATGTATGAGCCGCTTCAGTCGCTTGACCTCGCGCTTCCTTATGCAGCGTGGCTTCAGCATTGGAATAGACGATGTGACGCCGAACGAAAAGCTTGCGGACAGCGCACAGTCTATCGTTCAGGAAGGTTTTGCACAAGCTCAAGAGCTCATTCGCGTGTACAACAACGGCGAGCTTCCTCGCCACACCGGCTGTACCATCGAGGAGACGCTTGAAAAGGAAATCAAGCGTGTATTGAGCGACGTTCGTGATAGATGTGGAAGGCAGTGCATTGATTCACTTCCGTCAACGAACGCACCTCTCATTATGGCGCAATGTGGCAGCAAGGGAAGTGTTGTTAACATCTCACAGATGATTGTGTGTGTTGGGCAGCAAATTGTCAACGAGCGTCGCATAGACGACCACTTCTTGCACCGGAGTACACCACACTTCCCGCAGTTTTCGCGAGACGCCCTTGCGCGAGGCTTTGTTAAGAACAGCTTTTACTCAGGGCTGACGCCTGTTGAGTTCGTTTTCCACACAATGGCTGGCAGAGAAGGTCTGGTCCAGAGCTCTATCAAAACAGCCCAAACTGGGTATCTCGGAAGGCGAATTATGAAGGTTCTTGAGGACCTGACTGTTCACTACGATCATACTGTGCGTAACGCCGATGGCTGTGTTGTACAGCTCCGCTATGGTGAAGATTCCCTTGATCCATTGAAGATCGATCCGGAGCACCACCCCCTCGATCTACAGCGTGAGTGGGACACGCACGTTGTATCCCGCCTATCAGACAAAGCATCAGATGAAACAGCGCAGCTCGCTTCGATGCTACAAGCGAACATCGAGTCGAGGCGCTTCCAAGTCATGAGCAAGAACTTTATACACTCGCTTGTCGCTTTCTGCCACGACCGCTTTTGCTGCAAATCGATTCTACACGTCTCCCCAGAAGCATTTGAGATCTTTCTGAAGAATATCCTCGTGCGATTTATGTCGATGATGTGCGAACCTGGAACCCCGTGCGGTGTTGTCAGTGCACAGAGTTTATCTGAGCCGACAACGCAGATGACACTCCGGACGTTCCACTTTGCGGGTGTAGCTGGTATGAGCGTCACGCAGGGTGTTCCCCGTATCGAAGAGATCATGGACGCGCGACGGTCAATTTCGACACCGTTTGTGACCCTTATCCTTCGTGATGCTTCTTCCGCGGATATTGCAAGTAGTATTAAGGAGAGCATCGAGCGAACCCGCCTACAGGATATCACACAGAGCATATGTCAAATTGTGTCACTCGCAGGAATCAAAATCCGATTGAATTTCTGTGCTGAATCGCTCAAGCAGCGAATAAATGAGCTTTCGCTTGAGATGATAGCACATGCCATCCTCAAGTCCCCGAAAGCCTCTCGCTTCGGTATAACACAGTCAAAGATTTCGCTCGTTCCAGAAGAGACATCCATCGACATCGCGTTCATGGACTGCGATGCTTCTACAAATATTGATGAGGGCGTTGAGAATATGGCGGCGTATCTGAAGGATGTCGTCGTCGCGGGAATACCGAGCTGTGTACGCGCGCTTATACGCAATACAGCGGATTCTAGCTCTGTGCCTGTCTATGAGATAATCGTTGAGACTGATGACTTGAATAGTTTGATTGCGCTCGATGGTGTTGACGCAAAGCGCTCAAAATGTAATCACGTGGCGTCCATAGAATCTACGCTGGGAATAGAAGCCGCGCGCTCTGTAATCATCAGCGAAATTCTAGCGGTCATGAAGGTTTATGCGCTGACAGTGGACATTCGGCACGTCATGCTCCTTGCTGATGCGATGACGTCCCGTGGGAAAGTCCTTGGAACGACGAACTCGGGCCTCAGCAAGGATCGAGACAGTGTGCTCAAGCTTGCCTCCTTCGAAAGGACGCAGGAGCACATATTTAACGCAGCCGCGCATTCTCGGTGCGATAAGTACTTGGGTGTCTCAGAGAACATCATGCTTGGCATGACTGCAAAGATTGGAACAAACCTCTTTGGATTACTCGACGAGCGCCGGTACCACAGTAGAGCACAAGCAACCTCACAAAAAGATTCCCTCGGTGCTTTCTGGGAGAGCGTTAAGCAAAAATTTCAATTGTAGGGTCGGCGATTTTGCATGGCTGTACTCCTGGGGTGTATGGATAGTTTATTGCGCATGACATGCTTATTACCCTCTTTTTGTATTAACACAAAGATGACAGATAGAATGCTCATCGCTGGTGAAGCACCGATGCTCTCGCTTGTGCATACAGGTTTTCGATACCATATTAAGGCTACAAAAATGGCATTCTCTATCTTTATGCCAGCTATCATTCGCCTCGAAAAAGAAATGAAGGAGAAAGAGAGGAAAAATCAGCAGATCGAATACAAGGGCACTGCAGAAGACTTTTGTAGCGCAATTTTACATGTTTCAGGTGGTTGGGTCACTGGCCTTATCAGTTGTGCGTTTCATGCTATTGCTGCGATAGGAATCTCCCGTGCAGCAAGCATGGCAGCAGATAGAGCGATCTTCCTCTATTCCATTCAGCCAAAAAGAGCATCATTCTACGGTAAAAAAATTCTGAAGCGTATACTACCAGAATGTTTAGGTAGGCGTGTACACATTTTCAAGAATTTGAATGCACAAGAATCTGCATATCTTTGGCAAAATCAACGTATAAGATGCCCTGTGCAGCGCGTGAGAGATTCGATCATGCGACGAGGGTTATTCCATGCTGCTGATTTTCTCTCTGCGTGTACTACAAAATTTACATCTATTCAAGCATTTCTGCCAGCACATGATGAAACTAAAACTATTGACAAAAAAAAGGTTCATCCACTCCTTTTCTGCGTATGCTACCATGGTGGCGCGCTTTTTGTAGGTTCGATAGGGGCAGTTGCTGGGCACATAATCGGCAAGAGCGACGGGGAATACTGGGCAGAGTTTTTCGTGTCAATGATGTGGACCAAAATGATTGATCGCTTCATCTGTATGTAGTGCACAAATGATTGGTATTTTATGTAGCCTGAGCTCGTGTCAAAGTGTAAATTTTTCTTTTCTAGAACACGGAACATAATGCTCAGTAGCGCTGTCCTCTCCATTTTGGGAATGAGCGCCCAACTTACGACGCAGTCATCAGTCATAGAAGGCAGTGAAGAAACACTGAAGCCACTGATTGAGTCTGGCAATTTAGTATTTGTTGAGTTTTACGCCCCATGGTGCACACATTGCAAGCAGATGGCCCCAGAGCTTGATAAAGCCGCAGAGCGTCTGAAAGATACCGCAGCAATAGTAAAAATTGATGCGACCCAAAACGAGGACTTTGCAAAGGGCCATGGTGTTGAAGGGTTTCCAACACTTATGATCTTCCATGAGGGGCAAGTGTTGCCATACAAGGGTGGCCGAACATCTGTGGACATTGTCGGTACAATCAAAAAGATTCTCTCACCCTTCCACACTGTCTTGAAGACAGCTAAAGAGCTCAAGGCGTACAAAAAAGGAAAGAATGTTAAGCTTTTGCTTTACACGCACAGTGAAGACTCGTCTGCACTGAAAGTTTTCCTCGCATATGCGAAAGCGAACCGCGACGCCTTCACGTATGCAATAGTGAATGACACATCACTGTTTGAAAAGCGTGAAAAGGATTTCATTGAGATGTTCAAGCCCTTCGATAATAAATTCAGCTCGTTGGACGATGTGACGGAGGAGTCTTTGACTGAATGGCTCCGTATGGAGGCTTTCCGTCTTTTCGACGAAATCGGTCCAGCCAACTACGATGCCTATGTCAAGCGCGGACTTCCAATGGTATGGCTTTTTGTCGATGCGATGCAAAAGGAGAGCAAAGAGGCGAAGGAGGTGGCCAAGCGCCTCGCGCCCGAATACAAAGGTAAGCTGAGCTTTGTGTTCGTCAACGGCAATAAATTTGCAGCGCTTGCCGAGCAATTCGGCTTACACGACAAAAACTATCCAGTGGCTCTCATCTCTAACCGCAAGCAGGATACCTTCCGACCCCCGAATAGTAGCGAAATGACTGTCGAAACTCTTCGCGCTTTTTGCACAGACTATATCGACGGTAAGCTTACAAAAACAATGCGCTCTATGCCACGCCCAGAGAATGACCGCCAAGGTAGCCTCACGATTGTCGTTGGCGATTCTTTTGCTGAGTTGGTGGAGAGCAATGAAACAGATATTCTCATTTCATTTACTGCACCATGGCGCAAACACTGTAAGTCAATGAAGGAGGCATACCTTCAGGTTGCAGAAGACTTCAAAGACGACGTAACAGTACGAATTGCCACCCTTGATGTCTCCATGAACGACATCGAATCTCCTCAATTTTCTGTAGAAGGTTTGCCTGCGGTTTACTTTAAGCCGAAAGGCAAAGATGCCGTGCTTTACGAAGGCGATAGGTCGAAAGATGACTTTGTTGCTTTCGTAAATAAGCACAAAAGTTCAGCAGCTTAAAACGGAGAGTAAGCTAGCATAGTTCGAAAAACGCAATACATTTGGTTCCAAATACATTTAATCTCTAGTACTGAATCTCTTTTGATCACAAAACTCTATTTTGACTTTTTAAAAGCCATCTTTATGTGCTTAAAGAGGATCTGAATCATGCACCCGCTTCATCGATCATTTTATAGATCTCTTCAAAAGAAAGCAAAAGAGTTGTCTGTATGCTATGATTCCGACATGCACAAGGTGTCAAAATCAATATTCGGTAGCTCCATAGACCCACACTACTGGAAAGCCTTCGGCAAGTCGCCTAAGCAGGTTGTTGCGAAAATCTGCCGGCTGCCACTCTCAGCTTCACTCAGCAAGAAAGAGCAAGCAGCTGCTTCTTTTGAGCTTCTGAAGAGTATGGGAGAAGCCATGCCACAGCGTGAGGACGCAGAGTGCTTGCGCGATATTACACTCGTTCGTGAATCACTATCATTTACGGTTCCGTGTTTCCAGGATAGAACTGTTGAGCCATATCCCCGATTTACAGTGAAGCAAGATCCATTCTGGTTTGTCCAGCGAATGCGAACATATCCCATTTTCCCATTTAAAGAAGCTTTTGAGTGGAGCCGCGGAGGTAAGAAGAAAGCAGTGCTTGACACGTGTTCGAAAACAATCACGGAAAAGATCGAAGTTACACTGAAGACCGAGCCTATTGCCTCAAAACGGGAGGAAAACTTTTTTGAGTACCATGTGACGATACGCAATACGGGTAAACCAGGAATTGACCCTTCCTGCCAGCTCCTTTCGAGACATTGGTACTTTCTCGACAGTAACACGAAGAAACTCGTGGAAGTTGTCGGCGCAGGTGTACTAGGTGAGCTTCCCGTTCTCCATCCCGGTGATTCACATTCGTACACATCTGGAACAGACCTTGAATCGACACAGGGCGTGATGAAAGGTCTTTTTCAGTTTGCACGGTTTTTTGTCAAGCCGGCAACACAAGCTTCCAAGCAAGACTTGCGTAAAGCTGAGAGAAATGCTCTCAAAATTGAGTCAAAAGCCCAAAATTCCTCATCAGAAAATGTTGATGAGAAGTTTGTTGATCTGATAGATGTGCATATTGCACCAACACAGCTGCGACGCTAATGCATAGAGAAGTAAAGTTTCGAGATATAATTTCTCTATTCGTTGTATCTGCGATTTCTTAGGCTATTACCCTCTCATGCAACATTGATATATGGGAATATCATTCACTTCTCTACGATCGGGGCTGGCAACTGCTGCTTGCATTGCTGGCATCGCCTACTTTGTCTTATCTCGAAAAGAAAGCAGCATTCTTTACAAATCACCAATTAACTTCGATTTTCTTCGTAAGCGGGATCTGACAGTCGTAGAAGATAAGAAGCTTGGTCTCACCTTTTCGTACTGCCCGACAGAATGTGTACTGTATGCTGAGACTCGAGCCTTTCCCGTTGCATTTTTTGAGCTCAAGGTACTCCCAGAAATGGATTCGTCTATTCTGCTGACCGTCGAGGAATTCAAAGAGCCGATTTCGCTCGCAGAGCACAAAATTTTTTCGTACAATGCAATCGCCATGCACCTATCTGATGTTCACATTGAGCGAGAGAAAAGCTCAACTTTCCTCGGGGGACGCAGTGCCGTTGAGTTTGAGTACACGTACTCGTCAGAGGACGGTACGAGACGCAGATGCTGGTGCTCCCTAGCAGTACATGATAATAGAGCTTACGCAGTACACTGCCACGCCAGGGTCCAGCGCTTTGGACACGCAATGCTCGTCTGCCGCCGAGTAGTATCCAAAATGAGAATACACAGCCACTCCGTGCCTAACAGTGAGCTAATTTTTACAGAGCCCCGCTTTGGGCTCAGTATGCCTATTCAACCGGAGTACTCGCTCGAGTACACCTCAAGTGAAAAAAAGAACGCGATCCTTAAACTTTCAAAGCAGATTGATGATGGAAAGGGGGCTTCGATAGAGCTCGAGCATATTTCTAGTCTCCGACCAGAGGTGCTCGATAATCGTACGCTTGATATCGCGATTACAACAACTCGTGGAATGGTCGAGAATGCAGTCAAAAATGAAGAGTGCCTTGAGTGGCAAACGGGAACAGTTCTTGACGACGCCGCCCTGATGTACCTGAAGCAGTCGATATCTGTTAGCTCCTTTGAGTACAGTATCGTGGCAGCAATGTCGAAGCTACCGGGCAAGTTTTTCTTTTATGATATTTCCACTCGCTCTCCCGTAGCAGACACCTCAAAGATTAGACGGTATGTTGTTTTTGTCGTTCTAACAACTTTCGGCGTCTTTCGCCTCACAGCATGCAGCGAGGCTGATAACTTCGTCAAGACATTTGTTGAGGCAAAGGAAACGCTACAACAGGCTCACTTCGGCTTCCAGCATGGCCAGGAATGCTCGCTGCTCTACAGAAATACGAAGGCTGGCTTTTCAATGCGTATTCCGCCACACTTTCATGTCCAAGAAACAATGGTTGCAGATCCGATCGTTCTCATTTTCGATGGATCAAAATCTTTGAACACGGATGAGAGCCAAGCAGCAAAATTTACGATAGATGTTTCGTCCCAAATGCGAAGTGTTGGTGAACAGTCATCAAAGGTCTTCGATGCCTATCTCGAGCACCTACAGGATCCTTCCAAGTTCTTCTCCGTCACTAAGAATGAATGCCTTGTCGATAGATTTCCAGCTGCAGAGTTTCAGTTCTGTGAGCGCGTCGAAAACTCACACGTCCAGATGTGTGTCACACTTATTTGCATCAAAGAGAAGCAATATAGCGTGCAGCTCACTGTGCAACCAGGATGCTTCGACGATGCATATGCACAGTACAAAGCGATTCTGGAAACGTTCCGTTTTTTTGAGTAGAGTTTCATGATTCCCTAACTTCATATGATTTTTGGCAAACAAGCATGCAGCTTGTAAATTCTCACCTAAATCTTGGATGATAAATGATGTAGAAATGTGCGGTTATTCAAAATAAATATGAATTGGAAAGAGTTTTCACTTGCAAAGAAGCACATTCGGCGGACGATTCCAATTAATGAAGAGAGCTCTGTGGTTATTCGAGAAATAAATGTAGCACATGGTGGGCTTGGCTGTGCAACATGGGATGGCGGGGTCATTCTTGCTCGCTGGATCAAGAAGAACAAGCATATCTGGGAGCAAGCGACGGCGCTCGAGCTTGGCTGTGGCGTTGGTATTAGTGGTATTGTCGCAGCATCACACGCACGGAAGCTCACAGTATCAGATTACCTTCCAGATGTCATGGAAAATGCCCGATACAACTTTCAGGTGAACCTGCACGAAGAGAAGTTTCGTTCCATTGAATTTTGCATGCTTGAATGGCACCAGTTCATTGATAACGCCAAAACTCCACAGACTGAGGAGCATTTTTGCACAAAGCTCGAGCACCAGCGAGCATTTATCGAGCAGCAGTGGTTTACCTGTGACAAGTGCTTTGATGACTCCTCAAAAGGTGTGTGTCAACCATGCTTTGATGCATTTCACAAGGCCCACGCTCAAAATGCTTCATCAGGCTTTGGGACATTTCGTTGTGACTGCACACATTTCCATTGCGAAACGAAGCCAGATATATCCCCACACTCGTTCGACATTATCTTCGGTAGTGAGCTTATCTACTCTCCATTGTCATGTGAGGCTCTTGCTTCAGCTGTCGATTATCTGCTGGGCCCAAATGGCGTGTTCTACCAGCTGCTCCAGGAGAAGCGTGAAGGCGTTGAGCTTTTTTGCTCTCGAATGAAAGATAAAGGGTTTAAGTGCTACGTGTCATTATTCCCTTCTACTTATGCAGAGAGCACAAACACTCGATCGTGGGAGTTAAAAGGGCAAGAGAATTTCATGCTCTATGCATGGGTGCGCATCGGTAGACCGGTTCCAACTATGATACCGTAGAACACTGCATCATGTGATTCGATACGACAGACAAATACGAAATTGATACAAATTGATTTTCTTATCCTTTTCTTTATTTCAGAATGTCACAGGAGGAAGCCGCCCAAAAAGACATCAAGCGTTGCATTCTTGATGCGCTTCGTGATAATGAAACCATCGCTAATTCCGCAGCTTTCGCAGAATCACACGGTCTTGATCATCAAGGGCTGATAGGCGTGCTTAAATCACTGCAGTCGCAGGAGATTATTGAGACTAGCGTCACAACAGAGAAACTATGGAAGCTATCGGAAGAAGGTAAGTCAGTGCTTTCCAACGGCTCTCCTGAATTCTGTGTATACACCATAGTGAAAGAGAAAGGTGAGCTCTTAAAAAAGCAGATTGTCAATATTCTCAATGGCAAGCCAGAAGATTTTGAACAGAATGTGGACATTGCAGATTCAGTCGATAAGATGAAAATCAAAGCAATCAAAACCAAAGGAGAAGAAATTTTCGATATTGCTATTTCGAATGGCCTCAAGCTGAAAATGCTACGCATTCGGAAGGATACCAGCGGCAACTTTATCTCTGCTTTAGGCGAAAACGTTGGAGACAAGACAAAAGAACTCTGCGAAATGATTCAGAAGAGTACACTTGAGAATGCGAAGGATATTGAATTTCTCAAGAAAAGGCAGCTTATTTATCAGGTGATACAAAAGACATTCTTGGCTCAGAAAGGCGAGTACTTTGACAAGCCTGGTAAAGAGGTCGCTGTTGACCTCACGCGGGAAATGTTAATTTCGAAAACCTGGGTCGACAAAGAGTTCAAGCCTTACAATCTGAGCGCTCAAGGTGTTCGACCACTCGCTGGCTCTCTGCACCCACTCATGAAAGTCAGAGAAGAATTCCGCACAATTTTCTTAGAAATGGGCTTCACTGAGATGGAAACCTCGAATTACGTCGAAAGCAGCTTTTGGAACTTTGATGCGCTCTTTGTGCCGCAGAACCATCCCGCAAGAGACATGCAGGACACATTCTATATCGCTGACCCCGCCCTGGCCGAGTCGGCTCCAGCAGAATACATTGCTGCCACTAAAAAAGTCCATGAAAAAGGTGAAGGCTGTGATAGCAAGGGCTACGTGTGCAAGTGGTCGGCCGACGAGTCACGCAAGAATGTTCTCCGCACGCACACAACTGCAGTTACCGCGAGAGTGCTGTATGACCTGGCACAGAAGAGCAGCAACCCATCAGGCAAGTTTTTCTCCATCGACCGCGTCTTCCGCAATGAGGAAATGGACAAGACGCATCTCTGTGAGTTCCATCAGATCGAGGGTGTCGTCATTGATGAAGACCTATCGCTCGTTCAGATGATGACCATGCTTAAGGACTTTTTCCAGCGCATTGGTATCGAGAAGCTTCGCTTCAAGCCTGCGTATAATCCATACACAGAGCCCTCCATGGAGATCTTTGGCTACCACGAGGGTCACCAGAAGTGGATCGAAGTTGGAAATAGCGGTATGTTCCGACCGGAAATGCTGCAGCCCATGGGCTTCTCGAAAAAGGTCACAGCCATTGCGTGGGGGCTTTCGCTGGAGCGCCCGACGATGATAAAGTACGGCCTCAAGAGTATCCACGACCTTTTCGGTCACCGCATTGATCTTTCGTTTTGCAGGCGGGCACCGCTCTATCGCGTTTGATTCATATGAGAGTGTATTCATGTGGCAAAGTAATTCACCCATCTTGGTCATCCATGGGTCTCGCAATGCAAAGTCTCATCTTTAAAAGTGTTTTGAAAAATAAAATGGGACTCGGTGGGCTACCCGGTACATATTTTCCATTGCACAAATTCTCGATGGACCCAAAGTACATCGCACGCACATTTGCAGAGTTTAAAACAATAGTGACTAACCCTGGGCCATTCTCAGTGCGGTTTTCGAATGAGTATCTGGAATGGTATTGGGCAGCTTACCAGAACAAAGTGAAAAACCACGAAAGGCGCCAGAAGAAACAACAAGAGATGCAGGATGAAATCAAGCAAACGCCAACTGGGCTTGCTGTCGTCAAAAGACATCTCTATGAGATGCCCATCACATCCGAGCGCCGCAGAATATTTCAAGAGCGAAAAGACAAAGCACAGGAATTGATTGATGAATACTCTGTTCACCATGCGACAATGGACCTCTGGGAGCGTAAAGCACAGTACCCCTCCATTGATATGTTCACCAACTGCACAACGTTTCATTACCATTCGCTCCTGGAGAAATTCTTAGAGCATGAGAGCGACGTACGCATGTTTTGGATCAGAATAGCGCTGTACAGCTCGCTGATCATCGAGCGCTACGCACAAAAGTATTTCAAGGAGGCACCCGAACTCGAAGAAGTTATATCGCAAGTCGCATGGGAGCGCACTAAGAACTTTTCAAACATGCCGTCGGAAAAGCTTCACCTAGTGCTCGTTAGGCTCTTGCGCAAGTACAACATTCAAAACGCCGTTGAATGCGCCCTCGTACTGCGCTGTATTGAGAATGATGCGCTGAACACTCTTACGACCGCTGATGCATCGGTAAAAATTGGACCCGAAGAGGCTACCGTTAGTACGCTGCTGGGCCTATGCCCCGTCGAAGAGTCGACGCTGTTTCACGAAGAGAACCTCCCCATCATTAAGCTCTATCTCTATGCTGAGATGAACGCATGGACCCCAACAAACGTTTTCAAGCAGCACCCGATGGCAAAAGAGGTTGCCACGCTGCCGCAGTCAGACCTCAGCAAGATTCCGAGCCCTGAGTCTATGAAGTTTTTCTTCGCGACAAGCGTACCGCAGATCCGCAAGATGGAGAGCCGGCTTCGTGAGATCCAGGTCTTGCACAGGAATATCACTACGCAGGATGACCGCTATATCAACGCGAGGTCACTGTACAACCCAAAAACGTTCCGAGCTGAAATTCGTGATGCTGTCACGATACAAATGGAGCGAGCGCTCAAGCGATTCGAGATCGCGACGAACAACCTCAAGCCACGGTCGCCTGAAGAAGAAGCGGACGAGCTTGCAGAGAAGGGTGGTGTACAGATCAAACCGTCCGTCTACTACTTTGTCAGGCGGCTTAAGTCGGAGCCGAGCGTTTCGTTAGCGCTTACGCTTGACAACAGCGGTGAGGTACGGCGCTGCCTCTTTGACGCTGCGAAAGAAATGTACTATGAGCGCCTCCACTACTTTGACGACAAGCTTCGATACCTCCACAACCAGCAAGCCAAGATAGCGCTCACACTCCTCGACCAGATCATTCAGAAGACGATTGACGAAAACAGCGAAATTTTCGAAAAGCGAAGTGCCAAGGGTTTTACTAGCTTCTTACAGATATCCAGTAATCACGTTCCACTCGCAGATCGTCAGTTGGACGAATATGGAGCGCTGACTCGTCACAGTCGGCAAAACTACGAGCGAAGGTACCTATCACCTTTCGAAGCCGAGAAAAACGAGGGTCCGCAAGAAAAGGCAGAAGAAAGCTGATGTAGAGTTCAATGCCGATTTAAAATGTACATCATTCTACGAGCTTTAACATTCGCTCATAATAATTTTATGTCCTTTTTAGAAGTTTGTTAAATTTAGAGTAGATAGAGCTTAGAACAGAGTCCATCAACAGCACGCACGTCACATCCAAATGTCTGTGAAAGAAAAAGCAAGTATTACACCGAAATGTGTCAAGCGTAAAGTCGCTGAAAGCGCAAGTCGAACTGTCGATATTCCTATCAAACGCCAGAAAAAGGCAGTAAGCACAAAGAAAGTGAGCGCCAAGGCCAAACCGCACCAAGACCCTATGTGGAATTCGTTCAGCATCCAAAAAAGCCGCGTCAACTTCGCTTACCCTGGTGTGCCCATGGGCACAGGTACCATAAAAGATCCATTCCGCATTCCACTTCGCTCGAAGGCAAACAAAACTGGCTGCGTGCACTGCCCGATGGGAATCGATCGATGCCAATGCCGTGAGATCGAAACGATCATCTCAAAGCACCTCGTCCGTGTGTACCAGACTAGTGAGCTCCGCCGCACGCATGCCTACGGCCGCCATCCTCTGAACTCAAAGTCTGTCTTACCTGTCTTTGTGAGCCGGCTTGTCCGGATCTGCGATGTTCAGAAGGATGATGTTGTATGGGATCTTGGCTGCGGTATCGGCAGCGTTGTAATGCAGTTCGCGCTACAGACTGGCGCAGCGGCGATCGGCGTGGACATTCAGGGCGATAACATCGAAATTGCACGGAAGACGTGGGAAAGCGTTTGCAAAGAATGGAAGAAGCGATACCCGAAGAGCGAAGTTGGTGAGGTCAAGTTCATCACGAATGATATTTTTGAAGAGCTAGAGCCCCACGTCGCCCGACGGAGCGCCACTACGCATCACGCTGATCGAGCGCCGGAGACGGCCCCACCGACTGTTGTCTGGGCGGCTAACCTGCTCTTTACACCTGCAATGAACTACCAGCTCGCGCACATGCTCCACCGTATCAAGCCATTGCGCTCAGTCGCGTGCATGCTCGACTTGTATCCACACAATCGACCAGGGCTCTCAATGAAACGCGACCCTGAGCCGTATGCAAAATTTGAGCGAATGGACGACCATATTGCGCAGGCTGACTGCTTCGAGTGGCGAGAGCCCGAAAAGCGACCGTTTTATACGTATCAGACGGCGAGAAAGGCCGACGAGCGTAAGGAGTGAAGCGCCTACTACTGTGAAATTACTAGATGGGCTAGAAGTATAATGAGATATATGACCACATATGCTACACGCGCCGTTGTAGCTCTGGCGCTGAATTTCAATGTTTTTTTCACTTTAGTCTCATAGAGATTGATGTTTCAGCAGTGAGTGGGAAAGAGAAGAAATGCTTACGCTTGAACAAGTATTGGCCCGTGCAATGAAGACTTCGCGGGGTCCCAGCAAGTACTCTTCGCTGAAAATTGACGAAAAGCTTCGCAAAGCATCACCTGAGAAGAAGAACCGCCGGATTACATTCGGGCAACCCCCATCCACACAGCGCGAGGCAGTCGGACCAAGCATTCCCAAGTGCGTTCCACTCGATTTTGAGCCCGAGCCTGTGCCGAGAACGCCTAGTCTGACGCTCAATGGCGCTGATCTCACGCTCAGCTTGAAGTCGGCCAAGGCCCTCGGCGACTGGCGTGCAGCCCTTTCTGTCATCTCGTGTGCACTGTTCGGCGATCACGCCTACCGCCCGAACGAGCAACACTTACGACAGTTTATGAGCATCCTGCGACAAGAAAATAGACTCGACGTTGCGCTACGGTTGCTCCATGACTTTGATGCGCGGATGCAGAAAGGTGTGACTAAGGAATCATCGGATACGAAAAAACCCAAGGATGCTGTCAAGGATGCGTTTGACAACAAAGCCACGAAGGATCTGCTTTATCACATACTCCTGCGAGCACACGCAGATGAAAAGCAGTGGGAGAAAGCAATGCACGTCCTGAACACAATGATCGAGCGCAATTATACGTTTCCACACACAGGAACAATGAACATTATCCTCTCCGCGATGGATGACGGCAAGCACTGGGAGCGGGCGCTCGGCGTTCTCGCCCACATGACGCGGGCACAGCAAATGCAGGAAGGGACGCTAGAAGCCACTGAGCAACCTGCAAAAGGCGAAAGCTTGGTGTCTATCTATGACAATGCGCTCCCGAACACGGTGTCCTATGCAACGACGATAACACTCCTTGAAACAGCCGGCAAGTTTGATCTCGCGCAGAAGCTAATGCGAGAGATTCCGAAAAATGACCGGGGCACGATCATGCGATCCTACGCCGCTGTCATCCACATGTGGTCGATGAAGCACCACCGGAGCGGGAAAAAGCATCGGCGCATTCTCTGAAGGCACTTAGCTGTAAGAATAGAGTATCCTAAACGCTTTCATGGCCCGCTCACAAGCCATCGTGAAAGCATTTTTTTTGAGACCCCCTTAACAACTGGGCTTATCATGCATTTTGGTACATAACACGCCACGAGTGCACACTGGCTTTCGCTCAAATTTTTATTTCATCCGCAATTACTGCATATTTTTCCAAACATACGCAGTATAATGCTTGCCGGATATAAGAAAGCGCTGCACCAGTTCTTTCTCAAGGTGCATCCTGACTTTTTTGCAAGGAATCGTCAGTGGCAGCGCGAGAATGAGCGAAGCGTTTCGCAGCTGAACGAGCTACTTGAGTGGGGTAAAGCTTTTAAAAAGGGCAACCTGTACGCACCGCCAGCGGGCGAGATGAAGATCAAGTTTCACCTCAAAATCGAGGATGGCGGCGCGGGCGGCGGTCAGGTTCAAAGCGTATTCAAACTCCCAAAGCCGTTTCATCTGAGCTCATCATACAAGAGCGTCGCTGAGAGCTGCATTAATGCGTTCCTTCGTGATCTTCTCGTGAAGGCGTCCTGCATCGACGAGGAGGCCGTGGCGCATCCGCCTATGGATATGCCACCGCAAGAGTTCATCGCTGGCAAGAAGCCTGCGCGCAGTCCGCTTGAGGCGAACCCTGTCAAAACCCTGATGGAAGAAACGAGCGAAACACTAAGCGAAACGTGGCATCGCGACCGCGTGCCGACGGTCGACGACCTTATCGAGGCAGACCTCGTGCTCTTTGACCGATCAATCTCTCCAAAGCAGTGCGCCTACGCACTCGAGACACTTCGTGAGATGCTCCCAAAGATGCAGTATGAGAAGTGGTACGAAGTACCAGTGATGTTTGGCACTGGCTACGCCCTCGGCGAGCACGTGCAGAGCGTCATGACAATCCCTTGGAACTTCGACGTCTCGGGGTTCCTCAGATTTCTTGACGAGAACGGGGAGGCCATCCTCGCCGCGAAGAACTCGATGAGCGACATGTGCCGCGACATCGAGCAAAGCATCACGCAGATCTGCTTTGCCTGCGATCTCGACGACATACTCATTTCCTGTGGGCATGCGCGCGCATTGCCAGCACTCAAAGTCCTCCTCTCGAACGCCTACGCGCTCAAAAACGCTGGCGTCGATAGGCTTTCTATTGAAATCGGTGAGAACTTTGGTGTTCGAGACAATGGCGTCCTAGTCGTCCCGTTTGACCTCCAAGCACAAACACTCACGCTATATCTGGAGAAAATTACTTCGACCGGCCAGCTAGGTACATGTCGGGAAAAGTACGAGGCCGCCAAGTCTATGATTGACCAGACGAGCAGTCTGCTCCGCGAATTTCGCGAGACCGTAAAGCCAGCGGGCATAGACGCGTACTCAATGGATTGCACCTACTTCCAGCGGCTCACGTGGGCGAAGGAGCTCCAGCACATAAGCGGCCGGATGGCTACGTACGATTGGTCTGCCTTCACATTCTTAATGGGCCCACTGGAGGTAAACTGGGACGGCAACACAATCGCACTCCCTTGGAATTTCAATGGGGAAAACTTTTTGAAGTACATCGATGCCGTGCACACCCAGGCGAAGGAGGGTCAGTATGCTAAGCATGTCGAGGACGAAGAGCAAATGAAACAGAGCCAGGCCGAGCAGGCTGCGCGAGCGCGGTCTTACGAGCAACAAAGCTCGGCAGCGATTGCAGCTGCGACCCAAAGCGAAGAATCGTCTCCAAACATTGTCTTTCCGTCTGTTGGGAAGGACGTCACAGATCAGTACGTTGTGACACAAGGGGCGGACGATGCGCTGCACACAGAGTCGCCGATGCGTGAGCAGACGACCTTTCAGTCGGATGCAGAGGTGGCTGAGCACCTGGACTGGGCCGGTTTCCACCGTGACCCCGTCGCGATGGGCAGAGAGCATATGCAGATATCGGAAGATCGCGAACGGTCATTCTACCTGCTGCAGCGCACGAAGCAGGAGAAGATCATGCGCGAGCTCATGGAGGAGCAGCGCGACGAGCGCAAGCACCATGCCGCACGCAAGAAGACATGGGGCTACTACACGGGAATCACCAACTTCAAGCTGCCGTTGCGCGGTGCTGATATCGCGCCTGCGGGAACAGGACCTATGCCAAAACCAGAATGATTCGTACGAGCGATTGTGCCAATGATTGCGTAGCGGGCGCTGAAGACACCGTGCCAACGCATTGGATGTCGATTCGGGTGTGAATGTTTCAAAGTGGTCTGAGCCATAGTGCTGATTATTTACTTGTTCTTTTACACTTTATTTCAACAAAATCAATGATGTAGGTTGATCTAAACAAACAGGGGTGGTCTTCTATGGAAAGACATGCCAACGTACCTTCGCCTGAAAGAATTCGGGCTCGAATCGACCTCACGTATCTTCTGAACAGATTTCTGATAAGAAAGTGGTGGCGATGCATGGGTATCGCCCCATTATGAAAAAGACGCACGAACTACGTATGAAAGATTCTTCCATACTTTCTAAAATTAGAATAGAAAGTCACAGTAGCCAAAGCTACTTAAGAAAAGGTCTTTCGATTCTCCCAATGTAATCAGTCTCATGAAAGTCACTAGAGGCTTCTCAATTTTGCACCCAGCTCTCAGCCTTTCTACTTCTCACTTACTTTTTCTAGTACATGTGCCATGCGATATTTATTTGAAGCATATATTAACGCGTTCAAAAAGTATCCCATCCGCATGAATATGGCGAACGGCGGAGCTATCATGTGCATGGGTGATAATCTTGCGCAGTTCATTGAGCGGCGGTCGGATTCCGAGCCTCCGCAGCACGACTACGAGCGCACTGCCATAATGATGTCGTACAACATGTTTCTCTCGTGCCCGTTCTGGCTCACTGTCTTTGGTCGCCTCGATCGGCGCTGGCCGGTGGACACATTCACTGCCTGCGTAAAAAAATCGATGATGTGCCAGTTTATAGGCAACTTTACGTGCCTGTTGTTTGTGACATACTCAACCTCTGCTCGTCACTTGTTTTGTGCGATAAAGGACGGGGATACATCCCTGCGACAAGCGTCGGCAGATGTTGTCCAAAAGGCAAAGGAGAAGCTTCCGACAATCATCGGCGTCGGTACGCTATTCTGGGTACCAAACAACATCCTGATCTTCTACTGTGTGCCTCGACATCTCCGGCTACTATACGGCAATTGCCTTGCTATACTATGGAGCAGCTTCTTGAGCTGGGTGCAGCACTGGCCAAATTCCACATGTGTCGAGATTGAAGCGACAGCAGCGGCGAGCGAGCCACGATGATTGTATAATAATTTGCGAGAATATGCACGCTAATGTAACTTGCTGGTGCGGTGAGTGGTTCGTGGTTCTAGCGAGTACCTCAATTCAGAGTTTGCGAAGGTCTTACAGAGCACATTTTTTCACAGGAAAAGTTGAACTCGGTCCATCGACACTGTCCTCAGTGCATGTAAAAATTAGAAACCAGAGAATGACAAGGATAGTAAATTAAGAATTTTCGAATCAATTACGGTGCAGACTGCGCAAAAGTACATCAACTACACAATCTGGCTACTTCCCTTCAGTTTCATGAGAATAAAGGGCGTAAAGTACGATATTATGAATGTCGCCCCGGCCCGAGCGAACGATATGCATACCTCTTCCAAAGCAGCGGAGAGATCAAGCGCCCCGAGCTTCGCCGCGTAGTAAAGCTGACAGTATTCGCCACTTGTGTGGTATACACCGAGCGGGGCTGATACACTCGCCGCCGTTTGCTGCAGGACGTCTAAGTAGCTCGTCGATGGCTTCACCATCAGATAAGCAGCCCCGTCGCGGATATCTTGCTCTGCTATTGCAGTGAGCTCTTCTTTGGACTTTGCAGGATTCAACTGGTACGTGCTTCGGTCAATGTACGGTGCTGGGCTTTCTGTTGCAAACGATGCGAGCGTTGCGTTGCGAACAATCGAATCCATCGAGTCGTGCGAGGAATGAGCTGCGTGAAGGTGCTGTGATTCTGCAAATGCCCCCGAAGCGGAAGAGACAGCAGAGCGAAACGGTCCGTAAAAAGCTGAACAATATTTGATGGCGTAGCTCATAATCGGGATTCGCTCGTTTCCACTCGCATCCAGCGCCTGCCGCATGGGGCCAATTCTTCCGATAATCATGTCAGACGGTGCGATAATGTCAGCGCCGTGAGATGCATACGAAACTGCAACTTGTGCGAGCCGCTTGTGGGAAAGACCAGCGTTTGGATGGAAATACCTATCAGCCCCGATATCCATAATTCCACAATGACCAGAAGACGTATAAGAGCACAAGCACACGTCTGCGATTACAAGCAAAGATTGTCCAAACGCATGCTTTATTTTACGTATGGCAGTGATGACTGGGTTTGTGTATTTTCGGCCACCGAGATCCACTTCATATGCGTCGGCAAGACTTCCCTCGTCATTTTTGAAGTTTTTCATCGCGCATTCGACCACACCGAAAAGGATGACTGCTTTTAGGCCGAAATCGTGAACAAGTGGCTTTAAAAACTCAACGATGGCATCCGTACCGAATTTCGACTGCCCGGGAAGCGCTCGAATTGGGTGAACCATGCTGGTATCAGTACTGTCTGAGACAAAAACGGGGAGAATAAAATTCGCCGGAGAGAGGCCTAAGTTTTGAAATGTCCCCCTCGGATGTGAGGGTAATGGCTCCATCAAATGCACCCTTTCTTCCCATGTAGCGATGACCGGGCTTTTTTCGTGAATAGGAGGCATTTATTTCTAAATATTCATCAATTTTCTCTAGGTACATGTACAATCACTTCAGGAATTTAGTTCGGGATAGTGCGTCAAGCAGAATCGCAAGAATGCTTCAATTCATACGATGCAATTTCTTCACCACGCCTAGATGTAACTCTCAGGCGTATAGTGTTTATAAAGGAAGATATGGCCCATTACAGTCCGCAAGCAGCATCACCATGGCACAATTTCTCAAACAGAATGTAGAGCAGCTGGAAAACCTCGTACCAGCGGGGCCAGCTGAGGACAGCAGAAGCAAAACTTGCGTTCAAGACCTTCTCAACGATGCTCGAGACATTCCATTCCTTTGGGGGTCGAAAGGAGGTGTTCCGAGAAGAAAGGGAAGCCTCGAGCGTCAAAAGGGTAGGCATTCTGGAATGCACTTTAAGTGGCTTAACCTGAGGCTCACTCCATGGTACGTTTGTCCGCTGTGCGGTGAGCCAAAGCAAGCTGAGCAGGTTTGCAGGAAAGAGGTTTGTCGGAGGGTTCGTCCGTGATTGCACATGCGGCAAACGGGGCTAAAAAACACCGCCTTACACGTAAGTTGTATATTCTTAACTTTAAATGACAGAAAAAGAGCCAGAATCGGCAGACACACTGAACTTTAGCGGACATACATGCATGTTATACTCTGGAAAAGCAGGGGAGCAGCTTGAGCATTTTAGGCGTAAGTTCGCTTATAATAGCCGCTTTTGGATCACGGAAGATGAACTTCAAACCATACGTACATCTCACACGCTTGATTTGAAGGAGAATCAAACACCATCAATCATTTTTGAACCTATTCCGAAGCCACAATACATCAGTTTATTCAATGCCGACCAGTTCACAGACCCCAACTTCGTGAAGCTGTGGGCATTGACCGCAAGATTCCGCGGAAAAGCTGTGGACACGTCTGCTCTTAAGTGGAAAGCTATTGGCAAGCTTCTGCGTAAAGGTCGATGATCACCCGTAGCCCCTATCCCCCCACCATTCCATCTTTTCTCGAGGTCTGTCAGTTCTCATGTCATTATTTTCCTTACTAGAAAAAATATGCAAAGTTTTTTATAGCTTATTTCATAAGCGGACGTAATCAAGGCCGTATGATGCTACAGTGGGGATTTAAGGATACTTCTGCAATACCCGCTAAAGATTGATAGCAACCGTAGTTTGAAGCACTCAAAATCTTCCCAGTAAACGAAATTAGCAGTATAGTCATATTCTTGGATCAAAGCTAGGTATACAATTATTCTTAAGTTCTAACGCTATCAAGCACGCCACTGAGAGAAAGTACTATTCACATATTGAGTGATTTGGTGGGCTGAACATCTGAAGTATGAGATGATTTACGCATGCACTGAGAAAGAATTCGAGCCCTATCGCATACACCCCTTCAAAAACTACAGATCTACTTGTAATTTCTTCTGTAATTGGATCATGGGAGTCAACGTGAATACAATATCCTATTTCTGATTTGGCGAACGATATTTTTTTGTACCTTTGAGCTTCGGAGGCTGTTTTTGCAAGATTTTTCGTAACAGCCACCATATCACCGATGAAGTTTAATTGAAATGTCACTCTTGTGTTATTTTGCTCGTCAAACTGCGGAACAGGGTCTTCTTTATCAATCTTGGGCATACCAAACTGAGGAAAGTGGTTGAAGTCAAGATGTCTATCTGAGCAGATGAGTTTTACTAGATACCCCTTCGTCGGGTCGTCACTTAGACAGGCCATGCTAAATGTTGGTTTGCCCCATCGCTGCTTGAAATACTTCCTGAGAATAATTGCGTGATGCATTAGAAGGATATCTTTGTATAAATAAAGTGCATAAAACGTACTAAATACTGCTTGATCATCTCCCTGCTGTCTGATCAAGGCACTTCACGAAAAGAATCTATCTTAAAGGTATGTGCAGTTTCATTAATCCTTGAATTTGTATCAAACACCTTAGAGTATCATACATAGCTCGAATAGCTGGTGAAGGATGATTTTCGGTACAGTTCATACCAAAGGATATGATACGAACTTGTTCAAGACTTACAGGAGAAGCATTCGAAATTAATTTGTACAAGCATGATTTCATAGTTTGCTGGGCATAATCTCATAATTAATGGAAAATATGATCAATCTTTATGCTACTTTTTCTAGTTTCCTCGCAGAATTTGTAAGTCCTCTATGTTAAAATATTGTAGCATGCTGTACGTTACATTCTATTGATACATCTGTAGCTGAACGTCTTTAATGTAAGCACCCTTCGCCTTCATATTTAACAAATCCTGCACTAAATAGCAAAACATTTCTTTTATTTTGACTAGTTTATGCAACATTGACTAAGAGTCGGAAATCACCAAATCTACCAATGACCAACAATAACGAAAACAGTGCTACTTCTGAGATAAACACTCTCTCTGAAGTATGTGACCAAAGTTCAGCTGGCGAAATACCTACTTTTTCATGCGAAGACCTCGTTGAGCTACTCGGATATGGTGGGTATCAGGTTCGTCTGCTTCTTGCCTGTGGTATACCTTTCATTGCGGACTTCATGGAAATCTTCTTAATTGCATTCATCACCAGTGATGTCCAGAAGGAATTTGGGTGCAGGGACTTGACGATCTCGTTGATCTCTTCTACAATTTTCCTCGGAATGTTAATAGGATCAATCTTCTTTGGCTATGTGTCTGATGCTATCGGACGGCGCTTAACCTTCTTAGCATGCATGGCGTTCACCGCTGTCTTCGGCTTTTTGAGCGCATTTAGTCCAAACGTGTGGGTGCTTATGTTAACACGAGCTATTTGTGGGTTCGGTATCGGAGGCTTTCACACAGGAATGACACTGTACACAGAATTTCTACCGATGCACAGCCGTTCACTCCAGCTCACGCTTATCCAATGTTTCCTTGCGATTGGTGCGGTTACGCAGTGTGGTCTGGCATGGATCATGAAAAATTACTCTTGGCGTGCACTCACAATAGTGAGCACCTTCCCATCGCTCGCAAGCTTGGTCAACTACTTTTTCCTCCCAGAGTCACCGCGCTACCTTGTGGCCCGAGGACTTACAGAGCGCGCAGCAAAAATTTTCCGCACGTGCGACCGGCGCAACAACTCTCCGCGCAAGCTCCCCACAGCTTTCAATATTGCAGTTCCAGCAGATCTTCGTGCAGACTGCTCATTCACGGAGCGTAACGCCCAGCTGGTGTCCAATCCGACCATCCGGCTTCTCACGTGGACGCTCTGCGTTGTATGGTTTGCTGTGTCCTTTGCTTACTATGGCATTGCGTTTCTCACTGCGCAGCTACAATATGGTCCACGGGACAAGCACATGTCGATGATGATTGTCTCCGTCTCTGAAATTCCTGCGTATGCCTTCACGTTCCTTTTCTCCGTCAAACTCGGCAGACGGCGTGGCATGACGCTTAGCTCGCTGATCACTGTCGTGGGCATGACGCTGCTCGCCCTCCAGACGTACCTTCCATCGCTGATGGTCCTTATAACGATGTTTATCTCTCGAGGCGCTCTCGCCGTTTTCTTCTCCTTGTCAGCCCTGTACACTTCAGAGGCGTTCCCAACGCCCGTGCGATCGACGGGCTTCGGCATCACAAGTGGCTTCGCCAGGCTCGCGGGTGCGCTTACGCCATTTATCGCTATCTCACTGAACTCGGTGAGTGTTTTCGCTGCGGCAGCTGTGTATGTCGGTGTTCTTCTTATCGGCGTCTATTGCGTTACGCTTCTCCCGTACGAAACGAAAAATGAGCAGCTGCAGGATCACGTGGACAATCACCTGACAAGCCCGTTCCATGCTCCGGAAGACAATGAGTCTGCCTCAGACTGCTGAGGAACAGATTATATATTTAAATATTTGCTATTAATATTCATATCCCGCGGAGTCTTCCAGGCGATCGCGCACGCGTTAACAGACAAGTTGTAAAATTTCCGACATGCACATCACACCAACGCATATCCTGCAATAGCGTGTGCTCTTCATTCAGAAAACCAACCGGTGACTGGACGCTCCGTGGGAGACGTCGGCACATTCGCTCGGCTTTTACTTTATACTTTTAAATGTGGAAGCTAGCATCGCGCAAGCTGTGGCGGGCAGGTCACATGGGAATTTTATCTATGAATGGCCAATCGTCACAGCGAGATTTTCAAGAGCAATATCAATTACAAGCATTATGAAATACGTACCATGCTCCTTCAACGGGGTTAAGAAGCGGATATCGTACAGCAAACGGTACCGAAATCCATAAGCTGTGGCGGGCAGGTCACATGAAAACTTGTGCATGAATGGCCAATCGTCACAGCGAGATTTGAAAAATCATTTTTAGCTTCTTCATGTATTTAGAAACAGCAGCCCTTATTCAGATATCCTAGCTCACGAAGTTTTTGCGCGTGCTTTTTTGCGTGATGACAACAAAAGGTGCAAAAGCTTCCTAGCAACACGCAGTGGGTCGATAATTGCCAAGCCGCGATCTCATTGATCTTGGTATTGTGCTGTATTCAAGAGCTATCTATCTCTAGCGCTATCTCCTTGAATAGGCTAGTTATGCAGCTCGAGTGCTTGAAAATGGCACGCACTTAAAGGCCAAATAAGCAGCATGAGAGGACCTTCTGGGGTACTTTCTTAATTATCGTGCAATGAGTTTCGCTAATAAGTAGGATTGATCTCACGTGTCTTCCTCTAAAACATGTAGCATTTCTTTGGCCATCTGCACAATATAGCTGCATGAGCATATTACAGTATGCACTTCTGTCACCGAAGCGTATCGGCTTAACCCTCGGCTTAGAGGCCGTTTGTCATGAGTGAGGGACGAAATCGTCAAATAGAAAAACTTTGACAGATTACACGTACTACACATTGAGTTTTTAAGAAGAAGAAGAAGAAAAAAAGCCACTGTTCGTTCTTTTCGGTAGAGCTGCAATATCATCAAGCACACAAAGTGGTATCAGCATTAAATCAGCACATACAGCCACTACAGATATTTTTCTCAATCAAAGTGCACGAATGGGTTCGGCTCGCCGTCCGCGTGAACAACCTCCCCCAGCTTGTTGTCAGTAAAGATGTAGCACTCGGCCGCTTGCGGGATATTCGCAACCGTGATGCGTGGCTGGCTGAGCTTGTTGTCGTTGAGATACAGGCGTGCGAGTCCACGCGGCAGCTCGGTGATGTCAATAGACCCCGAGAAACGGTTGCTCGAGAGACCGAGCGAGACGAGGGCCGCAGGCATGTGCGCTAAATCAACGCTTCCGCTGAAAAAGTTCTCGTCCAGCAGCATCTCCTCGAGCGTGCCTGGGAGGAACTCCCACTCGACTTCCCCTGCGAAAAGGTTGTCTGCGAGGACGAGCCGCCGAATCTCGCCGGGCATGTCGGCCGCCGGGAGCCGCCCGTGCATGCGCTGGCGCTTCAGGCCGAACTGCGTGAGTTTTTCCGGGAGGAACGAAAGATCTATCGTTCCGCCGCGGAAGAGCGGGTAGATCCGCCAGTCGATGCCTGTCACTGCACTGTGCTCGTCGCAGGTCACACCGCTCCAGTCGCATGCGTCCTTAAAGTAACCCTCCTCGTTCTTGAAGACGATCGTCGAGGAGACGCTCTCCATGAGGAACTCCATTCGGTGCTGGTCGGTCATGGAGTCCCGGCCGAACCGGCCGAGAGCGGATTCAATGTCCGCCGCTATAATACTGAAAATCTGCATTTCTATATTTGGAAGTTAAGAACGAGGATAGAGTTTTTGAGCGAGTATACTCGACTGAATATACACTCGAGGGTCAGCACACGAGGGTGCATTTCTATTCATTTTTCCGTAATTCTTACACAAGGACACGCGGGTCCACGAACTCATCTCCGTTTTCGTCAACGACTCGACCGACCTTGTTCTCCTTGAGATCCACCGCGACCAGCCGAGATGAAAAGTGGCCAACGACAACCTCTCGCTGCTCTATGGCATTATTGGCCAAGTTTAAGAGCTGGATGTTCGGGGAGATGTCTGTCAGATCGATAGGGCCTGTCAGTACGTTCCGGTTGAAGTAGCCGTTCACGAGCGCTGGGGGCAGGCTGGCCACGTCGAACCCGCCGATGAGCTTGTTCTCCGTCATCTGAATGGACTGCATGCACCGGGGGAGAAAGGCGGTCTCAATGGTCCCCGCGAGCTTCTGGTGGTTGATCTTAAAGCTGACGACCGTCAGTGGCATGCATGAGAGGTCAATGGAGCCCCCACCAAACGGGAAGCTCGGCCCAATGTCGATGCCTTCGTGCATGGTCCGGGAGAAGTTGATGCGCTTGATGACCTCGTCTGCTGTGCAGAAGACACCGGGCCAGCTGCACGCCTTCGCGAAGTCCTCGACGTCTTTCTGGGGTTTCTTGCGCGCGAACGGAAAGCTTCGAGTACTGGCTTTTTGCAACAAGAAGACTTCAGTGCTACCGAAGCCTCGCACGAGAAGCTCCATGCGGGCCTGGTCGTCGAGATTCATATGGCTCACCTTGTGCGCCTTTCGTGGGCTTGTATCGGCTGCGTGAAGCACTGCGAAGCAAAGTGTGAGCATTGGGGGAGAGATCGAAGAAATGAAAAAAATGGTGCATGAACATGCCTTTATTACTTTTCAAACTTTTTTGAGAGGGAATGGATCATTTTGACACGGCTACCACGAAGGGCAAAGGTACGCTGCACAGAAAAATCGACCTTGGATTGGGCGCCCATGGCTATCGCTCCTCTTCATGCCTCGTCTGCATTCTTCGTAGTAGCGAGCTGCCCCGGCGGAGGGACATCGTCGAGCCCACAGAGCTCCGCTGCGGCGAGTCTTCATCGTCGAGAGGCCGGCGCTCAAACGCTGGTAGAACGGGCGCTGCTCTACCATGCAAGTCTGGCTGCTCTGTGGTGCTGTCGGTGGCCTGATCGCTGTGCGCTAGCTGCGCTGGTGAGGCGTCTGTGCGCTGATCCTTGAGAAGCTCCATGCGTCTCAGCCTCAGCGGGGTGCTGGGCGCGCCCGGGTTCCGTGTGCGGCGTACGCTCGAAGACTGGGCAGACTTGACTTCACCTTGGGGCTCGAGCAATGGCGCGAAGAGACTGAGGGAGCGGATGATTCCGGAAACGAGCACTATGAGAACCGTCGCCCCTTTGATGACGTAGACCAGAATGGGGTATACCATTGACAGAATACCCATGGCGATTCGCGGCCAGATGTCTGTGCTAATGTCGGACTGCCCGGGAGCACGCCCGCGGAAGATGCCGTTCGTAAAAAACGCCTGCAACGAACGTGTGGGATGTGGTTTGTTCTTACCCATCTTGGAGAACAGGAGGCTGCGCTGCGGTGCCGCAGCGCCCACAGTGTCGTCAGAGCCAGTCAGGAAAGCGAGCTGCTGCTGTTGCTTCGTCACTTGCATTTGGAGCTTCTCTATTTTGAGGAGGAGCGAGGGCAGCGTCTTATTCTGTATGCCCGCCAGGTCGTCCGAAAAGCTCTGCTGCCTCTGCTCGATCGCGGGGAGCTTCTGCATGAAAAACGGTCCGGCGAGCTCGGTGAGGGTCTCGAGGCTCATCGTGTGCTCGCCCTCGCGTGGGACGTACCCATGAACGCCGGTCTTTGGGTCACCAGCAGAGGCCGCGTAGAAATTTGTGTGCCAAGCCGGCGTCGCGGGCTCAGGGTGCTCTGCGTTCTCACTCGTCGGGTCAGACGGGCGTCCTGTGCTCGGGTTCGCATTTCGGCTATAGCGCGCCGAAGCGGCGCCCCACCGCTTTGACCGCCGGCGGTCAAAATCGCTTTCGCTCTCATCGACAGAAAAATTTCTGTCGGCAACATCGAAGGGCTGCATTTACATGAATAATACGAATTTCTGTATTTGGAAAGGGCTAGGTGCGATGCTTCAATCAATCAAATGAGACACTGACAAGAACAAAAATTTACTACGGCAGCGCATCTATTCCCTGTGGATTGAGCCGCCAAGCCCACGGATTGCGCTCTTCGCGCTTTTCAGATACCGCCACCTGGGCATCGCTTCCCACGGCCCCGCCCTCGCCGTCACTCGATCCGTGCGGGGCAGACCGCTGCCGCGCTGTTTCAGCGGCGTGCGCGAGGGCTTGGTGCACAGTGCGCACACCGGTGCCCCAGAAGAGGATCGGCTCGGTCGGCAGCGCAACGCTCGTGCCAAAGAGCGAGACCCTCCAGGACTGCTTGCTCTGTTCGAATGGATTCCCCTTCAGCACGTCATCAGACTGCTTGATGTCGCGGAGTTGCCGCGCAGCGGACGCTGAGACGTACACCGACGGCAGGGGCACTGGCAGCTGCTGTGGGCGCTCCGCCTCTTCGAAAAGGGAGCACCACTTGTAGTCAGCCTTGACATCGTCCTCGAGCGTTCGGATGAGCCGGAGGGTTCGCTCTGCGCTCTTCTGCATCCGCAACCGGTCAACTTCGGTCTTTAACGCTTTTGGGTCCTTTTGGTGGATGGCATCGACGATGCGCTCCTTCGTTGTTCGCGATGTGCTGCCTGAAACCTGAGAATCAGATTTGAACTGCGCATGGCACCGATCGATCACTTTCTGTACGCACGCTTGGATCTCCGCGTGGAGCGCACAGACCTCTTTGTTCGCGAGATCACCGCCAAGCTCGCTGATTTTCTCGAGCCGGTCGGTGACGACTGCGCGCTCTGCGTCCATGTCCACGCTGGCGTACTTGACGGCCTTTGCACGCATCCGATTGATCTGCGATTGCATAAAAGAGAAGGCGAGATGCCGCATGCGGCGCATCTGAAGCGAGGGCGCCTCCTTTCCAGAGAAGAGCAGCGCAGTAAAGTTTGTGACGGCGTCAAAGCGCTTCTTAGCAGCGCGCTGCGTGGCGCTGCCCTTCGAGTCACTGTGCTCCAGGTCGACGATCGACTTGAGCTTGCCATACTCCGGCAATGCTTCGAGTGGGTACAGCAAGTGCTGCTCGTACCAGCGCTTCGCCCAGTCGATGGGCTCGCACGCGTCGAGCTTGGCGAAGTATTGCACGGCGTCCATCTGGCTCACGAGGCCCGCATCAAGCGAGAGGAGAGAGGCGAGCCTGTCCGTGTACTCGTCCAGCTTTTCGTCGGCCTCTGAGTGCGTGAAGCCGCTCTTGGACGTCAATCGGTTCAGGACCTCAAGCTTCTCGAGGAACGCCTCCTGCTCCCGAAGCCGTTCGCTGATTACCTTTTGGGTTTGTGTATCGATGCCAAACTTCGCAGCGCTGGACGCCTTCGACTTTCGCTTTGGGTACTGCACAGAGCCATCAGAGCTCCCCATGAAGTTCAGAATTGTCTGCTTGGTCGACTCGAGCGACGTGAGGCGGTCCTTTGCGCGCTGCCTGACGGCCTCGTGCAGACGATGGTCTGCATACTTGTACATGTTGGCGAGGTGGCTCTGCACCATGTGATGGAGTGACTCCGACATTGATGCGATCTTCCGGCGCTCGGCCTCAGTGCTCACGCCAGCGCGGCGCTTCTCGATGTAGTCCTTGAAGACCTGCTTGAAGTGGATCTGTGCGTACTCAATGTTCTTCGCTTGGTGCGGCTCGAAGTTCGCCGCGTCAGCGGACTCCATCATGGCCTCTGACACAGTGATGCGACGCCCGTGCGTGTCCATCGAGAAGGGTAGGCTTGCTTTCATGCGCTGGTACGGGTTCGTGATCATGTTGGGGCTGAGCTGTACGCGGTGCTGCGTTGTCTCGTAGTATCGCCGGCGCTGCTGCTCCGTGACGTCTGCTGGGCTTGTCTGCAGCTGGTTTCGCGTGAAGCGAACGAAGATCGACTTTTCGTCGTTCGGCAGGTGTTCCCACTCTGTGTCGCTCATCGACTTCACCTTTTCGGACAGCTCTCGCGCACGGTCGTCGAAGCCCGGGTTCTGTGGCAGTGACGAAAAGTACGGTGATCGATTGCCCTCAAAAGCAGCGGGCGCAGCCTCAGCAGAGACGTGGCGAACCCGGCGCTGCATGAGCTTTAGCGACCGATGCATTGCAAGGATAAAATACTAGAGGAAAGTATAATAATGATTAATTAAAGTTGCAGACGTGTCAGAGACAGTACACCGTGCAAAGTCAGATAGCTACTGCTCTTTCATAAACTTGCCGCACAGAATCATCCACTGAGCGAAGCGCTCGTAAAACTGTAAAAGCTCATCCTCGTTGCCTCTGTCTCTTGCAATGCGCTGCACCCAGTGTATCCGCTGCCCAACATCTGCACCTTCCTTTGCGCGCGACTGAAAAATTCGGTTGATGAGCAAGAACGGCGGCCCAGGACTTCGATTCTTCTCGGCGGCTAGTTTTTCACGAAACACAGCGCTCTGCGCGTCGAGGCTGCGTGCCCGCACAATGGCAGCTGGTACGTCGAGCTGTGCCCGCTTGAAGTAGTCAAGTGCCCCTTTTGTCGGGAGATTGAACCCATTGAACGATGCGTCTACCTCACGAAAGCAAAATGCAGCCCATTCGATGATGCGCTGCCTCGCAGTGAATACATCTGTGAAAGTAATCGGGAAGAGCACCTCGGGAAAGGGTGGGTAATGGCGGTGAGAGACTTCACCCTTCGCGACGATGCGAATGTCTCGGATGTCCCAGCGCTCGGCGCTCGTGACGCGGAACATGGGAAATGAGAGGGCGTCGCTAAACGTACCACCGAGCTCCAAGTGGATGGAATTCGCGTTGTACCGACCGAGGGAAGTCGCAAGAATAGTAAACTCTCGCGAGAACACGAACTGCGCGATATACTCGGAGTCGAACGGGGTGACCAGGTTTCGAGACTGGATCCGCATAGACTCGCAGTGGGGACACAGTGCAAAGCTAGTTGGAAGCTCTGGCGCGTGCGAGTGGAGCGGAAGCGCTGTCCGTCCTTTGAGGAGACGGTCCGCGCGATCATTGACCTGGAGAATCTTCCATTGCTCTTCGAAGAAAAACCATGCAATAATATAGTTTGTGCTGGGAAAGACAGAACGGTAGCACACCATGTATCCACAGCGGCACGCGTCGGGATCGAAGGGCTCTGTGAGCATCTTTCGGAGAAACGCATTCGCCTTCGTAAAGCACGTCGGGATCTGCAAAAACGCGAGTGTCCCGAGATTTGGCAAGCCACTGACTTCAAGCTTGTAATAGTGGCTGAACACGATCTCCTTGCTGAGCGCACCTATCTGCCCTATCAGCTTTCTATTCCGGGTCATCAAGTTGACGAGCTCGTCCATTTGGACATTTTTGTTGAACCGCTTGTCGTTGAAAAAGAGGAGCGACAGTGTTGCAGGGTTTCGTGTGTGCAAGCCGTCGCGCACGAATGCGCTGCTTTGCACTGTGTTTACAGAGCGCTCCTTTGAGTTCCTTTTTAAGAGGAACGGCTCCTCGCGAAAGGCGTTCTGCAGTATGTAGGCATCTATATGGTCGGGGCTCTTCTGTATGTCCACACTCGTCCAGAGAGCTTCATTGAATAATGCATCTGTGAGACCCCCGAGCGACTTCGTGTCTGACAGTATGTGGGATAGAAATACGGCCGGGCCTTCTGCAGTGCCATACTCACGCGATGGCTGTGTCTGTTGAGAGCCAAAGTATCGATCGATGCGCACGACGAGGTCTGAGGCGTATGCCTCATCAATAACGCCGTGCGCGTGGCGAGCGACCAGCTGAATAAAGTACAAGATGCGGTGGACTGGGGTGCACGATACGATCGCGAATATGTGCAGTAAGTGGGTGAGATAAGGCTCTATGAACACTTCGCAGGAAATTTGTGGCTGAAATTGCGACTCAACGGTCTGCCCATGCGAGTCATACCAATCCTTAATCCAGCTCGCCAGTTCATCGTAAATGCTGCTGCTACTCGTTGTTGAGGCAAAACTGCGAATGCGTTGGAAGAATACGAGTAAAAAGCAGCAATGCATTTGCTCTTCTGTTATGTCTAAGTGAGCGAATGGCCGAACGAGCGCATCACCAGTGATCGACGGTATTTCCGCAATATACCGCCCGGGGTAGCTCAGAAAGTAAAGGACATCATGCATGAGGTCAATGCACTTCGGGTTCTGGAGGCTGGGTATCCACTTATCAAGCCCGAGAATTCGGCAGAACGACAAAATTTTTTGCATGTTGGCATCTTCAGTACGCCTCCGAAACACGCCTCGAATTTCAGGCACTCCTGAGCTTTCTGCGCGGAGTTCCAGAGGTAAAAACATGTGCATGTCGTGCACTGAAATGCTGTTGTGGGTTGTCTGCGCCTGATAAAGCCAATACAGGAGAGGTGTTGGTGGCTGAACTGTCTCTCTTAGCGAAGTCACAAGGAACGGCTCGCTCGCAGAAAGCTGTAAGTGCGAGTCCACATAGATTCGAGCGAACGGAATAAGTCGCCGAAGCATATCGAGAGACAGGGAGCACACATCACGCACAACGAAGTAGAAGCACCACCAAGCGTGCGGCGAGTCTATGTCACACTCGACATCCGCGATATTCTTTAGCCGGCAAATAGTTGTGAATGCGTTCGCAACATCTGCGAATATCTCCCATGGTATATGAAAAGCATTGCCAGCCACAGAAGTGAAGCCGGGTATGTGTTTCTTGGCGAAGGCACTGCCTGTGAACGCGCGTGCGACCTCATCGAGGCGGAAGAATAGGTCAACAAAGTCGACTTCGGTGCATTGAGTTTCGTCGTCTTTTCTTTGAAACCTTTGATCCCTCGGCTCGTCCTCATCCTCAAAGTCACCCGTCACATTCGAGATGCTCTTCTCGAGGAACACGTCCGTGAAGCATGTCATGCAGCTATACGGCACATCTTCCTCGCCGCCCACAGACCAGTTATCGGCCATGCCGCACGATGGACACTTTTGCGGTCGATTCGCCCACCATTTCACGAAAAGACGGATATCAACCCTATTTGACTCGAGCACCGCACGAGACGGGATTCCATTTCCAATATTTTCGACAGGCAAATTTCGCAGCCCATGAAAGAGCACTCGGTGCTCATCGACCGTGAGAAAGTTCATAGCATTGAAAGATTAAGTAAATTGTAAGAGCATCTACACTCTCAGAAAGAAGCCCACTCGAATAGCTGCAAAAAGACACAGATGATGCTGGTTCGAGCATTGCTGATTGGTGCCTAGGCGTAGTAGTTCAAGTCCATTTTTTTCTTTGCTTGCACGGCACTGATACCGTCCAAGAAATCCTCATGACCGATCTTGTCCATGTCCCGACGTATCGCGAGCATTCCAGCTTCAATGCAGATCGCCTTGAGCTGGGCACCATTCATATCTGGGCAGCACTTTGCCAGCTCTGCAAAGTTCACGGATTCATCGAGATTCATTTTCTTCGCGTGAATTTCGAGAATTTCTCCACGTCCATGCTCATCAGGCAAAGGAAACTCAACCTTTCTATCGAGCCGACCGCTACGGAGAAGTGCTGGGTCAAGGACATCAATGCGATTCGTCGCTGCGAGCACTTTGATGTCATCGTGGGAGTGGAAACCATCGAGCTGGGATAGAAGCTCAAGCATTGTCCGCTGCACCTCACGCTCACCATGCTGGTCGTTATCACTGCGACGAATGCCTATCGCATCGAGCTCATCGATGAAAATAATTGCTGGGGCTTTCTGTTTAGCGAGCTCAAACGCGTCGCGCACTATCTTCGCACCGTCCCCGATATACATCTGCACGAGCTGTGGCGCAGCAAGCTTCAAGAAGACGCAGCCACTTTGCGCAGCGCATGCTCGAGCAAGCTGCGTTTTACCTGTGCCTGGAGGGCCGTACAGCAAAACGCCTTTTGGCGGCTTGATTCCGATTTTCTTGTATCGATCTTTGGCCGTGATTGGTAAAACAACTGCTTCAATAATTTCTCGTATCTGTGTGCCTAGTCCGCCTAAAGACTCGAATGTGTCTTTCGGTTTTTCATCAACGATCATCGCTTTTGCGCGCGAGTCAAATTCTGCTGGCAATTTTTCTAAAATGAGGTAGGAGTCACGGTTTGTCCCCACAAGGTCACCCGGCTTGAGCTCTTCAGGCTTGACTAGACCGATGACTGGCAGGAATATTGTTTGGCGTGTCGATGTCTTAATGACTGCACACTTACCCTTGCGCTTCGAGTCAATGTTAACGTTTGCCCCGTCTGTTTCTTGGATTAGCCCAGTGGACGTATTGGAGTCAAAAATTTCACACACAGTGGAAACAAGGTATGGCAGCTGTTGGTTGAGCTTAAGCTTATCCTTGTTCATTTTGATGTACTCCTTCTGTCGCTTAATATCGCTCTTAAGATGGGTCTCGACTTGCTTGAGCGCCTGTAGCTCAGTGCTTAAGAGGCTTATGTGTCTCTCGATTTCTTCAACGGTTTTAAAGTCTTCCATTTCAGCACTTATTGACAATAAAATTTAAATACGCAGCGTAACTGATTACGGTAATATTGCGCAAAGCAATGCCACGTCTGCATACAACTACCCGCCTTCTACGATACCTCAATGTATCCCCGAAAAATTTGCGAAGTTTTAGACAGGCATGGGTAAGGCATGCTGTCTGACCTCAGGCTGCTTATTGGTACTCACCAGCTGAAGCAACGCCTCTCGCCCATCGCAAACTTGTGGAAGCTCCTCTAGGAGCGTGCTCACTTCGGCCTCCAGTAATAGAGATGGCTCATGCATACGATGTGACTCAAGTACACACGTAGCTTCCTTGCATACTATTTCATATGCACTCGAGTCACTCTGAAGTTTCATTCGGAGTGCCTTAATGATAGACAATCGGCAAAAATCATTTATAAAAACACCTGATACTTTTAGCTCTTCATATAGAGAAAGCACTTGCTGCCACGCATTACAGCGCGCACAAGCAGCGAGTGTCTGTTCAGCGCAGTCCGTCTCAAATGTGATGCCTTCTTGACGCATTTGCGCATGAATTAGGAGAGCCTGATGCCACTGCTTATCGCGATTACAAATTTTCAGAATGTGGGCGTAATTATACGAAGAGTATGGCACGCCCTCATTGCGTGCGACGTGCCAGAGCTCAGCAGCGCGAAACCATGAGTTTGAATTCTTTGACATCTCGCGCTGGAGCGCATATATGTGCCCGAACTGGTGCATGTACCCACCTGAGAATCTTGGGATCGTTGCCTGACCGAGCCGAAAGCTCGGTAACGGCTGGCAGGCAGGTGAAGGCTTCTTGGACATGTCGTGAAACAGAAGCTACTGCGGCATTTGTAAAGGGTGCAAGCAATCGATACAAAACGAAATTTGATACATAATATGAAATATTTGGTATTCAGCACCTCCCATCGACTAGTATTGCCGAAGCAAAGTCTCACGACAATAGTCGTTCTCGAAATCCTCCAAGTCTTGTAAATTCAAGGTGAGAGACCAAAGCCCGTGAGAAGCTATTCCTCTGCCTTCACTTATAGCGTGGTGACAGAAATCGAGCGGGTCCATCGATGAAGTCAGCACCCATTTGCGCTCGAACTTGGCCTTCGCCCTGAACTGCTCTGTCATAAGATTCACTACGATGCGACCGACTGTAATGGGCTCCCAGTCTGTTTCCTGTAGGATTCGGTTCATCTTTGCAGTGTTTGTAAAGCGATCAAGCTCCTGCACAGCCCACGAGACGAGGTTGATATGCCGCGTTCCGTGGCATGAGGCAAATATGAGGAAATCAAAGACGCTTTTCTTATTTTGTGCGTTGACAACAGTGACATCCCAGGCCTTATTTTTTTTCAGGCACTCCACGAGAAGGTCAACGTCTTCGATGCATGCAGCACGCGAATCTTGCCAAGCCTCATCAATTTTACCGTCAATGTCCATTTCGAGCACATCCTCAGCCTTCCTTGCATCGTCAAAGGGAAGCTGTATGTGAGGGACACTCGTCAGCTCTGACCTATCATCAGCCTTTGCTTTGTTCATAGGCTTCACTATATCTTCTTGTTCGTTTCTCCTTATTGGCTGCCCTAATCTGCTATACTTAGCATTCGGAAGATCCATCGTCTCGCGGTTCACCGTGGTATCATAGAGTGCGTTCTGACTTTCAGGGGCGTTCTGGTACACAAAGTCATCGTCCACAAAGCTCGTAGTTGTCTTGGCCTTTTGCACTTCTTGCGAACGCTCAAAAAAGATGCGCTCAGATGCAGAAAAGCTACTGTGCTCCACTTTTTGAAAAAATAAACCAGACAGCCTGATCCCGAGATGAGGGACAGACCGGAACATGTGGACTGAAGTGCCAAAGAGCATAAAAATACATAACTGGAAAGACGCATATCAATTTCAGTATTTTTAAGAGCCCTGATAACTTTTTTTAATTCACACGCTCAAAGTCATCAAAGCGTCGCACGCCATTCTCGCCATATTTATTTTCTTCGTACTCAAAGCTTTGCGCGCTGGAAGACCAGCTTTCTTCCCGCCGTAGCGGGTTAAGTCGCTTCAAATACCTGAAAAGCTTCCGGATGGTCGCTTTGAACTCACCGATCACACCTTTATTCATGACATTGCCAAATTCATCAATTTGCGTGTATGTTCTGTGTCGGTAGACGCTGTAAATGAAACTCAATATTATGCTTGCCAATAGGCCGAATGAAAAGAGCTTGATTGTAACAGTAAACAGGGATCGTATCGGCCCACTAGTTCTCGAGGACGGATGTTGGTAATGAAGGTTAGACTCTTCATGAATATCCCCCACAGACATATGTGATGCTTTTGGCGCATCTACCTTAATTTTTTTCTCAGCGCGTTCACTGCTTGCTTCATTCGTCGATTGAACCCGAACATATCGTTCACCGAACGGTGTCATCACCCTTTGGTAATGTACCGGTTCGTTTGAAGCATGCTCTTTAAGATCTTCTATCTCTTCACTTTCATTACGGTACCGAATTTTCGAAGCGGCGTCGTTGAGTTGAAACAGTGCATCGAAAACATCATCTACATGATCGTTCGGGTGAACTACATGAAACCTCGGGTATTGCTGGAGACTTGGCTGGGTGTTCTGTATGAAAGGTCTTTGGTTATATACATTTGAAAAGGGATACACAATACGCTGGTTGGTCGCTCCACTATTACGGCTAGGTTCCTCAGACTCTTTCTTTTGCTTCGATCGATCGATACAGCCAGCCACCTCAAAGCAAACGACGTGCCAAACAAAGAAAATCATAGTAATGCGGGAAAATCGGAAGTGAGAAATGGATGGGTTGAGGAGCAAAAACATACAAGTAAGACGCATTCACAGCTGAGATCACGCGCAGCTGATAAACTCATGCGTTTAAAGGCATACGCGGGCGCTTGCTAAAGCCATTATTCTTGACACGGTATGACATCCACTGAAACCGCTTCGGGTACTTCCGGAATAATGAAGTTCTACCTTGGCTGTTCGCAACTTTACGAAATTCTTGCATTTTCTGATTTTGCCAGTCCTGTGGTCGATGCTTCAGAGGCATAGTGTAATTATCACTCACATTGACCTTGAACCAGTCTTCAAAGCCGTTCACAGCCCTGGCGATTGCTGATTTGAGGGGCTTCACTCGCTGCATGCATGAATCGAGCGCGCGCTGCTGGCTATCGCAGTTGCCTCCCTGCGCCATGCACACTCGGAGTGCCAGCGTTTCCGAGGAACAAAAACTAAGGTAGTTTTTAGAGTCTTTTAAAATGCCAAATCGGCTAAGCACCTCTTTTGGGTCTAGCGCATTGCCTTCAAAGCTTGGTCGAGATAAATATCCGTGGTCTGACATACGTACCCCAAAATCTGGTGTAGTGCCTTTACCATAGTTAACAAGTCTCGAAGGGTCTCGAAAGTCAGACAGTTTTTCTGGCTTCAGCCCATAAGGGCTCCGTCCATATGGTAAGCGATTGCCAAGGATAGGCGACTGTGAGAACTGGAATATTGGTGAAGTCTGGGTAAGCATTGATGTTTCTCATAGTCAGGTACAAGAAAAGCTATAAAATAAGCAGCATGGAAAAGTTGATGCTAAGTTCAATTTAATTCCACGTACACAGATCATTATCTATGTCACACAAGCCAGCAGGGATTTCTCATGGCTGTGCACGCACCGATGCCCGCAATCTTAGATAGCGCTGAAGATCGAGTCATGACACATTCCTGCTGTCAAAAACTATCATGAAACGATCATGCTGCGTTTTCCGGTTCTTGTAAGTTTTTCTGTATAGCTTCATACTCGCTTGTTCCCGCGACTTCTGGGTATGCATCGCTTAACATCTTTAAGACTCTCTTTGCCCACTCAACATGACTCGATGTTTTTAAAGAATGTCTCGCCATCTCTCTCAGTAATGCCACTAGAGTATCGTCTACTGCCCCTCTTGAGAAAGCAAAAAATCCAGCAAACCTTTCAAGTGTTTGCCGCGACGCATCTGCGGAAATTTGTTTGAAGAAACTATTTGCATATTGATCAAGCGATGCCACGCAAGTCTTTGGGGGACTGAAAGTGATCAAGGCTGAGAGTATATGGCTCAATTCGAACGATTTTAGCTTTGGAAATAGAATTTCAACGAGTGCACATATGGCCTCGACTTGTTTTTGGGATACGTGCACCTTGCATGTTTTTCCAAGATGCAATATTCGTGCAAGCGCATTGCTGTGAGCTGTATTAACATTCAATGATAGATTTTCAATGGCGAGAGCCAAAATCTCGTCAAAATCTGGAATTTCCATCGAATACATGGTCGTGAGTGCTATCGAGAGATACTTCATCTCGATCTGATCCGAGCGATTCTGAAGAGCAGCTCTAAAATTTTGGACAACCTCCTCATTTTTTACGTTGATTGCGGAGTAGGACAATGCCAATGAGCCAATGGATCTTCCTCCGAGCGCATCGAAATCTATCTGCCTATAAAGTTCATTGCAAACTGCCTCTAGCACTTGATCATCATCGGGAATCATCTTACGGACGCGAGCGAGTCCCCAGAGAGTTGTTAGGATGGAAGTAGATGAATACGACTCCGACCACGTCTGAATATGCTTGAGAAGGGAACCAAGAAGTGCTTGATTTTCGTATTTGAATTCATGAAAAGCATTTAAAAGTATTCCAACCTCCTGGCCATTAAACACCGGCGGCTGCTTCTTGAGCTTTGTTGGTCTTACTTTAGCATATTTTTCGAGGTTTTTACCAGCGCGGCTGAAGAGAGCGACTTGAACCATATCAAGCGTTATCATTTTACATCGCGCAAGGCCATGGAGGCAGTAGGTGACGCCCATACTCGAATACGAAGAGCTTGCGTTGGTGAGGTGCTCCGAGATGGTGGTAAGCAAGCGACCCTGGGCTTCCTTACATGACTCACGGTCGTTAAAGAGTGCTGCATAATTCAGCAAGAAATGGATCCCCTGCTCTTGGATGTCCGCTATCAAGTCACATGCTTTCTTCTCAATCATTGAGAAATGCATATCACTTATGACATTCAAATTAGCAAGTGCTTTGCATAAGAGCGAAATGCTATGCCCGTCACTCGTAGGCACAACTTTTGGAATCTGATCAAACAGCACTTTCATCACCGTGGATTCTCTCGGAACACGAAGCTTGCTTAAGGAATTTAGAACAACTGCGACAGTCTGCCCCGTAAAGTGCGAGCATGTGAACGAAGTACGCTCAATGAGAGCTTCGAGGAAGGCCTCTTGCGATGGAATGCACAAAGGAGCAAGATGCGACATAGCATTGAGGGTCATGGCTATCCCTTGTGGCGTAAAGTCATTTTTAGACTTCCCTTCTTTGTAAATCATATCAATGACTTCTGTATTTTCGTATCGAAGCTTCACCAGTGAGTTCAGTATATTAGATATGGTGTTGCCTGTGAGTTGATGTGGGGATTTATTGAGACGAATGATCATCCTATCAACAAGGTACTCGTCTTGCCACTTGAGCTTCGCAAGCGACACCAGAATCGACGAGATCGCAAATGTGTTCAGCTTTTCCATCAAAGCATCGCTTTGTAGCTTATCTAGAAAGATGTTGACGTCCGTCTCATTGATACACTGTGCCCATATAGTGATTGAGAAAAAGTCAGCTGGCTCGGAGCTCAGGCGATTAAGCACCTTTGCCTCAGCTTCTAAGATGTGCATTACGTCATTGTCTGCCGTATTCTTTGGCAAATTACTCGAAAGCTCTCGCAGAGCCTTTATACAAAATGCACAGTCAGCATACTTAAATTTCTTATAGTTCTCATGTACTGCCTTGATCATCAAATCGAGGTGCGCACCATAGCCCTTTGCAGCGAGCCTAGATGCATATTGCAACGGTCTGGATAGAAAGAACATATCCACCGATAAGTGATACAAGAAATTGAGTTGTAAAATTAAGGAAATTTCTGTACATTTTGATACGGCTACACTTAGAAATATACACAAGCTTAAGGCTTAGAGCCTGAATAGCCGAAAAGTGTTAACAAGCTTTCGTAGTTGCAAACTACCACTCTGCATAACACAGGGCATGCAAGTTGTACTTATAGAAAAGCTATGACTGGTTTTTATAACCTGCGGGGCTGCAGTGTCGGTTTGAACGTTCAAGGAAGGTTGTGCAGTAAGCGCGGCCTTCCCCATGGGCTTTCCACGTGTGCCCTCTGAGAGAAAGCCGAAGGATGCCCGTTTCTTGATCTGGTCACCAACTTGCCGAAGACCTAAACGGCGTACAAGGACTTTCCAGCTCCAATAAGTCAAAATGGTCCCAAATGAGTCAGGGACGCGCTCTGTGAGCGTTGCCCGAAGGGAATCTGGTGTATAAATGATCGTTTTTTCTTCATCGAAGATTTTCAACACCGCGTGCTGCACAGCTTTGAAGATCTCTTGCGGGGGATCTTTCATTGGCACGTAAACCTGCTGCTTGTACTGAGAGTTAAACAAAATGCAGTCTTCCATTGAATCGCTCTTCAGAGACATTGCCGCCCTGCGAAACTCTGCTCTTATTTTTCGCGCTTTGCACACCCCAAGGTGCCGCCCCAGGTTGAGGTTTGGTTCGTATGGGTCTTCAATGCAGATGATGTACCGCACATTCTTACTCTGGCGACTCAGTTTAATTTCATTCTCTGGAATCCACCCAATACTCTTCTTCTGGGTGACCCCAGGACGATTCAGCGTAACAACATTCTTGCTCCAATCAAACTCAGTAGAATAGAATTTGAAGAAATCTGCCAGCAATGTACCCATTTTATTCCGCGTCTCCGGTATTTGAGCGTGCTCAGGCAATATCGGCACATACGTTGGTTTTCGAAGTGCATCTTTCGGGTCCTCAGGGGTATCATACGGTGAAACATATGGAATGACGTTTCGCTGCACAAGAAAGTATATCCACATAATATTGATTGCATACGAGGTGAGGAATCCCATAAATGAGTTGTTTAACCCCCAAAGCTTCGACCATTCCTTCAGCACAACCGCTCCACACCGAAGATAGGGACTATTCTCATGAAGAGTGTGAAACTTTCGCAGGTATTCTGAATTTCGGATACCGAATTGACGCAGACATAGGTCGAAATCTATGCAATGGGATTCCGGCGGAAGCTGCTCATCGACTTGCTGTGCTGTGATGAGCTCATTCATCCGTCTTTTTTGCCGCGAGTTTATGCGAAGCATCGCAACGAGGGCTTTCGTGCTACTGACGAATGTGATAGCAGCGCTTCCGTGCTCAGAGGGTTCAATTTGCTCTATTGAGCATGGGTCCACCTGTGTTTGTAGCCACTGACGAAGATCTTTCGTGGACCTAATTTTCTCCGATTGAAATTGTACGCGAATGCTTCTTCGCGACTTCGACTCTTCTGCGCTCTGCTCGATGACACCGGACAAGCTTTGCTGTAATGTTTTATGCTTCACAATTGGCACGCGTGCTGTATCAACGCACTCAAGTGAAGAAACACGAAAGCCCGCCGCCTTGCATAGATCAGTAAGCTCTCGAACCGCATGGCGCTCCTCGGGTGGCCATCTCTTTTCAATGTAAGCCTTTGGATCTACAACAGCGAAATCAATATCACTTTTACCATCCCAAGATGACATTACCAGGCTCGAACCAAAAATGAATACCTCTGCCCCTGGGCTCCACTCATCAACTATGTGCTGGAGTTGCTCGCGCGCTGTAGATGCACACTGCAGCATTCTTGGCCCTGCATCACGCTTGGAAGCAACTTCGAAAGCTTTCTTTCCTAGTGCCTCAACTTTATCTGCATCCATTTGAAAATCAAATTCTGTGACATCTTTTTCCAAGAAAGCATTGATGCTTTCCATCATGCTCTTATGCCGGAGGTTTATATGGCGTTCAAGTGCTGTATCGGACTCAAATACTACGCGCGGGCATATATCACATGTGTGTATGGTTGATGCGTTTCCACCTTCAGGACTCATGGTTGGCGAATGACTAGAAGTAGAATCGGACTCTGTTGCATACATCGAAGGCTAAACCATGAAGAAGCACCCAACTCAAGTAATAAGCTTAACACACAAACACACATACACGGAAACTACTTCAAAGTAGACAGAATTTGCCCAGTCATACCCTCATGCTGATGCTTGGAGGCTACTTTGTGCAAATAGTATTTCTGTGCGTCTGTAAACTTTGTGCTAAAAACCGTCACAAAGCTCAATAGAAGTTGATTCCACAGCACAGGCATTTTTTCGTCAACTGAGAGAAACTGGAGAAAATACTCCGCCAGTGTATTGATAGCATCGTTTGAGAATTGAAACTTCTTCTCTATGAAGCATCGCAGCAGAATAGCCAAAGCCGGTGTATATGGGAGTTTTGTAAGTATATTCAATGCCCGTGTGGCACTTTCACAAGGAAACTTATGCGATTGGATCAGCCCTGCGATCACCAAAGCTTGGCGTGAATTTACGTTACAGTCCTTGCACAACGGAACTAGAAAGCCATCTGTGAAGGCATTTGGCTTAAAAAGTGATTTTTGTAGTGCTTTATACCGGCTCGGGTGCAGCAGCTTCTTGCTTTCCTGCTTTCGGGAAGTTGTGAAGTGTAAGAAGAGCGGCAAGTGGAAATTCAAATGATAGCTCGGGAGCTCTTTCTGATTGAGATTAGAAACGAAGTGGTTCGTTATTTCGCTGAAAGCGTGCGGTGACCAGTCCAAGGGCCGAGTATCCATCAGGCGCTCGTGCCAGTTGCTTTCACGAACGAGATACGTCACTTCCCGTGGAAGCTTTCCATGGGTGTATGATGCAAGCTGGTCACCGAGATACGCATAGCTTTTTTCTGATGGCAGCTTTGAGATCTCTTTATCTGTTACAATGTTTTTCGCCACTCGCTGTGTGTGCATGTCTTTCATTTTCGACAAAACCGCGGATGAAAGGTCACTAAAGTCACTTGTAAACTGCATCTTATGCGTAGGACCTCGTTTCTCCGTTTCAGATTCCTCACCTGTTGTAGCTTCTGTATCTGCGTTCGGTTCATCGACGACTTTTGATACAATGCGTAGATTCTTTCTCATTCGTTTGCTCATTCTTTTCGTACTTCTCGGCATTTCTCTTTTTTTTGCAACACGACTAGCCTTTTCTCGTTTACGCGGCTTTTCATCTTTCAAAAGTGCATGGCGATGTGCTGGCTTTTTCATAGCATCAAAATAGCAAAAGCATGACCGAGTGCACACTTATCTTCCAAAAAGTCATAAAATTTTGTAAATTGAGGCTCAAGCTTTGACGTTTATTCCAACAATGCCAGAAGAGTGATCATCACCTTTGCCTCTTGCTTGTAGTGCAATGGCAAGAGTGACCGTATTCTTCGGTAGCTTTTGGAGTCCTTCTTCAAGTACTTTTGCAAGATCTTGTACAGAAGACGATGGAAAGCTTGTGCAGAAGAACCTTCTACCAGATTTTCCACCACATAATTTTTCATCTTCACGCAAAGCTGTCTTCAGACTTTGTGCTGCCTTTGCGTTTGTCGATACAGTAATAGTGTCTAGCAACCCACGAGACTGCGCTGGGTTAGCTGATAAGAAAGTGTGAATGGGTGCTGCTCGCCCAATAAGCTTGCAGTATATTCCTTCGTCGAGTAAATCCATAATAACAGACTTTTCGTGGGGTTTGGGAGTGCCAAAGCTTTCTCCGAACGTTAGTTTGAGCTTGAGCAAATCAGCACAGGCGAGCGCATCTTCAATGCTATTGTGCTCACCGGACTGGATGACTCTCGAAAGATATCGATGGCTAAGGAAGCGCAGAGCGTGCCTGTTGGGCAATCCCAGTGGGTGTCTGTAGAGGAGCGAAGTGTCAATCACTCTTTCATGCATAATCCCCATGGCACGGAGGTCATTTTCGAGTGAATGCCCTAAAAGTATCGTTTCTCTAAAGATAAATGTGTCGAGAATACTTGCCCGAATGTTTGGAAGGTTCACTGAGCAATTTTCGAGATCGCTCTCTTGAATACCGCTAAACTCTGTTAGGTAATCAATGATTTTATTTTTCGGCTTGACGAAAGTGTCAAGAAGAAGTTTGTTACTCACAGCATCTACAAGCGACACCCGTGTCAGCTCGTAGCCACATGAACTCAGACACATTTCACAGTCCATGGCGATAATGGGAAACAGAATAGTGCCTGAAGAACATGAATTGGTGACTTCAGCATTGAAACTTCTATCTGATGGTTCAAAGAACCCTGCACTTTGCAGTTCTTCGGTATTCAATACAAAGCTCTCAGCCTTCTCTATCCAATCCTTTGAAAGTCTTTTGAAGTTTGGTAGCAGGCTAGGAAGGTCACCATCAAAACTTTTTCGAATAATTGATGCTATCTCGGTCTTTTCTTTATCCTCAATAGACGGCTCTTGCATAAGCTTTCGCTTACCTCGTGCTCGCGCATCTTGGAAAATCTGAAAGCTTTGCAGATCAGTTCGAAATTTGGTGTGAGTGCATGTAAAGTCAAGAGCTTCTAAACGATTGATAATGCTATTATTGACTTGCTCTTTTTCTTGCTGAATGTGGGTGTGGTGGTCCTTATCTTGAACTCTTTCAAAGAGTATACATTGGACACAATGAACTAGCGGAATGTTACGGAAATTTGCCCATGGCAAAGGTGCATGGTGTGCACCAAATATTCCTCTTAAGAGATTCAGTACATCTTGGTGCGTCAGGTGGTGCTTTCCAGACGATTTCAAATCGAAAGTTACACCTGGAACGGCATCTTCACCGTAAATACGCTGCAAACAACCACTGTCAAAATCAGTGCTGTGCATTCTTCAGTACTGTGGAAACATTGTGAAATAGATTTTACTAAAAGATGCAGTACACGAAATAAACATGGCATTGAAGTTTCTTGGAATAGCATCTCATTGACGCAATTCGTTTACAAAGGAGCTAACCTCTGGCGATTCGGACGGCACAGATTGAATTTGCTCGACAGCTGCGCCGGTCTGTGGGATAGGTGGGTACTTCTTGATGTCATCTGGCCAAATCTGAGGAATGAAATTTGGATTTAGCTGCATTCGACTGGCTGAATAGCGATCTCTTTCATTCGTTCCGTTTGCGATAGCAAGCCTGCGTCTATTCTCCTCTCGGTAGGCTATTGCCTGTTGACTATTACCCAATAGAAAGTTTATTTGTTCGATAGCTTTTTCCAGTGATTCTTCGTTTGGGGCTGTTATTTTCACATGTGGGCGCTCGTCACCATCATCTTCTCCAGGCATTCGCTTTCGAAAACTTATGCCCCGACCACACAAGATGATCTTGCAGCCAGTCTGCTTTTCGAGCTCTTGTTGCTGTCTCCCACGTACACCCAGTATTGCTCCGTAAGTTTTCTCGACTATCTGCTGTGGTGTAAGGTATATTTTGTGCTTTATTTCTTGCTTGAACATATCTTGACCTTTCTTTGCATCATTGAGTTGGTATCTTGTAAGCTCAGCGGTCAGGTCTCGTAACTTTTCGAAAAAGTACTTTTCCGCGGCATTAGTCCTATTGCCTTTTGCATTCCACCGGGGGTTGTATTCAATTGGGCTTCTTCGATAAAAGAATTTCGAAATTTCGTTATCATCACGTAGCTTTTGCATATCATTGATGAGAGTGCGGATCTCGATGATTCTTGCAATGCTGCCATCAGCCTCAAGTAGCATTTCTTGTGGAATCTGTAAGGGTAGCTTGCTCGTTGTCGCTGGACCATCGCTCCATCGCTTTTTTGAGCTACTACTTGAATGCATTGATTGAAATATTGCTGCAATAGGCAAAATTTAAGACACATCGCTTGATATGAATGAATTCATCACAATCTCGCACTCAAAATCATAAGCTCTCAACAACGAGGGTATTCTCTTCGATAGTTGTGGATTCTGGCCAGGTAGCATCTGCTTTAAGTTTTAGAGTTGGCTCAGAGAATGTCATGGCTGATTCATCCTGTGAAGCTACTATCGCATACCGCTTCGAGGCACCTGGGGTAGCTTTTGCCAATAAATTCCCATCGAAATATGACTGTACGGTTCCTGTTTCTTGGTTATGCTCTGTGTCCGCGAAGAATAATTGAAGAACAGATTGCTCCGAATTGTCTGAGTACAGAGCGGCGCATGAGTGTGCAATGTGGTGAAGACCCGGGCCTCCCTGTCCAGAGAAGCTCATGAGAACATCATCATTCGTAGAATGATGAGGAATGATAGACTGAACGTCGATTGGATAAACACTGCCTGAATCATGATGCTCAACTTGAAGAACTTCAGTGCTCATATTCTTCAGTATCTCTGATAACCCAATATTGAATCTGCGATATTTTTGATCTTGGCTCCCGTGGGCAGCCTTGAGGGTAGAAAGGAATTTGGATCGAATCTCGTGCGACGTGAGTTGCTCAAAATCATCTCGAAATTGACGTAGCATACCACTTATTTTGGGTTCTGTCTCATCTATTTCTGCATAAAATACATCATAGATCGACACCTTGGGAAGCGCTTGCGAAAGTCTTAAAAGTAACTTCGGAAGCTTGAATGCATCAAGAGGTTCCTGTAAGCATGTGTCTGATTCACTGATTCCCAAAAGATTCTTCTGTATATGTTGAAGATAGCAGTACCATTCACTGTCTAATTTTTCCGCGAGGGAAAAAGCTAGGTCCGCTCCACGCAACCAGTCATCGTGCTCATTGACTGATTTTATCTCCTCTTGACTGCTTTCGTCATCCTGTAGACCGCTAATACGCTGTATTTTCGTAGAGCTTTGCAACTCTGTGAATACAGGTTCCCAAAGATTCATCTCAGGCACACACTTCGCAGGTAAGCTTAGATCAAGAAGACTATTCAGCAATTTGACCGGGGCTAGCCTTTTCTTTGAAAGTGGTTGCTTTTCAGATAACTCTTGAATGTGATTGAAATCCATCACGCCAACGCTACCAAGCGTTTTCTGAAATAAAGAAGAAGCGTACTTTTCATCGAGTGTTTTATCATCAATCGAATCAGTGCTGTGATTGATATCAGATGGGTCGACTAGAATATTTCGAGGGGATGACTCAACGGGAATTATTTTTCTACTCTTCAGGCGGCAAGCTTGGTTAAAAAGATGAGCCGCTCGCTGACGTATATCCTGACAACTATCGCCCATTGAATATTAGTATAAGCACATGATTATAAACCTGAATCGCAAAAGGAAAATCATCTTCTGATAGAACTTAAGCAAGAGCAGATTGATCGCACTGGGTTAACTGAGGGTGAATTGCTTCACACCAGATCCAGTCTTTGCTTTGCTATTTAACTTTCTTATGTGCTCTTGTTTGTACATACTCGAGACCTCTTTTTTAACCTTTCTTCTTTCCGCTTGCAGAGCTTTGACAAGCTTTCTTCGTTCTTTCTTTTCGTCTTTAGATTCAAGAGGATGTTTGTGTGGGACATCTTTGAGAGCAGCAAAATCAGATCTCGCACATGGAGGATCAGCACGAGGAAAATGCGTGGTACATGTGGCGTGTGCCGTAGTCAAAGTTGCCGGAAGAATGACGCTTGGTCTATTCTCTGTGTTTGTATATGACGATAATATAGATTCGCAGTCATACTGTATGCGCTTTTCTGGAATTTTCACAAGCTGAAACTTTGGATCTTTGCGGACTGCTTCGTCGATCTGTACCTTTTCTAAGTATTCTTTCGTAGCCTCGGCTAAATTTTGCTTGCTTTCTATGTATTGCTTCAGAACTAATTCTTTTTCTTTCGCAGAGCTTACATGGCCGGTTCTCTTGAGGCGCTTGGTGGAGCTATTTAATGAACCTTCGAGCCTTGTGGATGACACGTAGGATGCACTAGAAAGAAGTTCTTTCATGTAGCCATCATCGAGATCTTGGCCTTGTACATTATTCGAATCCATTTCGTCGAACTCGTCATTAGAATCAAATATGTCAAGATCACTCTCTTGATTTTCGCAGAGAGCTGAAAACTGACTAGAATTGTCTGAGCCATTATCTGAGGAGTAGTCATGAGCATCATCTTCTTCGTTACCATTATTCGCGTTCGCGTTGTTCATTAAGTGATAATACGTACCATCGGTCTGTTTGCGACGCATCCATCTATTTTTTCTTCGTCGAATGTGCCCTTCCATCTTTATTTGGAATTAAAGTAAAGAATACAATTATATCCGTGATATAACTTTGTTCTGTGGCCATAATTGCTCTGCTAGCAGCAATTAATATTTTCGATGCAATTTCAGTAATTTTCTCACATCATTCGATGCCTATGTAGCAGGAGCCCGAGCACGAGCGCACTGACCGCTACAATTACCACCCGAAATCACAGAAATGACACTCTGTCGAGTTTTTCATAACACTGGAGGACATCTAGAAAAGGATGCGGTCAATGCTCACCGTACAATTGACAGATTAAATTATTTCTTAAAACTCCGAAAGAGAATTTATTCACTTTTGCTCATTGACTGACGCCTAGGCGCAAGCATTGGAACTAATGGCGTAGAAAGTGTTCTGTCCCATGGGAAATTCCGGTCGTATGCGGTGAATGCTCTTAATATATCCTATGAATTTACCCGAGCTAAACAAACCAACCTCTGGATCATACTTATCCCCTCACGCGAAACAAACATTATCTGAAAAACAGAGACTGAGGCTTTGGCTCCTACACACCGCAAGATAGGCATGGTGGAATTTTTAATTTCGCTCGCGACTTTTCTTCCTATAGCACTTTCTCAGAATTTCTTCCGTAGGACGAAATCCTTCAGGGTTTCTATAAGGTGGGCACTCGCACTGCGTAAAAATATGATGAAAGTAAATGAAAACTTACTTGCAAGTCAATGTGAAAAGCTTGATCCATAATCCCGCCCCTGCTACCCCATGGGTTTGTACTAACGCATGGGTTTACGATCAAAGTCGGGTTAATAATGATGATTACATGAGCGAATCGCATGAAAGAAAAATTACCTACTCAAGACCTGTTCCAAGCCAACAATTGCCTGGCAGCAATTTTCATTGAAGCAATATTTGACGAATAGGGCAAGATTTCTTCCCAACCATGTACTATTCCATGTAAGGAATAAATTGAATATTGCGCAATAGAAAGGAGGATTTGAGTATATGTGTAAATTTGCTTCCCAATCATAGTATCTTGCCCGCAAAAGCACGTGCAGTGGGAAATCTGTTGCTTATCAATCTTGGGGCCTAGTGACTCTATTCAAAGTGATAGAGCTTGTACATAATGAGAGTTTATTTTTGAGTAAAGAGTAGCTCTTATTCTCCGTTATATCACGGCTCATTTAACTTTTTATCATCAACTTCATAAGTATTTAGCATGAGATTCGGTCAGGCAGTGCTATTCCTCGCGATAGGTTCACTTGCTTTTCAGTCAAACACTGGATTATCAGCTTCTCAAGAAAAGGGTGGTGGGCATTCTTATCAAGCAGAGGTATCGAAGATGCTTGAAATTTTGATACATTCTCTGTATACAAATCGGTCTATCTTTCTGCGGGAAATCATATCTAACGCCAGCGATGCTCTTGACAAGATCAAATTCTTGTATATGACCAATCCGAAAACGCCCAAAAACCAGGATGGTGTGGAACCTAGCTTTGACATCAAACTAAAAGTCGACCATGAGAACAGAGTTTTAACACTGCAAGATGGTGGTGTTGGAATGACTAAGGAAGAGTTGGCTGCTCACTTAGGTAGTCTTGGCGCAAGTGGAACAAAGAAATTTGTTGAAAAACTTGATGAGAACGAGGGAAAGACCCAAGATGACGTCAACAGTCTTATTGGCCAATTCGGTGTTGGTTTCTATTCAGTTTTCCTTGTTGCGGACTCTATCAAGGTAGTCTCAAAGTCCGATAACTCGGATACCCAATGGGTCTGGGAAAGTAAAGGAGATGGCCAATTCGTTCTGTATGAGGACCCACGTGGAAACACTCTCGGCCGTGGTACGGAGCTCATTATCAACCTGAAGAAGGACGCGGACGAATACATGGAAGAATTTAAGCTGAAAGAAATCATTCATCGCTACTCTCAATTCGTTCATTTTCCGATTTATCTTTGGAACGTTAAGCCTAAGGAAAAGCCCAAGGATAAAGAGGAAGAAAAGGACGATGAAGGAGAGGACATAGTCATTGACGAAGAAAAAGAAGAAGAGAAAGAGGAAGCTGTGGAAGAAGAAAAAGCTGATCCAGAAGTCGAAGAATGGATTTGGGAACATGTCAATGAGCATGAGCCTATTTGGGTTCGTGACAGCGAAAGTGTTACGGAGGATGAATACTGTGCCTTCTACAAATCCATGACGCATGAGTATGAAGAGCCTATGTACCACTCTCACTTTGTTTCCGAGGGAGATGACGTCGGCTTCAAATCAGTCTTATATGTTCCTGGACGTGCTCCTCACGAAGGCTACGATTCTCGTAAAGGTGCTGCTCATGACAATGTCCGTCTTTATGTCCGCCGGATTTTCATCACTGACGAGTTCAAGGACTTACTCCCACGATACCTGAGCTTTGTTCGCGGTGTGGTCGACAGCGATGATCTCCCCCTTAATGTTTCGCGCGAAATTCTGCAAGAGAGTCGCATTCTTAAGCTCATCAAGAAAAAGCTTGTTCGAAAGGCAATCGAGATGTTCATCGAGATGGCTGAGAATGAACGAGGCGTGAAGGCTAAGAAAACTAAGAACCGAAAAGCCGAAAAGAACCATGGTGAAGAGTATTCGTATTCAAAGTTTTGGAGGGAGTTCGGGAAAAACATCCGGCTTGGAATCATTGAGGATGGAAGTAACCGACAGAGGCTTGCCCGCCTTCTTCGCTACTCAAGTAGTACAACTGAGTACAAAACTGATGAGTCTAGCACGTCACTGAAGGACTACATCTCGCGCATGAAACCAAGGCAAAAGGATATTTTCTACGTTGTGGGAGAAAGTGTTTCAAAGCTTTCAAAGCTCCCTGTTGTTGAAGATGCTCGCAATCACGGTATTGAAGTACTTCTGATGGACGATGCTATCGATGAGTATGTTGTTGCAAGCATGACGCAGTACGAAGGAAAAAATCTCGTCAATCTTGCGAAAGAAGGTGTTCAGCTTGAAGAGTTGACAGATCTTGAAAAAAAGATTGAAGCAAAGAGAGAGGAAAAGTACGCTAAGTTTGTTGAGTGGTTTACCAAGGTGGTTGAGAAGGCAACAGACCGAAAGGTGTACAAGATAGTCCTTGGTAAGCGTAAAACGGAGCAGCCTCTCGTTCTCTCAAGCCCGAGCACGGGAATCACCCCAAATCTTGCCCGAATTCTCAAGGGACAAACACTGGGTGATACACGTATGTACGTGAAAGATGCAGAGAAAATTGTTGAGCTTAACTATCTGCATCCCGCTATCGATGAAATATTCACTCGCTTCCAAGAGAATGAAGAAGACGAAGTGGCAACGAATGCAGCTCTTCTTTTGTATGAAACTGCCTGCCACCAAAGTGCCTTCGAAATCGATGAAGTGCATAGCTACGCTGCGCGGATGTACGCTATGATTGCACAAGGGCTAGATGTTGAGAACCACACGACTATGCTCACTGAAAAGGCAGCAGATTACGAAGTGCCAGAGCCAAAAGAAGAGCTCTAAAGAATGAATGCAACCACGATTTACGAATATAAGATCTAATAATATCATCGTAACATACCATATTTCCACGAATTCCGGATAGAATAGTTTTTTTCTCTTACGAGAAGAATTTTCAACTTGTGTTTGCTCCTCTGTTTGAAACTCAAGCTAATTTAGTGATGTTCGGCGTGCTTTTTGTCCCTCTGTTCGTATTCGCAGCTCGCGAATCTCAATCAAGCGTTGAGCTGAGAGATATTCTCCACAATGCGCACACAGAGCACACAAACACGCTCATTCACACACATGAGCATCTTCACAAAGACCAGAGAAGCGGCGAGTTTGCATCCATTCGATACAACGCTACAAAATGCTCAGAAAACACTTATATTGTCATCGACAATGCTGATAAAGTGGAGTGCTTCTCAACAAATGTCATACACGCCACTTTTAAGACGGATAAAGATCTAAAAGATTTCGTCACAAAGGCAAAAAAGGGGGCGGTACTCATGTCACACCACAAACTTCCGTGCTTTGAGAATAATGAAAGCGTTCTCCTTCGTATTACGAGTGTAAAAGCAGTCAACGCCCGTATTGTCGAAATTTCTGGAGCTGAGCTCCAGCCATTTGAGCTCTTCAGGCACATAGATGCAGAATTTTCGACGAACATGCTTTCGAAAAGACAGGCTGGTAAATGTGAGAAGCGACCCGGGGAGCGGATGCACACAACGAGCTTCGATGCTGACCATGAAATCGACACAAACCAAGCCAATTATTCTAAAGAAGCGTATGTAGGCCCATGGAAGGTGCCTCTTCCGTCAGATATTTTTTGGCAAGACCCCTCGGCAGCCCGAATGTTTTGCATTGATTGTTCGATGCATTTTTTCCCGGTCATTAAGTTCAAGATTCGCATAGTTGATTATCAGCTCGAAGAGTTTGTCCTTACATATGAATCTTCTACACTTCTTGAGCTTGAACCTCATGTTGCGTTCGATGTCCGGGAGTCGTCACAAACTAGAGAGCTTTTCAAAGAGTATCTCGAAGAGCTTTTGAAGCAGTTTCGACTCACATTCCATGTCGGTGGGGTTCCGATAGAAATCGACCCAGGCATGCGCATCGGAGTCTTTATGTTCAGTATTGCTAACATAGACGCTCATATTGGGTACAAAGCTAGTCTTCTTGGTTCTTTTAAAGGGGGTATCGAGTATGACTCCAAGAGAGGTCTTCAGAGACCGGCGAGTGCGCACTTTCATAGTGTCCCACAAAACTACAAAGCAATGCTTGGAAAGCAGTGCAAGCTGTATTCCAAGCCTCGCGGCGAGATTGTCGAGGACATAGCGCAGTGTGCGAATCTCTGTGACAATTACGTTGGGTGTAAACACTTCTCATTTGACATCCACTCAAATTTCTGCACACTCACAAAAGAGTGTGATGAAGAAATTAATACATCGACGAGCACAATGGTCTTTGAGTCATTTAAGTGGGATGCCCCTGAGCCTGACCCAGAGCTCAAAGGCATGGTCTCTTTTGGGTTCATGCCTGAGATATACCTGAGAATTAATCGGATCGGAGGACCGAATCTTGCGCTAAGCGCCGCACAGTCAGTGCAGCTGTTTTCATACAATATGAAATCCAAGTGCAGTGTCAGCAGCGTGAGCACGAAAATTAACTACCTTGTGGGCGGAAACATCCACCTCAAGGTCGGGCAGACAACTCTTCTTCAGATGGAGGAGTATCTGCACCCAATTTACTCACAATCTTTGCCGATCAGCGGCGCAATTCAGACGTGCGACCTATCGAATGTAAAGCTTCCTGAAATCTCTCTACCCTTGCCATGGCTCTCTGAGCCCGAGCATGAACCTCGGTCACTTGATGACGCCATGGAGCAAACTCGGCTCGTCGCACTCAACATGCCGAACACGACTGTGGCATGGAGCTCATCTCAAACAAGGTTACTGAAGAATCACCTCCACGCAACGCTGAAGCAGTCCACTTTCCAGCGGGCTCATATCGCCCCGAGCGACGGCAGTCGCTTTAGTAAGTTCTTCACTAGAATATTCTCGTGGATGAAACGCAAGCTTGGGACCGGATAACTCCATCATTCATTCACAATGGTTGGTGGTGCAAGGACATAGGCTATCTCGAACAAAGTTTTATCATATATTGCGCATAGTGTAGAAATGGTTGCGGTTAGTTTAAATGAATGCTGCCTCTGACCGAAGTTCTCATAATTTGCTTGATTGTATTCTTATTTTCAATGCTAGACGGTGAATCTCTCGCTGGAGTTGGTGGCTACATGTCCTCACAAAATGAAAATGAAGTAACGCCGTCAAAGTACGACTCGTCAGCGACAAAAGGGAACTTTGCCCTGCGCCCGCTCACTATCAAGCAGCTCGTTGACTCGCAGCGCGTAGGAGATGGGGTCATGGTCGTTGATGGCAGGGAGGTTGGACAGGTGACTATTGTCGGCCGCATCACTGGCTTTCCCGACGGACCGCATACGCCAGGGATCGCAAAAATGTTTGCATGCACGGTTTCTGACGATACAGGAGTCATAACGTGCAAAAAGTGGATTGATGCATCCGAGGAGCCCGATAGAAGCTGGGAAATCGGCACATACATTCGTGTCCACGGGGCAGCAAAGATGTACAACGATCAGCCGCAGATTACTGGCCAATTTCGATCCGTCATCGACAGCAACGAAATAATCTATCACCATATGGAATGCGTTCTCCTTCACCTCCGCTTGACGAGGCCCGTCCCGCAGCGCCCATCGGCGGTAAAGGATGCTCCCCCTGAAGGGTCCAATCTGCAAGAGCTTATTCGCCATTACGCGCATCAAGCCAACAAGAAGACAGGAATGACGTGGCAAGAGGTCCACGAAAAACTTCTCAAGGACCGTGGAGCACATTGGACTGCTTCCGAGGTTCAGCGCGAGGTGAGCATGATGATTCAACAGGGCTTGCTTATCACAACGGCCGATGAGGAGCACTTTGTCTGCTAATATCTGAGTTGAACCTTGTGAAAATATTTTACTCGGCGATATGCCGCTAAAACTCCCGAGCTTTATGGCGTGCTCTTTACTTTCGCAGTCTCACCATTCACAATGAGCTTTTCTAAGAAAATGCGGCAAAACATCGCCGCGATGGCAAGGCAGGGAAAAGATTTTGACTTCGACAGCCTTCCGCACGCAAAGCAAGCTCAAACAATGGAAAAAGAAAATCCAGCGACCAACATGGACACTGAGGCAGATACAAATCTGCTTGTACAGGACATCAGCCTGGATGATCTAGCGGGTATCGACGCCATTCGCCAGTGCATTCATGAACTTTGTATCTTCCCACTTCGCTTTCCACACGTTTACGACACGCTTGGAACAGAGCCGTCGAACGGAATCATCCTTCACGGTGTGCCTGGTAGTGGGAAGACAACAATCGCAAGAGCTCTCGCTGGAACAGCACAGGTACCATTTTTTCACGTTTGTTCACCAGAGATAGTATCTGGTGTCAGTGGTCAAAGCGAGTCTTTCCTCCGTCAGGTATTTTCAAAAGCGCTCCAGTCCGCACCGTCCATCGTATTCATCGATGACATCGACACAATCGCTGGGAATCGCGATGATGCGCAAAACGATATGAACCGGCGTCTTGTAACACAGTTAGTATCATGTCTCGATGACGTCCATGCCTCATGGAAGACTTCGAAGCGTGCTGTACAGGTCATATGCGCCACTAACCGACTGGAAACGCTGGACACATCGCTCCGGCGGACCGGCCGATTCGACCGCGAGATCGCATTGCCGATCCCTACGAGAGATGCAAGAGAGTCCATTCTCCGATATCTTCTCCGCAATGTGCGAACGGATGATAGCATTGATATTGCAGACGTTGCCATGCGAACACCTGGATACGTGTGCTCAGATTTGAACGGGCTCATCAAGGAGGCCACAATCAATGCTATCCGGAGACTTCAGCAATTGCACCCTGATTCGCTACTGAAATCAGCTTCACCAACGACGCCCGATAGCTGCATGTCCCTGACCATGGCTGACTTTGAGAATGCCATCCAGCGTATCCAGCCAAGTGCGCTTCGTGAGGGCTTTACGATAGCACCAAACGTCCGGTGGGCTGATGTTGGTTCGCTTCACAGTGTCAAAAAAGAGCTCTTTCTATCAGTCATCCTCCCGATTCGGTATCCTTCGCACTATAGACACTATGGCATCACGCAGTCGATGGGCGTGCTGCTGGCGGGGCCTCCAGGCTGTGGAAAGACCCTCCTAGCCAAAGCAGTAGCAAATGAAGCTGGCGCAAATTTCATTTCCATTAAAGGGCCTGAAATATTGAACAAGTACGTTGGCGAGTCTGAGCGTAGCGTCAGAACAATATTTAGCCGCGCGAGGTCTAGCGCACCCTGTGTGCTCTTTTTCGATGAGCTTGACGCTCTTGCACCATCCCGAGGGTCGTCGAACGCCAATTCGAGCACAGAGCGAGTGGTCAACCAGCTCTTGACGGAGATGGATGGGATGGACGCCAAAGATATCTCCGGTGTGTACATAATTGCTGCCACCAATCGGCCAGATCTAATTGACCCAGCCCTCAAGCGCCCTGGTAGACTCGATAAGTGCCTGACAGTCGACTTACCGAAAGCCACAGAACGATTCGAAATAATGCAGACAATTGCTCGCAAGCTACCGCTCGCCCAAGACGTTGACCTGGATGCTTGTGCACGAGACGAGCGGCTCGAGGGTTTTAGTGGGGCCGATATAGCCTCATGGTTTCGTGAGGCTGGACTTGTTGCAGTGCAGCAAGATCTTGCGCTCGAGATGACGTCCTACGGGGAAGGTATCCACGGGGAAATTGCTGGCAGAGCGGTGCACATACTGCCACAGATTTCGTCTGCAATGCTCAACGAGCGGTTCATCTCAGCACAGCACCTTGATATAGCACTCTCCCACATTCGCCGATCTGTTCATGCGGACTCACAAAAAGGCTAAAAACCTAAAATGCGATACGAATACAGCGGTTAGTATGCATGCAAGCCTGCTGGGATGGAATTTTCTCATGTGTTTACGTTCAACATTGTATCTTTGTTGCACTGCCATGGTGAATCTTTCACAGCTGCATTTCTGTACATTTCAATGGGCTTTCTCCAGAAGAGACTCTGCAAGAACTGCAAGAAGAATGGCGAGCTCGTGGAAAACACGCTCGAAGGGTACATCTATTGCAGCAATTGCGGGCTCATCAATGGGGAAGTGCTCGACAGCTCTGGCGGTAAGGAAGGCCTACAGAGTGGCAATCGTGCAGACTTTGCGGACGCTACTGACGAGCTCCTCCAGGAGGAGATGTCGGTTGATATAGATCGCGCCCTCGAGCGTGATTTCCGCATGCAGAAACAGGTCCTTTACGGACATACGGCGAAGATTGGACTCCCTGGGTCAATCGCCGACGCTGCACTCCGCCTCTATGCGAAGTATGTGAATTACCGCAAGCGGAGGGGCGAGCGAATGCGCCTGAAAGATGAGGCTATCGCAGCAAGCATCTTGGAGGCCTCTTCAGATGCAGGCGTAACCATCAGCATGCAGGAGATAATCCATGCAATGCGGTTTCCAGACCATGCCCAGCGGCGAGTCATCATGAACATAACCCGGCTGCGGCACCTTCTTTTTGACCTCCAGGGCAAAGAAGTGGCTGCTCCCACTCCTCTCGAGGCTTCGTTCAACCTCAAGCTGCAGTATAAGGAGTACCTTGAGCGGGCACGTGCACGTCTGATGATACCCGGGCTATGGACAACACATATCGGCGCAGCGCTCGCTGAGATGCTCGAGAATGAGATGGACGATGTACCGGGGCAAGGCGTTGTCTGTGCTTACCTTGTGTACCTTTTTCTCACAACGAAAGCGTTTGCTGCCCTCTGTGGCATTCGAGAGAAGCTCGTGGTCCCGCTTAATAGTCCCGGTGCGCCTGTCGTTCGCGATCGGCTCGCGAAGCATTTTGCTGTCACTTGGAAAGAGGTCGAAGGGTTGACAGAGAGCATCGATGCAGAGATCATGCAACGGCTTTTGACTCTAGCCACCCATGAAGGGACACAGGCAAGGCAGGAATGGGAAAAGGATCATGGTGGGCAGGCACCCACGCATACACCACTCCCTGAAAGAATAGGTGTACATATGTAGCTGTCAGAGAACACGAGTGACACCAGTCGTCAATGTGTTTTGAATGTGTGATGAATTCGCACCCGAAGTTTTGGCTTTATCCTATTTTGAAAAGAAACAATATGATATGCCTGTGATACACAAGAATCCACCAGCTTTGTTGATGCAGAAGCCATTTATGACCCTTCAATATTTGCTGATGTACTGCAGCGATGTTGAAGGAGTAGAGTCATATCCGAGCACCATCAATGTGGATGATTCATATTCAGCTTCAGACACATCATCACAATACATCGAGTACAGTGTGCTTGTGAACGAAGAAGAACAGAATCGCATGGAGATACTTCTGGAAGATCTTGAAAATGTGGACATCTTCTGCGAGAACGCACCGGACCAGTTCTACAAATTTTACTTTGAATGGCCTGGCGTCGAGACAGATGATGCCTACGTGACGGCAATTTACTGGGGAAAGTACCATCTTGGTGGAAGCATTAATTTGGGATTTCTGCCCTTCGCTATAGATAGCGCTTGGCTGAATGACAATGAGCTTCACGGCCAGCTTGACACTTGGGCACTTCCTCGAACGCTTCGCTTGTTGACAGTTGAGCGAAACCTTTTTGACGGGACCATTCACTGGGGAATGCTCCCTGCGTACATGACCTTTTTGAACATTCAGTATAACAAATTTCACGGCACTGTCTCCATCGCCACGCTGCCAAACTCCATCCAGAGCCTGTATCTCGCAGGAAACATATTCTCGTGTGTACAGACACCAAAATTGGAGACTAGGGCCGACGTCTTTGGTACGGACGAGTATTTTTGTATGAAAGACATGAGTGACGATGAATCGCCTGAGCCTATGGTGACAGAAAGTGCGCTCTCGATCAATGAGCGTTCGCAAGAGGAATCCCGCCGACTTTCGAGCGGTGCGACGCTGAACGCAGGCAACCGGCGCATTCGGCGGGCTCGTGACTTCTATGGCGGCATTCCAACGATCTATGAAATGACAAATGTTCACAACACACTCAAAGCCATTTCACAGACTCCATATTCTCCGCCAAAGAAGCGCTTGAAAAGCCCTTCAACAGAGGATGGTGCAGATCAGAACGATGCTGGCCTTGATATCGCATCCATGTCCCTTCGAAATTGCATTGCATTTCTGTGTATGATGGCTTTTTTGATGCTTCTAGCAGCATTCTAGATTTCGATTGGAAATTTTGAACGATCTCAGCTACCTTCAAGTTGCCGGTACCAGCCCCAGAATAATCTCAGTCGCGTATGTACGAAAAGTAAATTAAGGCTTTTATCAAGAAGCCAGAACATGAAATTTGCGTGCATTTAATGCTTTAATTTGTACCTACGCATATCAGTTTATGTTTCTTACGTAATTTTTTCATCATCATGCAACCGCAGATCATCGTTCTACGAGATGGCACTGATACATCTCAGGGCAAGCCACAGATTATATCCAACATAAACGCTTGCGTTGGCGTTGTTGACATTGTTCGATCCACGCTCGGCCCGTGCGGCATGGACAAACTCATCAAGAACGACAGGACGACGATTGTCACCAATGACGGAGCGACGGTGCTCGCATCGCTTGAAATCGTCCATCCAGCGGCCCAGTGTATGGTTGAAATCGCGCAAGCGCAAGACATCGAGGCTGGCGATGGTACAACGACGACCGCGGTCCTCGCGGGGGAGCTGCTGCTTGAATCCAAATTCCTCCTCGAAGACGGGTTTCATCCACGAACCATCATTAGAGGCCTGCAGCTTGCATCAGCAAAAGCAACGGAGTTTATCCAGGCATCTGCTATAAAGCCCGACAGCGCAGATGACGAAGCAAAGCGGTACGATCGACTTCTCAAGTGCGCATCAACATCTCTCAATTCAAAGCTCATTTCGAGTGAAAAAGATTTCTTTGCAAGAATGGCAGTAGATTCTATTCTGACGATCGGCCCCAAGGGTAGCCTTTCGCATGTGGGAATCAAGAAGGTTCCAGGTGGCGCAATGAAGGAGTCTTTCATGGTGAAGGGCGTCGCCTTTCAAAAGACGTTCTCGTACGCTGGGTTCGAGCAGCAGCCGAAGTGCATCAAAGGTGCAAAGGTTCTCCTGCTTAATGTCGAGCTTGAACTCAAGTCAGAGTGTGACTCGGGAGAAGTGCGCCTCAAGAACCCTGCAGAGTTTCAGTCCATTGTTAATGCTGAGTGGGAGATCATCATGGATAAGCTCGAGAAGTGTGTTGCCGTTGGGTCAAATGTTGTTCTCTCGAAAAAGCCCATCGGGGATTTAGCAACCCAGTTCTTTGCTGACAGGAATATTTTCTGCGCGGGCCGCGTAGCTCAAAGCGACTGCGATAGAGTCGCCATGGCGACAGGCGCGAAGCTCCAGCACACCACGAGCGACCTATCCGTTAGTGACTTGGGCTATAGTGGTCTATTCGAGGAGAAGCAGGTCGGCGCGGAGCGATACAACATTTTTTCTGCGTGCGAGGATGCCAAGACAGTGACGCTCGTTTTGCGCGGTGGTGCACCGCAGTTTATTGATGAAGCAGAGCGCTCGCTTCATGATGCACTCGTCATTGTCAAACGCGCGGTAGACAATAGCGCTATCGTTGCTGGTGCTGGCGCCATCGATATGGCCATCGCGAGGCACATTCGTGAGTACTCGAAGAGTATCGATGATAAGTTACAGCTGGTCGTCGAAAGCTTTGCCCGCGCTATGGAAATAATTCCGAGGCAGATCGCTGAGAATGCTGGTCATGATGCATCGGCTATCATGAGTAAACTCCGGCATAAGCACTTTGGTTGTGACGATGGTGCGCTCTACGGCGTTGACGCCATCAGCGGTGGTATTCTCAACGCGTATGAGGCGCTTATCTGGGAGCCTGACATCGTCAAGATTGGCGCGATTCGTGCTGCAACAGAAGCGTCCACTGTAATTCTGAGTATAGACGAGACTATCAAGGTGCCTGAAGCTGAAGCTCCACAGCCTCAGGGCATGCCACGCGGTCAGGGTACAGGTGGAGCAAGCCTGTCCAAGGAAGGAATGGGTGGAATGTTCAAAAATATGCCAGGAACAAAGACACTGAAAGGACGGGGTGGTCGTTAGGCGCTGTTTCGCCCATAATCGTATCTGAGATTAGTATGAATCGAACCACCTCCCTCCATAGCCTTTCGAAGATTTCAATTTCGTAAATGTGACATGTGGTAAGCAACCTTTACTTTATGCATAGACCTGGGCATGCGCCGAACTTTAATCAAGAACTTTTTTAAGATTCGAGCAGCTCAGGAGCAGAAAAGCAAGTCGAGCTTCCCCTATTCAAATGAGAGAATTTCCATGAGGGAATTTCCACGACGAAATGACCAAGTAAAGCAAGCTAGGTCGAAAAACAATGCCGGGACATTCACGTTTCAAATACCACGTGAAGACCCTGATGCTGCCTATGCCGGTGATGAGCATGGTAATGTTACGATATCACGGGATGACGTTTGTGCAATGAGCCGGCAGCTTGGCATCGACTACGCTCGTTCTGTGCACGAAGGCAAGATTGAAGCTGCAGACACTAATGATGTGTCAAAGTATAACGTCATGAAGGAAACGAAAGATTATCATAAATCAATTGATGTTGACGAAGTTGACAGTCCCAAGCTTTCGCGCTCAGACATGTGTTATGCAATCGCTGAAAAACTTGCCCTCGATGGTATCTGCGCAAGCGCAAAAGAGCTTGCAGAATCGATGGTGAGCCCAGGTACAATTTTCATTGCAGTCTCTCCCAGCATGCCACTGTACGTGCAAAGCGCTACAACCGCACAGCTCTTATCGATCTCAGTTCACGGTAGCGTTGTTTCTTTTGTATCTGATGTGGCATGCGTCATCGCAATTGAACCAAGTAGCAGCACCTACCACGATGAGAGCTTTATAAGATGGGTCCAACGCAATATGACACTTGGCACAATTTTTCTCACTGATATGTATTCGCTTGTCGCGTGGAAAGCTGTCCGATATTGTATGCAGAGACTCAAAGACGAGGTGGACAGTCGCCCTTGCCGTATCATTGATGCATCGTTTGGAGTTGCTGACGCTCTGCAAGTCACCTCTGAAGAAGATGATCGGGCAGCCGCGCTCCGTGTCGATCAATACTTGCGGTCTACCGCAACGCTTGGGCTCGACTTAAGCATTTTCGGCTGGCATGTTTCGATGCCTGTGAATGCAGAGCGCCCCGACTCTGTATCAGCTAATGCCAGCAGTCCATCCCCATCAAAGACTTTGGTTCAGTGCCTACACCGCTTCTTTACACAGGCAGGATCGTCTTCATACACGCTCGCATCGACGATGGGCCCTAAAGGTCTACCCCAGCACTTCTTGCAAAATCCAGCCGACATTATCCTCTGCGCCCCTCGAACTTCAGCCAGTGGAGTCCGAGAGCGTTACTTTATGGAGGAAATCTGCAAGCCCGCTGATGATCAAAAGCAGTTCATTTACTCGAGCATACTGAGCGACGGCTCGCAGAATGACACGAAAATAGGTCTCGAAGATATTCAAGAGTACCTTGTCGCTGACGAATCGAATATTTCCGCCGACAAGGGCGAGATCCGGGCCGCACATCTTCGATTCCTGCGGCTCTCACTCGAGTACGCGATCCATGCCGCAGGAAAGTGCGCGAAAGGCCAGCGAGGTGACGCAGCTGGCTGCTACGTGGTGTACCTGACAGCATCAATGTTCGCCGAAGAGAATGAGCGCATCGTTGCATCACTTTTTCATAGTGCGAAAGAGAACGATGGCGGCTACGTAAAGTGGAACGGGAAAGAAGTTCGGCGAGTACCGATCGATAGCGAGCTTCCCGACTTTCTTCAGGAGTCAAAGCTTCTAGCGGCAACATATCGTGCTTCACCAGTTGACACGTCATGCGATGGTTGCTTCTTGTGCATTTTACATGTGCGTGCTTCGAAGCGACCAGAAAGTAGATCTGCACCCTCGGTTGCTACGCGGCGCATTGCAGAGTCTTTCATCGACTTTTTTGGCTTTGAGCAGAGCCAACTGACGCATCTCTCCTGTGGGACATTTGCTCCGACGGACTTGTGCGAAACACGAAAAGGAATCATCGCGCTTACGAGTGGCGAAGCGCAGACGACTTCCCCTGATTTTATTTCTGGTCTACGTGTTCTCAATAAGATTGATGTAACGCTTGATATTTCCCTGCAAGCGTGCGAGCGCATGGGTACAGCTGCGCTGGCGCTGCACTACCCAATACTCGCAGCCTTCCACTCTGCAGCTTCGCACCGGTATCTCGTGCCCCTATGGGGAGTAAATGATGCCCATACGCATCCTTCGCCACCAAGGCGGCACGTTCATTTCGCTGATGCAGCTGACTTGCTCCTCTTTCTTTACCTCGGCCGACTACCGAGTGAGCTCATATCGCGCTTTGGTGACCGCATTTCAGGCTGGGAAAGCTGTATGTATGACACTGCTCGTGCGCGAGTGCACCTTGGATTTTTGAACAAGGATAAGGATCTTGCATTGGACAGCAGCTTGCTGCATGATGCAGAGGTCATGCACATCATCCCTGGCGCTGTCCTCTTGACTACGACTATTGACATGCACCAAGTGGCGAGTTCAATGCAGCGGAGCGACGCTCTCCGTATCCTTCAAAGCTTTCTTCCAAATGATGCATCCGATACAACGATCACACTCGTTGCAAACGTTCACTACACTGTGAGTGATTTGGCTTCCGATTCTGCCCAGCTTTGTCCGTCAATGCACGTGAAGACGAATAGGGCGTTCGAGCTCATACTGCCTGAAGTATTGAATCAAAGGCTCCGCAGCAAGCGGACAGCGGACACTGCACCATCTGCCAGCACACCTGGGTACCGAATCGATGTCTCTGTGAATCATTTAGTGACTGATCCGTTCGTAGTCAGTTTGCGAGACGCACTCTGTTATTTCCTGAATCTATGTGGACGGCCGTACACGTACAACGCCCTCCGTCAGGGGTGCGACGCAGACGCACAGCAGCTCATCGACGGCGTTGTCAAAGAGTCGGCTCTGCTTCACCCTGTCGAAGTTCTCGAAGACCACGCAAGCGTTGCATCGATGCGCGGTCGCCGGGACGCGAACTCTGCGTGGCAAGCGGAGAAAAAACAAAGCGAGAAGGTGTATCAAGAATTGGCTGATCAAGGCATAGAGCTCTTCGAGGAGACTGCCGTTCAGTCGAATGTGTCATAGGTGTTCAATCTTTACTCTCTCTCTTTTTCTGCAAGCCAGTATACGACTTTGCTTTCTGTACACTTTGCCACTGCAATGAGTGACCCAAACACCGCGCCTGGCATGAGCCCCTACAAAGGGAAGCCCCGCTGGACATTCGACGTCGCGCCGAAGGACATAAACGAGAAAACTGCTCCAATACTACCGTTCGGCTGCGTCTTCAATCCGCTCGGCGGATCGGCGAGCATGGTGCGGACGAACGTTGGACCAGTCATTTGCCGGCAGTGCCATGGTATTCTCTCACACGCCAACGCCATCGACCTCCGGAACAAGACGTGGCAGTGCGTCTTCTGCAGCAGCCGAAGCGGCCTGCCGCCGTCAGGGCTCGAGATGTTCGCGGCGTCAGACAGCGCTGTCGACCCATCCGCCGACCACTTTTCAGCTGACTACCTTCTCAAGCCAGCAGCGGCCCAGGGCGCGCTTCCCGTTGTTCACCTCTTTGTCGTCGATATCTGCGTCCCGACCGACGACGAGCTCCAGGCGCTCAAGAAACACCTCTCACACTGCCTCACGCTGCTCCCCCGCAACGCTCTGGTCGGCGTTATCACCTTCGGCGCCGTGCTCGAGCTGCACGAGCTGAGCCACACGACGGGCTTCGCCTCTGCGCACTCCTTCCGGGGTGCGACTGAGTACACTTCCACGCAGATCTGCGAGATTCTCGGCGGTGACCCGCTCGCGACGCGTTTCATCGCACCCATTGCCGACGCAAAGCCGGTGCTCGAGCAGTTAATCAACGATATGGGTGTGAGTGCGTGGCCTGACGTCAAGGGGCACCGCTCCATCCGGTGCACTGGCAGCGCGCTGTCGCTCGCGGCGGGTGTTCTCGACATTTTCTTCGCAAAGCGGCCTGCCCGCGTGCTGGCCTTCCTCTCGGGGATCTGCTGCGAGGGCCCAGGCAAGGCCGTCGCGCCCCCGAAGGCGAATCTCATCCGCGGCCACGCGGACATTCGACGGCGCACAGACGCTGGCGCCCACTGGGCGGCGAGCGTCAGCTTTTACTCCACGGTGATGCAGAAGATGGTAGTGAATGCGCACGTGCTCGATGTCGTCAGCGCGAGCCTCGACCAGACGGGCATTGCCGAGATGAAGAAGTGCATCGAGTGCACTGGCGGGTACCTTCTCATGGTCGACTCGTGGCACAAGCCGACGCTGCAGCAGAACCTCCACAACATTTTCAGCGAGAGCACAGAGGTCGCTTACAACGTCTCGCTCGAGGTCAAGGCGAGCGTTGACTGGAAGGTAATGGGCACCATCGGACCGCTGACTGGGGCCCTCAAGAACAGCAACGTGATTTCAGCTGTCGAGATGGGCCTCGGCAAGACCTGCCAGTGGGTCACGAGCCGGATGGACAGCGCGACCTCCGTGGCCACGTACTTTGAGCTCTTTGCGTGCCGTGCTGACTATCGCTACGTCCAGTTCCTCATGAGCTACATGAGCGCATCTGGGGAGACACGGCTGCGCGTGCACACGTACAGGCACCCAGCGCGTTCATTCCTGAGACCCATCGAGGCGGGGCAGCACTTCGACCAGGAGGCCGCGGCCGTCCTCGTCGCCAGGCACTGCTCGTTCCGCTGCGAGAGCCAGGCGCCCGAAAGCGTGCGGCGCTGGCTCGACTCGACGCTCATCCGCTTCGTCCACCGGTTCGCGGAGTTCACGCCGAACGACGCGAGCTCGCTGCACCTTCGCTCGTCGATGTCGTTCTTCCCGATCTTCATGTACCACTTGCGGCGCTCGCCGTTCCTGATGACTTTCAACTCCTCGCCCGACGAGACGGCGCACTACCGGCTGCACCTCTACCGCAGCGACGTGTACCACTCCATCCTTATGATCCACCCGACGCTCATCGCGTACGGCATTAACGCCGCGCCGAAGCCGATCCCGCTCGACGAGCAGTACATGGACGACCGCAGCATCCTCGTCCTCGACACCTTTTTCGACATTCTCATCTACTACGGTCCTGCGATCCAGGCATGGCGCGCTGCCGGCTTCGCCGAAAAGAACCCAGATTTCAAGGCGTTCTGCGCGAACCCCGTGCAGAGCACTGCGGCTGCCGTCCGCGCCCGGAACCCCTGCCCGCAGATCATTGAGTGCACAAAGGGCGACCCCGCGAGCCGCATTCTCCTCCACAAGCTCAACGCGTCGAAGGGGAGTGCTGAGAGTGTCGCGTCCACCGCGCTCGTCAGCGACGACATCTCGCTTCAGCGCTTCACGACGCACCTCAAGCAGAAAGTTGTGCACTTTTGACACGACGAGCGCTCACAGACCACAACCTCGTAGACTGTGTGCACCATTTGATAGAGCGTTGTGTGAGCCAAATGTTCCTTTCGGGTTCTTTTTCAGATTTTCAGTGCGCAAATTCCTTTCCATTTTTCGAAAATTTTATGCTTCCAATGCTTCTCGGAGTTTTCACAGCTGAAGAGCACCTGGGTCGCCTCGAATACGCTTCGCTGTCTGCGCAGTCGCAAATGGAAATCGTCGTTGACCAAGTCTTACAGAAAGACTTTTTTTCGGACTCGAGCGGCAACTACTTGGACATGGATGAGTGGGAGGGCGTCACGATGGCCGAGGACGGCACGGTCAGCGAAATCTTCTGGTGCGACCTTCTCGAGGGTGGAACCATCCGACTCGCGTACCTGCCGTCGGGTGTCACGCTCGTCGACATATCGATGAACAACCTTTTGGGCACGCTCGACACAGCGCTGCTGCCGCGCCACATGACGAGCCTGACTGCCTTCACGAACGAGCTGTCCGGGGTCATCAGCATCAGCGGTCTGCCGCGGGGGCTCGAGGAGCTTGACATCAACTACAACAATTTTTCGGGCTCGCTTGATCTCCAGAACCTTCCGGAAACGCTCACCTACTTTGGCGCAAAGTTCAACGAATTCTGCGGGGAGATCAACCTGACGCGGCTGCCTGCGAGCCTCCGCACGCTCACGCTCGCAAACAACAAGGTCAGTGGCGCCATTGACCTCTCAAGCATTCCGGAGGGGCTGCACGAGCTGGACGTGTCCGACAACGCCATCAAGCAGCCAAAACTCGAAATCGGCCAGCTGCCACAGTCCCTCTACCGCATTAGCCTGCAGGGGAACCCCATACGCCGCATTGCGTTCCTCGACGAAGCGATCGACTTTGACCCTCGCGTGCGCCTGGGGCGATGATATGGGATGGCGATGGAGACAGCGCATCGATCGATTGTGTGTTTATGATTTCTTTGTATGCATGAGTGTGATGTCCTGCTGAATTCTTTACTCTATCAATCTGAAATTCTTTATGCCGAGCCCTGTGTGTTTCCTGATGGTCGACCCAGGCCTCGGACGGCTCGATTACTGCAGCCTCTCAGCACAAGCAAAGATGGAAATACTCGTTGCTGGGTTTTCTGCGCGGACTATGCCGCTCTTCAACGACAGCGCTGGGAACTTCAAGGAGGTGTGCACCTGGCCTGGCGTCACGTGCGACACTGCGGAAAATGTCGTGGATATCCACTGGTCGACTTGGATGCGTGTGAGCCGCGGGTCTATCGACCTCGATTTCGTCCCAGAGACGGTTCGTAGTCTGACGCTCGCCATGTGCTCTCTTGAGGGAACCTTTGATGCCCCGCGTCTACCGCGTGTGCTTTTATCGATGGTTGCGTGGAGCAACAAGCTGGTCGGGTATCTCAGCGTGGAAGCGCTGCCTCCACAGATGGAAAAGCTCATCCTTGACGACAACCATTTTTCGGGCAGCGTTACGCTCGATCGGGCCCCGGGCACTATGCAGACGCTGAGCTTCCAGCGGAACCGAATCACGGGCGCTACGAGCTTTATGGGTCTCCCAGCGTTCCTCGAATTCCTCAATATTTCAGCGAATGATGTGGGTGGCACAATCAGCGCAGCACATCTCCCTCGCTCGCTCACTCACCTCAACGTATCTAACAACGCGCTTGAGGGGTCCGTCGCCCTCGGTGATATGCCGGAAGGTATCTTTACTATACGCGGAGCTGCGTGTAAGCTTTCTGGCACGCTTTGCCTTGGGACACTCGGAAAACGCATGGAGACGCTCAATCTCGCCCGGAATCGCTTTACGGGGGTTATAGTGCTCACAGCGCTCCCGCGCTCACTGCAGACACTGGCTCTGGACGGGAACAGACTGAGCGGGACGCTGAATCTCAGCAGCCTTCCGCCGAGTATGCTAAGTCTCAATCTCTCCTCGAACCTGTTTCAAGGGCCCATAGAGCTCGCATCGCTCCCCGGGGGCATCGAGGAGGTCTTCGTCAACGGCAATGCCCTCAGCGGCAGCCTCGAGGCAACGAATTTCCCGAGCTCTTTAAAGTCGCTTTACCTCTCGAAGAATAAATTTGCTGCGAAAGCCGTAGTCGAGAGACAAAGCCTCGAAGAGCAGTGCGTAGATGTCTACCTCGATCAAAGCATTACTGAAGTCACGGGCGCGCAGGGGATGCCACTTCAGGCCCCTATGTGAGGGTAAAGAAACTATGAATGCGCACGCTTGTGCTCGATTCATGAGAAGTGGAAATAGGCGGTATAATATTTGCGCTATAACACTCCTGAGCATAGCTGAACTATTGCAACACTGAAGGCTTTAAGTTTTTATTCTCTCATTACTCTTTAATTCTCATTTCATTTACCGCGTTATGAAAGATAAGCCCTTCATTACATTCAGAAGCAAGCTTCACAAGAAGTGTGACATTGCGATTGACTGTGCGATTTGTGTTGGGAGATGAGTGGGATCAACTTTGCCACTATGTTAAGTACGTTCTGGTGCATTTTTTGCACCGTTGCCAATCGTACCGACGCAGCGATTCAAAGCGAATGTTCGAGCATTGTATGATGTCAAAACAGACAGAGTATGCAACGCAAGCAAATTTAAAAACGAAACGCTATCTGCTCGAGGTAGATGATCCGGCATTTGTCAGCCATCACCGTAAACCCGTGCTACATTAGACTTTCCGTGAGCTAATACGCTATACTGGATTCTACCACGTGGCGCTCGACGGCGTCTCGAACTTGGCAGTGTAGGCGACATTGTGCAAGTCCTGCGCGATAAGCAGGAGCACTTTGTCGAGCACATGCGCTCGGGCTGCGATGTACCCTGGCGCCTGCGCCACCGCCATGATGTCCTGCGTCGAATGCGACCGCAGCGTGACAGTGAAGAGCCGCGCCTGCTTCCGCCGGAAAGTCTCAATGAAAGACTTTGCATCCATCCCACCAGTGTCAAACTGGACACCCTTTTCCACGTCTCGATCGACAGCGAAGTACGAGTGCTGCTGCTCGATTGATTTCGGGAACTTTCGCACTCGTGCGTCGAAATATTCCTTCGTGAACGGGTCGTTGCATGCTTCGATCATGTCGGTGAACGGCTTCCCGTCGCAGCGAACGTCAGGAGCTATCTGATTCACAGCCCCAGAGCACTGCGTCAGTGCTGACAGGAACGCTCCGGCGTCGACGGGCTTGAGTGCTGCATTGTTCGAAAGCATCGATGCGCTTCGCGCGAGCTGGACGGTGCCGGTCGGCCTCGTGAGAATGGCATCTGCTGTATTTTCATGTCCCTCGCCCACGGTACTCTCTTTACCGATATGATCGCTTTCGCTTGCACGATGCTCTGCTTCAGCGGGTGCCGTATCAATCTGGACGTCCCACAGCGGCTGAATACCCATCGCAGATAAGAGCGCGAGCGCGATGCGTCCTGTGCTTCGGTAGTGCCGGATAGTTGACTGCAACGCGAAAAGGCCAGTTGTAAATGGGTCGTGTGCGCCGATGCCGAGAAGCTGTCGGGCGACCCCCTGTGCCTTCTCGCGGCCCTGGTCAATGTCCACTGCCGCGACGAAGTGACTGAGACGCACACCAAGCTTGTCTTGGCAGAACTCGTGCGGGTAGAAGTCAAACGACGTACCCCGCAGCTTCTTTCGGTCGATGCTCGACCAGCTGCTTTTCGGGTCGAAATAGGGTGCAAGGTGACTCATGTTGTCATCAGTGCTCGCTGGTAGCGCCGAATTTATGTCTGGGACATCGTTGCGCGCGTCAAGGAGACCTATCTCCTCAGCGATCCGCTGCAGGTTGCAAGGGTTCATGTAGGCCGCACCGCACGCTTTCACAACCGTTGTCGACACGGCAAAGAGGCGCTCTCGCATGCAGTGGCTCTTGATGGATGCGTACACCTCGTTCTGGAGAATGCTGTCGCCGTGTGAGTATAGCTTGAGCTCGTCGAAACCGAAGTACGGCGCTGGCATCACGAGCGGCGTGAAGAGGTGCCAGTCTTTCCACTTTTCGCTATCAATCGCAAACTTTGCGAGAATATGCCGAATTTTTTCCCGCTGCGTGCCGCTAAAAACTGGCTTCTTCATGTGCGATTGCGCTATCTGTTGTTCATTTGAGTTCAAGAAGTATAGGAGAAAGACTTCATATGTCCAATGTGCTGAGCTTTAAAGTTCTTCAATACTGCTATTTATTCACAAGCTTCTGTGCAAGTTCATATTTTTTCATGATCTGCTGCTAATTTTCTTCTAGTTTTATGTTATCCTGTATAGTCTAACTTATCGATTAATATCCAGAAATTTGGGACTATCGTTTTCTATCAATGCCATCCGCCTATTCATCGATACTGTAGCGGGGATCTTTGTACCACACAGCGTACTCGCCACGCACGCTCCCCGGAAAGTGCATATCGAGCGCTTTGAGCGCCACCTTGTTGCGCGAGTCGCGCTTCACGAGGCACGACGCTGTCGCAAGCCATAGCGCGCTGATAGCGCGCTCGCCACGCGGAAAGTCCGTGCTGAGGTATACCTCAGAGACCCAGCGGAAGCAATGTGCCTGTCCTTCCGAATACGTATAGACGCATACGCGCAGTCCAAAATTCGCTTCACAGAGGTGCATCAGGTGGTCGAGAGGTGTGATCTGGAAGGCAAATGGCCGAATCTCAGCCGGAATCCAAAGAACAATTGCTTTTTTCTGCGCACGCGCCGCTTCATCCTTGCTCTGCAGTAGATTGACGTAGCACGACAGTATGCCTGCGATCAGTGACTCGGTCGGAGGCCGGAAGCAGAAGATGAGAGTTCCTGCGATCGAAGTGAGCGATGCAGTGGAGCCGTCCCAGTGCTCATGCAGTAGCTCACCGCCGTTGAATCGCTTTGCTGCATCGCGGCGCATCTCAGCGAGTGGGCATGGAGCTGCTACGCATGCGTCATTTGCCGTTGGCTCGGGTATGATGAGAAGCTTGCCCGGTGACAGGCGCGGGCTGATGTGCTCGAGGAGCGCCATAGACGCCGCCTTGCGTATCTCCTTGAGCTGGAGGTTGGCCTCGCAGTAAAAGAGTAGACCGTCGACAGCGTCCGTGAGGGCACTCGCCTGACAGAAACCAATGCCCTCCACCTTGTGGTTGTGCTCTGCTTCGATCAATGCGTGACTTCTGTCCTTGGAAGGGTGGAAAACGAGGTCACTCAGCGCAAGGCCAGTTGCCTTCGGACCGAAATAGGCGCTCCGCGCGACGTAGGCTGTGACAGTAAATCCAATGCTCAACTGACCGTTGATCACGACAAGAGTCTTCAGCCCGAAAATGTGTGCAACCGCGTTCGCGAGAGCCCGGAGCTGATCCTTTCTTTCACTGAAAACATTTCTATGTTTCTCGTACAGAAGCGGCGAGCAGCTGACGAAGAAATTCTCAATACCCTGGAGTCCTATGGGGGCGATATAGTCTGGTTGCTTTTCGTTCAGCGTGCGCCGAAGGGCGTCGAAGCAGAGGTAGTAGAGCGGGAGGTAGTGGGCACCAGATGCTGCGACGAGGCATGCGTTTGTTCCGCCCTGTGCTTCATACACCTGAACGCTGTAGCCAGTCCAATTATCGAAGGTGACAGTGTCTTTGAGCGATGGTATGTGTGAGCGAGCAGCTGACTCCATCGCACCTGTGGCACTCGAATTGATCACAAATTCACGTAGCGAAGGCTCGTTCGCGCGTGATTGTGCAGGATGCTGGTCGTTGAGAACGTGGCGCACGGGCTTTTTTACCGTGCTGGCAAACACATAGTCCCTCATGTGCGCTCTGTGCTGAGAGTCGATGATGGGCTGAAAGTGAGCAGTGAGCGTTCGTAAGAGTTCGGTACACAAGTGCTTTCGTGTCGTGACTGTCCTTCGCGTTTCATAGACACAGAGCTGCTTTCGCTCGTTCTTATTCGTAAAGTAAAGGGACTTCACCACAGTAGAGCGCTTGGTCTCATGCAACTCTAGCTTGACGTCAAAGCTCTGTAAAACCTCTTGCTTTGTCGACGAAACGTATAGCTTCAAGCCAGCAATGATACTTGGGAGTATCGCACGAAAATTCTGCGGACATACCCGTGTGTGCACGCACGCGATCTCTTGCGCCCACGCGCGAGCTAAGTACTTACTTCTGTTCTCGAGGAACTGCATGAGCGCCTGCCATACCGCGAAGGCAGGTACAGCGCCGACCGCCCGGTACGCGCATGTGCCCTCTTCTGCTGAGAGTGGTACATTTAGCTCCACTACGTGCTCTTTTTCCTGACTATGAGTTATGCTCTCGATATGGATAATCTGGCGGAGGGCGACAGTTGAGCAAAGGTGGTAGAGCGCATTAACAAGTGGAAATGACTTCCGTATCCAGTAGCGGCACTGTGCCCTTGTCGACTTGGTGAGAATGTCATCGCATATGCCCTTCACCTCCTGAACAAACATTTGGAGCGATAAGCACTGCCAGTTGCAAAGCACAGCACACAGCGCAAGGAGCATGAGCTCTTCGCTAGACACTGCAGCCTCAGCGGAAATGCCAGCGAGAATGTCGTTCTTGCTGCGCGTTTTGACAGCCACAGGGGAGAAGTTCATGAGGTCTTTCGGCAGGTAGCTGTGCGACGCCAGGTTGAGAACACCACTCAGATGCACAGGGCACTGCGCATCAATGTGCGCGCCAATACACTTGTGCGAATCTTGCTCTGCTGTGAGAACAATTGCATCGCCACACGCGGTGCTTATGTCGCTCAAATACCATTGGAACCTCGTCGGCACGGGAAGAATTCGCATGAAAGTTCATGAAGTAAAAGCATAAAAGTAATACTTAAAGCGCTGTACGCCTACTCGCTTCGCTATTATGGCGAGAGCACATTGACCAGAGACATCCACGACTGCCCATACGCTAACCCACACACCCACTGCAAGTTAGATAACGTGCGGAAGCATTACACCGACGACCCGCATGGTGACCTTTTGCTCATCTTCTGTAACTACTGTCGGATTGGTGGGGCTTTGCGTTTCACTACCTGTGATCGGCGTGAAGTGTACGCCTGTGACGCACACGCTCAGTGCCCCGAAAGGACGGATGTGTGCCTGGCCTTCTTGGGCATTTGCGATAACCCACTGCTGCGACGCGCCAACAAAGGCTGACCCAGTAGGCAAGCTTTCGGCCGGTATGTGGATGTTGTCGTAAAAACCTGTGTCAACTTGAATTCCCCCAGTGTGCTGGTGAACGACTATGCCGTTAAGAAGGACACCAACAGATGGTCGAAAAACTGTAGCGAGGAAGTCCACGTAGCACCATGATGCGCTCGACCCGGCAAATATGTACAGCGTGCTCACATTCGTGAGTTTATTGATGAAAAGGACTGGCCCAGCCTTGTCTATGGTAATCCCAACAAACTTTTTGGACAATGTGTCGAGAATGCCCTCCCGCATGGCAGGGCTCAGGGCCTCAACGGACAAAAGCTGGTTTGTACCGTCTCGAGCAGCAGGCGGTGCTGTCTCGGTAGCGCATGGGGTAGTGAGCGGCTGAACGACCGCGTCAGGATGAAGGGCAATCTTCTCACGAAAGTGGCATGCGACAAACATGAAAGTTACGAGAAGGGTGGTAAAAATTGAAGTTGATGAAAGTTAGCCTAACGATTACTGGTAGCTTCATGGGTCATTTTACGCCATTAACTTTGAGCCGATACGGGGCAAAGTCAAGTAATTCTTGTCGTAAAACAGAGCAATAGAGCCACTCGGTCGAGACAATCGGCGGTAAACGATTTGCTAGCGGCATGCGGCGACGGCGAAGAGCTGCACGTGTGTTGTGTTCAGAGACGTCGGGTGATGTTTGAACGTACGCACCTCCACTTCGAGCGATAGCATGCTGCAGTTGTGCGCTTACTTCATGCAGCGATTCCGGCGATGCTATGATGCAGAATGTTGTAGACTCAGTTGCAACGAAAATAGTGTCTTCTATTGAGGCGCCAGCACTGCGCAGCACGAGGGAAACATCACTGTCGTGAGGCGACGACTGGCTCAGCAAATGCTTTGCTACATAAATTTTCTTAGCAGAGAAAAGCCGGCACCCAGAAGAAAGCATTCGCCGACTTCTGTCAAGCGACTCTGAAAGCACGAAAGAGTACCTCTTTTCAATCTGAGCATTGCATATACGGAATCTTTGTAAGTCGTTCTCCAATTTTTTCTTTCGCGCACAGTTTTCAAGCCACTTGACAGAAACAATATCCAGGCCAAGGCTAATTGCGCACAACAGTTTTACGGTACGCCGCGGAGAAACAGGCACGACCAGGGCAGAACAGCGAGATTCAAGAGACTTGTTCGACACAAAAAGCGGCTGAACTGATATATGCAAAGCTTCTACCTTTTTCTCTATGCTTTTTAACAATACAAAGCCGGAGGTTGCAATGCACATAGAGAGGACGCTCAGGCTGGCAACGACATCAGTACTTTTCCTTTTGGAAGGTGAGGAATCAGCATTGTGCCTTTTGGAGTTCTGCGTTTTACGAACTGATGAATCTTTCGGGCGCTTTCGGGTGAGAATGATGTGACTTTCAGGGGATGAAAAGTCGAGTGACGGGGCATCGTCCAAAGCTGTTGAAGGGCGGCGTTGCGGATGGACCGTTACTGTGTCAGGCAGGCTTCCTTGGGAATTCGGAAGACCCGACAATGGGGTCGGGTCATGTGAATCTTGAATAAAATGAGGAGATTTTTGCTGTGTAGGCAGATTTGAATCAGCATTCTGCTTTTCTTCTTCATGACTGGTGTGATGCCCATCTGTGACAGGTGTCTGAGGCGGTACGTCGGATAGCGAGGAAATGTTCTGAGTACTCGGTGGCGAGTTTCCACATGTATCCAAGTGAGTGAAGGTCTGCATATAGTACTTTCGTTGAAGTTGATGATCTTGCTTCTCCACTGAAGTCTCGATGGGGGGCATGGCCACCGAAGGCGGTAAAATGACGTAGATAGTGTGGTTCACGCACAGCCGCTGGGAATGGGATATTTCATACCATGTGGACATGCGAAGCCTTTTCCACGTAGGCGGGTTTTGCGATGGATCCTCTTCACCTTCTACAAAAATATCCACAGATGGGCAGAGGGGTTCGATAAAGAAATGCAAAGAATCGAGTTGCATGGATTCGCCTGGATTCAACATGACCATTTGAAAAATCGGTATCGCGTTGCTTTTTCGATGAATAGGGAGCAAAATGTCATATTTAACATCGAAATCCACGGATGATGGACCACTGTCATGACCGATGTATCCCATTGTCACTCTATTCGAACGCAGGTCTATTTGGAGCATTTTATCAGGGCAAGCTATAGAGGGAAAGCGCCCTTCCATAAAGTCTTCCATACTAATGTCATCAATCTCATCTTCAGCGTCCGTTTCTTCTTCACATTCGGTCTGTTCTGAGAAATTGGAAGAGCTGCATGCAACACGTTCATATGGATTGTGGTCACATGTATCAATTAGTGCTAAGAGCGTACGCCGGTGAGTTTCGCGTCTGCATTGTAGCTCTTTTTCGAATGTCACGAGAGATTTGTGAAGCCTCTTTAGCTTATCGAAAACGATATATCTTGGGCTTTGCTCTCTCGGCAAAGCTACATTCTTTGCTCTTCTATTGTTCATGCTTCAAGCAGCATAGAGCTTATGTATGAATAAAAGTTATTGAGCAGAAACTGTAAAGCATGTGATGAAGGAATATATCTGTGTTTGATTAGGTTCTCTAGAAAAGCCTCTATCCTGAGCTCTAAATGATGCAATTTCGTAGCTTAGCTGGTGCATGGAGTGTCGAAGGATATTCCATATGTTGACCGCATTCGCTTTTCCTTAGCTTGAATACACAATGTACGGGTGCGGATTTGTTCACACTCCTCACGAATAGCATCGATGGCCACTGCCTTCATACTAACATCCAACTTCAGTTTTTCGAGAGAGGTTCTTGCTTCATCTAAAGAACTATCTTCCATTCTTTCAAATGTTTGTGTGTCTTTTTGTCGGGACTTTAAGTCAACAAGGTGTTTCTCTAGCATTGAAGAGCGCAAGCCTATGGATATGGCTTGCTCGCGGTGCCTAAGTGATGCTTTGTGCCGGGCAACCATGCTCTCTATTCTTTTTGTATTCAGCTGTAGACTGCGACGCCGATTTTCTTCGAGAGTATTGGTGATCTTTTCAATCGCTGTATCAACAAAAGCTGAACTGTTCGCACGTTCACCCTCGAAAATACGCACGGGCCCAGAAATTTTGCTGCAAAGCCGAAGCTCCAAGGCCGACCGTGCCCTGAGATAATCATGAGCGGCAGTAAAAGCAATATCACCTTCATATACTTTTTCAAGAAGATTCTGGTCATCTAATTGCTCGGGTTTTATGTGCTGGTTGGCGACATGACAATCGCTGGGCTCACTCATCAACCTTGTGTTACATCTATTTCATAGAACTAAAAAACAAGACATGCTAGAAAATGGCGATAGCGATCTCATACCTAATATCAATATTTAGATTTATTTTCGGGGGTAGCTCAAATCCGCATTTCATTCTTGTGGAACTTCATTTTGGTATTTCATACTCTGGATGTCAAAGCCGGGCATAGGAAAAGCTGCTGCGAACTTCTCAACTTCGTCACGAAGAACTGAAAGCTCATTGTTACCAGGAATTCCTTTCATAAAATCGACCAGTTTAATGCCATTCTCTCTTTGAATATCTTGGCATATCTTCACCGCTTTCTCGAAAAAGGTGGAGATTTGAGTCATTTCCCCCTCTTTAAAACCACGCGAAGTCAATGCCGGGGTCCCAATACGAATTCCGCCAGGAGACGCAGCACTTTTGTCACCGACCACTGTATTCTTGTTGACAGATATCCGAGCATATTCCAAAACCTTTTCCATTTTTGAGCCACTGACACCTTGCTTTCGAAGGTCCCACAAGATAAGATGATTATCTGTGCCATTGGTTACAAGGTCGAATCCTGCATTCATAAGCGCAGCTGCTAGGGCCTTCGAATTTTTGACGACTTGCCTTGAGTATTCCTTGAAATCTTGTGATGCCACTTCCTTCAGCTGCACAGCAACTGCTGCTATCACGTTCTGATGCGGACCCCCTTGCAGTCCAGGAAATACTGCCATGTTTATCTTGGTTTCAAAGCCAGTGGTTGTTCCATCGGGATACTTCTTTTTATAAAATATGATTCCAGAGCGAGGTCCACGAAGGGTCTTGTGCGTCGTTGTTGTGACGACGTCGCAGAATTTAAATGGACTCTTCAAAATGCCTGTCGCCACAAGACCTGATATGTGCGCCATATCGCACATAAGAAGTGACCCGCACTTGTTTGCAATCTCCCTATATCTTTCATAGTCCAGGTCTCGTGGACAAGCAGATCCTCCACAAATGATGATTTTCGGTCGAAAAATCATAGCAGTCTTTTCGAGTTCATCGAAGTCTACGTTGCCTTCCGAGTTCAAAGAATACGGAAACGATTCGAAGTAAATAGAGGTAGCAGAGATACGCTTTTTCGGAGTGTAGTAGCCGTGCGTGAGGTGGCCACCTGCAGGCAAGTCGAGGCCCATGATGCGATCATGGGGGCTCAATAGACCTGTATACACAGCGAAATTTGCTGGGGATCCTGAATAAGGCTGAACGTTAACTCCCCATTCAGTATTTTTAAGACTGAAGGCCTCTAAGGCTCTATTTTTGCATGTTTGTTCGACCTGGTCGATAAACTCCGTCCCACCATAATATCGATTGCCGACCTCACCCTCCGCATATTTGTTTGTTAGATGAGAGCCTAGGCACTCAAGCACTGCTTGAGAGGTAAAGTTTTCGGATGCAATCATTTCAAGACCTCTGAATTGCCGAGATTTTTCTTTCTCGAGAATATCCCACATTTCATAATCCTGCTCTTTCAAAGAAATATTTCTTGGTGTCATGGTAAGCAGTCGACTTGGCCGTAGATGGAATCGAAGAAATTTTAAAGGTTTCAAAGCGAATAAGGAGAAAACATAGTCAGCTCCAAGGCAAGCGAGTGCTATCAGCTATAAGGGTCTTTAACTTAACTTACTTACATCAATTTTCAAAGGCTTGCTGAAACTCTGCCCCGGCTTTTCGTCTGTCGAAAGTGCAGCAGCAAAATTATCAAATATCTGACAGAAATCAGAGATTGCCTCGCTCATGAGTTTTTTGATTTGATTGATTATTGAAATTTGGTCTTTCTCGTTGTTATCAAAGTCGATCCATAGGGCGTCTGTCGAGCACATGATGATTTTCACACCAAGTTCTTGCCCCGCCTCATTTTCAGCCACCGTTTCTGTGCCCATCGAAAGGTCCGGACTTCTCCAAACAGCAGAAAAGTCCCTGTTGATGCAGTGCTTGCGCAAGATTACCGATCTGAAAATCTTTCCGTAGCAAACGTGCTGAATTACAGAGACTAAAAAGTTGAGCACATCATTTTCCACTGATCGCATATTGAATGCTGATACATACTTTGACTGAAATCTCTTTCGTATGAAAAAGGGGCTTTCTTCAAAGGCAATAAAGTTTGCGAAAGGTAGGCATAGGTTCACTCGTTGCAAGTTATAGTGCTTAGCCTTGTCGTTTTCCTCTAATATGAGCTTTGTCGAGCTCTCTCGCTTACCCAGAGAAGAATGAGAGCATACAAAGTGCTTGCACATTGTTTTGAATTCTGCGTAACACTCCTCCACTTTCGTTACGTTTGCGAAGGGAATGTCGCCTTTTGATCCAACCCCAAGTTTGAACGTCCATAATAGAAGCTCAATGCATGCTTCTCTGAAATTAACCCAAGAAAAGCGGTAGATTGATCCTTGCTCAGCAGATTCACCTTCATGGCCAAAGTGGGAAATCGCGATGGTCTGATTTTCTTCGGCTGATTTATCAACTGGAAACAAGGTTCTCTGCATCTCCGTAGCCGGCATAAACTTTCCAAAGGATACCAATTCTGCTGCTGAAGGCGTCAGTATCATTGCAAAATCAGGTCTGAGCACATTATCTTTGCTTACCATCGTCTCAATATTTTTCTCTTCTGAATCTATTGGTCTTTCGACAGAGCCACACCTTTTTACTTTGATTCCATTGAACTCAGCCTCGCAAACTGCTAAAATGTAGTCCATCCGAAGATGCATAAGATGGGTGGAACTATTTTCCATGGCCCTTTGAAGTTGACCAAAATAAATTTTTTCGGTATTCTTCAAGTCAAACGCAAGATACTCTGCGAGAATCGGATTGGGTATTTCTGAGGTCGGAACTTTATTTTCCCATGCTTTCTTCACAAGATCAATTTTTCTCGTTCCGCCATACTTTGGGGCAATTGTGTCTAGTGTCAGTACACCTGATCTGCGTGATTTCCGAGGCTCTAGCTCTATTTCTTGCCTATTCGTATCTAAGAAACGTGGAATCACCCCTAATTGCCCTTCAAGAAGATACTCGGCGTACATAGTATCCCATATACGACCACCTCGCCCGAGAAATCTCACCAGCTCTGGGTCTCTCCATAAATACATCAGATCAAATTTTAGATTATGACCGACTAGAACATCATAGCTATCTAAATTTGGCAAGCACCTGTGAAATACTGTAGTGGAATCTTCCGGATTTTGTGAATTTCGGTGAAGGAGCTGAAAATTTTCTTTTGTACAATTCTGTTTTGGTATCATTATATAGCCTTTGTAATCTAGCCATCCTGGGAGAACAATATGATTCCTTTCATCAAAACAGTTTGCGTTCCGATGGTTGATTGTTTCTGTCGTTGTCTCGAGGTCAATGATGATAAATTTAGCAGTATCGCACGGTATACCGTCGCTAGCAAAGATCTTTTTATTTGATTTTCTCATGCTTTCTGAAGAATTTTTACATGCTTGTAGCCATGAGTTGAGCAACGCATCCTTCATGGTAGCAGAATTATTTACTTTTTTTCCATTACTCACTTCATAGTTGGGGAAATTAAATGCTTCGAATGGAAGCATAGGATACACTTTTTTCTCCGCGGCATAGTCTTCCCTGCGTTCAATATTGATGTCGTCACAGAACTTCGATATGAGATTTTGATCGATACCACTTGCGTAAGCAGCGCGTGGAACAGCTCTAACTTGCAAGAGAAATCTCCTCGAAAGTTGAATCATGGGATTTAAATAGAAAAAGATAAAAAAGTGCGCATGAACAAAGATTATCTTCTCATTGATCATGATCAAGACCCACACTCGTCAATGTCCGTACGAAGCAGCTTTTCTACACAAACAGATGCCTAGTATTCTGATTATTATCTTCAGCATCATAAGTCCTGCGCACTCATTTAAATTTATCAAGCTATTAGTTGTTACTTTCCTTAATGCATTGAAGCGGGCCCAACAAATTAAAAAATATGGCCGACGAACAGCTTCCAGAAACAGCCCTTTTCGAAGAACTTGTGCAAGAAGGCCTTCGCCACTTCGAAAATGTTCGTCAGCGGCTGTCTATCGAAGATCTTGATTACACCTGTAGAAACGAGGTCCTAAATTACCAAGAAATTAGTTTCCCACTTGATCATTCGGAAATTTGTGCCTACGATCATACAGATCAAATGATCTCAAAATCAGTGCGCGAAAACGGGGGAAAACTTTCTAAAAATACAGCACACGACACAAGGCCGGTTCAGCGTAGCTACACGAAACCGAAGTCTGCTAGAAGCCAAAGTGAAGTTAAATATAATACGGAGGAAAGAATTCGCAGAGACTGGCCAAGCTTTCTTCGTCGATAATGTATTGAAACCATGGTATTTACCATGAATGATATTCTTTGACAATGAAAAATGGTATCATTTTTTTGTTTATACCAAGCATTTGCTTAATGAGCGGCTTGCAAAAAGTGGCGTTAAAAAATGGTCCATGCACTCGATAAAATAAAAGAAATTCTGGATAGATTCGAGCACCTTCAAATGCAGAAATGCGAGGTTTTGAAAAACTTATCTAGTGATGCAAGCCATCGGGCATTAGTGTCCCCTTCTACTTTCGATACTTTGTACAATCTCAAAGCATCATCTCTCAATAGACTTGCTGAAGAAAAGATTCGCTGTTTCTCTCCTCAGAGTGAAGTCTCCAAGCTGCTTGAAATTATAGATCAACACAAGGTCCTAAAAAGTATGTATTATGATAGAGTGAAGAAGCTTCAAAAGGAGTCGATTGAATCCAATCTAGATAAGCGAGACGATGATGCAACTTTTCATTTTGAAGATGAAGAAATCTTGGGAACAGATGATGAATCCGCTGAGCCGCAAAATCCTGTGCACAGTGCAAATCTATCCGATATTTCAGAAGCTCTAGAAAAATTGCAGGCCTCCCTCGACACTGAGGTTCAAGCGCTTCTTTCACGGTCACTTTGCTCTCTTGCCGAAAGCACGCCGTAACTTTACAAAATCAACGGGCACTTTGTTGTGATCTGCTACGCATCAACTTAGACACCCATACCTCTGCATTTTTCACTCTTTACACTCTTAAGCAATGAAATACCTCGCTGCCTACGCTCTCTGCTCACTCAAAGGTTCCGCACCAACTGAAGAAGATATCATTAAGGTTCTCAATGCAGCCAACACTGAAGTCGATGCCGATAGAGTTAAGCACATCATCAGCGAGCTGAGCGGAAAGGACCTCAATGAGCTCATCAGCCAGGGAAGCACAAAGCTCCAGTCATTTTCTCTCGGAGGTGGTGCTGCTCCTGCAGCATCATCAAGTGCTCCAGCATCATCTGGTTCACAGTCGGCGGCCAAAGAAGCAGCGCCTGCAGAAGAAGAAGATGAAGACATGGGTCTTGGCTTGTTCGACTAAACGTTCGAGGATCAAAATCAGAATTATATGATCTTAAGTTAAGTTAGATCGCTGAAGGCCTTATGTTTATGAGAAACGTGTCAGCGTAGTCCCATTTTGCATTTTTCTATGAGTGAAAATAATGATCTGACAGCTCAAATCAAGGAATCACTGATCCATGAGCTCGACGAGCGCTTGTCCAGTAGCTCAACAATATCTTCACCCACGATGAAAGTAAAGTCAATGGAGCTCTTTCGGCATCTTACGATTGAAGCGATGCTATCGTACTATCACTTTTCTCGAGCAATGAAGTGTCGGAATAAGATTGAGCGTTCTAACACCCGACTTATCGAAGATATGCAAAGTGCTCTCCATGTTTGTGATAAAGATTTAGCTGACAGAGGGTTGCTCGATGCAGACACTCTTATCATAGCCATTCGAGAGAGAAAAATCGTAGAATCAAGGAAAACTTTCGAGCATCCATTAGAAGACAACAATGCCATCGAAATTGATCCGGACAGCAGATGTCCAGAACGTAAGAAAGATACACATGATTCTGAAGATCTCTCAGATCATTCCTTGTATGGACACTATCGTCGAGAAGAGCTTATGTGCTACCACCACCTTGTAAAGGTGTTACATTGCCGACCGCAAGCCTTTAGATCCAATGATCGACTTCTGGAGGACATTGAGAGCACATTTTGCATCCCAAAAGACCGTATAACTCTTGAGAAAATCATCGCTGAAGCAGATCCCGTAGTTAATCTTATAAGACGCCATGATATAGTAGGAAAGCGTGCTATGTTTGAAGGTAGGAATTTAGATGACTCGTATACACTGCCTGATATCGAGCGCGATCGTGATGCTCCTGATGGAAGCCTACCAGGAGGGCATGGGCAACTCACTAATTCGAACAAAGATGTAACGGTTGATCAACTTTGCATGCAGATAATGCAACGGCGCAGTGAATTCCAGAAAGGATGTTTAAACTCCCTCGAGTGGTCTACGATTATGGATAAGTCGCTTGCACGTCTTGAAGATATGAAGCAGGTGATAAACACTCGAGTATCTTCTACCTAATTTCCACACCGGTAATGTGAGACCTAAGTCAATAAGATTTCTTTGTCTGAGCGATATGTGAGCATTTCGTGTTTTCTTATTGAGCTTACCTATAGGTCCAATGCATTATGTGCGACACCCCCCATGCCTCCAGAATTTACTGGACTTTATCAAAAGGGAAGATTTTAAAATAACAGCGTTTGATTTTTATGGTCTCTGCCATACGATGGACTCTACAGAGTGGACTCGAGCGGAAGCCGATGTTTGGCGATCACTCGGTAGGTTATCAAACTCAATTCCGATTGTGACTTTGCCAGGAAATCAGAACAAAATTCTCATCAACCTTCTGAATAGCCAAGGCGTACTACCTGTGAAATACCAGAAAATCATATCCGTGCTGACGCCTGAACAGGGAAAAATGCAAAGAATGAATGCCTTAGAGCTTGTTGAGAGCATCAAGGGCGCTTATGAAAAAGGTCATACTGGCAGGAAAATGGTAAGCAGCGAAGTAGATCCTTTCTTCAGGCGCTGTGCAGATGTTTGCTATGAATTTTCGAACGAGACACTCATGCAAGTAATGCACCTTCTGGCTATCAACGAATGCAGAGCCAACGATGTTTTACGGCGTCTCACGCAGCGCGTTGTGCTTCGGTTGGATAGCCTTCTGATCAGTGACCTTTGCACTCTGCTCCATTGCTTCAGCACTCTCAGTGCTAACAAGATTGATGCAATGCGGCGAATATCAAACGCTATTTTTCGCCGGCAGGATGAAATTGTGTTCGAGGACGTTCTGCGTGCTCTTCGAGGTATGAGTGCTGCTGACTCTTCAGTTTTCGATAGACGCCTATTCGATGTTTTAGTTCGCAAGGTCATGGAGGAGGCAAATGAAACAGAGACTATCAACTTCAGAGTTCTTCAAACTTTGATTCAAACAGCAGCGAAGCACTCTATTCAGATACCTGTACATTTTGTTAATGCCTTATTACGATATTCAGGGTCCTCTGTACATGTCGAGACGAAGCCTAGACTAATCGCGAGTTGCTTCACAAGCTTCGTCAGTTTGGGCGTTCGTGATGTGAAGAATTTACAGCACTTTTCACAGAAGATCACTACAGCTGTGTGTCTTATGGATATTACAAGCGTTACGTCTCTGTTAGAGACATGTGCATTGCTTGATGAGCCACTAACTGACTTAATACTGGCGCTCCTTGATCGCGCAGCTGACTTGTGTCAAGAAGCTCGTGTTGATCAGTGCATAAAAATCTTAGATTTTCTCAGTAAACTTGCTGGTGGGCATCTGCACGTTCTAGTGGATGCCATGAGCGCGCGAGTCGGTGCATTGACAAACGCGATTACGCCATACCAGGCCAGCGATCTTCTTATTTGTTTGCTCCGGCTTAAATGCAAGCATCACAATGTTCTGCTCATGCTCGCCCGCTCAATCGTTGTTCGCACCGCTCGAGATATGACGACAGCAAACGCCGTAGCTCGCGTGTGCTTTGACACCGGATGCCGCGACAAAATGTTCCTGAATTTTTATGAAGCGACCGCTTCGAGTTTGTTTAAGACTTTGAAGCTAAAAGATCTCGTTCTGATGTATCAAACCATTCTTGCACTACAGATAGAGTCTCCACAGTTTTTGAAGTCCATTGTACGATCAATCTTCTACGATACAAGCAAAAAGGCTGAAACACGGCGCCAATTGCCCAAGGAACTTCGAAAAGCCTTAGAAGATTTCAAAGAGGCAGCAAAAGCAAACTATCTGCGCAAAGCTCAGCGCCAAAAATTACCAGACAAAAGCTGATAATAAAACAAATTCAGCTGATTGTTTTGCCGTTACGTTTCCTCATTTTGTAACTATTTGTCAAAGTATGGGAATAATGTGACGCTATCAGGCCTTGAATTTGATTTTTTTGACCACAACTTAAAGCTTTACAATGACGAGTGCCGAGATATCTTGCATTCAACATGAGTATGCCAAATCGCTTCCGCAGCGGCTCGATCTCTTCAAACAACTTTATGCCGATACGTTCTTTTTCATTGATTTTGATGCATTACTTCTCTCGTCGCTCAATATCGCAAGCATAGACTGGGCTCATCTCCAGCCGCTTCAAGTCATTTACCATGTCGAACTCTTTCTTCAAAGGCTCGTGGAGCGTAAGGCAAGATTTAGTATCATTTTGCTCGAAAGCAGTGCTTGGCTTTGGCAACTTGTGCCATCTATGCAGCTCCTCCGCGAATGCTGTCGAACTCATCTCAAGCACCACTGCGCAACGAACGGCATAGATTTCGTAGCATTTCAAGATCTTGCCCCACGATCAAAAGGTTCTTTTAAGCAATACTTTAGCGAAAAACAACCGGAGTTTATGATCATGAGCGATGCCGAAGAAATCGCACCGCTCTATGAGGCAAGTGAGGATATGCTGCGTATCGCTAGAGCTTACTTACGAGGGCAATGCATTCATTTCATGCAGTCATATGAAGCACCTGTTGTTTTCGCTTCCCGTATCATTTTCAAGGATGGAACAGCAGTTGGCTTTGTATGGGCTTCTATCAAAGGAGGTTCGAGTGACGAAGATCTCCGGAAAGCAATACAGGTCATCGGTAGTCAAATCGTGGCAGAAGAGCAAGTGCATAAGGACACTGATTCTTTAGATAGGTCTGAGAGTGTAAGGAGAAGTACATTCGTAGAAGTTGCTCGCAGAATTGGTCAGTCAAATCCAACTTGCAGTAAACTGCATCTATTCTTATGTCATGTAGCCGTATTAGAAGTAGAACCACTGCAGGATCGTTCATTTTTGCTATCGATTACCTCGAGATCCTTGCGTAGCTACTTCGAGGATGTATGCAAGTATGCAACCGAACTCACAGGCCATTATGATAGATCGGTTGCCGATTTGTTCGACAAGAGGCTTTTCATGAAAGTCTGTGCCGACATATTGTCTGATGGTAAAGCTCCGAAGACTGAAGTATTCAAAGCTTACACTGAGATTTGCATCAGTGCAGGATTAAGTGCCTGCCTCATGGATCATCTCTCAGATTTACGGAACATCGTGCAATTCGAGTCTCTTGAAGAACCTCACGAGATCTTAGAGACGGGCCTCAGGGATTGGGATGGTGAGCCACTATCAAAGTGGGTAGCACGGAGCGATACACTCAAGCGAATCGATGATTGCTACACTGCACAAGACAACCTGAGCGCAAAGCGTGAAAACTTTTTTCGGAGAGTGCATGATGACGCTCAAACGCTCTTTGAAAAGCCATATGATCTCACTTGGAAAGAAAAAGAATCACGATCAGTGGTGAAAACATCCGAGAGAGGGATTATGATAACAAATACGTATGAACGCGTTAAGCAAGACGTTGAAAAGCGTAAGATTCGCCGAAATAATCTAGAACAAGAGTTCAAAGCAATGGAGTTTCACCAAGGAATGTCAACGCTTATTGACTTTATTTCGGACTGCCAGAGCACATGGAAGCAGTACGAGCGAGAGATTAAGCGTATCCCTGAAGGACCAGACGTCGCTTCCGTCATGTTCAACTCAGCGGTTGGTTACTACGAACTTATCATGGAAACTTATAAGTTCCTGATACCTGAGGCTGAAAAGCTTTGGGTTGCGGAAATCGACACGGCGAATTCCCGTAAAGCGACACCCAATCCGGCTTATGCAGCAACAATGTTTCAACTCATTCACAAGGCAAGAGAAGCTATCGAAAACAATGCCGCATTCATCACAACTGACGCGCTTCGAAAAAAAACCAAACAGTATTTGCGTGATTTGCGTGACCGGCTGAGCATACTTGGGTTGAAGGATAATGTCAAGGTATGGGAAGAGATGTGGAAGCGAAAAGATATTCAGCTTCCAGTACCATCGCTCTTCATACCTGATGTCCAAACTTACTATGTCAAACTATCATCTGCACGATTTCAGCTATCGGCCATGAGCGAGCGCCTCGATCGGCCTCAGTCTTCTGGTGACAGGGTAGAGCCTTCACGGGTACCTTTTAACCCTGATAAGTGGCAAGCAGATCTGCTTGACATCGTTGATAAGCGAGAAAGCGCGATTGTTTGCACGCCAACGTCGTCTGGAAAGACATTCGTATCGTTCTACTGCATTAAGTTAACTGTATCGCCCAACCCTGCATGCCATAAAGATAACCAACCAGGCTTGGTTGTGTATGTTTCGCCAACAAAGCCGCTTCTTCGGCAGGCGCTGGCGAGCATTTACGCCAAGTATCAAGCAAAAAAATACGAGATGGGGTGGAACGTGTATGGTGTTCTCGAAGACTATGCCTTCATGGTAGAAAAGTGCCAAGCTCTTGTCACCATTCCCGAAGCTTTTGAGCAGCTTCTTCTCAGCTCGCATGTTGAGGATCAAGCACTAGTTCAGCGTATTCAGTACGTGATCTTTGATGAAATTCACAGCATCGACGATCTCCGTAGCGGATGCATTTGGGAGCGTCTCCTTGTTCTATGCCGTGCACCTTTCATAGCCCTTTCTGCAACGATAAGTAACGCAGAGGCACTCTCAGGCTGGCTTCAAGGTGTACAAGATCATGCGAAAGCGCAGCACGAAGCGCGCACTGGCACAAAAATTCCGGAGAAAATCGAGCTCTCAGACAAGAATTATGCCTTCGCTCGCCGTTTCAAGGTGCATCTGATACCGAAGGAGGGGGAGAAAATTCATCGCTGGAGTGATCTAGCAAAGTACTGCTTCCGCCCGATTCAGCATTATGAGAATTCATCGGGCAGAACCAAAGTATACAACACTAATGGGATGCTCGACTCGAAATATCATAGCGACAGCGTACTACCACTGAATCCGCTCAGCTTGTTCACACTCAAGCAGCTCCAGGAAGAAGGCTCGTTCCCAAAGGATATGATCTTTTTGCCAAAAGAAGTGCTTGCGTTGTACGACGTTATCAAAGCGAACTGTAGAAAGAAGACTACGCCCGAGGCGTACGAAAAGATATCGTTGTCTCTAGAGCCTGACGAATACTTCAAAGCCAAGAGTCCACTGATAACGCAGAGTGAAGCCCGCGAATATGAGGAGCTTCTTTTGAACGAGTTCATGGATTGGGTTGAAAAATCAAAGACTGATAAGGAATATAAGCGCCTTTGTGTGAGCATTCTCAACGATTCCGGTGCTGGGATTAATTTCATGCTGCCCCCGCTTACACCGAAGCTCTACAATGCGATGTCTGCTGCGCAAGAGGAAGATGACGACATCCTAGACTATCTCTACCCCGACAACTTCTTCGGCAATGAAAAAGAGCCATCTATCCACAGCATACGCCTACACCAATATTTGATCACAGCGTATCTATGCTACTGGGAGAAAGAACAGCTTGCGGATCAGGACTCACCTTACATGGACATGCTGAAAGAGGTTCTCGACGAGTTTGAAGTAACCTGTGTCGAGCGGCTCCCATACCCACTGTCCGAGCACGCAACGAAACTAAAAAAGAGTAGCTGTCTTCCGGCAAGCTCAACAGCGTTTATGCATTTCATAGAGCAAAGCATTGTGAGCTACACAGAGGCAAAAAACCTCTTCGAAGATGCTACCGAGCATTCGATTCGCCAGCTGACGCTTCCGCGACCTTCATCAATTGAATACGCGAAAGAATTCTTAATGGAATTGTTGGTTATGCTCAACACGCGCGACATGCTCCCATGCATCGTTTTCACGCTTGATATTTCCGACTGCGAAGATATGGCGATGCATCTGTGCGAACAGCTTGAAGCATCAGAAGCGAACTATAGACACAGCGATGAATTCAATACAATGGTCTCTGAAGTCGAGAAGCTCAAAAAGCAAATTCAGCTTCAAGAGAAAACGCGATCCGGGAAAATCCGGCAGTCGAAATCAGCTGATAGTGGTGATGGTGACGGTGACTCAAGGCGAGAGAAGAGCGACTTCCGTGTCGACAAAGACGAATTTCAAGAGATTGAAGACCTTGTTCGTGAAATCCCGCCTATTCTGCCATTCTTCTCATTCGCAAAATATGGCGCTGGGGAGGATTCCGCGAAGGTTGACGAGCTCATCGCACAGAGCCTTGGGCCCGCAGAGTACTGGAGCGACTTTGAACGAAAGATAGTGCGCTGTATTCAGCGAGGTATCGGTTTACACCATCGTGGTCTGCCAAATAAGATCCAGGCACTTGTCGAGCATCTGTTCAGGACACAGAATATTGGCATAATTGTCAGTACAGCGACGCTCGCGCTTGGTATCCATTCGCCATGTCGCACTGTCGTCATTGCAGGGGACAACATGGAGCTTAATCCGACGCAGTTCAGGCAAATGTCTGGGCGTGCTGGCCGCCGTGGTTTAGATCTCCTCGGGAACGTATTCTTCCTTGGTATCCCCTTCCGCAAGATCAAGCGGCTCTTAACGTCAAAGCTCCAAGTCCTTCGTGGACACCGCCTCACGGATCCAACAAACATGCTACATATGACAGACGCCGTCACACGCTTAAAGCAAAAGCTTTTGAAAGACTCGCAGCAGCGGAAGAAAGTTGTCAAGAAAGAGGATCAAAAAGAAATGGCAGCTATGTTTGAAGAAGATATCGAGAGAGTCTGGGGATCCACGCTCGTAGAGAGCTTCTTTGGGCGAAAATTTGCGCATAGTAAAGACTGGGTTCAGCATACGCAGAAGCTTATGAATGATCTCGGCCTTTCCTTATCAGCGAGCGACCAAGCCAGTTTCAACAACGACGTAAATATCTACGGGACAATCCTTCTGAAATGCCTGAATATGTATAAGAATGTTCGCACCAATCCTCTCAATTTTGCGTTCCTTGCTGCGCTTCGATGCGGTGCTCTCCACACCATTGCAAAACAAGCCCCACATATCTCGGCCCAAGCATTCAAGAACGACTTTTCTCAGATGAATACCGCATTTGTTCAAGCTCTCTGCGCATTGACGCAGCTTGATGAATACGGCTTTCCGCTCGAGCTCCACCGCTCTGTACTCTCATGTGAAAAGCAGCAAAACTCTGAGACAAACAGCGTGTTCATCCCCCCATTGAGTAAAATTGGCGATGGAGCACTCCATGCGGCTTTGACGCAATACTCTCAAAAAGTCATTAAAAGCTACGTGCAATACGTCAAGAGCGTACGCGCGTCCCAGCCTGATCACGAAGATGTGCTTCCTTTTTCTAAAGTTTCGTTTGGCAAGTCTCATAAAGCTTCTGCAAGGTCTGTGTTTAGCGCGCTTTGCGGGCGACAGGATAACTTTGACAGCATTGATGAGTTCATTCGCTGCATTCCGTTCGACATCAACCTCGAAGGCCAAATGCTGCCAGCCGTTGACTTCATTGATCATGGCTCGCACGGGAACCCGACACTCTTGCTTAATGCATGTACCTACGATTTGCTCCGCTTTGGTGCGCAAAAGGTGCACGGAAAGTACAAGCGCATCGCACTTCGCGACCAAAATGGTCTGAGCTTTGGCCTGTCATGGAATGTTCTCGATCAGTTCCGCTCTATTGTCTTTACACTGACCGCGCTCGGACAGGCTGTAGCCCCTGCTAGTCACCGTGGCACGAACAGGGACCAACACAGCCAGCCTCTCGTGTGCAACCTACACAATGAGCAAATCGAAGGAATGGTCTTTAAATGCTTCGACTGCTCAAAGCGTGGTGTGAGTGTCTTCTTGTGCGAAAAATGTGGCTTTCAAACAAGCTTCCGGTGCCCAAACGAGCGCATTGAAATCTTACAGTCCAGTGCCCGAGGCTCACACGAGTTCTCGCCGTATGTTGAGGATGACTTCATTGCGAACATGGAGAGTTTATGCGCTATTCTTGAAGCTCGCAAGGAAATGTATGATTGCGGGCAATTCGACCAGTGGCATCTGTCATTTGCACGCCATAGGCTCCAAATACGCAAAGACAAGGTACAGTGCCCTGTGCGCTGCGGTACTGTGAGCGTAAGTGAAATGAGTAATACAGTGTAGGCATGATACAGGTTTTCACACCTCATGATGAAATAAGATATACTTTTGAGATGTACACGCTTGGGCTTGCCCTTCATGCGCTATTGTTCTACCATTTGGATCTCATGTTTACTGATCGATGAAGAGCAGTGGGTTTCTTTCGGAAAGCTCAAACAAAGATGCAGCGATCGCCCTTGATAATGCTATTGAGTACATGAAGAGCGATGCGTATCGCAAAACTCGGGATGCAACAAATATTGTTCCAACACATACGAAAGCTATATCCAAGAATGATAGTGCAAATACAGACGATGCTATAGCGGACGATTTAGCTTCATGGCGGGAGGCGCGTCTTGCTGAGCTGAAGCGCACATCGAAAAAAGCGGATGACTCGGGGAATTTTCCGGAGATTTCGGAGAAAGAATTCTTCAATGGCGTGATTCAGCGTGAAGGTGGCTCTCGAAACATTGTAATTCATCTCTATAAGGACTCTTTTCAAACATGCCAGATAGTGAACAAGCTACTCGGAAGCATTGCATCGAGGATTGCGCACACGACCTTCGCACGCATCAATGCAGAAAAGGCGCCTTTTCTAGTCCAAAAATTTGAGATAACTATGCTTCCTGCACTTTTGTTTTTTAAGGAAGATTGTGTAATTGACGGTATCATTGGCTTGGATAGTTTCGGTGGAATAGACATCACTGAAGATCAGTTACTCGAAGCCGTGCGCTCTCGCTTCGAAAAATAGTGTAATTTGACAGATGCGAGTATGTAGGTAGCGGGGGTGACTAAGATTCGTTTGTTCCACTTAAAAGGTGTGCGCAAGGTTTTAAAGTACGAGTTAAACGCCTGTTGTTTCTCGCTTGATTTAATATTCGATATGGAGATTGATGCAGGAAAAGAGTCATTCGCTTCCCAGGCTCTTGACGAGGGGCTGCGGCTCGACCACAGAGCGCTACACCAGTATAGGCCATTTCGAATATTATTTGGTGCAGAATATGGAAAGAATGTTGTGACACACCTTGGAAAAACATATGTCTCCACGAGCGTGTCTTATGATTTAGTCGAGCCCTCCCTCAGCAGTCCTTCGACGGGCTTTTTTGATATTGTAGTTGCTTTTAAGCCCAACATTACACAGCAGGGCATAACTCAAAAGTCAATCAATGTTACGAATGCCATTCGCTTTGCACTCGAGCAGTGCCTGAAAGGATCTGGTATAGTAGATGTGAACAGCTTTGTGCACATTCCAGGCAAAGTGGTGGGCAGCCTTCGGCTGGACATAACTATTTTGAACGATGATGGCAATCTGATCGACTGCTGTGCCGCTGCTGCCCAAGCCGCTTTGCGGCACTTCCGCTTTCACGAGGTGACTTGCGATGAGAGCAATAGAATTCAAATTCATCGTGAGAGAGATCCTATCCCATTTGTAACCCGGCCGATTCCTCTCGTCGTCACTGTCGGGGTCTACAAAGAGCGCATTATCATTGACCCGAACACTATCGAGTGTGCATTTATTGATGCTCTTGTCAATATTTGTATCTCACCGAACGGCAGCGTAACCGCTGTCTACAAGCATGGTGGTAAGCCGCTGTGCACAGATATTCTCATGGAGTGCTCAAATGTTGCTGTTGCAAAAGGTCTAAAATGGTTAGCATTTATTTCCGGTATGCTTGAAAAGGACTTGGATGAGCGAAAAGCGCAATTCCGATCAAACCTTGACAACATTAAAAAAGCATACAGTCAAAAAAGCGTGTAAGTATGGTCAAGGATATCTGGGCTATTTCGGATAAGTTCCATTAGAGCTTATAGAGAAGTGTGCTATAAGCGGCCTTTTTCTGGAAATTGTAGGAGCTACTTGGTCCTCCTCTATGTCATCATCGCTTACGCAACCTTTAGTTTTTTTCGTAATCATTAAAAATGGGAGTTGACAAAGACATACTGCGCGAATTCTACACGCATATATTTCCTGCCGAACTCCTCTACGAATGGCTGGCCTACGGTTCATCAACAAACTTTCTGCACCGTGAAGTAAGCTACGCGTCTGGTGAGTTTGTTCGACGTTTCATGACATTCGGAAGTGCCGATGCATTACGAGCTGAGCTGATTCGTGTTATTCCAGAAAAAATTGATTACGGAGCAATATTTTCCACAAGATGTGACAAAAAGGCCCTCACTACACTAAACCCCATGCAAAGGGAGCTAATTTTTGATATTGACATAACTGACTACGACGAGGTTCGGTCTTGTTGCTCTGCAAAAGATATCTGCTCGAATTGCTGGCCCTTTATGAGCACCGCTGTCCACGTTCTTTCTGATATCATACGAAAAGAGCTTGGGTACAGGCACTTCTTCTGGGTTTACTCAGGTCGAAGAGGTATTCATTGCTGGATCTGTGACGCTCAAGCTCGGGCTCTAACAGATGCTGAGCGGGCCGCTATTATCGGGCATTTGACTGTGTACGATGGGGCAACACGCAGTGGTCAAATTCGTACGAATGCTGATGCAGATCTGAAGCGTAAAAAGTGGGTGCACCCGATGCTTCGGAGAGTTATGAGCCACCACATTCAGGATGCATTGAATTCAATTTATCTGAATGAGTCAAACTCAAACTGTATATGGTCTAATGAAACAACGAAGAAGGCAATTTGCGCTTACTTGCACTCCTTGCTTCCAAGCAGTAAAGCAGAGAGACTTATCGAAGCATTCACATCACGCGGGTCGACCTACTCGACAATTCAGAAAGTTGCCGAGAGTATTGATGCGACATGGGCTCTCGAAGGATTTCTTCTCGCATTCTTCTTTCCCCGGCTCGATCTAAACGTCTCGAAAGCGCGAAATCATCTTTTGAAATCGCCATTTGTCATTCATCCCTCCACTGAACGCCTGTGTGTAGCCCTCTTGGAGAGTGATGTTGACGCATTTGACCCGATTAAAGACCCACCAAAGCTTAAGGAGATGGTCACTAGGGTGCATGAGGGTCGCCCAATGAACCTTTCCAAATGGTTTGACCCTATCAAAGTGATTATTCAGGGTCTGAAAGCACATTCCTAAGTGACTCCGTGTAAATCAGCTGAAGTTCCGCATTTAATGTTGATCGTTCGTTTTATAAAAAATTCAAGATGGATCACTGCTCGGAAAAGAGTCCTACACATGATACAAAAGAGGTTGTCGATAGTTTGGAGCCAGGTATTGATAGGGAAACGCCAGCATCTGAAGCTGATCAATCTGACAATGAGATGGAGAGTAAGCCAAGCGAAATTGCAGTAAATATTTTTGTCTTGGGTCCGATGAACTTTTTAGAGACGAAACCCGATTTCAAGTCATTCCTCGCCCCCCTGAGCACAAAGTTTCTTCGAATGTCAGATATCATATCCATCGACGCAGAAAATTTTGATCCGAATGCTTTCCAGCGCGGTGAAAGTTTTCTGGCAACGTCTGAAAACACGCGCTACACAAGCGTTAAGGAAAATCACATGGATCAGTCGCAATCATCAAGAGATATTTGCATCTCGGAAGGCAACCGGATTATGAGCGACGGCAGGCGATGGTTCCTTACACAAGTCTTTTATAAATACGAAGCGGAGGCACTTAATTGTGTTCTCAGCTACAACTCGAACATGAAGCCAGTTCATTTTTTCCATGAAGGGTCGCAAAGCAATCTCTTTGTCCTTGTCGGTCTTGCACAAACCATGAACGTCGCTCCATATTTGCTTGGTGCATCTGATGACATCGTTTCGAAGGCCCCGAAGCATGATGAAAGTTCCGAGCTATTCTCTCCATGCGTCATTCATCCGCCATTCCCCGTTATAGTGGATACAATCAATGGGCCTGTGCCATTTTCCTCACAAGAGTTGCTGTTCACGAACGGTCTTAAGGACTATGTAAACCTGAAGCTGAACAGCGGGAGGTGTACCCGCCGAACCGTGTGCAAGCATTTTGACCCGTTCCAAAAAATTCAGTGTCGTTACGGAACGAACTGCCATTTCATTCACATCAGCGGAGGCTCAATGGATAGAATTCTGCAGCCTGCAACGCTGTACCCACCACTGCGCCTGCCTAAGTTAGAAGATGATTTGCAAATTTCAACGTGCGAGAACAATCGGCGACAAGATACACTTCTCTTGCGCTACCTCCCAGAGGACTTGACGGAGACAGAAGTCGAATACATGTTCCAGGAATGCGAAGGGTTCTGCTCATCGTACTTCCAGCGCAACGAGTTCTATTCGACCGCCATTATTCGCTTCACGAACTGTGAAACAGCCACGCGTGCTTTGCTACAGGCTTCAGAAAGTGAGCTGAATATCAGTTTCTATGGTGTCGTTGAAGATCTTAAAGCTCTTCTCATAACAGATGCTCGAGAGTGCAACTATCTCGCGACTGCCATCGAGCGCCTCGACGGTGATAAAATCAAAGCAAAAGAAAGCATAGCTGATTCTGACCACCCACCGACAGTAGGAGAGCGAGGTAAATTCCGGTACGATAGAGAGCTCCGAAACCGGAAGAATGATTACGAGGGCGGGGATTTACGCCGCGCAGACGAAGCAAAGCGGGGTAGGCGTGAAGAGCATAATGTAAGAGTGCATGAAGCTTATGATGGTCACACACGACCAAAAACTTCACACATTCCTGCCGGCTATCTATTTCCATCGCTACCGCCAAACTGGTCGTATCAGCTAAATACGAAAGGATCACAATTCTATTTCTATGCAGTCGGTCGCGAGGACGAGACAACTTGGTTTCATCCCCTAACAAAGGAGATGTACTTTCCTAGCTAGTTTCCATGTACTTAGTATTTGATTGGCTTGGAACAGTGATCTTATTGCCACTTCTATTTTCAGGTTCTAAAATAATTATGAGCTCACAACAGGATGCTCCGGCTCAAGTTACTTCGAAGTGCACAGCCCGCGGGTGTTTCTGAAATGCTAGAGAAGAGGGTTTGCCGCACACTAAGCTCTGCTCTTAAAAACTCGTATTCCTCGTGTAGTACGGATCCCTTTGAATATTCTCAAGAATATAAACGCAAAGCGATAGAGCGCCACATGGAGACAAATACTGAGTGGGATGCTCCCGAGATGGGCGAAGACGGCCAGGCCCCTTTCGAATACGAACAAGTTCCGATAGGCAATGACCATTTTACGTATCTTGTGAAGAAAAAAGCTCCCAAAAATTGCACTAGTGCTGAAGCAAAAGCTTACGAAGAGCTCAGCAAGCATCTAGCTGATATTGAAATGCCCATGGAACCCTCACAGAAGTCGCAGAGTCCTCGCAAGAAAAACAGAAAGAAGGAAAAGATGCCCACAGCAGAGAAAGACAAAGATAGATCTTCAAATGCTATCGCAGATGCTATGAAAGCAGATGCGCATGCGCTGTCAATAAGTACTGATTCTTTGTTGAGCAAACAGAGCACTGTCTCCTGCGAAGACCTGATTGATAAAGCCGAAAAATCTGGAGAGACGTCCTCACCTATAAGCCTCGCTCATTCTCTCGAAAGCGAGGCCGACCGCCTGCAAAAAGCTATCCAAACTCACAGCCTTGAAGCCCGCGATCGGGTGCTTGCGAATGCTCGTTTGACTAAATTTCGAAGCTTTAAGCTCTCTGACATCAATACGGAATCTATGAATCAGCTCGCGCGCCTTGTGTATCAATTCGCTTTCGCTGGAATCAGCCTTTCGGAGTATATACCCTGGTTTCCTTCGGCCATAGCCAAGGGCTCGCAGTTCATGAGCCCAGATGCGACTACAATGATGGTTGCCGCGGTCAGTCACGCCGGCTGTCTGAGAGAATTGGGGCTTATGGGCTCGCAAATTATTCAGAATATACCAAAGTTTACTGCAAAGCATCTCACGAAAATTGCGCTCGATTTTGCTGATCATGGGCTCTACACTAATCACCCTAAACTCTTAGAGAAGCTTATTCCTCATTGCTCATTTTCGTACGCACAATCAGCCCAGCTTCTGCACTCTGTGAAGAATGATAAATTACTGTACAAATACCTTGCCCCAATGGTCGGCCCTAGCGCGAAAGAGGGCAAAGGCCCGTTGCACGCAGTGAATGCTCTCTGCATTTTGAAATGGGAAGGAGCGCAGAGCGAAGCAGAGAAGCAATCAGAGACTGAGCTTATACATGCGATCGGGCATATGATACGCTCAATATCGAGTGGCATGAGAATAACCACACCAGATATGATTCAATGCTTAAGCACGGTTGCACGGAGCAAGGAAAAGTATACCATAAAACCTTTGAAGCTTCTTACAGCCATGGGCATCACTGGTGGTCATTTCAACGCAGCAGACAATGAGCTGAATGCGCGTTTTATGCTTATGCTGATGGATGGACAATGCCCTGAGCTTCTTGGACCGGTCATTTCCGCAATCAAGTGTCGCGTGCATCAAGATGAGCATATCTCGTGTGTTTTTCATCATTTTGGAAAAATGAAAATACGCCACGAAGTTTTAGAGTTGTGCCGAAAACAGAACATACCGAATGCACCAGCAGCCAAAGAGACTGGACCTCCGGGTGTCACGCTCTGCGTTCTCAACAAGCTTATACAGCTTCTTGGAAAGCCAGATGCAATTGTGAAGAGCCGGTCGCTTCCCATCATCATGCGCTTTTACGCAGAGACAAAAAATCAAGTGCAGATCCTAGCTTTGCTAAGGAACATGCAAGTATATCTTGCAGCTATGAAGAAGGAACTTCAGCCTTCTTCTACGAATGAAAAGGAATCAATCACTCATCCAAGAATGACATTCTTACGAGATTATTTGATCATTTGCACGCGCTTGAGCCTCAAGCTTTCGCATGCCTCTCCGATTCACGCTCGCTGCGCTGAAGTTGTACATGATGCGCTTCATTTAGCTTCGCTAAAGAATGCAGATGACTTCTTCGTGTGGACTTTACTCAAGTACCTCGATCTTTCTCTCTTGAGTAATGAGAGCTTCGCTGAATTGACTACAAACGTTGAAGCCCACCGCACACCTGAAGAATGCCATCGTTTATATCGAATACTGCAGAATCTTCCAGCCACATTGCAGCAGCGAGTGCATCCGATCATGACAGCGGCGCTGCGCAAAGTTCCGATCGCGCATTTCACGAAGCTCATGAAGACTATGAGCGCGGCGCAAGAGCAAGAGTTCTACCAGATTATGGAGGAGCGGGCAGCAGAATTTGACTACGATAATCTTTTGCCTTACCTGCTAGATCGGTCAGCACGCATGATTCCAACTCATCAGCTTTTGGAGAAACTCGTGAAAGCTGCATCACGGAATCCAGAAAATGTCACACCGCGTGCTTACTTGGAGACCTTACTCGCTTATGGCAGAAGGAACATCTACCCTGGGGAGTTTGCGCTGAAGCATGTCGAAAAATTCATGAAAATCTCTTCGATGCAGATAAATGATGCCGTTCATGCGCTTTATATGATCTGCCGGTCTAATCATAACAAAACAGACATTCATAACATCTTACCACAAATCTGTGCAAAATTTGCGGAATGGTCGTCCATGAAATACATAAAGCCACAGGAAATATCATTGCTATGCCGGGCTGTCTACGTTATCACAAAATGGACAGATAAGAGCCTTGCAGAGCAATTTAAGAGAGATTACTTCAATAATATCGCTCACATTCAGACTGATCGCGATTTACAAGGTGCCTACTGCTTTCTTGTAATTTCTAGTCGATTAGAGGACAACTACGACGCTTTGGAAAAGATCATTACCGAGCACGGCAAGAGCGAATCACTGCCTTGGTGCTTTGAGACGCTCGCGCACAACAAGATTCCATCCATTATCCATGCATCTGCAAAGCGGGCTACAGAAGTAGTCTTAGCACCAAAGGATCTCATATCAATTTTATATCACTGGAAAGAAGTATCACCCTATGTTCGCGGTATTTCTTTAGAAGAAGTTGTTCTCCCAGTGCTTCAAAGGGTGGAGTCAATCTCTACAAAGCGGAAGTATGCCGGGATTGATGCGCGAGCGCTCACTGAAATCATATCGCACCTGAACAGGTTCGGACACATATCCGACACAACAAGAGCTGCTGCTTTAGCATGTTTTCAGCGCATCTGTCATGAAGCCACTGATTATGGGTCAATCCTCACCGGTCTTACGAAGCTCGATGTCGATCTGCATCGCTACGCGAACAGTGTTGCCTCGGTCTTTAGTAAACAAATTAGCAAGCTTAGCGTGCAACAAATCGGTTTCATCCTCAATGCCTTCGTTAAGGTCGACACTTTTCCGAGAGAGATCTGCAACATGGTTCTTCCTCGGTTGCGCACGCTTTTGCCGACACTTGGCGCTCTCGACTTCACGCACTTTGTGTACCCACTACTTCGCTGCGAAGCGCTGCCAATAGAGCTTGGTGAGCTCCTTGCAGAGAACGTAAAATTGAAGAAGAAACTTCTAAGCGCATCCCAAGCAACTCGCCTCATCAACGTTCTGAACAAGCCATACGCACCAAGCGATATTCGCGAGCAGCTGCACACCGCCATTATAGTGGGTACCCCTGCGCTGCGCTTTCAGGAAGCTGTTGGGCTACTCGCTAGTGAGCATACATACAACTCCGGCACACTTGTCGACAGGCTCCGAGAAAGGCTAAGGCAGCTTACTCCAACGTGCAGTGCACTTGACATCAACTGGGCGATTCGTGCGGTGAGCAAGACAGCACACAAAGGAATTCTTGGGGATTGCCTAATGCTTTTCCTCAAAAATGTACCGAAGCTAAACAATTACGAAGCAACTGTTTTGCTCACATCACTTTTAGTCAGTGGAATCACCGAACCACGGGAATTCGTCGACGCTCTGCTTCACCGAATTCGTGAGTGTGCGGGAAAGGAGCTCAAAGGAAACAACCTCTTGACGCTGATGAACTCAATTATGCGCTCACATGTTGATGTGAGTACGCCTGTTAGTACCATCATGGAGATACTGCTAGAGAAATGTGAGTTGAATGTCGCATTTCTCGCACAACTTGCAGAGTTCTGCGCACGGCACAGTGACAACGCATCATTGGACTTTTCTCCAGTTTACGAGCGAATTGCAAAGGAAGCAACAGCCATTATACATGTTGCACCACGATCTGCTCTGTCATTGCTTGGCGCTGTAAAACCTGGGATGAATCCGCACAGGTTAACTTTCGAGTGTTTATCCAACACCGCCGCACGATTGCTACCTATAGAGGAAATAGCTCCCTTGCTAACGCACAATCCAGAAATGCTGCTGCTATTCACGCAACGCATAGAAGAGAGTCTCGATACAATGGGAATAGGCCCCGTAGGGGCAGCACTTAGCGCGTTGCAATACACATCAGGGGTTCAAAATGCGGCAGAAATGCGAGAAAAACTTTTAGACTCTGCTGAAAGACAGTGTGATGTCTCCTGTGTCAGTCCTAATACCAGCGAAGCGAGTGTCAAAGGCATCTCGGGTTTGAGCGCCGTACAATGCGCTCGTGGTTACGCTGGAGGAGTTCGCCCGGGTTTAGTTGCAGCAATCGTCGAGAAATGCATTGTTCCGAAGGAGCTTGCATATGTTCCACCACAGCTTTGCTTTGATACATTCGTGTACATTTCAGGAGAGGACATCTCTAGAGCAGCACGAGTCGCATTCGATCCTATTATTGGGGCCCTCTTGCATCGTGTATTCGTGCAGCTAGACAGCATCCCCATCGAAAGTCTCTTAAAGCTTCTTCATGCGATGTACGCTCTCGAGATCGATGATGATATTGCCGTTGTCAAGGTTTTCCGCCGTGTTCAAGACCTAAAAGATATGTTTCTGGTCCATCAAAGCCTCCTAAAGCCGATTCTCGAGATCGCACATTACTTTGGGGCAAACCTTATTCCCCGGACTGCATCCATGCTTCAAAGACTTAACGAAATTCCAAAAATATTCTAGAAATAAACTGGCACGAAGCAATGTACATAGAGCCATTTTAGGCTAGGCTTTACAGTTCTGCGTGAGCATGCTCTTCGGTTTTATTCAATTTATCATCTTTACCTCTTGAAATTCTGAAATGCTGCAGCGAACCCTCTTAGCGTTTCGCCGAGGAAGAAAGCGCCCAAAGTTCGCAGATTTCGAGTCTCGCTGGCGACACGAGCCCCCTTCGCTCAGGCCGCAGCAAGGTGGTCAGCAAATGTTTGAAGCACTTCTCTTACAGAAGGCAAATAGACAGGCAAAGGATACTATTAGCCGCTCTGTCACGCATTTTCTTAAGCCAGGCAACAATATAGGGGTTGCGCTGAGTCAGGAAGACCATGCTGGAAACATCGAGCAAAGCATTCACTCGAGCCAGCAAGAGATTCTCCGCAACTTACAAATACCCGGAACAAGCACACTCGAACAGCAGAATGACTTCGAACTGGACAGAAAAATGGATGAATGGACAGATCAGCGGAAATTCAATCCTGTAGAATGGTATCGAGCAAATGCTGAAGATTTGAGTACCATTTCAAGCGGAGAAAAAAGTGAGACTGGCAATGAGTTGGCTAGGGTAGACCCGTTGGCACCCAGTGAGTCTGAAGATATTAGAAATATATCAGTTTTCGAGGAGAAATATGGCTGCTCCATGCTCAAAAAATGGCAAGATTCTTCAAAAATGCCGAAAGGTGCGCTCGACTTCAATAAAAATCTTGATATGTGGGCAGAAATGCCGAAATATACGAACGACATGTATTTTTTGTACATTATCGTTCGCCGTAGAAACACATACGCAGTTTTCTTCGATATCGACGGTAAGTGCATCCACGCGCCTCTCTCTGCTGGTAAAGTCGGGCTGAAAAACAGTGATAAAGGGTGGCGCTCTGAGGGCTCTTCGGCCACAGGTAATATTGTCACTTCGAAGTATTTGGACATGGTCTACCCGAAGCTCTGCCAGCTCGAGGAGGCACATAGCCGCCATAAAACTGGTGTCCAAAAAGGAAGGCGTCCCATACAAGTCGTCTTGCGCGTAATGGGATGGTACAATGGGCGGCAGGGAGCTCTAAAGGCTCTGAATGATCGGCGCGATAAGTACCAAGTTTGCTACTTTGAAGATATCACGCCGGTTCCACGTAACGGGCCCCGCATGCCAAAGGTCAAGCGGAGGTAACTGTGATATGAAATTATGTCTGATTTCTAAATGCTGCTTGAGTTAGAAGCCGATTCTAAACCACAGCCAGTGTGCAAAGCTTTACAAGTCGGTGTGTGAATGAACAGACATGTTAAACCATGCACTGAAGACTAAAATGTTTACTTTTGCGATTGATGCTAAGTATCTTGCCAATAGATAATGAAAGCACACGACATAGAGGACATTGATACCTTCCGCGAGAAGCTCATGAAATGGTATGATGCTGAGAAGCGTGATCTTCCCTGGCGCCGCCCAGAAACAACGCCTTATGGAATCTGGGTCAGCGAAGTCATGCTGCAGCAGACACAAGTCTCGCGGGTCATAGAGTACTGGACAAAATGGATGAAGCGTTTCCCTGATGTGTATTCCCTTGCGAAAGCAGACATCAACGAAGTGTTCTCGTATTGGAGCGGGCTCGGTTATTATCGGCGCGCCACTGGGCTTCACAAAGGGGCACAATATCTCATTGATCACCACAACGGGGAAGTACCAAAGGACTACGCTGCTCTCCTGAAAGTGCCAAGTGTCGGTGCCTACATCGCTGCAGCTGTACTTTCAAGCGCATACAATGCCCCAACAGCGGCTGTTGATGCCAACATTATGCGTGTGTATGCTCGCGTCAAACGCTTGGAGAAGTTTGACCTTAACCTTGGCGAGTCGCGGAAGATCATACAGTCCATCGCTGATAAAGCGTTCGATTCGTCGAGAAGCGTCGAATGGAATCAGGCCATTATGGATCTCGGCGCAACGGTATGCAGGCCACGCGAAGTGAACTGTGCTGCGTGTCCACTGAAGGACTTCTGCAAGGCGTACAAGTGGCATAAGAAAACGCAGACTGATATGAAAACCATTCCGCAGCTATACCCACTCTCAAGAAATACTATCGTTGATAAAAATACAAAAGTCATTTCTGACGTTAAGCGCTCAGACATGCGCCGATCGGCCCATGTTGCTTCTGCCGTCGTATTTGACGCGAGTGGTAAGGTTTGGATGAACAAAAGGCCGATGGACGGGCTGCTTGCAGGTCTGTGGGACTTCCCAACAATTTCTTTCGACAAGCCGCCCGGCAAAACGTTCAAAAAGAGTGCAACTAAAAACTTGGAAGGGCTTTTGCGCTCGCAAAGCATACCCATTAAACGTGGGCTTCTCTATGCTGGAAGTATTGTACATATCTTTTCGCACATTCGTATGCAAGTCGAGGTTTTTGTAGCTGAACTCAAGGGAGATCACATGAAGTCAGAAGAAGAAGATACAAAAAAGTGGCAGGAGCAGCGATGGATGTGTCCGAAAGAAATTCCAACGATTGGCATCAGCTCTCTTGCCATAAAAATTCTTCACGCATCCAAAAAGAGTCAGAAATTCTGCAGCTTTGTAAGAGAGCCAGAAGCCGAGCAGCTTGACTCGATGCAGAAGAAAAAGGTGATCAAAGTAGAAAAGAAAGAATGACCCGCAGCGCTGTTATTTTTTACGAAAAGACGCTGGTCAAAATTGTTTTTATATATAACTTTGCTCTTATTTATACGCATGCGACGCTGATTACAACATGGACCTCCATACGACAAACAACGCAGTCGTTCTTCCTGGGAAGCGAATCGCCACTCTGAGTGATGCATGCGATATCGTTCTCGGAGCTGGAGTTAAACTCATGCAGAATAGTGACACTGCGCACATAATTGCAACCACGGCGGGGTTCCTTCACGTGACAAATGCAGCGAACGATGCTGGTGTAGAGCGCACTTTCTTCTCTGTTGAAAGTGCGAATACCAATCACTCTCCACAGGTTGGGGACCTTGTGATCGGTATCATCCAGCGTGAGTCTGGAGGGTTCTACTTCGTTGACATTAACTACTCTCTGTCCCTCGCCGTTCTCGATGTCACATCGTTCGATGGGGCAACGCGGTATAATCGTCCAAAGCTTAAGCGGGGAGATTTTGTCTTCGCTCACGTTCTAAATTGCAACCGAGGCAATGAGCCAGAAATATCATGTTGCGCAACGGACGGACTGACACGGCGAGACTGGGTGACTGGTGAATCTGAATTCGGGCTTTTGAGCAATGGACATGTCATCAAGGTGCCATCCTTTATTGCACGCATATTCCTCACGAAACGCACCCAACTACTCGAAAAAATTGCCGAGTACGTGTCCTTTGATATTGCAATAGGTATTAACGGGCGCATTTGGCTTACAGCAGACAATGTGCAAGTTACCCTCGCTATCGCGTACATTCTTGAAGGCTGCGCGATTAAGGGTCCGAAAGCGATGGAGGTTGAGGTGGCGAAGGTCTTTGTAAAAGACTGAGACTTTCTTGAGTGATTAACGCACTTTTCCATGGCTTTTCGTACAATTTTTTTCCAAGCGTTTCATCATATCTTCGACATGCTCAACTTTAAAACCCTCCCAATACATAGGCCACCAGAGCCTGTGTCTGCGATTGCGCTGCACAACTCCCTGTACAAAATAGCAGTTGCACGGGCCAATGGGAGTGTCGAAGTATGGACTCGAAGTGCAGTCCCCATCGATTCACATGCAGAGAGCAGGGATCACGGTAACGTTGAAAACACGACTTTTAAACTCACGATCACAAGTTCTGGTATACGTCACGTCACCATTGTTGGAATATTCTGGGATTTTTACGAAGAGTCACAAGAAGCTGTGGTTGTTGCGACGCTTTCGGGGCAGTTCATCGTCTATTCTGCTGCGAACCTTGGCATGGTCCATGTTTCCGGAGAAACAAGCGAGGGTTTCTACGCTGTGGCGCAAAAGGCAGTATTTATGGAGCAAACAATGAACCAAGGGCTCTACGGTCTTACACCGCTCTATGCTGCTGCTTGCGGTAGTGGTACTGTCAAAATCTTTGGGGGCTCTCCGGCAATGCACCTCGTCGGCGCTGGATCAAAGAATATGGCGGCAACAAAGGCACTCAGTGTGTGCTTTTCTTCCAATGGCAAGATTGTCTACGTTGGCGATGATCTTGGCGGCATCCAGCGCTTTGACCTATCTGCCCTCTTGCAGACTGAGGGAAGTGTCCGCCACATTGCTGCAGCATCGGCGGTGTGCAATATTTCCTTCGATTCAAAGCGGGGTGCCATTCGGCCCGCCGTACTTTGCCTATGCTGCTCACCGGGGCTTCCGTACCTTGTCGCTGGTACGAGCAGTGGTGATGTCTTTGTTGTTTCAACCGTACAAAATACAGTTGTCACCAACTTTAGAGTGTCAAAAGCTGCAATCACTTCTATTTCATTCACTGCACAAGACGCTGTCCTGGCTGGGAGCATCACACGCGACTTAACGACGCTCGTTTATGCGAACGATGAGTGGCACATAGGTAAGACGTCGAGGCGCGTGCACTGTAACGACATCACGAGCATAGCAACGAGTGCTATGCTCACAGACACCATCGCGCCTAAATTGACAAACATGCCGCAGACACCGCACGAGTTCCTCTGTGTCACGGGAGGTGCAGACGGAGAGCTCTTTGTTGCAACATCGAGTGAAGAATGCAAAGCAATGCTCTCGAAGTCGATTCTCGAAATGAAACGAAATGTCCTGAAGTACAGCCCTTATCTATTTCGCTCTGAAGCCTATGTGTTCAGCGTGGCGCCAGGGGGTACGCGACTTCTCACGGCGTCAACAAAAGACGCCGTGTGTGTTTGGAAAGTGCCGAAGCGGGGAAATCAGATTGTGCCCTTTGTCAAACTTTCAACGAAACGCCTCGGCTATGACGTTCAGCACGTCGCCATGTCACGAGATTCAAGCTTTTTGATGTACGCGAGCACGGAAACTCTTCACATAAAGGCCGTTGCATGGGCGAAAGGTTTGCCTACCTTCACCACAGTTGATATCCCTCATGATATCCAGAATGCACTCAAATGCATACAGTCCATAGCGCTCGCGTACAACGAAACAGATGGCTGGATAGCGCTGATTGTTGCAAATGACACGCTCTTTTCGATTCGGCTTGCAGATGGTGTCTTCAAAGCCCAGCTATGGCTCGCCATACGCGTCCGAGCAATGCTTGCGCAGAATTCCATAGCCGTCATACTCACGGAAGGGAATGGTTTTGTTGTATGGAACGAGCTAGAGGGCAAAGTTATGCATTCGTGCAACGTAGAGTACCAGCGCTTGGGCGTATCCGATGACGGGACGTTCGGTGAGCTCCTCATCGAGAAGCAAGACGCTTCGCCGATCGACAGTCGTGCGCGCATTGCTGATATGTGCTTCCTGACGGCTGACCAGATGAAGGACTACACCTCGCTGCCCACTGCTGTGGCGTTCGTAAATGCCATGGGGCACCTTAGGGTTGTGTCGATCGAAAGTGCGAGCCTTGGCATGACGCTATACGCTTCGCTTGAATTTTGCCCGAATGTCTACCCGCTGCCTGTCGGCTTTGACCATACGCCGTTCGCAATCACTTGCACACCGAAGGAGGATCAATGTGGCGTTCTGCTGCGCGACGTTCTTATTTGCATATGGAACGCCTCCCACGTCATCCTGTTTGATCTCTCGAAGCACTATGATGAGGGCTCAAAGATCGTCCAGCAGACTGAATTCAGGAAAATGCACTCCGTGCGTGCGCGCGAAGCCTCTCGCACACTGTCAGTTGTGCCTACTCGGCGACTTCTCACCCTAACCTCAGTGCCAAAGCGGCGTCGAAAGCGCACACAGAAGGAAGTAAGTGACTCCAGCGATGCTACGGCTGCTACGCAGTCGACTAAACTGCACAGCCTCGCGGCGTTTACATTCTCACCGAAAGAATTCATGTGGAAGATGCGCGTGTATGAAGCGAAGCGCTTCGCAACGTAATGGGTGATGCCTCCATACTTTTCTTCGGCCTGTGTGCACAATCAAGTGCAGCTGCATGCTGATGGACTTGCAATGATTCAACTTCAGAGGCTTTCGGGCCGCTTCTGTGATTCATAGATACCGCCACATTCTCTTTTTTATGTACATCACATGATCCTGAATGGCCTGTATTTCGTGACGCACAAAGGCGACCTTGTGGCATCGCACACAACCGTATCGCCAGCGGCAATGCGGACGTTCGTCGAGATATTCCGTACGGAAATAATACTCTCAGCCGACAAGTGTGGCGCGTTCCACAAGCTGGACGACAAGCCGACGTGGCTGGTTTATATTGCAGAGACAGAGCTCTTTATTGTTGCCTCTGTCGGCGACAACACTGGTGGGTCACATATTCTCCGACTCTTACACGACATCGCGGCGCTCTGCCGGTCAAAAGTCGGCGACCTCACCGCGAAGAGCATCCGTGAGAACAGCTGTTGGCTGCAGACAGTCCTCGACTGCCTCTTCACTGATGGCTCGTTCGCGCCCATGGACGCAGAGCTCTTACACGCGCTCTCGAAGAAGCCCATGTCGGCCTTGGCAGGCTCAATTGTCAAGCAGCCAGCGCCTGGCTCACGCATGCCAAAGCTGCACAAACCGCACGTTCATTGTAACGAAGTATTCGTAGAGGTCGTGAGTAAAATCAATCTGCTCCTCGCTGCAGACGGCAAAGTGCTCGCCGACCGTAGTATGGCTGACATTGTCATAAAGCCGGCCTTTCCCGCACTGCAACCACATCAGCTCGTGCTCACGCAAAGCAACCTGCGCTCTGTTTTTCATCAGGACCACCACAGCTACAGCGCGTACACGACAGACCGAGCCCCTATCAAAGATGTCATCTTTCACCCGTGCGCTGACCTCGTCGAGTGGCACACGAATGGAAAGATCGTTTTCACTCCACCAATGGCAAACCAGACTATGACGCTCATGACGTTCCGCTGCGAAGGTGCGCATGAAAACGCGCCGTTCATCATAGAAGAATTCGAGCGAGAAGTCAAAGGTGACACGCGGTCAGAAATAGAGTTCAAGCTCAAGGCAAACTTTCCCGCTGCGTATCAGGCGGAGAGTATCGTCGTGACGATTCCGTGCCCACACACCACAACGACTGTGAATGTCTACCTGAGCACCGGTAAGGCCAAGTACAAGCCGGAGAAGGGCGCCATACGGTGGAAAATTCCGAAAATGTGCGGCGGCGCTGAAGAAACGTTTTCGGCGGAGATTCTCTGCATTGCACCAACGTTTGACGCACAGAAGGTGTCGAGGCACCAGCCTCCGATTGAAGTTGCCTTCACTATCCCAAGTTACAACAGCAGTGGCTACCGAGTCTCGACAGTGCGGAGCCTTAAGGTAGGCTCTCGCGAAGTCAAAAAATATGTTAAATACACCACGAAGGATCGCGCTTATGAGTGCAGGGTGGAGTGAATTTGTCGCTTTGAAGAAGAATTTTCTTGTGTTTCCAGCTGCTTTCATATTTTCTTTTTCGCTTGTTTGAAATTCCCTATGGGCCGTTTCGAAATTCAAGAAGAGTTGGACAGCGACGCCTTCATGTTCGAGGAAGAAGATGAAGAGCTCTTCGGTGACGATTTCGCTGAGGAAGAAGAGGACGACGAGGATGGCTTTGATTCCGAGTATGAGCGCCGTATCAATGACCCCGAGTACAGCAAAAAGTTTGTCGAAGCGCTCCCGCTTGATGTCCAGCAGCGCGTCCGGGTCCTCCAGGACCTGCAACAGAAAAAGAATGAAGTGCACCAAGAGTACCTCAATGACCTCCTTGCTCTCCAGCGAAAGTACGAGAGCGACTTTGAGCCGCTCCTCAACCAGCGCCGTTCTATCATCGAGGGCAACACGGAGCCCACTCAGGAAGCCATTCAGGCAGGCTATCCACAGGAACACGCCCAGCGCGTGTCGCTCACGCTCGGTGAGCGCACGGGTGCTAAGGGCATACCAGACTTTTGGCTCAAAGTTCTCCAGCAGTCGCCAGCTATCCGGATGAGCATCTCGCCCCGTGACGAAGAGGTACTCACGCACCTCGTCGACATCCGCTGCAAGGCGAGCGAGGTCAACCCGTCGGCAGGCTTCACGCTCTTTTTCGAGTTCACCGAGAACCCGTTCTTCGAGGAGAAAATCCTCACCAAAGAGTACATCAAGGAGCCTTGCGTGGCAAATGGTATCGGCGAGTGGTACCTGTCTGACATCAAGGGAACAAAAATCACGTGGAAGGGCGATGAGGTGAACACGACGATTGAGTCGACGCGCAAGAAGCAGCGCAGCAAGAAAACGAAGGAGATCCGCTATGTCACAGTGTACGAGCCATGCGGGAGCTTCTTTACGTTTTTCAAGGCACCAAAATTCCCAGACAGTATGAAGCCGCCAAGCGCTGATGCAGGCGACAAGTCTGCGCACTCTGATGAAGATGAATACGGCGAAGAGGAGCTTGAGGACCTCATCGACGAGGATTACGAGATCGGCAGCGTCATCAAGGAGAAGCTCATCCTGCGTGCAGTGGACTACTTTACAGGCGAGCTCGAGGCGGAGAGCGACGGTTTCGACGACGAGGAGTTTGAGGAGGAAGAGTACTCTGACGACGACCTCGACGACGTCAACTCTGAGGACCTCACGAACCGCATGATCTCGCGGTGCCGCGTTGGCAACAGCAGGGCCAAGAAGAGTGCGCAGCCGAAGGAGAGTAACCAGGAGGAGTGCAAGCAACAGTAAGCTGGCTTCTCATATCTATACGAATGGTTCGATAAGTGGATTTTGCACACATTTTTCTTTCATGTTATTCGCCTCGCACGAGTGCTACAGTCTTTTTCGTCTTTCGAATCGCTTAACTACTTCAATGCCAGTTTTCTTCAAAGACTTCGAACGCGACTTTGACGGCTTCTTCAAGAAGCACTACGTCGGCGCCAACAAGGGGCAGTTCCGCCTCGAGTCCAACCACAAGCCGGTGGACGGCCAGCTGTACCTCAATAACGTCTTCGAGGGCAACGTCTTCAGCGTCAACATGCACTACGACTCCAAGCTCCACGGCATCAACTCCAAGCTAAGCCTCCTGAGCAACGGTACCGCGGGCACGTCACTCATCTGGAAGTACGCTCTTGGAGCCTTTCAGAACGCCATCGAGTTCCGCAACCAGTTCGACCTCCAGGACTGTGGCTCGTGGAAGACAGACCTCTCCCAGCGCAGCGCGGCTGACGCCGTCGCAATTGAGAGCAAGCACACTATCTCGTCCAAGGCGACGGCAAAGAGCGAGGTCGGTCTCGCCTTCCGCGTGCCGAACGTCGAGGGCCTCACCGTCGGCTGCGGCACTGACTTCGACTCCACGAGCGTGAAGTTCGAGTCGCCCATCAAGTACGGCGCGCTCTACAAGTTCTTCACCAAGTCGCTCGTTTCCGTTGTCGCGGACCAGAGCGGTGACTACAGCATCGGCCTCCACGCCAACGCCGCCGACTTTGCGACTGTGCCATACGACTTCTCCAACGTTGTGCAGGTCATCAAGCGCTCAAAGGATATCCTCCTGAACTTCGGCATGTCGACCGTCTGCCCCTTCTCCGGCTCCGCGCTGCGTGTGAAGGCTGACTCAAACGGCAAGTACGGGCTCTCGATGTCCCGTGGGCTCCCGGACAACACCAAGTTCAACATCGGGCTCGAGGGCGATGTCCGGGCTGGGCTCACGTTCCCGTCGGAGCGCCTCAGCATCTCCCTCGTAACAGAGTAGGCCGGCCAGCGACCCGCCATTGTACATTAGAGGTCCAACATACAGAATAGTCATAGTTAATCAATCAGTGCATAGTGATTTCCGGAATAGTCGGATGTTCAGCTACCCGTCGCTGTTATGTAGTTGAGAGTGAAAAAATTCGTAATTTTTTCTTTCCTTTTTACTGTCTCCATGCGCCTGTAGATAATGCTCATCGCCACTGTTACACTTTGCATAAAGTTCGCACTCCTGAGCGTTGTCATGTGGATCACGTGCTGCATAGTCAAGGCGCTCTGGTGCTTCACGCACGTCTGCACTGATCTCAGCGGCGACATTCCTCTCTCCATAGCTGTGCGCTGCTTTTTCACCGACGACGCGGAGTGCGATCTCTTTCGCTCGTCCTTCAACCAATGCTTCCAGCTGTCGTGAGCTAAACATGTGCCCGATCTATGCACCCACTCGAGTTTTGTAATTTCCTTATCAGTTTCCCTTTTTCGCATTCACCATGAATGTCACCACGACGTGCATCTTTGTGAACATCCTCGGCGGGCTTCTGCTCGGCTTCGGGGCGATCGGCATCCACACCGCGCTCGGCCCACTCTACACGTGCTCGTTCGGCCTCCTCCCCGAGGCGCAGTACAGCTGGCACCTCGCGTGCCTCATCGCCTCCGTCAATATCGGCGCCGCACTCGGGGCCGTCTTCGGCGGCAGCTTTTCCGACTATTTCGGCCGCAAGCGTGCGATGACAGTCGGCGGCGTGCTCTGCCTCTCGGCCATCGTCTCCATGTTTGCCACCTCGTACGCGTGGCAGTTCGCCTCGCGCGTCGTCACGGGCGCCGGCGTTGGCCTCACCTCGTCGACGTGCGGCAGCTACGTCAGCGAGATGGCACCCGCGAGCCGGCGAGGCCGCCTCGGCGCGCTCTTCCAGGTGTTTATCACCATTGGCATCTTCCTCGCAAGCGTCGTGTCATATGCCGTTCTCGGCGTCCACAGGGACCTCCCGAATGGCGCGTACTGCGCAATGCTCGCCGCCGACGGCGCAAGCGCATTTGCTCGTGTCCAAGTGCTCATGCTCATCCTCACGTGCATCGCCGCTGCCTTCACACTCTTTGTCGTGAGCCCGCTGACACCGGAGAGCACGACGTGGCTGGAACGCCAGTACGGCGAGGAGGCGCACAGCGCCAAGCAGCAGCCAGCCTTCATCGAGCTCTTCCGCGCGAAGCGGCCGCTGGCCATCTGCGTCGCCAACGCCTGCGCGCTGCAGCTCACCGGCATCAACGCCGTCATGTTCTACTGCGCCAAGTTCCTCGAGGCCTCGGGCGTCTCGCAAAAAATTCTCGGCACCGTTGTCATCATGTTCTGGAACTTCCTGACAACGCTCGTCTCGCTCTTCCTGAGCGACCGCGCCGGCCGGCGAAAGCTCCTCGTACCCTCTGTCGGTACGCTGACAGTGTCCATGCTCCTGCTGACGGCAGTGGTGACGCTCACGCCAAAGATGAACGCGGCAGTCGGCTCGGCCCTCGCTTTCCTCCTCCTCGCGGTGTACATCGCGGGCTTCGAAGTCGGGCCTGGCACGCTCTTCTGGGTTGTGTGCAACGAGGTGTTCCCCGAGGAGATCTCCCAGCGTGGGTTCGGCTTCATCAACGCGCTGCAGTGGGCATTCACGCTGCTCGTGACGTTTACCTTCCCGTCGCTCCAGAATGCCCTCGGCGGGTACGTCTTCCTCATCTTCGGCGTCCCCGGCGCGTTCATCACCGCCTTCCTGTACCTCTGCCTGCCAGAGACGAAGCAGCGCTCTCGCGCGGCCATCGCTACGCAGCTCGCGGAGAAAAACTGGGTCGTGGTCGGCCGCAGGCCAAGACGCTCTGAGCCACTCGTTTAGCTTTCCCTCTTGACATACAATAGGTGTACATAATTGCACGTGGCATAGAATTATTGCGAAGTCTCGAAAAAAAGTGGTAGCCGTCATTGCAGCATTTTGCTTTTTTTTATTCTCAATTTTTCATAGAGCATGTCGCTGTCGCTGCATGAGAAAGCGGCGCAGCTCACGCCCGATCGGCTCATCAAGATCGACCGTGTCGAAAACCACCGTCTCAAGGAGTGCGTCAAAATCCTCCACAGCCACGTCTTCCCCGTGCAGTACGGCGCAACTTTCTTCGATGCGATCTACGAGAACAACTACCACGGGATGAATCTTATCTGCCTGTTCAACGGCATCCTCGTTGGCATCATTTGCGCCCGTCTCGAGGAGGACAAGGACGCACAGCAGGCTGGCGCCCAAGCGGATTCGCGCTCGGACGTCGCGAAGCTCGCCAGCTCGTTCGAGTCGATGGCGCTCGATGCGCGGGAGGGACAGTCCCTGCCGCTGCGCTGCTACATCATGACGCTCGGTGTCCTCCCGCACTACCGGCGGCTCGGCATCGCCTCGAAGCTCCTGCACAAGGCAATGGAGAACCTCCAGGCCTTCGTCGCGAAGAAAAACGCCGACGCGGCGCGTTCGGACCCGAAGCACTCGGGGCGGAAGCCAAAGGTCGAGATCACAGAAGTGCGGCTACATGTGCAGGTCAGTAATGCCGCTGGGCTCGACTTTTACAAGGCACAGGGGTTCGACATGCATGAGCTCGTGGAGGACTACTATACGGCCGTCGAGCCGCGGGGCGCCTACCTCCTCACAAGGCCATTCGCCTCATTCACCGCGAAGGATGCAGCGCAGGACCCATAAAAAAGGTAGATTCGTAGCGCCACCAAGCTGCAATGCGAAAACTTAGGCTGTGCATGGAATGGATCCCAGGACTCAGCTTGTGCATGCACGAAAGCTTGTTCACGCTCATGACCACAACGTAGGCGTGTATGACCAATTGCACGATTTATTTTGACTTATGCTTTGTCTTCGTGGTTACTACTTGTTATTTTGTAGATTTATTTTCTCAATGCTCTGACGGCTTCAGCCGCTTTGTGGCCCTCATCGTGATATCACGTATGACGATCTCATTCTTGCGGAGCAACGCGAGCTTCCGCATTCTCACGGGCATCGTTGACCTTACTCTCCTTCCATAAAAGCATCTGTATCATGCACACACAACTCCGTCTATTGATTTGACTCACCGTGGCATGAAGAAGTAGTGGAAGAATCTGAAAAAACAAAACTCATGGGAAAGACCATTCACACGCTCGAGCACCAAAATTATTTTCTTTAATTTGCCAATTACTGATATCATTTACATTAATCATTTACTTTACATCATTTACATTTAGTCACAAGGGGTATGGTCAGCAACTTGCACTATCATCTGCGTTCTTCCTTAGTGTACACCACATTGAGGCCCCCGTTCCGTGCGAAAAACACATGCCGCCGGCGCACGAGCGGAACGTGGATTTCTCCCACCATTTTGTTCTTGCGCGCGTCAAGCATTCGTAGGTATTTTGGCAGAGCAATTTCGCCGATAATCCCCGTAAATTTATTGTTCGCGACGTTGAAGCATCGGATGGTATCGGGGAGATTCGATAAATTGAGCTCCCCCGTGAGCTTATTCGAGCTCATGTCGAGTGTCTGCAGCGTCTTTGGCAGAGCCGACGTGTCGACAGACCCCTCGAATTTATTAGCAGAGACCGTGAGGGCCTGCAGGCTTCCAGGGAGCTTCTCCAGTCCCAGACTGCCCGAGAGGCGGTTGGCCTGCAGGCATAGTCTGTGAAGATTTGGCGGTAGGTGGAGCAGGTCGGCGCCGCCCACGAAGCCATTCTGTGAGAGATTCATATAGTGCAGCGCGGCCGGAAGCTTCGTTAGGTCTATTTTGCCCTCGAACCGATTTCGGCTCAGGCTGAACGTGTGTAGCGACTCTGGGAGTGATCGCAGTGCAGCTGGTCCGCTGAAATCGCACTCTGTTAGCGAGATCTCTGTCAAACATTTCGGGAGTTGAGTCAGATCTATTGTCCCGCTCATGGGGTTCGCGTTGATGCTCAGCGTATTGAGCGCAGGCGGCAGCGCGGCGGTCTCGATTGTCCCAGACATATCGTTCGCGTACATGAACACATCGAGGACGGACGCAGGGAGATAGTGCAGGTGCACCGTGCCCCCACTAGGCATGGACCCGTAGCGCCAGTCCACCTCCACCACTTCACCTGTGTCGTAGCAGGAAACGCCGTGCCATCCACATACTGGGAGATAGTCGCCTTCTTCGTCCTTGATGCTTTTGAAATTGTCAATATCGCTCACGAGCAGCTCCATCAGTACCTCGTGTGAAAGCGACGAAGTGTCGATCCTTCCTATAGCCCCTGGGTCAATCGTAGCGATAAGATGATAGAGTGAAGCGCGCATGAGCACAAATTTATCAAAATTTAATATTTGAACCAAATGCACTTAGATGAAACACTCTAAAGTAACTCATACAAAGAACATTCTTCTTCCTCCTTCGCTTTGCGTCGATTTACACAAAGTTGACATGCAGCTGCTCCCCTTGATCGGGCATTAGCTTTGAAAAATCTCGCTCGGCGATGTGCAGTGTCCCACTGACTGGGTTATCGCGAAGGTCAACAGAGCGCAGCCGAGCTGGGGGCTCGACGATCTCGATGCTCGAAAATTGGTTGCCTAAGAGCCCGATGTAAAGAAGTGCATCTGGGAGTGTGTCGAGAACGAGGCGACCGCGCAGTGCATTTTCGCGCAGACTCACATTACGCAGTGACTGCGTGAGGTGGCACAGGCTGATTTCGCCAGAGAGCGAATTCTGGCCGAGGTCAAGCTCGCGAAGCGTTGCTGGAAGCGCTGTCAGATTCGCGCTGCCCGTGAAGCCGTTGACGTAGAGCTTGAGCGTTTGCAGGCCGGTGGGGAGCTCATGCAAGTCTACAGCAATGATTCACCGGATTTTTGAAAAAAATTCTTCGTGACCCCCACCCTTGAGAAGGTAAACTTCAGAGGTGGTTCTCTTATGTCACTAATTTTCATTCTTTGTCACATTTTAAATTTACCAACATGCAAAAGTGCAGAAAATTCGCCCCCTCGAAAGATAAGCTAAGCACCTTGTATATCAGCCCCAAGAAGATCACTGGTTCATCTTGTTCGCTTGAGATCTGGAAATCAAAGACTAACGCTTTGAATCAATGACGTAAGATGATCCATTTCTCATAAACGCATCAAAAAACAAAGCGATGCGAAATCCATGCTCTCTCGATCCCTTTGGGTATGCTGCTTGTTGACGTAGATATGGAGATTCGAAAAGTCTGAAAGATTTCCTCTTTTAACACCTGTCCGCGTATAGTCGTATTTCAGATATGAAAGACCATAAAATTCTTTTCGGTATCATTACCCCCCACGGAATCATGAACGATGAGTTTTGAAAATCTTCGTGACCCCCTGTGGGGGTCGTGACCCCCACTTAGTGAATCATTGGTCTACAGCCCCCGTAAAATTGTTGACTGAGAGATCCAAATCCCGAAGCTTGCGAGGGAGGCGCGTCAAATCAACCTCCCCGGAGAGTTTGTTTCGCGCCAGCTTCAGCGTTGTGAGCGTCTCAGGTAGTGCAGAGAGTGGAACGCTCCCGCTGATGCCACACCCTTCGAGCTCGAGGACTCGGAGGAACGCCGGCAACGCCGACAGGTCTTATTCCGCTTGGACGTAGTTATTGCTACAAATGAGCTTGTCCATGTCCCGAGGCAGGCTGGTGAAATCGCCTGAGACTCGCGCGTTATTCTGCGATATGCCCAAATACACGACGTGCCTCGGTAGGCAGTCGAGGCTAATAATGTGCTTTTCAGCACAAAATTTCCAGATGATAGAAGAAATGCGCCCTTCTTTGTCAAGCCCAACACCCGTCCACCGCTCGACTGGCTTGAAATCCTTACCCATCTCATGGAAGTGAAAGCCCTGCGGTGATCCGGCGACCATAAGCTCCATGAGTGCCTGTTCGGGCATCTCGTTCAGGGTCGCGCGGCCGAAGCTGCTCGAATCGGTGCCGACATGCCCACAAAGTACATCATCTTCAAAATGAGTGAATGGTGATAAAGTGTAACTAAAAAGGCGATGACACTTATTCCATTTCATGCACAAAGCATCATCGGTGCACCTCAGCATGCAACTACCGTCAGCCGAATGTTTCCTTGCAGGCGATAGACATTTTTGAGGGCCTCCTTTGGTATGCGAATTTCTCCAGCAAGATCGTTGTCACTCACATCGAGTCACGCGATGCCGCTCGGCAAGCGTGATGGCCCATCGAGGCGCTCAAAGCGGTTCATATTGGCGTGGAGCCTGCGAAAACTCGCAGGCAGGGCGCTCACATCGAGAACTCCACAGAAGGCATTTGCTGCGATATGCAGCGACTCCATGCGGCTGGGAAGGTGATGGAGATCGATTTCACCGCAAAAGGCGTTGTGACTCAAGTAAAGCCCGAGGAGCGAGGCTGGGAGGCGTGTGAAATCGACTGCGCCTGAAAGTTTGTTCATAGACAGCACAATTTTTTCCATTCCGCCCGGGAGCTGCGTCAAGCAGACGCTCCCTGAGAGCTTGTTGCTCCGCAGGTTGATGGCCGTGAGCTTCGGGGGCAAAGACGTCAAGTCGATGCCCCCATGAAAGTTGTTCTGCGCGAGAACAAGCGTGTCCATCGGGTACGGGAGCTCCGTGAGGTTTACCTCACCCGACAGGCCGTTGTCGCGCACATCGAGCTTGACCATGGAATGCGGGACCGTCGACAAATCGAGACTCCCGTACAGCGCATTTTCTATAATGGACAGACTTTGCATGCCCGCCGGTAGCTGCGCTGTGTCGAGCGTTGTGTGAACCGTATTTTGGTACATCGAGAGCACACAGAGCGTGTCGGGAAAGTGGTCGAGGTGGAGCTGACCGCAGACAGCGTAAAAGGTGAACCGCCAGTTGATTCCCGTGACATTGCCTGCAGCGTCACACGTCACGCCCTCCCACGAGGCGTATGGGCGAAGCTCTCCGCTCGAATCACGGAATTGGGAAGTGTCCTGCATATCACAGATGACCATCTCCATGAGCGTTTGCTGCGGCAGCGATTGCTTGTCAAAGCGCCCAAGCGAAGCTTCATCGGCGCAGCTGAAGAGCACTGCAAGGAGTTTATTTCGCATGTTGATTCAAAGAAATTTTGACGTGGTGACATGGTAATATCTCTTTTCATTCGAAGATGAATACACGGTTTACATGGACATATCAAACAACGACAACTTCACACCGCTGTGAGCCTCTCGGGGCATGCAGCGATGTGGTTTCTGCACACGTCCATTCCGCTCAGCGCAGCACCACACCAGAGGCACTGCATGCTCTGCTCCAAGTAGGCATTGTACATGTCGTTTGCTGTGTCGAACCGGCCGCCAGCACGGATGTGCGCCAGCGCCTGGTGCGACTCGAGGAAGAATGGCGTTGCAAATGAGTTGTAGTGTCGTTTCTTCCGAAGCGCACGGCCCGCCAGGTCCAGGGACAGGACATGCATATGCACGGGATGCAGTGACGGAATGGCATGAAAGCCGGAGATGAACACGCGCTCGGGTTCAATGCGCTGCAGCGCGCCGTGGATGACTTCGTCCCCAAATTGAACCATTCGACTGAGAAACGCCATATCCTGTCGCTTGGTGCGGTCAAACTCGTGTATGGAAGCGAACTGCGCAGCTCTCGGAAGCACGAGCAAGTGGTACTTGGACTTTGGAAACTGATCGTAGATGGCGACAAAGTCTTTTGTCGCGTGGAAAAGCAAGGGATGTGTGCCCGAGTCCCGGACATCACGGAGCACATGGTAGAGCGCTTGGAGTGAGTTCTGCCCGGCGAAAAGCGCTGGCTCTGTGTACGTCTGCGGCAGAGATGCATACCTACGCGCAGAAAAGTGATGTACTTGGGCGTCACTCGGCTCTGGCACCTTGAAGAGCGCCTGTTTCTTTCGACTTCGCATCGTGCATCTAGAATTGAAAAGAGTCGCGTGCTACAATCGTTCGAGGATGCGCAATAATGAAGAAACTCGCCAAACTCACTCCCCGAGGCTGGCCAGAAGGTCACGGTAGGCGCCCTGGCGCATCGGATCTACGGCCAAAAGGCAGTGCAGCACAATCGCCTGCGCAGTCTCAAATTCGTTCGGAAACGTACAGCCCGCTGCTTTTGCGTCGAGGAACCGCTCGAGCTTGCGAGCTTTGCGCAGCTCAATTACAACTATGGCGCTGATCTCGCTGTCTTCCCACTCACTACAGTACCGTGCGATCGCGAGCACCAGGCGCAGCGGGAAGCGTAGAGGCTTATCCTCCATGTCGATGAGCTCAACAGCTGAATCTATGAGCGCCGCAAACCACTGCCGGCAATTACTTTGCGCTTTCGCACAGGGTGTATGCGTATTCACAAGTTTATTGAGCATAATAGATAGACCTTCCGCATACTTGAATGCGCACGGGTCGAACGGATCGCAGTACATTGCGCTTTGGATCATAGAGAGCTCTTCAAGTATAGCGTTGGCGTCATGCGATCGCTCTATGCAGACTGCACGCTCGTGCCAGGCGCTGTAGTTTCCGAAGCACTGCTCGATGATTCTGCGGGCATAGCTCAGTCTGCTCTCGACACAAATATCTGGAAAATGCTGTTCAATGCAGACCATCAGCCATCGGTAGTGTCCCCACGCGTGAAAATTCCGGTAGTCCAGGGCGATGATGTCTTTGATGATATCGACTTCCGTGCGAATGATGTCTGTAAGCCGCAGTGACTGAGCTTCGTTAATAAGCCACTTGCGGTATCGCCAGAGCTCATAGGACTTCAAAGTTTTCGACTGGAGCTCGCGCATGAGGAGTAAATCAGCGCGCAACATGTTCTCGTATGAGATAAAAGCGTTTTCACCCCTACTTTGCAGGCTCTTGATTTTGTGATCTCTGCAGGTTTCAAGCACCCATATGCGACTGTTGACCGCCGTATATAGCTTCGGTTGCTGGCGGAGAAACTCGGCTGAAGACTGCGCCATCTCATGGAACTCAGCGTCGCTCATGGATGTACCCCTCGACTTAAGCTCGCCGTAGCGCTCGAGAAATAACTCATAAAATTGTAGATCAGCAGATTCATCAGTTTCTATAAATGCTTTCTCATGCATTGCCAATGTAAAAACATGGATAAATAAGTTGAGTACAAGGATGAGCAAATGCGGGGAAACTAAATGATTTGCACACAAAATTAAAAAAATAATCAGTCTCTTCCTAGCATATGTATCATAAGGTTTCATTGGAATAAAATTCCATTCAAATGTATCATCACATGGGATTCGACAAGCAATTCGCATCGCATAAAGTATCATCGTACTTGAAAAGAGCATAAGTCGAATAAAACCGAGAACAAAGAGAAAGAATCGCTTTTTTGGTGGATCTCTTACCTCGGCATCTATTATCATACGCGAAATGAATCGTATCTACACGCACATCAACTTGCATCATCACACAGACATGGCCCTGTCGTAGTGTGCTGAGATCGCTGGCCAGTCGATTACCTTCCAGATCTCGTTGAGATAGTCTCCACGTCTATTCTCAAAGTCTTTGTAATACGCATGTTCCCAGACGTCGATGGTCATGATAGCGCGCCCTGCATCTGCTGCGGGGATCTCTGCGTTCGATGTGTTAACTATCCTTAGCTTGTCGCCGTCGGCAACAAGCCACGTCCAACCACTTCCAAAGTTGCTGAGGCCTGCTTCGCAAAACTTCGATTTGAATGAGTCAAATGTTCCAAACGAGCGGCGGATCGCGCTGTCCACCGAATGCGAAGGCAGCAGCGCTCCACCACCCGCTTTGATGCACTGCCAGTAGAAGCTATGATTCAGATGCTGCGCGAACTGATTAAACATGCCACCTTTCTCCAAGTTTCTGGCGATTTCTTCAATTTGCTTCCCGGCGTGTGTGCCCTCGGACTGATTTTTGAGAAAGCCGTTGATCTTGTCGACATAGCCTTGATGGTGTTTGTTGATGTGCAGATCAAGCTGTCGTTTAGAAAACACCTCGCTTAGTCCCTCATCGAGCGAGAACTTGAGCGCGGGAATAGCGACTGTGCGGTCTGCATGTACTTGGAGGTCGGGCATCATGCCAAACGCCCTTCTCACAAAAAGGCTTCGCTGCATTTCTCTTCTTGAAATATATTTAGAGCGTAAACAAAGCAACTGATTGATAAGAGCATTGACTAGCCGTTAATTCACTTCTTTTGCTTGAAATAAGCGAATAGAGGGCCTTTTTTGGGGGACGCCTGTATTGGCAAAGGCTGGGCGGCCACTGTCTGCTGATCATTTACGCTTCGGTCCCGTGGATTTCTCACCTTATATAGCTCCTTCAGCCAGCCACTAACGACTGGGCATGAGCTCAAAGCGTGGTTTGCAAAAAAACGTACCGCGACATCGATTTCGAGACAACCCCGTGCACGTGCGCAAGAGAAAATGGTGTCCACTTTCTTGATCATCCAGTCGATGATTAATTTTTTCCTGAACATACCATCAGTATATAGCTGAGAGTCTTTTGCTAATTTGTGATACAACGGCTGCAATGTCTGCCAAGAGCATGAGCCGCAAGAGCACGGGGCTTTGGGCTTAATTTGACACGTTGGAAACTTAGTGTTGTCAATTTTCTCTAGTACTTGTTGCAGTGATATCTCACTTCTGTCATACGGTTTGAACATCTCGTCAACGAGCTCAAGAACAAGGAAATCGGGATCAAGTCGGGACAGCAAGAGCATTTTACCAGGCTTGGTGATCATGCACAAAGAACGCCCACCGCTCTCTGACGATAAATCACCTCCCCACGCACTGTTCTTCTGGGAAGCAGGATACGGCGATATCTCCGACACCGTGCAAAGAAGGAAATTCGAATCATTATTATGGGCGGTGGCCTCAGCCACAAGAGCAAGGTAGCGGCCATTTTGCGCACTTTGGAAAGGGTTCTGCAGAAAAGTGATCTCAGTGCCTATTTTTCTAGGGGGATGTGGTGCCACATCGTGCGCGCTCGCCAACTCGCGCATACCACTAACAATCTTGCAAGAGTCAAGAAGTACACAGTGCGTGTTGGCGTAGATCATTGCAGTGCATCACAGCTTAAAAAATGGAGATGGTACAACTGCGTGATGCAGGCTCAACAAAAGTTGTATGAAGTACACGTACATGCACCCTCAAAGTTTTTTCTGCTTCTTGGCCGTGTTTGTGTATGGGGCAAGCGACCACTCAATATCGGTCCCCTTCATCTCAACAGTTCCCTGCTTTATCTCGAACGGCCGAAGCTCGAAACGGGGTCCAAGCTCGTGCAAGCTCACATCGCCTTTGCTCTTTGTAAACGAGTGATTGCGGAAGCTGATAAAGTCATTCTCGTTTGAGAATGTTATAACGCGAGAGCTCTCAGTTTTTGGAACAGGAAAAAGGTGTTTGAGTATGGACTGCACTCTGTCGCCGAGTTGTGATACAAAATTTTCAAACACAAGATGCGGAAACTGTTGCGACATGTGTGGCATCTTTTCGACCTCGTGTCGCATCACAACATTGAAGAGTGTGCACCGCAGTGTCGGTCCGAAAGGCAGATGACTTACGAGTAGCGAGTCTGGATGACCCCTCGTTTCGCCAACGACAATTACGTCAGAAAAGCTGTTTCTGCGGGCGAGGTCCATCATCTCGGAGGTGCTGAGCTTTCCTCTATTCATTCGTGTGCTTTCTGGGAATACAAGCTTGAGCTCCTTGATGAACTGCGAGAGTCGCTGCGATGGGTCACGGGTGGTAGTGAGCAATACTCGAGGGTCTTCAAAGCCCGCGAGTGCATACTCGCTGTCTTCCGCTGTGCGGATATTCTGGGTTCTATCGTCCTCAAGCTCGAGAGAGTTTTTGAGTCGCTTACCAAGTTTTTTTATCTCGCCAGGAATTTCCGTTTGATTCTGTATAGCGTCTCGCAACTTTTGCTTTGATTCTTCGATGGAAGCGTGGTTTTTCTCCCGCTGGCGCTGATAGAGATACTCCTTTCGCAAGCGAATAATACTGCGCTCCATACAAGTAGGTTAGAAATAACGAAAAAAGGTGCAATCGCTAGAGTCAAGAGTACCTAGATTAACAAAGTTTCACACTAGCTCATGCTGCACTGCTGATAATCCGTCAAAATTTGCAGAAAAATTAAAAATAATTTTGCGCTCAGGTTCGTCGCTTGGGTTTTCCTCGGGGTTAGAAGTAGCCCTCATCCAGATGGGCTCGTCCTCCTCATCATTTTCCGGCACTTCGCTTTCAAGAACTGAGGAATGTGTGCCCTGCAAGCGAAAATCTTCGTACGCATGCTGAGAAGCTTCATTAAAGCACGGCTTACGCTTTGCATCTTGGAGTAGTTGCTGCTTTTGCTCGTACTCTGCTCTCGAAAAGACCAAAGAGGGAACTGATTGGAGCGACTCCTTCTCGCTGAAATAAAACGGACCTGTCTCGACGTATAGCCGGAGTATGTCGATCACCGGTCCTAGCTCCGCCACAAACGCTTCCCTTTTTCTCGATTGAATTATTTCGAGAATGCGATCTGCATCTAATTCTTGGTCCAGTGAGACAGTGTGTGTCTCTATGTCCATGCCTGCTTCACTTTGCCCGTGCTTTAGGAGAACTTTTTCACCATTATCTCCATCAGGGCAGACTGGGCAAACAAATTCTCCCGTCTCATCATCAATTTCAAGACTTGGAATTTCATGTGGAAGAATAGAAACACTACACACAGCGCAGCTCAGGTTGCTGTCATCTTCATTACTCGTTGGCACGTGGGCTGCACTGCTTTTTTGCTCCGTATGTGACGTCCACTGGTAAAAGACGCGTATCGCTCGGGCAAATACAGTCTCAGCCGCCTTCTTGTAGTTGATCACCCATTTCTGAGACTCCTCTGTGTGGTCGAGGCCCTGCTCGTAGAGCATCATCGTAACATTTTGCATTCGCTTTGAGTGCTCGACAAAGTCTTTAAGCTCGACAAGCGCTGTCGAAACCGTGATATTCTCGTTTGTGAACGGTTCGCATCGCATGGCTTGCGCAATTTGCGCGATGGACTGAGCCTCCTCTGCAGACTCAAGCGCTTTATAAACCAAGCACTCCTCAATTGAGTAAAACGATGTCAAAGCCTTCCACAAAATTTTTTGAAGGGACTCTATGCCAGAGCGTTTGCTGGACTCGGGTGAAACTGCACCACTTGGGAGCGTAGGGATCATTGAATCATGAATTATGAGCGTATGTAGTGGTGTGAATGAAAAATGTAATTGATGCATAGCAAAGGTGTATTGCCGATATTCACACACATTACTTTTCATCAGCCTTGCAAATCTGACTGAGTGGCTCAGCGATATGCTTTCCTGTGAAATGCTGTTTCCTCCACCAAAGCGTTGCGTTTGGTGTTGTGGGGAACCCCACGGGCTTGTTCGGAATTTTTCCATGCATACCCGAGCACGAGAGAAGCCGAAATTCGGTGAGGCGCTTGCATCGCACACAGTAATCCATTCGGCACGAGATGAGCCGGCTATACGAGTTGGAAACCATGAACTCGTATGCGTACTTGCATATCTCACACCCGTAAACGCCCATTACATGCGATAAAAGGAAATAGATGGGAATCGCAATAATGCGGAGAAAATGAAAACAGCATCGGTGCAATCAAGAAACGAAGATCCCAGCAAGTTCCTCAAATTTAGGGATCATGTCCACTGAGCAGAAACCGACAACAAACAATTCTACATGTAACTTAGGATTCGTGGAACTCATCGCCATCAATGACCTCTCCGTCCTCTTCTGCGATGCGCTGTCGAAGTCTCTCTACGCGGTCCTGCACTTTGCGCTGATCCTCCGTCATTATATCGTATGGGTTGCCCCGATTTCTATACTTTGGGTTTGCAGAATTCATTTTGCATATGACCCAATTCTTCCGTGCGAGATAGCAGCTGTCATCCAGAAGGCAGTCTTCAAACGATCTAGTCTCTTTATAGCACGTTGACTTCGCAAGGCACTTCAAAAAACCTTCCTTCGCTCGCCAGCAAGCGCGCTTGGTTTCTGGCATAGTATTCAAAATTCTGAAAGAAGCAAGGTAGTCTGTTTTGTTCAGGGCTCAACGCAGGCTGAAAAGTCTGCACTTACTTTTGCATGTTCTGCTTAATGCTTTCCATTGCTTCAGTAACAGTCATTTGGGACGCTGATTTTCGCGATGGTCCCGCTATATCACGCCCTTTTTGGCGTTCCTGCTGTTTTTGCCTCAGTTCGTTCCTGCGCTTCTGAATTTCATCCTTCATTAACTTAATGCGCTCATCTCGAGCGCTGACTTCAGTATTTCTGCTTTGCAGGATCTCTTGCTTGCGTTTTTCAAGCTCACGCTTCTTTCGAATCTCAAGAAGGCGGGTAGCCATTGCATCTTCTGAGCCCTGTTCGCCATACTCGCGTCTACGAAGTTCGGGCGCTATTGCACGCGCGTGCTCCCAGATGATATCCATCTTGAGACACCCTTCCCGGTACTTGAGTTGCTCAACATCATCCTCAGTCATCGCACTGACCTGCTCAATTGTCCAAATGTCTTTCTCAATCAACCGCTTCTGTGCATGCACGTCACAATTGTCGAGAAACGCCGTAAATGTGCCGAGTGTGACATCAGGATGCGCTTCAATGTGAAGCTTCCACCAGCGTCTGTCTTCGTCCGTAATTTGGCCATAGCTTTCTGTGATGGCACTTCGATGCTGACTAGCAATGCATGCACGCACAATCGACTGACACTTTAAATGAATTCGTCGCATCAGTTTTCAAAATATTACATTGATGAGGTGTAAATGCATCTCAGAAAATATAATTGATTCTTTCTTAAATGACAATACAAGTTTACATTTACTTGAGTAAGCATAGTAGTCAATCTTGGTAGTGTATATCGTACAGCTTATCACCAGCGTACCCTCGCTCGAGCAACCATGTAAAAATGCGTGCAAATGTTTCGAAAAAAGCTGCTTCGTCGGTGGCAAAATGCTGCAGTCGGTCCAAAGTGATTTTATCGCAAATTAATACTTTTTCGAATGTTTTTTCACCATTCTCTTGCCTTTTATGTATTTTGAACAGAAGCAACAAACTTTGTATGAGCGTAGACGACTTAATCTTGCCTGCTTCATTCATGTGAGGGTTGTGAGCCTCTTTGAACTGCCGCAGAAGTATTGACTGAAACGATTCGTTTGAGAAATTAGTAATTTGCTCAGCATTGCTACTAGCATTGAGACACCGAAGCCCACCATAGAGAGCAACAGCAAAGTCATCGCTAGTTACGCGTCGTATAGGAGCTATGCGATGGGAACGGTCTAGAGAAAACTGGCTACCTTGTGTAAGCTGATGATACTTATGCCGCTGAGTGGCTAAATCTGGTCCGAACCATTGCTCAAGAGAGGATAGACCTTCCTTTGCTATTTTGTGATGAAGCTCTGTCACGTATGTATCTGATGCGACCTTCTTCTCCAGATCCCTTCGTCCGATCTGTGATTTGATCCTGGGGCCACCGATCAACTCTAAGGCCGTGCACGCTATCATGTTCATAATATCCGACTCAGAGAAGCGCTTTGAGTGCGGAATCTTGTTCCGGATGTCTTTGACGAGTGTGTAAAGCTTTCGTAGCCCACTTTGGGTACGCGACGGCAGCTTGCTCATAAGATGCAGATTTTTCTCATCCAGTAGACAAAACAATAAGTTATCGAGTCTACTTGTTGGGGATATCAACGAGTACCAGAGGGCTAGCTCGCATAGAAGAGCGCACGCTTGAGGATCTTCACCGATAGTATGGCGAAGATAGGCTTGAATTTGGACTGCATATTTCCGGTCCTCATGCTGTTTGAGCGATCCTGTAAACACTGAAAGGTCAGCTAAGCGAAGAACTTGAATCGTCCCGAACCCTATGCCGAAAAGCGTGGCATGAGGTGCTACTTCACGAACATAATGCCAGGTTTTAGAGCTAGAGCTTTGCCTACGTAGCCGCTCGCTCATGCGCCTACACAGTCTACGAGCGAAATGTGGTGCCCCGAAGAAAGAAGTACTCATTCTATTTCGAGTTTATCCGAGCATTACTTAACTATAAAATTATACGCATGGAAAAGAATGCACTATTTCAATTGTGTGCGTAAATTCTTGTCATTGGAATGTGCATTCATTCATTATAGGGAATTTCTCATCGAATATATGGTACCTTTAAAGGGCTTCATTGACAATCTAATTGCTTGCACGTCCACGGGAGCTGCCTCGCCCACGGCCACCTCGGGATCGCTGAGGGCGCGATGGCTCGTCAGGCTTGGCGTCACCCTGATCTGCCTGGCCATCCTGGCCTCGAGTGGGGCCTCGTCCACGGCCCATGCTACGAGCCTTCGAGCGTTTTTCAGGGTCTTCTGCTTCAACCAACTCTTCTGGGAGTGGAGCCTGGTAACCAGGGTTACTCTTGTCAAGCTGCTTTTTAGACAAAATGATCGAGATTACTGACACCTTGCGATCTGGGCGAGCGTTTTCGCTGTCCTTTTCTTGCTCACCTGCTGGCATGGTCTCGGACGAGATCGTCGTGAGCTGGTGTAGGCCCTTTACACGACGCTTGACTACCTCAACGATATTCACGACGTTCGAAATCGAGTGACCCATTCCACGAACAGTGATTGTATCGAATGTTTCCGCCGGGGCCTCACCATCTGCAGCCTCACCGAATGCTCGGATGATGTAGGAAATGTAGATGCTCTGCGCGCGCTGGCTACGAACGCGGACCTCGTTGCCTGGTGATGCTTCTTTCGTCATAAGGATTGTAAGAGAGTAAAATCAAAAGTGCGTAGGAAGACCGATGCGATGTCACAAAAGCCAAACTCCGTAGTACACCGCGCTAGCTTCTCTGTATCGGATGGAAAACTACTCTAGTTCGTCCTCAAATGGGTGCGAGAAATATCATGAATGTAAAAGTTCACTCACGTCTGCCGAATATTGTGTGATAAACATGTGTTTTGTCGGAATGGCGTTTGGGGAAGGAGTGACGAGGAATATTTTTTTCGAAGATGTGTCTACTCGGATTATGAGTACAAAGCCGAGAACCCTGGAGAGTGAGGGGTCTTCATCCTGCTTAACGTCCAGAATGCTAGCAAGCCTTGAGGCATACGTATGGCAGGTATCTTCGACATTGATTGTGTATAGACTTGAGTCTGTAGATTCGGAATTACGTGCAGCATGAAAAGTGAATTTTGAATAATCCACCGCCACCTGAAAACATTTCAGTTTGAATGCGGCACCGCAGAAGTATCTGTAAATTTTTTCATTCGATCTATTGAGGGCCCGCCCGAGAGATATATTGGATTTGTACATAAACTCAAGCCTATGCAAATGCTTCGTTTTTTGAAGATTTGAGGCTCGAATGACACTCAAAGAGCTATAGTCACCTTCTTCGTTTTCCACTAAGCATATATGCTCAACTTGGAAAATCTGGGCAGCCAAAGCCAGCGCCGGGTGAATTTCGTCGCGATTATCTGCATTTGTTTGCAAAAACATGGATGGTGGAACTTCAATGACTATACCTCCGCACCGAAGCTTACTGCTTTCGCGCGCTTTTTTGGTGAAGTGTGAAAACATATTTTGCAAAAGATTTTCAAAAAGCTTCCAGTGTGTGTCTTGTGACGGCTGTGGAAAGGCTGCGTGGTCAAACGGCGAGACAAATGGTAAGCGAGGCTCAATATCACCAACAGGTGGGAAAAAATCTTCTACTGCTACAGAAGCGATATGGCGTGGGAGAGTTATGCTACTATTCTCGATGCTCAAATCGAGAAGCTGTACATGAAAGTTCTCCGCAACAGCTGAATTGCACAGGACACGGCACATTCGACTTTTTCCTGTATTTTTCTTTCCACAGACTAGTACTACAGGGCCATCTGTTCCCAAGTTCATCGCATTTGAACGCTTTACATTCAAATACTCGAGTAAGTTCCTAATCTCAGCAGAGTACACGCAGCGCTGAGGGGTACCTTGCATATGGAATTTGCCTGTGATTTGCATGATGCTTTCATAGGGCGTCTCAACTGGAGCTTTCAGTAGTGGAAGGGCTCCCATGGGAAATGAGTATTGTATCCCTAAATCAAGCGGACATCCGTAGTATTCGACACACCCACTTTGCAGCGTGATGGAGACTTCATGTCCAAGAACTTCTATAAAGAACTCTTCACCAGGAGCAAGCTTGATCTCACGAGGTGGCTCAGACATTATTATTCTGCACAAAAATAACAGTTAAACGGTAGAGCACCATGCAAAAAGTCTTGTTCCGTGTAAATCGCAAACTATCTCAGCTTTTTCTTGCACTCTTCCCAGAGCATCATAAAGCGAGTCAGAGGCATTCTATCGTGAATCAGGTGCCCGTAGCGATTTTTAGCAAATGCGTCAGGGAATATTCTTCGAAATTTCCCTGCTCTGTACAATTCGTTTTCACTTTGAATGATAAGCTCTAGTAAAGGCTTTGCGTCCTTATGATGCGGAAGAATGGACAAATCATTGGATTCTAAGAGCTCATCAATCAGCTCAATAGCATCATTCAAGCCATGCGAAGAGACCGCAAATTCTTTCGCAGCAGCAGCTTTGTCATGCAGAGCTACTCCAGCAAGTCCAAGTAAATCGGCAAGTAACTGGCACTTTACGTCGATGTCGACGTCTGATTCGGTCGCTAAGGATGGCATAATGTTAACTTCGATAAGAAATAGCTTGAAGTTTTTGTCCAAGAGCAGGTCGAACCCAAAGAGCTCGAAACAGCCTTGCGCACGTTCGTCATGAGAGACGAAAATCTTTCGCTGCCTTTCGATTTCAGGCTCAACTGCAATGAGCGTCTTTACAACTATGTTCTCAAGATCACGCTGAAACGTATTCCACAGTAAATCACCATTTGGAAAGCTCTCATACATCCACGCCCTAAATCGATGGAAATCCCACTTGATTTCCACATCATCACTGACGATGCAGTGCTTATTGATAGAATAATTTGTGACATGTTTGTGAATGCTTGTTAAGTCGCTAGAATCTCCTGGGTATTTTTCGGGGGCGAAGCGAACAAGCCCATCTTCGTAAACGTACACTTGCAGTGGATTGAAGCTTGTAACAGCGATGTAAACTCGAAGGTCAAATTTTCGACCATCGATTAGCAATGGCTGGGGAATATATTGTTGGATTATTGAGGGCTTCTCTCTCCAAGGAATTGAGATGTTATCCGTAAGATAAATGCCCTTGCCACACGAGCTCGCGACTGGTTTGACGATAAAAGTCTGCTTCTCCGCACCTGCAGCGTGATACTTTTTAAAGGCAGCTATTTCCTGAGGCAAAACGAAAGTCTCGGGAGTGAATTCGTAGTCCTCTGGGTGTTGTGCGCGGTACTTGCTCAAATTCCAGTGCATCAAATCCTTTCTACCAATATTTTTTGAGCCCGGGAAGTGATTTACCTTTTGATGTACACTTGACCTTCGCCAATCGTCCGCACTGATTCTTTTGCCCCACAAAAGTGCCCAGTCAGAGCCCACTGTGTGCCTCATACCGGCACCATGAAGAGTGTTGATAACAACACGGAAGGCAACAACACCTACGCCCATTTTATACAGACAAAGTTTATCTGCGTTCTCTTTCTGGACATCTATAAGGCGTTCGTGATCATCGGTCTGGCGTGATTGCACAGGCAATGTATATCGCTTGGAATCCGAAGATGTCATGCGGATGCTATCTGATCGCTTTTTGAACTTTTGCACCGGAAAGATAAGAAATTGAGGGTAAATTTCGGTGGTATGTCTATCGACGCGAACTCTATATCGAATAAATGGAGCCCCACTAACTGCTGCTGGGTATACGATCGGCAATAACTTCTCTGTAACTAGTCGCCTGGCTGTTGGCATTTTCGATTCTGCTACACCGTTTACTGATGGCATTGTCGGAGGGACACTGCTCACTAAGCTCAGTATATCAGGGTGCAGCATACTAGTGTCTGCAACGAATTTACCCATGTAAAGGGGTGAAGGCCGAACGTAAACCTCTCTTATTGGACTAGTATCAACGTCTTGAAGCGGTGAAAAAGGCCCTTGGTTGGAATCTTGAATGGCATCTACACATGACTCTATAAATGCGTGTAAGCTTACACTCTTGCGTTTCTTACGATCAATACGTGTAGCATGCATGATGGCACTGTATTATTGCATGAATTATACAAAGTACCTTTAGTTGATAGTGAAACAGTGTAGCATGAAAAAGTTTTATCCAGTTTTATCTAACGTACTTCTTACTCTATATGATGGATCACGTATACATCTATTTCTTCGATGTTGTTATTTCATTCTCTCCCTAGCTTGGCACCTGAGCTACGAACTTCAAATATTCGTACAAGGTTCCGAAAAGTGCACTTTCGAGGGCGTAAACGGATGCGTTCATTCCTGCTCCTCGATAAAAGCCACGAACACCGTTTCTTCGCAGAAGATTCGTAACAACATAGCGAATATTACGCTTGGGGCACTCAGGCATAACTTGCATACGCGCTCGAACAACCCACACGGGGTTCACGAGCCCGGTGATGCAGAGTCCAGCGAATGCACCTGCAACGCTATTGTGGACTACATTGTCTGTTGACGATGTCATCTGCTGAGGCATAAAACAGGCGTATGAGCCATACATGGCGAGCAATGCGTCGTTTCGAGCGTACAAGTAGCGCTTTGCTTCACCGTAAATACTCCACCAAACGCCAGTGCTAGGTACCAAGAAGAGGCTTGGTGCTAGACCGACCCACAGTCCACGGTACCCTTCTGTTCGTAAAATGTGAGACACTGAGCAGTAAAAGGGCTGGTACGGGTAATTAGACAAGCGATGCCCAGCAGCCATCTGCCGATTTCCAATCAACCCAAAGGGGCAATAAAACACTTGGGAACAGACATCAGCGAGAGCACCACTGATAAAGTCCTTGGAAATGTTGCTTTCAATAGGCAGATTCTCTCTGGACACTTCGAGAACTCCAAGGTATAGCCACTCAGACACCGATGCACCGACAAAAAGGGTCAAAAAGCCTCGGTACACGCCCTGTATGCCATATCTTCTAAATTGACTACGAATGGAATTCCAGTAAGAGACAGTCGATGCTTTATTTGAAATTTGCCGACGGTTTGTTGCGAAGTACATAGGATGCACGCAAGCGCTGTAGAAGAATGACCATGCAGCTGTCAGGCTGAACCATTTCAACGGGTTGATATCTGACCAGCTCCTATTCAAGGCAGTTATTTCTACGTTAGTAATCGCATTCCCTGTAGACTTCTCGACTGATACGTCTAAAAGATCAGCAGTTTTAAATGGCTCTTCCTTCTCAGGCTCCACATTTTTTTCACACCCATCCAAGGTTACGCTCATTTGCTCGGGCTGGCATTCTATTGTGGATGTCACCTCGCTTGCACGATGATCAACTTCGGGCTCCGCTGGCATATCGCCATTACCTAAATCTCTAGTTTCATTGAGGGAAATCATTTGTCTTTTGTCTATCTTGTTCTCTCTCTATAGCTCCGAAAAGCTCTACATTGATAAAAAAAAGCGCCTGTAAAAAAATCACCTAAAAGTCACTCCAACCTAGCGAAGAACCAAAAGTAAGCTTACAAAGCACAAAGCGAAGCTGTCACACAGGTGTACCGGAAAATAGTCTGATCGAGCTCGCCAACTGTTTGAATAGCAAATGTCTCGCCTTGGTTTGAAATTCTGCCCAATGAAAGTCTGCCGCAAGAAGAGATTGCTGCGACAAGAAGTTGGTTTTCGCTCCTTTTTGAGATCAACGGAACAAGTGTGAAGTCTCTGCATGCACTGATCTGCCTTGATCGGTCTTCACCATCGCCAAAAAGCTGGCATTCGGTGATTTTTTTGCCACGAGTATCGTAAATTGCACATAAGCCACTTTCGCAAGCGAGAACGATAAAGCTATCGTCGATAAAGAAAAAATTCATTACTCTCCTTTGACACTTGTGCCCTGTAAACAAAGGTGCAGTCTCAATCTTCTCCTGATTTTTACTTGTTTCCGTATCTATAATTTGGATAGATTGGTCTTTTGAATCTAGGAGGGCATAAGAAGAACCCGTACTACCAAAGCGGCATTTTGTCATTTTTGACGTGTGCTTTATGGAAAAAGCAACGCTTCCGTTCCCCATGTCTATGAATGAAAGCATTCTATCGTCACCAACGCTTACAGCAAGACGTCCAGATGGGTGCATCGCAACATCTGAGCATTTTTTCTTGTGTGCGTCGAAAACGGCCACTGGTTGCCAGTTTTTGTTAAGCTTCCATACGTGAACGCAGCCCTTAGCTGTTGATGCAATTGCATAAATTGGTGTCGAGTACTCTACAGTCTCTGAGGGCGGATTTGAGAAGATGATATAGCGATGCATACTACTTACACACTTTCCATCCTTATCGCACAGTAACATTGCCGTGATATCCCCGTCCACCATCGATTCTCCAACAAAAATTTTCTTTTTTCCGTTGTAGATGTGGATCTTTTCATCAGCACCTGCCGAAACAATGACGCTAGAGTCAAATAAGGAAGAAGCCACGCAGCGAACATGCGAAGCGTGGTGTGTTGCGCTGAAATACTTCTCGGACTGCAGCTTAGGTTCTGGTCCGTTTGTCAAGTGAGCCTTCCACGAGAGTACAGACCCCTCATAGGTTCCCACTGTCAGAATTATTGCCCTGTCTTCGCATACTTGTGCATCATTCTTCTGCATTGAATGTATGATACTTTCTTGATATTCAAGTAAGATAACGTTGATCGTATACAACAAAGTGCTCAAGATGCAGTTTTACAGGAATGAAGTTTTACTCACATCAACACTGCGCCAACGTGAAGCTTGTTCGTTCATCTGTGAGTACAAGACTTGTAGGTCTTGTTTTCCTGTATCGTCCCATTTTTTGCCACATAGAGACATCACCTTGCCAAAAATTTTGAGTGCATTACCAAGTTGCTTCTGCACAACCCGATCAGAAATCTGTGCCATAAGCCTATTGATTGCCAGACGTGATACAAAATGGATGTCAACTTCAAGAGCATCTAACTGGGCTGAAATTGTATTACACCCCATCATATGTTGGTCATTTCTTTGGTATGCTAAATATTGGTTGTGCAGGCGATATACGAATTTTAGCATTCGCTTACCAATCATAACCTTTGCTGCACTTATCCACCGTTTTGAGCTCAGAATGTCATCAGCACAAGCTAGGTAAACGTCACCAAGTATAGAGGCCATATAGACACCGAAAGGTGAGGTGATGATGTATTGTTCGATGAAGGTGAGGGCCCTTTTTTGATATTCAGTCTCGGTTAGGAGGAAGTAATGTTTCAAGACCCTATGGTAAAGTGAATCGCACAAATTACCAGCTCTAAGGAACATGAGCATCTCAAACTCTCCCGCAGATATTTGGATTCGATCAAGGTTACGAAGCTGCAAATGACCGAACAATGGGTCACCCGTAAGCCAAGCTGTGATGAGAGGGCCACCAATGAAATCGCGTAAATCGACTCGATGCGCTGACGAGTATGGATTACAAAAACCAAGAAAAAGAGGATTGCTACCGCGCGTGTAGACTGCGCCATCGCCTCCTGCATCGTACAATGCACGCTTCTCTGAATCCCCAATGATGGCGTAAGCATCACTTATTTGCTTAAGTCTGTAGGTATTACTTTGAGATGAATACATCCTTCTCAGCTGAGTATAGGCCTCATCTATTTCTTCTCTCGTTGCGATGTAACTAACTCCTAAAGTTTCGTAGTGCTTTATCCCAATCAAATTAGAAAGCTCTACTCCCTTTTCTATCTGACGTAATTGAAAATACAGTTTGCCTTGGTGCATAATTTCTTCTTTCATTTCACCAAGATCTAAATTTGTGTACAGATCTTTGTTTACCCAGTTTCCTTGATATGGATCAAAGAAACAGGCGCTCGTTTTAGCGATGCAATCCTTCACAGCCCACGCTGTATTCGGAATGCTCTTCAAAAAAACCAGGTAGTTTACCAACTGAAGAACACTGATGTAGCACAGAGATCGAGAAAACACTTTATTCGTATCTTGTCCTGCAAGATGACATGCGATCGATGCAAAAAGCAGAAGCAAACAGCTGAATGAATTTTTGATACTCACGAAAGCTCCCCAAAGAATATGGCGCTGAGGCCTAAAAGTGACACGAAGCCATGGATGAATCGGGGCTGTCCGATAAATCGACTCGTTAATCTCTTCAGGGCTTCTTTTCACATCACAAACGGCGCTTGTTTTACACTCTAATGCAACATGCAATTTTCTGTATGATTGTGGCATTGTTTTGAGCATTTGATTCCATTCGAAGTCAAGTCGCTGTGAAAAATCCATCAATCGAAGCTTAATCGGTAGGCTTGATCGTGCAGATGTAGCCATCCCTTTATCTCTTTTCCTTCAATCTCTACACAGCATCTTGAAAGTAACTTGAAGTTTATTTACAGCTTTATACTTGAGCTGAAGAAAAGATTTCTTATGCAGTACGTATTAGCGGATTTCAAGAAGATTTTCATTACTTAAGCGCTGAACTTCTTCACCCTTCTCTTTCAGCCAAGCTTCGATATTGTTCTTAGTTGATTTTTTTCCATCATTAAACCACCCCAAGTTATCTGCAATTAAGTGATGGCCGTTGCATCCAGGACACTGCACAATTACAATTCCTTGCTCATATGAATGCTTTGTAAATCGCTTCACGGCGCGTGTGTCACATTTGCAGCACGTGAATGCGAGCATGAGCTCACCAGCTTTAATCCCAACTCCAGAAGTACCGAGCTTTTTGAACTTTTCGTTTTTTTCAGGCTCTTTTGACGGCAAAATATTTGAGCCTGCAGTATTTGAATCGAATGCGGCTTGAAAAAGCTTTCTGTCTTCGGCAGTGAGTCCATTACTGCCAAGGTTGGATATGGTTTCAACCTTTTTACTGCATTTGCCGAAGTCACTCGTAATTTGGGTGGAACAAAGCTGAGCAGCACTACCAGCATACGATCTTCTGGAAAAGATACTTAAGGGGGTGGTGATCTGGTTGAACGATTTTAAGAGCAAAATCGGATCGGAAGCTGTAAATAACTTTGCTTTTCGTGCTGCTGACATAGAAGAAATTGAGCCGAATGAGCTTCTCATTTAAAACATAGCTCCATTTAAGAGTATCTCAAGCTGAATCTGTAGCAAAAAATATAGAATTAAAGCAACAAGATTGAGGAAACCCTCTTATTCGTGGGAGATCATATCGCTAAATTACTCCATGGACAAAAGAGCATCAATTGCCGCCTGCACGTCGCGCTCAGACGCACCCAAAACAACCTTTTGCGGTTTGCCCTCAAAGTATGTCTTAATTGTTGGCATGCAGGTGATCTTTTCGATTGCTGCAACTTCCTCTGCATCATCGACATCAACTTTGCAGAATACGATCTTACCGGCGCTTTCCTCCGCCATTCGACTGAAAACTGGGGCAAAAGCATGACAAGGTCCACACCATGTAGCTTCGAATTTGATTATCACTTTGCGATTTTCGCTCAAGAGCTTTTGGAGCTCTGCCACAGATTTGATGGTGACTACTGACATTGTTTGCACGTAACTCAAATTAATTAAGCCATCATTTTAGCTCCATGATGAAATAAGAAATCTCTCAGTGTAAAGTGCATAACTTTTAGCCTCGCGATACTGACTTTTGTCGCCGGCGAAAAGCTTCATAACGTTCTCTGTATTCATCTTTTTGTTTAAGCGCAATAACCTCAGCAGATGTTCGTGCTGCAATCTTGTATAGTCTGACGCACTCGCTCCAGTTTAGTTTTGTAGCACAGCGTGGGCATGGTGAGCTCTGCCGCGGAATCGGGTACGCATAGAGAAGGTAGCGGTTATTCCTTTGTGTGTCAGAATTTGCCTCAAACCAGTCAGCGAGGCATAGTATGTGAGCCTTGCAGAAGCATTTATGGCATTGCATCTGTTTACATGGAGCAATCACCTTGTTACAGAGAACGCAAAGTGGATCCTCGGTAAAACTTTGCAAATATTGCGTGCTTATGGATAATTGTGAGACAGAAGAATGATTTTGTTCCTGATACTGCTGGCTGCTAACTATATTGCTGTCATCTGCATCATTTTTTTCGAAGATTGATCCTGTTCTACGTGCCTGAGCAAAGTCCCCAGTTTGAAATGACACTGTAGGGGGAACAGTGAGTAATGAATTAAAGTGTCTAATGACGGGGTTTGACGGGACCGTAGTTTGATTCATGCTTCTAGTGTGCAATCGAATGACTTTATCACTAATTTCTCTTACGATTTCTTCATATTTGACCCTTGAAGTGTCAAAAAAATGAACTGTTAATGCACTAGACTTCCACTCGGGGCTATGAAGCATCTCGTGCAAGACACCAACACGCCCCTTGTACGCGTATTGATATCCGATAAAGCGTCGAATCGCGTTAAATCTCCCTTTCATGTGTGAGCATGCATCCATTGGATGTTGCCATTGCCATTCAAAGCGCAGAGCTGCGTGCTTACTTGCGAATCCAATAATACAAAGTTCCATTTTCCAAGGTCTTCCACGTCGTTTTGTACGCTTCGCACCGGCAGTGATTTCGCCATTATGCTGCCGTATTCTTCTTTCTGGATCAGTGGTGTAGCCAATGTACGATGATTGTGTGCATGCAGGATCTAAAGACGTAAGTAAATAGACCGTATGAAATTGACTGTCAATATCATTAGCTTGCATCATTCATACTTGATAGGAGCTAATCGCCTGTCATTGTAACATGACATTATGCGTAAATATTGAGAGTATGAAACTTTCTCGAGTGATTTAAGAGTACAAGTTTATCAAAATTTAGACGACTATTAAGAGACGATTTATGTGAGCTGCACAGCTAGCTGTGCAGCTTCATTCAAATCATTCGCTGCTCTGATTTTCAATCCACTGTCGTTTAATATTTTACTTCCCTCGTCGCTATTCGTACCACAAAGACGTACGACAAGTGGAACACGAATATCAACTTTTTTGCACGCGTCCACAACGCCCTTTGCTATGGTATCACATTTCATGATGCCCCCGAAAATATTGATCAAGATACTTTTTACTGATGGATCCTCCTGAATAATTGATAGAGCACATGAAACTTGGTCGGCTGTAGCACTACCTCCAACATCCAAGAAATTTGCTGGCTTTCCTCCATACATCGAGATGACATCCATTGTTGCCATCGCGAGGCCAGCACCGTTGACAAGGCAGCCTATATTACCATCGAGTCCGATATAGTTAAGGTCAGCCTTTGAGGCTTTAACTTCGCGGGCGTCCTTCTGTGATGGGTCATTGTGCTGCCAAACCTCTGGTTGACGGAACTCAGCATTATCGTCAAATGATACCTTTGCATCTGCGCAAATATATCGTCCATCTTTGAGCTCAACAAAGGGATTGATTTCAACAAGCGTTGCGTCTTTCTCTTTGGCAAAATTGAAGATGTTCTGAATTTCCTTTTTGGCGCTTGAGTTCATTCCCAAAAACCTGATGATCTTGTCAGCAACCTCATCCGTCATACCTTCAAAAATATTAATGGGCATCTTCAAAACTTTTTCAGGAGTCTTCGCTGCAACAGCTTCAATGTCCATTCCTCCCTCAGCGGAAGCGATGAGGAGAGGCCCCTTGGAGCGTGGATCAAGCATGAGGGCAAGGTAATATTCTTTCTTGATTTCTGGAAGAAACTCAGCTACATAAACTTTGTTCACAACTTTCCCTTGTGGCCCTGTTTGCTTAGTGACAAGAGTCTTACCGAGCATCTGTGCGGCAATGGAGGCAGCATTCTCCGTATCAGAGCACACATGAACGCCACCTTGCAGCCCGCTTGTAAAAGTCCCCTTGCCTCTTCCACCGGCTAAGATTTGTGCCTTGACGACTTTTTTTACAGACGGTATGGCTGCGCATGCTTGCTTTACCTGCTCGACAGTTTCACATGCAATGCCCTTTTCAACTGAGCAATTTGACTGCTTTAATAGCTGCTTGGAGCTATATTCATGAATGTTAAGCGAACGCGTTTGTCCACCTGTGCAACGTGGAATAAGAACATTGAAGAGCTTCTTCATTTTATGAGTTGACAGAATTAAGTTATATGTATGCTTATAAATGCCGCTTCATAAACATTTTTTGAAGTTATCCAATAGTTTTTGGCGGGCCGATGATTGAATCTAATCGTAGAGAGTGCATAAAAATTGCTCCTGCGTGGGCAACATTCAGCGATTCCATCGCACTGCCATTCATCTTGATGCAAGCGTGTTCCAGTTGATCCCCTGCCCACACATGGGTCAGATTTCCAAGACCGTGGTGCTCACTGCCCAGAATAAGAAGGCTTCCTGTTGCTCCATTTCCTTGAGCATCCATTTGAACGTTTTCTCGCAAGCGTCGAGCGAAATCAGTTATGCTCTGCGCGTGCTGATTAGGCGTTGCAAAGCATGGAGCAAGCCTCTTCTGCTCTTTCAGAAAGCGTAAAATCCTGACTAAATTTGTGCCCTCTCTGACCTCAAAGAATGTTATCGATGGATCATAAGTGCATCCATCGGATGCTCTAATAAGCTTTTCATTGTTGATTGATGTGCATGCATAGAGCAGAACGAGATCAAAACCAAATTTAGCTGCAGATTTTATCAAGCTTCCAATGTTTTGGGGATCGCGAAGCTTATATAGAAGCAAAGCTTGTCGAATGTTTTGAAAGCATAGACCCATATCAGCCCCTATATCACTGCGATAAGGTAGAGGAAAGTGACCTGCATAGCTTTCATTTTTCTTTGCTCTCAGCATTCTGTTGATTATTGCTTGAGGCGCTTGTATAATTCTTGCTGATGAATCGGCCCACTGAAGCCAATTCGGCCAGGCTATATCATCTGAGATGAAAATTGAAAGTGGGCTGACCTTGTATCTGAACCATACATTTTTCACTGCTTCTTCACCGCCGAAAACCAAGCTTTTCAATTCCTCTGGCTTCGCTCTAATTTCCATAAGATTACGAGATTTTAGAGCTGATTGAAACAGTGTCACGGCGGACTGCTCTTCTTCATCGTACTGGGTGTCACATACATGCACAGACTCTTTTTCTGTAAAGCTCAGCTTGTAAAAGGTGTGTCTTACAGATTTTGATGATTCTGGTAATCTAGTTGAACAAATCTTAGTGGAGCACTGTCTTGCATTTTTTAGTACAGAAACAGGCTTACGGGATGCATTTTGTGTGAATGATACACAAGATGTCTTGAAGTGCATGATTCAGCCCATTGTATGAATTAATGAAATATTGAAGGGTCGACAGGTGGTAACCGCATTCTCGCGCAGGTGAACTACTTTTTTTACGTCATATTATGATCATCATGATTTCAAGAACAATTTTATGCCTAATCAACCTCTTTCATCTCAACATCATCTGCGCTGGCAGGGATGAAATTCTTAGCACGGGCTTTGCGTTCAATAAGTCTTCGGCGATCTTTCGTCATCTTAAGCTTCGTAATTTCAAGATTAGATGCGTTGATACCGACTGGTACTGGTGCACCGTTGGCTTTCTCACGGGTTATTTTGTCAACGTGTACGACCCACTTCAAACGATAGACCTGAGTAACTTTGCCTTCTCTGCCCTTTGATTTGCCTCTCTTGACAAGCACTTCGTCATCTCTTCGGACTGGAAGTGACCGTACCCCGTGCTTTTCGCGGAGCTCTTTCGAGAGCGGGGCACTCATTCTGATTCTGCGCTCGTGGCTTGGGGCAGTAAAGTGAGCTTTGCGCTGCTTTCGTCGGCTTGAAGAAATCATGACTATGGGAGCAAAAAAGTATTTGAACAAGTTGACAGATCGAGTACATCGCGAAAAAGATATTAGAGATTTTGCGGATCATGAGCTGCCTTTATTTAGCCTCGAGCTCAGAACTCGAAGAAGTTCATGGAAATAATGGTGCATTAACTTGTTATTGCTAATAAACCCGAACCTCTTTCCAAAATTTGGCTCTAGTTTCGCAAAGTCTTGCTTTTCATGTCGTACAATTTGCAACTCCCGTGGTCTACAATTCCGCAATCTCCTTATATTGGGAATTTGTTGGTTACCTTCCTCGGCTTCTGTGAAGCGCTCGCAGCTTGTATCTTCAGCAGGGAGCTGAGATAGAGTCGCCTTGAGATGTTCAAGAGTCTTTTCCTGCTCTGAAAGTGCACATGTAGCATCTTTTAGCGCGCCGTGTGCTTTAACGCAGTTAAAGTACGTTGTTTTGATGCATTCAATACGCGAAGCATTATCAATATCTGAGCCTTCGGCTGCCGTACGATGCGACAAAATGTCGAGTGAAACAGATTCATTTGCCTCTTTGAGAAGCAAGAACAACGTTAAGCTTTTGCTTTGTAAAAGAGGGAGAGCACTGATTGGGCGCATCGCTTCATTAAGCGCGATGGTGCCTCGGAGGAATTCAAAAGAATCATTCCAAATGGATATCTTTATGCCTCGTTCGAGAGACCAAATACTTGAGCTCTCTGGGTCCTTGAAAAGAATCCTCTGCTTCTCAGGAAAACCAAGTATACGAATAATACTACCATTTTGCTTCGAGATCATGCAAATACCACCGTCTTGCCTTTGGCAGATTAAGAGTGACTTCTCTACAATCAACTTCAGAACACCAGCATCTGTCTTAGCTGTCCAAACTAGGGAGCTGTTTTTATTGCTCGCATTCCAGCAGCGAACTGTTTTATCATCGCCGCACGAGTATAGGAAATGGAATTCAGATGTCAAGCTACGTACTGTGTTTGAATGTCCAGTGAGCTTTGCTATTGGCGTAAAATCATTACAGCTCCATTTTAGAATTGAGCACCCGTAGCCTGCACTGAAAATGCTGTTCAAACAGTAAGTAAAGCATGTAATTCCAGAGCTTTTCTTTATTTTCTTCAAAAATTTGAACGAATATGCATCAAATATATAAACAATGCCTGTGCTCGTGCCTAGCCACAATGACGTTCCATCGCAAACAGCACAATTTACAAGTCCGTCTATATCTACATCGAGAATTTTGACCACTGGGCCAAACTCGTCTCTAATGGTTGCATCTCCTCGTAATTCTTGGGTGAATATCAGTGTTTCGCCCTTCTTTCCCCGAAATGTATGGGCATATTTGCTGGTTCCAAAAGAAAGATTGTAAAAATGTCCCGAGACCCCTTTATCTTGGAAATTAGTCGCGTGACACCACAATTCGCTATTGCCATTTTTCATTTAGGAAAAAAATTACAACTCGTTCTATCTATCCACTCGTAAACTTTCCCTCATCACTAAATTTATCCGAATCTCAGCATCAAATGAGCTCGTTGCTTCCCCCCATTTAATTGTATTCTGCTTATCTACTTGAATCAAAAACCGTATTCAGCAAATGATAAGCAAGCAATGAGAACAATTTGACGCGGTTGCGTACTGATGCTGCTAAGTCTACTTTGAATCTGATAAGAAAGGGACCCCACTAGTGGTGCATTATTTCTCTGATTGATTGCATTAACACAGATATCCTAACGTGGCAACTATAAAGAATCCATGATGTGTGAAACGGCCGAGCGAAGCGTTCTCCATCGAATATATCTCACTGAGCCGAACACATGCACTACCAAGAGCTATTTACAAGTGCAAAATGCAAAATATAATGCTTACGTCAAATGTTGGTTCACACGAAAATAGTTTTAAAACTGTAGCAGATCTTCCCTATGGAACCACAATACGCTTCAGGATTTCGTGAGCAAGGATGCTGTAAGACCCGATTGATACCATTATAAGGGTGAAAAAAATTTTGGAGTACATCACCATGTTTAATGAAGATGACGTAGGACCAAATTCCTCTAGGTGCGATCAAATGATACGATTAAGAATGCAGAAAATCACATGATTCACGCACGAAATTGGTTCATGCGGTCTTCGTATGCCACAGGGTAATATAAAAGTTACTAAAAATTAATGTTTCTTTTAAGTAGCAATTAATTCCATATGGCAGACAGGCGGCTGATGACTTGTGCAAATCCCTCCAAGTATAGAATGAATATTCATTCTTTTAACGCAACCCTCAAAGTAACTCCATTTACACTAAAGCGCAATCAAATTTGATATTTCTGCAAAAACAGATAAGATTCATAGGTAAAAGTTGGAATTTCGAGAGCTGTGATAAACACATAAGTCTCGGTACCTGTAACATGCGTAACTTTATCGAAGGATAATTTCGAGAGTATCTTATATTATCCCCATCTTAATCTACTTTAATAAGCCAACGCAAGTGGAGTGTATCATTAATTTTGGACATAGATTTAACTTAGCAAATTAAATCTATATAAATTAAATGTCACAGATGAATCAATCATTGGCAGTCATAATTCCTACATACCACGAGGTGGAAAATGTTCGAAAGCTTATCCCATCTATAGCGCAGGTGATAGCTAAGGTTCCCTCAACAACTATTGATTTTGAGATCATAATTGTGGACGACAACAGTCAAGATGGTGTTGAGGAATGCATATCATTGATGCGTAAATCAGGAATTCCTGTATCTATTATTGTGCGCAAACATGATCGAGGTCTTAGTAGCGCTGTACTCCGAGGGATTCAATCTTCTCAAAAAGATATTTGCTTGGTGATGGATGCAGATTTTCAGCATCCCCCGAATGTGATTCCTCGTTTCTGGAAGATGTTTCAAAATGAAAAAATCAACTTTGTCGCGGGTCACCGGATTTCTAGCAATGAGTGGCCGCTACATAGGAAATTTATATCTGCGGTTGCATCAAGCTTAGCGTACCCCATCACGAGCTGCAACGACCCAATGACTGGCCTCTTCGCAATAAAGCGACAATGTGTGATAGATAATTTAGCAAGTATAAGCCCAGTAGGTTACAAAATTGCTCTGGAGCTTATCGTCAAGTGTAATTTTGCTAAAGAAAGTCTAGAGGAAGTTTCATATGAATTCGGATTGAGGCAATATGGGGAGAGTAAGCTGAGTGGAAAAGTTATATTTCAGTATATTCTACATCTTTCTCAGCTTTACACTTATCAGTACGGCCTCCAGCTTGCACTGTTCCTGGTATGCTTATGCATTCTCACCTACGTCGCGATATACTGATCCACATGAAAAATCTTTGAATTTCTACCTCTGCTATCTATGCGTTGCACCTTTTGAAAGCCTCCTTTTTTTATTACGTCAATGAAGTCTCGTAAAACACAGCCATATCTAAGGGAAACTGATTTCGTAGATGCACTATCGCGTCCACATACACTCATCGCAGCAGCCTTTACCATAGGTATTATTCTTATGGCTCGTGCTGTACTCACTGTTCCATCTTTGAGCAACTTTCGAAATGCATTCTACGCATCTTGCGGAGTATTCTTGGCGTTCTGCGGCGTTTATCTTCCTGACTCTATCCTCATTCGTCCTCACCCAATCATATGGCGGATCACGCTCGGCATGGGTGTTCTCTACATGATGCTCATGACCTTCCTACTTTTTTTAGATACAAGCTCGGCCAGGGCATTTTTTGCTGTCCTTGATCCGTCATTGGGTAAACCTCTCGAGGAGAGACTTTATGCAACTGACTGCAGTATTGCGTGCTGGGCAGATTTGAGTAAAATACGGGATGCCATGTTTGATGAATTCGTCATCGCTCATGCCCTAGGATATTGGGTAAAAATGATGGTGATGAGAGATTTTTGGACAGTCATGGCCCTCAGTCTTGGTTTCGAAGTCATCGAATGCACGTTACAGTACTGGCTTGAAAATTTCAAAGAATGCTGGTGGGATCACCTCTTGCTGGATGTTTTCGGGTGCAATATGATAGGTATGGTGCTTGGCTACCTTACACTACGATACTTGAAGATGAAGGAATATAGCTGGGTGAAGCTGCACAACATTTCTGGGTTTAAAAAGAAAGCTATTCGTATCACAATGCAGTTTACCCCAAGGGATTGGGAAGTACAAAAATGGACTTTTTTTAATAATCCTCTAAGCTCTCTTCAAGTCTTTTTTGTAACAGGAACCATCCTAATTCAAGAAGCGAACGTATTTCTCTTGAAGTATCTTTTGTGGATCCCGCCGACGCATCCATTTGTAATTGCCCGAGTCTGCATGTTCGGCATTCTAGCGATTCCAGCCGTTCGCGATTTTTATTGCTTTTGTAGAGAAGACAGCCCTCACAGGAGACTTGGGCCATCGGCTTGGGTGTGCTGTACAGCAATCTTTATTGAAACAGCTGTCATAATACGATACGGAAAAGAAACAGGAGCATTTAGTGAAGCTTTACCTGTGCATGTCCGCGTTGCATGGGTTTTTTCGGCAGTGTCTTGGGTGATCTGGTTCCTACTTCGCTATTGGGGTCATGCTAAATCGAAGCACAGGCCAACGTTTTGCAAACAAATCTCGTGGATCTTCTTTTTCTCCCCCTTCGCGGCCTTTCTTCTAATGTGCTGTATGTCCACCCCGGGAATGGAAGACTTTCGCCGCTATACAGAGTCGATCTTTTTGAAGATTCCTCAGCAGCTCCTAAAGCTTTAAGATGTGTTCAAAAACTGTCGTCAATCTGACGGGATTCACGACCTTGCAAGTATATGTTCTCCGATTTCCCTTTGAGTTTAATCATTCTTTGCTATACATTATCTCCTATAGATTTTCAAATGGGAAAGCGCACAGCCAAAGTCGGAATTACTGGTAAGTATTCTGTTCGATATGGTGCAAACCTACGAAAGCGAGTAAAGAAGCTTGATATCTCGAGCCATAGCAAGCACTTCTCCCCATGGTCCGGTCAATTCAGCTTTCGCCGTAAAGCAGTGGGAATTTGGTTCTGCAAGAAGAGCAATATCACCATGGCAGGGGGTGCATGGACACTTACAACCCCAAACAGCACAACTGTACGTGCAACCATTCGTCGCCTGCGGGAAATCTCTGAAAAAATCTGAAGGCGTGATCTGAATAAGCCTATATGATATCATGAGTCTAAATAATCAGTGCTCAGTGTGCAATCAGTCTTAAATTGTTTTTTGTTCAGTCTAATTACACTTCGTATGCCAAGTTATCCACCTGTCGTTGCTTTTGACCTTGATGGCACAGTTTGGGCACCAGAGATGTATGAATTATTCGGAGGGGGTGGTGCACCGTTTCAAATAATCGACAATAATACACTCAAAGATCGAAGTGGGACCTGCGTCCGCCTCATAGGCAATTTACCATCAATCATGAATGAGCTGGAGGCAAGTCCAGAAACTATCGTCGCAATAGCTAGTCGAACAGATGAACCACAATGGGCTCATGAGTGCATGAAGAGCTTTCGGACATCAACTGGCAGGTCATTCTCAGAGCTTTGTCGAATTCATGAAATTTACAAGGGCTCAAAGAAACGCCATTTAAGCGAAATAGCGCGTAAGTCTGGACATGCGTTCGAAGACATTCTCTTTTTTGATAACGAAATGGGAAACATTAACGACGCAAAGAGTCTGGGTGTTGTAGCTGTGCATTGTCCAGATGGTGTCACGTCGGAAATTTGGCAGAAGGGTTTACAAATGTGGGCTGAAGGGCGTAATTTTCGATAGGCGCAAACCACAATAAGCGCTCGGTCGGCTTTTTGCGCTATGCATTAATATTGGAAGAAGCGCGTGTGTGCACACTTCGATGCATTGCGTATGGAATCGAGTAAACATAATCATAAAACTCTATCTTCAGCTCAATCTGTGTTTGATTTTACAAGCATTTCACAATGCCATATTTCAAAATCACGAAACCTCGAAGCTCGTCGGTGGCTGATAAGAAATCAACCCCTCTTGTTCCTGCGTTCTATGAGCCGGACAACTTCCGCAAAGGTACAACATCTTGGAACAATAAGCTAGCTGGGACACCCAAGAAAGGTGAACGCGGCTCCGCTCGGGGACAGCCACGCAGCGCTCGTGTGTCTGTCGGTGGGGATAAGGCAACCTCGCTCAGCATTGATGAGCATGAAGATAGCTCTCGGCGCTCGACGGGTAGTAAAATTGAATATACCGACTCACCATGGCACTTTGTCACGATGATGATTGTAACGATCCCTATATTTATGGGCTACGCCTGCCTGAACGTGGGTCAAAAAAATCTGCGTGATCGCCTCGGGATAGTGCAGAATTCGCATGAAGCCAAAGTCTTTAACATTGGAATTTCATTCTTGTACCTCGGCAACATGCTTTTCCGTCTCATGCATAACCTCGTCTTTTCTTTCCTTCGCCCACGTAGCCGAGTTATCATCAGTTACTTCGGCATGATGATCGCAGTGAATCTTCTCGGTTGGCTCATGTACATCGGAAGTGTAAAGAACCTCGGTGTCGTGTATATCAGCTATCTTCTTGGAGGTATCTCCATAGGAACTTTTGAGTCAAACGTTATGTCTGTTCTGACTCCCCTTGGCCATCGTGCCAAATCATGGGCAATCGTCGGCCTTCCACTTGGATTCAATATTGTCTCCATCGGGTCGTTTTTTGTCCTACTGTTCTGTGACACGCTCTACGTTAAATTCGGAGTGTACATGGCAGTATTCCTCGCGTGCATCGCTGGACTTTTCTACTTCCTTTTCTGCGTTGAGGATATCCCTTCGGCGACTAGCAATGATAATCTCACGAAGTTCGTTGCTGACCTTAAGCTCTTCAAGAACTGGTTTTTCCTTATCTGGACATACTGCCTCGCACTTACGCTAGACAAATTCTGTCTCGGGCTTTTCGGCTCGATGCAGCTCTACATGTTTAGCGATGATAAGCTTCCGTTCTGGCCGGGACGAGCTGCAATCATTCCTAAAAATCTCTTTTATGGACTCTACTCTACCTGCTGCTTCCTTGGTGACTCGATTTCACGAAAAGTTGCGTATGCAGATCAAGCCCGCAACCCCCTTTATTTCCTTGTCCTCTCTGCCATCGGAGCGGCACTAATTTTGGTCAAGATTGTGCCACTCGCTCTACTTGGAATCTTCCTTATCTTTTACGCGAACGGGTCAATCTATGCCCACAACGCCAGGAGAATCGATCAGCGCGTTGGTGCAAGGTACAATCTCATTGCAATTAGCGCATCTCTCTTCATCGGTGACCTTGGCTCATTCACTGGTTCCAACCTCAACTCTCATGTCCCACGATGGATCGGCAAGCTGCACCGATGGTAAGCCGCTCGGCGGATCACGATTATATAATAGATTGTATGATGTTCAAATTTGAAACAGAGTAATATTCAGTAAATGAGTGTATGAAAGCATTAAGAAAGCCCATTTAATTCCTTTTTGCGCCATATTTGATAGCTCTACACACGAATTACATCCCAGTGCGCTCCACTCATATCAGATAACTATTCGCTTACGAAATGCATGGAACTATACTGAAAAGTATTGTAGCGTGCGTCGGCCTTACTCTGCTTATTTTACAGGTATCTGACTTCAAAAGTTTTGATACGGAAAGGTGTCTTTATCGCGATCTCCAGTGTAGTCCATCGGCATCGAATGAAGAAGTTCGAAGATCTTTTCGCAAGCTAGCAAAAATATATCACCCAGACAAATTCCTAGGAAAGCACGATGCTGAGAAAGCAGAGGCTATGAGAGAGAAATACTTGCTTATCCAGAATGCTTATGCTAGATTGAAAGACAAAAGCCTGCGAACACAGTACGACGCGCAAAATACACACAAAATGGACTATTTCACAGAAACTTTTCCGCTCTATAGTACATCTCCAGGATCGCTGAATATGCTCCAAAATATTCTTTACAGCACTGTACTATTGCTCAGCATTCATGCAGCAAAGTGTCTTTGTCAACAGCTCATTTCACGAATATGATAGCCCCAGAGCTACCTCGCCCCCATTTCAATATTATGTCTCTTATGTTGTAGGTAGCTTGTAGTCAGCCGACTGGCATTATCGGTCGCGTTTTCTTCTAGCAAGACCCCAGCCGAAGAGTTCGTGGAGCTCAACATTCCGCAGAAGTGCATGATCCACTGTGATGTTTGAAAAATTACTGAATATTCTTTATACTTGCACGATTGGTCATCAAAATAGCCCCAAGATGGGTGGTGAAATTAAAACTGTATGGTTAAGACTATAAGATAAAGATATTCACTTCATATTCATGCACATATTTTTTACGCATGCGCTGGAGTGACATTGTCAAGAAGGCCCCCGCTTCCCCAACTGAAAGCGACCCTTGCGTCCATGGAGCAGAATTAGCGGAACAAGATCCAAACACTCAACCGCAGCAAAAAAACATGACAGAAACGCTACATAAGCTCAGTGAACTGGATCTCAGAGGCAGCGAGCATTTTGAGCGCTGCTGCGTTCTTGACACTGGTGGTTTTCTGAACGCCCATGAAATCCATAAACTTGCTGATAAGTTTTACACAATTCCGGAAGTAATTGCTGAAATTAAGGATGCCCGGCATCGCCACATGCTCGATAATTTGACTTTTGAGCTCACTGTCAGAAGTCCCGACCTCAAGTACTACAAGCTCATTCTCGAAGAAACGCACGAGACAGGAGATATTGGGTTCCTCAGTGAGACTGACCTCCGTGTGATTGCACTAGCAAAGCAGCTCTCGGACGAATTGAGCGGTGAGGATGCCGTGTCATGGGATGAGTGTGCTGATGGGGCTTTAGACAGCAACGACTTCGCCACCGATGAGTGGATTACAACTGACAATATTCATTCACTTCCAGACGCTCTACCCGTCAAGCGCAAGACGCAAGCTGAAGAGGACAAGGTAAAGGCGCAACCAACTGTCAGCAATTTTGCGGCTTTGGATGCAAGTTCTATGACGGAACCCCACGTTCAGCACAAGAAAGTTGTCTCATGCTTTACGACTGATTTCACTGTGCAAAATGCACTGATACAGCTCGGCATCACGGCGATCGGTGTTGAGGGGCGACAAATTAAACACGTGAAAACCTGGGTCCTACGCTGCCATGCGTGCTTCACGCTTGTGACCGATACTACCAGGCAATTTTGTCCTGCATGTGGGTCAGGGAATACTCTCAAGCGCGTGAGCTACTCAGTGGACGCTGAAACTGGCGAAAAAAAAATATGGATAAACCCGAATCATCGTATCAACACGCGTGGTCTCCGATACAATCTGCCGAAGCCGCGCTGGGGTGCTCACGGGACAAACAGAACACTGGTGCTTCGAGAGGACCAGCTCAGAGACTTCGGTGTAGACAAGCAAACGCGCAATAAGACAAGGTTGCGTGAGCTTCGGAAGGGGCTCGAAGCAAGTGATGAATTTGGTGATAAAGCCATACAGACACAAGGGCACCGACCTCTCGAGCGCTCCAGCTACAAAACTTACAACGTGAATGAGCGGCGAAAGCTTATGGCATCTCGGCGAAAGTAGTCATCACCTTGCTTTTCTAGAATATCTTTCACGCATACTGCATCAACTACATTTCAGTTTTTTGAAGATAAGTGTATCATACATGCCATTGGAGAAGGTCCTTAAGCAAAACACCGCCAATGTGTTTAAAACCATGATGACGACAGACGATGATGGCCAGGCTTATATTGGATCGACCTTCCTCCTTCCTTCTCTTCAAATGGTTGGTTTGAATCCAACTTTTGCTGATGTCACAGAAATGCTCATGCTTAGCGATATTTCGGACGGTAAAATAAGGCAAAGCGACTTCGAAACGTTTGTATTACAACTTTCTCATACAAATTTCAACCCGAAGCTCGTGGAGTCTTGCTTCGAAAAAGTACTTCAGGAGCCCCCTCGAAGCCAGCTCGTTCACATGGATGTCTTCACGGACAACTTTCAGGTCGGTGATGAAGGCTTGACCACAGATGAGCTTAACTTCATTCGTGTACACAATGCAAATGGGCGTGATGAAGTTGAGGTGCAGCGGTATATGACGTTTTTGGGTGGAGAAAAACCTTTGCAGGTTGTCGCGCGCCCTGAGAAGTCAGTGAGACATCAAGCTATACATGACTCTGGCGCTTCAGATTGCACCGCAAAATCGACGTATGCGACACGTAACTCAGAGGATTCGGAAAGATCAAGTTCATCACCCTCACTCAAGTCAATCCCGGATGAAGATAGCGACTCCATCTACGACAGTCCAGACGAAGATTTGAGCTGTGCTGAAGAAGTAGATTATGTTCGATGTTGCTGTTGACCCGTTTCTCTACAAGATCTCAGTCCAACACAGATTCTTATTAAATGTGGCATTTCAGTGTTTCAGAATTAAATGACCACGAATGAGGGAAAGCCATTAGCCCATGAATTCGGTTGAAAAACATATCAATATCGACGCGTACATAGCGCGTGCGCTCCTCTCGTGCTCTGGCACGATGGCCTTTGATCCTGTGTCTGTGGCTAACGCGATGTACAAGGTCGAAGGTAAGGTTTTACCATTAGATGAAATCACAGAACGCTTTTTTCATCTTCTTTCACCGTGTGAAACCCATGATGAGCGCGAAAGGCTTTTAAGCAAGTGTGTGCGGGATGCTTCTGAGCAATCGCACAAAAGAGGAAGAAAAGTGTCGTCTCGAAGTGAAGGGAAGTCTACGAATGCCAAAAGCCATGAAAATCGCATGGCAAAGAGCACTTCTGGCCATGATAGCCATGATCCAACGAAGGAACAGCTTCTCGAATGCCTGAATTACATCTGCACGTCACATCTTAGTGACATCTTCCTTCAGCCCGTCGACTCAAATATATTCATGTCATTCAACCAATATTATGAAGGCCCGTATATTACCCGAATTTTTCATCCTATGGATTTAGGGAGTATTCGCCGCATGATTGAGACTGGATCGATTCACACGTGGTGTGCGCTCTCTGAGAACTTAGTGCTGATTGCTACAAACTGCGTTTTTTTCAATGCGCCAGATAGTGAATTTCCTAAGCTGGGTAAACAGTTTTGCAAGTTTGCCCTTGGTGCAATAAATGACTTCGCACACTAGTGTGAATCCTGAATTTAGTGTGATTGATAATCATCGAGTCACCTATAAAAATTTCGAGTATTTACCTTCAAAATGTCGGGCAAAAGTGTACCTCAGACGGGACTCGAACCCGCAATCTTTGGCTTAGGAAGCCAACGCCTTCACCATTAGGCTACTGAGGCCTTAAATGGTCTTACTGAGATTCGAACTCAGGTCAACGGATTCAAAGTCCGATGTGCTAACCACTACACTATAAGACCGCGTGAAATTCACCGTCGCAAGCTTCAGATAGAATTATCACACATGTAAGGGCCCAACCGGGAATTGAACCCGGGACCTCTCGCACCCTAAGCGAGAATCATGCCACTAGACCATTGGACCGTCAAATAGAGCTTCACAAGTGCAGCAGCTCACTTTTAATATTTAGCTGTGCTTATTGACGTTTGACACAATGAAGCCCGTCTAGCTCAGTCGGTAGAGCGCCAGACTCTTAATCTGGTGGTCGTGGGTTCGAGCCCCACGGTGGGTGTTTTTCATCTCAAACTACCATGCATCTTACAGCCTGGGCGGATGAGTCAATCTCTGCGCTTAGTTAAGGAATTGGACCATGAGGGTATACTCAAGTGGTTAAGAGGCTTCACTCGAAATGAAGTGTGTTTACACGCGCAGGTTCGAATCCTGCTACCCTCGTTTCTAACTGAGACTAATACCCTCTTGTATTTAAAAGGACAGCATATGTCGGCCGCATGGTCTAGTGGTATGATTCTCGCTTTGGGTGCGAGAGGCCACGGGTTCGATTCCCGTTGCGGCCCTTTTCTCGGAGGAAAAATCCATTTCTTCCAGAAAACTCCGACACCGGGAATCGAACCCGGGTTTTGCGGGTGAGAGCCGCATGTGCTACCGACTATACCATATCGGATTAGTAAAAGGAAAAGTGGTATAAATAGTGAGTAATATCTCTGCGCTGGTGTTCAACCCACAATCCTCTTACCATGCTCACGCGTCACGGGTGCATAATCTTACGATAGGCCGAGCGCCCTCATGAATACCCGAGTGCAGAGCGTCGTTCACACTGATACCATCGAATGAAGATCCACACACGACAAACGAAGGGCACTCCCGAAGCAAGATCTCGCGTATTCGCGTTACCCGGCTAAGATAGCCTGGAGTGTATTGAGGTATTGCCTCAGTCCATTCATAGCTATGAGCGACAAGGTCTGCGTCGTCTGTGGAGTGAGCGAATGTCGGTACAGCACGCTGCACTGCACGTCGAGCGCACAACTGCATGGATTCTTTTTCGTTCGTGCAAGCGCTGCCCTTAAGCATGACTGTGCAAACACTTATATTGTGAGAGTAGCGCGCGGGGAAAGCTGATGAATCAAATATGACACCAAGTATCGGATCTCTGGGGTCACAGGTGAGATAGCCGAATCCGCGAGGTAGCTTAAGTTTGCTTCGCGGTGAAAGCACGTTTGCAACAGTCACGCTTTTGCATTGCATGGTGCTCAGCAACTGCCTGAAGGCGACTGTACCTATTCCAGCGACCTTTGCTGTGCCCGTCTCCAAAATTATTTCCTTCTCCTTTGATGAAAGTAAAACTTTCAAAAGTCTATTCGCTGGTAATGCGCATATAACATAATCTGCCAACACTGTTTGGTTTCCTTCAGCTGTTGCTATGGTAAGAGCAAATTCCGTACCGTGTATGTCTTCCTGGCCCTCGTGACATATTCGATGCAGAGCAAGAGCTTCACTTTGCAGCATAAAGCTGACTCTCGGATCCTTGCATGTTGCGTGGTAGATTCCCATCGGTAATTGCATCATGCCTTTTTCAAAGGTATAAATAGCGTTCGCACGCGAAAGCTTGAGAGGAAGGTCTTCGTCTTCGTAACCAATTGTGCCCGCCTCATGCTGAAACCTCAACAACTTCGTGCACCTTTCTCGAAAGTTCATAAATAGCGACGTTGGAATACGCTTTACATCCTCTTTTACTTTCGAGAAGTACGAAGCTAAGGTTTTCAGAGCCTCGGGAAACCCGTCCTTTACGGAAATAGCATGGGGGTTTCCAGCAAATATTCCTCTAATCATCGATTTCCCTACGACGTCAGCGAATCTTTTACCGAAATTGTTGCACAGGAAAAAGAAGAATGAAGCATTGTTACTTGATGGATCACTCAAGACAGGAAAGACTCTTTGTATTCCTTTTCGAGCAACTGCTTTCCACTCGATCATACGGACAACAGACCATGTGGTGAGCTCATGCAAACAACCTTTTTCATAAATCATTCGACGGGATGCACTTACAGCAGGACTTATCAGATATTTTGCTAGTCCCAGTTCAACAATCGTGCGCAGTGTTGTAAGCCCCCTTCCCTTGGTTCGGAAAGAATGTGGACCAAAATCATGATAAACATCAGTTTGGAACTCAGCTTCACCGTCCGCGCGAGACTGAATTTTTCCTCCCACTTTATCGTCAGCCTCAATTAATGTAAAAGAGTAATTGTCGGCTGTTAAAGTTTGTGTAAGTGAATGTAGCGCTGATAAACCTGATATTCCACCCCCTAAAATGACAATATGTGCCTTTTTCCAGCTCAGCTCGGGCATTTCCAGATTATTTGACGAAAAAAGGGTCATTTGATAGGCTGTATGCAGTTCTTTATGACATCATATATGGATGCACACACTCACGAAGCAAGCAAGATTGCCTTTTGTTCACTGCTGCAGTCGAGGCATGTAATGAAGCGAAATAGCTTTGACTTACATTTGTCCCGGATCAAAAGTATTCTTTTCTTTTGCTACTTCTGCCCCCTACATGGGTATTCGTTTCGCTTATTTCCAATCGAATGCTCTGATTTTCGAAAACTTGATCTTGAATCAGGCTGTTTTGAGTGCATGGGCTCTTTCATTATCTCACGATATCGATTTTTTGCGGCTGTATAGCAATTTTTCGCTGCGAGTGTCGGTGTTTTATGGGGATAATCAGCAGTCTGCGTTGCCTTCGATAATAGAGGCTTTTTCATGCTGGACAGTGCTTCTTCATACTGGCGGCTGAGAAATTCAAGTTTATGATTGTACTCTTGAATGATCTCAGATAGCTCATTCACTGTATATGATGAATCACTTCGGTCATTCAGCATTTTATCATAGCGACAAAATCAAGAACTTACACTGAACCAATCAAATACAAGTGGATGACAAGTACAAACAATGTGGCTCATCGGAAAACTTGATGTCGCAAAAAACGACCAATGTTCATCATTCAGTTCATAACTTCTGCAATGACTTGCTTGGCTTGCACAACACTACCTTCTTCTACCTTCAATGATATTCGCCCACTTGCACCACATCGCACTTCGAATTCCATTTTCATTGCATGCAATAAAAGGATAAGCTGTCCTTTAACGATGCTCGCTCCTTCTGGCACGAGAATCTTGGAAACTCGACCGGTGATGGGCGCAACTATATCCCGATGGTTCTCTGACTGTTGTTCATGGTGTTCGGATTCTAGCTGAGGGTTGCGATAGTCTAGGGTCACAAGGGTGCCATCGGGGAATAACACATGAAAACTCTCCACATCTGCCGTTGCTTTTATGATACATTGTAATTGAAGCTTTTCTTTCGCATCAATTAGCAGTTCAATGCGGTACATGGAAATATCATTTCCAAAATTTTCGTGGAGTTGAATTGCATCGTGCTTCATACCGATTTCCATACGGGATGAACTGTCTCCGCATTCTTCATGCCTCCCATAAACTTTTTGGGCGTCAAAAATATCATACACTTCGAGACCCGTGATATCATATGTTTTCCGGCGAACCCCCACATCACAATCTCTACGCTGAAGATGATCTGTGAAAACGAAGGTTGGGTAACGAGCTGCAAGAGCATTTACTCGCATTTGAACAAAGGATCGTGGCAGACCGGTATGTAATCTATGCATCAGCAGAGCATCGGCTGTGAAAACTGATATTTTATGCATTCGCACTGAAATTCTTTCAATTTTGCATAGATGAGACATGTGCTTTGAAACAAAGTCTGACTGATATTTTCCGGATTTGAAATCTTTCATCCTCAGGCATCTCAGGAGAAAATTTTTGTTCGTCATTACACCAACAATACTGACCTTATGCAATGAATCGATCAAGAGAGCTATGGCACCTGGGCGGGTGGAGCTTCTCGATACAATTTTGGCAATCAGGGGATCGTGATCAGCCTGAATCATCTCACCTTTGACAATGGATGTATCGATTCTGATTGAATTAGAGTCCGCCACTCTTGATCCCCACTGAACATCGAGAATCTGTCCAGAGCAAGGAGTGAAGTTTTCTGATGCGTTCTCAGCGTAAAGTCGGGCCTCAATAGACGATCCTGCTACCCCTACTTGACTCTGTTTGAATGGAAGCGGTTCTCCCCTGGCAATCAAAATTTGAATTTCCACAAGATCAATGGGCTTTCCTTTCACTTTTACAATGCTTTCAGTAACTGGGTGCTCAACTTGAATTCTTGTATTCATTTCAAGGAAATAGAAGCTTTTCCTTTCATTGTCAAGGAGAAATTCTACTGTTCCGATGCCAGTATATTTAACGCTCTCTATGATCCTTTTAGCCGCCCTGTGCATGGATATTCTCAGAAACTGGGGAACTCGCGCTGGTGCTTCCTCAACTATTTTCTGATTTCTCCGTTGTACTGTGCATTCTCTATCATAGAGATGTACAGAGTTTCCATGCTCGTCTCGTGCTATTTGAACTTCGATGTGCCTGTAGCGAGCTAAGTATTTTTCTAATATGACTCGCTGTGAGCCAAAAAGGGCTTTGGCTTCTCGCTGCGCTTGATCAAGTGATTTTTCAAGTTCTTTTTCGTGCAGAACAAGCTTTATTCCTCTTCCACCTCCACCGAGGGCAGGTTTGATAACTAAAGGATACCCTATTACTTTGCCTGCCGCTAAAAGCTTTGATAAATTTTGCTTTCTTCCGTAGTAACCTTGCAATATTGGAATACCCAAACCCTTCACGAACTGATTGCATCGCTGTTTGTCGCCCATGAGCCTGACTACAGAAGATTTGGGGCCAATAAATTTCAATTTTTGTTTTTCTACAGCTTTGATAAAAGATGCATTTTCACTTAGATATCCATATCCGGGGTGAACTGCATCAGCCTTACATTGTTTAGCTAGCTCAAGAAGAGACTCTGAGTTCATATAGCTCGATGTCTTCTCGCACGAACCAATCATATATGCCTCATTAGACACTGCGGTGTGCTTGCTTTCCTTATCTGAAAGAGTAAAAACAGAGACACATTTGATTCCCATCCGTTTAGCTGTTCTAGAAATTCGGCACGCAATCTCACCTCTATTCGCGATGAGTAATTTCTGTACAGGTACGCGGTTTAATTTCCTTCGCATACTTTGAGTGAAAATCAGATAAGTTGTGAAATTTCATTTACATCTTGATGCGGAAAATTATCCGCAGAATATTGGTATTTTTTATTAAAAATACGCTGCATTAATTTCAATGCTCAAGTTAACACAATAACCCCCCGACACATTCTATCGTTTGGTATCTATCTGTATGAAACATGCTTACGGGCGAAAGTTTTCGTTGATCGAGCAAGCACTATTTCCGGTTTACTATGACTGATTTTTTAGCAAATTTTAACGAAAGTGATACTTTCGATTTTCCTATTTCTTACTTCCCATGACACTTTTCCTACTATAATGCCCACCCTCAATTGTAACGCTCGATATCTTTATCATCTCATCGGTAAGACTTTCAGCGATTTAGAATTCGAGAGCCTTTGCTTCAAGTTCGGACTTGAAGTTGAATCAAACGAAATCGTCGGGACCGAAAAGTATTTTAAAATTGACTGTCCAGCTAATCGACATGATCTGCTTTCGAGCGAAGGCTTAGCCATGGCTTTACGGAGTTACATTGGGCTTTCCAGTTTCCCAGGTATTACTCTGCAACACACACAAAGCCCGACAAAAGTGAAAGTTTTGCCCGCTGTGAAAACCATTCGTCCATTCGTATCGTGTGCAATTTTGCGTAATGTAACATTCACGGCAGAGAGCCTTGAATCTTTCATCGAATATCAAGAAAAACTGCATCAGAGCCTGTGTCGAAAGCGAAGTCTCGCATCTGTTGGAACACATGATTTGGATAAATTAAGTCTACCTATCCGATATGATGCATGGTCAAAGGCTGAAATAAAATTTACTCCGCTCAAGCAAGCAACACCTCTTTGCTGTGCAGGGAATGGTCTCGCAGATTTCTATCGAAACGATAAGCATATATTTCCGTACGTTGGTCTGCTTAGTGGCTATGAAAAATATCCTGTCATAGTGGATAGCCAGTCAAAAATTCTTTCACTTCCCCCTATCATTAATTCTGCACAGACTGAAGTCACGGTTTCTACTAAGAACATTTTTGTAGAGGTGACTGGAGTGGATCAAAATAAAGTAAATACTCTCCTTAATCTGATGGTTGCGTCATTTTCGTCACTCTGTGAAAAGAAGTTCACTGTTGAAGCCGTCGACATAGGAACTGATGAAGGTAAGCATTCAACCCCAATTTTAAACGACACTTTAATTACGTGCAGTAGGCAATCTTTTGCGAAGCGGATTGGAATTCCAGTTGAGGCCCTTGAGAACAGCGAAAATCTTCGTGAGCTCTTGCAGAAGATGCAGCTCAAACCTTTTGAGAGCAAAACAGACGCGGGTTACTTTACAGTTTCAGTCCCTCCGAACCGTCCGGATATTCTTCATGAATGTGATATAATGGAAGATATAGCTATTGCCTATGGCTACGATAAGCTGGTTAAAGAGAGGCAAGAAGTCAAAACGGTGAGCGAAGGCCGACAGACGAAGTTTGGAAAGCTTTCGAAAGCAATAAAGGCTGAGCTAGCGCATGCTGGTTACTGTGAATCCCTATCTTTTTCTCTGTGTAGCCATGATGAAGCATTTCACGATTGCCTAAAAAGTGACGATGGGAAGACTGCTGTGCGTATTCTAAATCCTCAGACAAAAGAGTTTCAAATTTGTCGACCAGCCCTACTCCCTGGGATTCTGAAAACCGTTGCTAGCAATTTGAAAGAAGCACTACCCATTCGCTTATTTGAAGTCTCTGATGTTGTTCTTAAAAGCGAGCAATGCGAAGTGGGCGCACGCAACGAGCATAGATTAGGATGCTTTCATGCCCACGGGGAATCATCGTCTTTTGAGAATATTCGAGGCACATTAGACTATTTATTTCAGAAACTTGACATCAAGAACTGGCATTTGAAGCCCAATAGTTCACTGTTGTCCTCATATATGAATGGAAGATGCGCTGAGATTTTCATGGACACAGATTCTGGTGCATTTTCCGTCGGGCACATGGGAGTTTTGCATCCAAAGATTCTCAATAACTTTGGAATACCATTCCCATGCTCTTACCTAGAGATATCAATGGGTTTTCTTCTTGAAGATTAAGTAAATCGGCTTGGCAAAGATTTCTCCATCGTTGAAATCCTGTTACACCCTTTATACTTTATCAAAGCTCATTCATGAATCTCGGCATACCGAACTCACTTCTAAAGCCTCTTCAATTATGTGATGATATTCATCGGTAGCGAGAATGAATAAGCTCTTTAACGTAGCCAGAAGTCGATCAATGCACGAAATTGGCCAACCGGCTCAATCAAAAAGATTTTTCATTTGGAAGTTCCACGAAGAATGCGAGGAAGAATTTCAGAATGAACTGAAGCATAAGCACGCTGAAAGAAACCAAGGCAACGAATGGTTTCCATTTTTTCGAGAAACCACAAAAGAGTCCAGGGTTCGGGGCAAACTATGCACAAAAGCATTGTCGACTTTTGAAGGGCTCACATACACAAAGCGAAGAGCCAAAAATAAGATAATCAACCCAGTAAGGGCAGAAATAGATACACTTACGAGCTCCTTTCGTGATTCTAGTGCCGCGACAGATACTGGATATTCGCAATACCTTAGCTTTTTGTCGATGGAAGACGATCTACCTTTTTCAGAAGCTGCTTATGCCAATGCGCAGCTTTGGTCAGACAGCGAGCACTCTGCACGCCAGCAGGCTAAGTCATTTGATAATCTTGGTGATTCAGATCATGGCCATCGCATGCGGGCAGTGCAGTCCTTCTCATGGAAATATCAAAGTGCTTATGAGCATCGAAATCCGACGAGTCGCACAAGTATCACCAGCTGTGGGGCTTTTCGGTGCTTTCCTCCTCGAGAGCCACAAAATATAAGATCACACAGCCAAAACGCTCTTCGAAAGCTCATGAAAGATATCATCGGGAGCAGTCACTGTTCTCGCACTAAATCCAAAAGCCTGGTATTGTCTGATGGGACTAAAACGGGACATACCAGACTCAGTGTATGGCACTCGCACTTGCTCGAATTTCTAGGTTCTAAGTGTAGGACTTTGCAAGATTCTACTCAACTTCAAACAAAAGAAAGTCGAGAAAGGTACTTTTATATTCAAAAAAATCCATTGGTTTTGGATATCAGAGCTCGTCGAAAAGTATTTGAAGCCGTTTCGGCGAGAATCAATGGCCCCTCAGTGACATTGGCGAGCGCAAAAGCTACATCCAATCGAATGCTGACTCGCTTTGCCATGGCTAAGTTAAACAGCGTCAAAGCAGAACAAGACCCCAGCGCTAATCAGACTGAATGTAGCCCGGCATTCTTTTCTACACCAGAGTCTAGCATATCCCATGAAATTGTAAATACAAGGCAGATCAATGATTCGGCATCGAACAGAAAAGATGATGAAGTTGAACGGGCGGACCTCAAGGCGCGTGAATTCATCACTAAAGCACACTCGCCATTTCCTCCATTTTACATTCGCACAGAAAAAAAAACTGTGCAAAGTTCAAGTACACCGCATCACATGCTAGATTTCGTCAAACATCGTATCAAATTGGCCCTTTCCTCTACCCCATCTGGTGGGGAATCACAAGACGATAGAAACTTCGCTAGCTTGATAAAATCAGACATAGCTGAGGCATTTGATCAACAGGAAATACCTTCACATCTCTTACTATCCTTAGGTAGATGGCTTATTCATGATCTCCTACTTGATGGATCCGCGAGTTTACCCAGCGTCGTATCAAACGAGAGTAAGGAAAAATTCTCGAAAAAGATACGGTACTCTGATAATAGGGCTACAATCTCTAGGTATGAACCCACTTTTCAGCTGCTACTGACTATATTTGACTATTTTGCTCGCCATCGAGACAGCAGTATTCAAACCCCGGCTTCATGGAATTCAGCAAATCATCATAAGAACCTCACGAATGACTTTATCACAAGTATATTCTCTGTGAAAATAATCGAAGATCTTATCAAAAAAATCACTATCGAGCTTCAACAACAAAAGACGAACGGACTGCGGGTGGATTTTCAAGAGACTTGTGATTTTGTCACGTACAAGGATGAATATGGCGAAGAAACTGCTTTATCCCGCAAAATGCTTTCATTGATAGGCCAGCAATCTCGTCAAAGTCTAGAAAAGCACCAAAAGGCTTCTTTATGGGAGAATTCGATAAAAGCGTTCTCCATGCTAGAACGATTCTTTGCTTTTTTTGGCCATCCACCTGTCGCGAATGCTTTGTACACCCCGGAGGCACTCTCAGAGTTGATTGTCTCAGTATCACGTGAATATATCCTGCTTTCAACTGGCGAAGAGTGTGATCAAAAAAGCAGCCTCTTTGATTTTCTGCTCTATACCTGTAAAGCAACAAACAAAAACAAAGCTATTCAGAAACAGAATGTCCAATCAAGAGCAGCAATATCGAATATTGTCGCCCAGCTTCACGAGCGCAGCCGCCGCTTTGGCTCATTTTTGTCGCAAAATGCATCTCTCTGTGTGCTTTTTTTCCAAGGGATGACAAAGCCTAGAGACATTCTAGGCTTTTATGAGTTATCCTTCTCTCGAATTCGGCAAAGTGACCCTCTGTATACAAAAATAGTCGCGTTTATTCTCCGTCAAGGGAGTTACGATTGGGATAGGGGGCTTGCTCTCGTTTGTTCCTTGCCCAAATCTGCAAAAAGCAATCTATATCACTCCGGGAGAAAAAACTTCGTGATTAATTCTATGGTTTGTGAATGGGAAAATCTATTTTCTTTGTGTGGGACCTGGATGCACTGTGCACTTGCTTTTGGACATATGTTGAAGCGGAAAGATCATGTGAGCGCTTGGAGAATCTACTTGCAAGTTTTTCGTTTTGCCCAAAGAAGCTCGCATAGCGCGAATTCGTCCGAATCTTCACCTTGTACCTTGCCTGAGCCTATTTGCATGCAGCTTATATGGAAAGTCATCCGGCAATGCCGTGATATTCCGCGACAGAGTCGGATGATTATGAGTTCGATTATGATGCAGAGAAGATTGTGGGAGCATGCGTTTATAATCTCTCAAGCGCAGAATTCTTTAGAAGATGCACACATGGTGCTTCAAAACATTTCCGAAGGAATACAAGGCCGCCAGCTCTGGCGATACGCCCTTTCCTTAAAATCAGGAAATACCATACACCTTGCTAAGCGTTATCAATTTGAAAATATCTTGCGTGACTTAGCCCAGAAATGTGCTGTAGGTAGCCGTGATCTTAGCACAAGTGGCATTCCACGTTCGGCAGTATGGTTCACGGCTATGCACCTCCTTGAACAATGGAATTATGCTCCCAAAAAGTGGCCATTTAGCAGACCACCGTATCATCTTTCACCATATGCAAGTGCTCTTCTTTTCAGCATTCCAGGTATGCCTAAGCCAATATTAGATACACTCATGCGCCCTGAATCTTTACTCGGTGACCAAAAGCTTGATTCCCAGCTTCTTAGCCGAATGAGTGAAAGCGAAGCCTTATGCACAATCAAGAAGCATGTGCAAAACGGAAGTGAAATATCCTTTCTCCTTACCAAAAGTTTAAGCATTGGGCCACAATGGATGGTTGCTATCAGTACTTGGTGTGAGCTACCTGAGACTCGGACACATGGACATCTGTTGAACCTTTTATTCGATAAGCACAAGCTTCGTCAAGCTATAGATATCTCATGCGGGGGCCATTCCAATAGCTTTTATAGAGCTTCGTCCAGCAATGGATCGCAGGAAATCGAAAATATCACCGAAAAATTAATTTCTCGGGCTGCTCCACTCACACTTCAACTAGCAAATTTTTTCGTCCGTTCTTCTTTCGGTCAGTGGACGAAAAACATGCAGGATAGCTCACTTGAAGGTCGGCACACTCTAGCAAAAAATTTTTTTTTACGCCTTCACTATGCTGAGACTATGCGCTTTGTACTCTCGCACTGTCCACGTGGCAATATACTTTTTCAAAATCACTTTTTCAGGCTCAAAAATCTATGTAATTGGGATATTTATGATTTTTTGCACACATTTTGTTTACAGCGAGCCCTTCGAGGATCCACCTCAAAGTACATGTTGAGAAACAGCGCAACTTTTGAAGCTAACCATGCAAGCATCCACTTCATTCAAACTATCCTTCGAAACTCAAGCCTGTCCGCTTTACCAAGCCAAGACTATGATATACGACTTTGGCTACGTTCACATATTGACAGTCCTTGTAATTATAAGGAAAGTCAAAATGGGCAACCAGAATCGTATGGCACGCACGAAAATCAGCATGACGAAAACTGTGATGAAGAAAATCTTGATATTTCACCTGCAGAAGAAAAGCTTTTAGCCATTAATGGTCTAAACAATAACGAAGAAGCCGCAGCAAGACTACCGTTTGAACCTACATGGCAAGTTGCATTGTGTCATTTCTCATCCATCATTAGTAAGGACGGCTTAAATCAGGTGAAAATATCTCATGAACCTGTCATACTCGACAACTCCAGTAGGGAAAAAATCCGATTGTCTGAGAATGCATCCCATAATCCGCATAGCTTAGCTTACTACTTGATGATTTTGAAAAGCTTAATTGTTTCCACACCACCATGTAGCTTTCATCACAGAGTGAAAGCGTACATTTCACCGCTATGGTGGTGGTGGTATATGGTCCGAATCAATTCCCCAAGAGACTGCTTACCTCTCGAATATTATGGGTATCTTACACGCATCCTCTGGTTCGCTACTCGATTTGAAGCAAAGATCATCATGCTATCGATTTTTAAGTCATACAAAAAACAATTGGTCGATGAAGATGCCCATGGAGCGTTCGCTAGCTCGCTTCGTTTTTTGCAAGATCTCATTCTACGCCGTGGAAACCAAGGTACCACCTCATGGCATCGAGCTTTCTCTTTGCTTCACGCACTCAAACGCTGGCCAGCTCAAAGTCAAGTAAACGGGGATCTTGCAAATAAGGCCTTCTCATCCATGATGGTTTTAAATTATGCCATTGCAGCGCTTCGGGATTATGAGAATGAAGAGGGATCATCTCTGCCGTTGCGAACAATGGCACAATATATCAAAACTGTGTCCAATCGCTCCCGTAGGCGAGCTCCGAGTCGTCAATGGCAAAGAAGGGCTTTTATAGAATGCAAGAAAGCTCATCATCAGTTACGACTGCAGAATTTTTGGGTTAATGCTTTTGATGCTTTCCGATCCTCAATAAGCAATAATGGCTGGTTTTGGGAGCACGAAAGCGCATGCCATGCCAGAACTGACGACAGCCTTAGGATGGGACCTGATGCCATGCGATGCCCGTTTACCTCAGCACATGCGACTCTCTTTGAGTCCTATGGTTCATTCCCTATCGATTCAATCTGGAAAGGGTGCATCAAAGACCGAAATACCGTTGCAATATCGTCGAAGAAGAAAAAAATAAGTAGAGACATTTATCCCTCTGTTGCAAGAGTGATGGCACAGGTAAACCTCTTCGGCTATGAGCTACCTAGCTTACTCTCTAACTTTTTGTGCCTTCATGCTGATCTTGAAGCGCTTTGCCGTATTCTTTTCGGTGTCCTACGTACTGAGCTGAGATCTTCAAATCAAGACTCTAGTATTTTTCTTGAAGGTTTCTCAGCTGCACTTCACAAGGAATTTCATTTTATTGCACAATCTCTGGGTCATGTTCGCTTCAAGTTGAAACTTGCACCAAAGCTCAGTCAAAATGCAATTTTACGTACTGTCAAATTCTTATATACATTGGAAGAGTCATCTCTGATGAGGCTTCTTGGCTATGCAGAGGGTATTTCACAGGGGGTGAAATTACGAACAGCAACCTCCCATGAACTAAATTCACTCCGTTTGCAGCCCTCTACAACTTTTCAAAATCCGAGTCTCATGTATATCCCCCATGAAGCTCTGCGGGTTCAAGCAACTGCAGAGTACTATTTAAGGAATATGAATTACAAAGAATGGATCAGAATAATTTTTCGCAACTTCCGTGCACACCCTGCACTTATCACGAGGCTCATTGTTTATATCGCAGAAAGCTCCCGCTCTGCATCTGATCTGCATGAATTGTGGAGCGCTCCAAGTTCTCTTATAAATGCTATTGAAAGTGAGTACCATCGGTCAAAAGAGAAAGCACCGCAAAAAGCAAGTGATACTAATGGATTTCTTTACGATGATTTCCTTTCAAAGCACGTGAGGTTCTGCGAAACTCATCATATATCAATGCTCATCCAAATTTTCTTGATTTTGATCCGTGAAGATACGCTTTTCATCGATGCCGTCGAGCCTGCTATCGAAACAATGCTAAATCACGGCTGGGGTAAAGAATCTGTGTATTTGCTGGCTCATTCAATCAATAGAACATTTTTTCTCTCCGAAACATGGATTCCTTCGGTACTAGAGGAAGAACACAAAGCATCGAAGGTACTTGGGCATCTAGGTTCCATGAATTTGAATCTATCATCAATGGAGGGAGCAACGATGAGGCCTATAAGTGATTTTCGTTCAACGATAATTAGAGCTCTGCAACGAGCCCCACTAAAAACGATGGACTGGAGATACGCATTGATTTGCATCCATGGTTTAAGCCCAACTGAAATTCTAAAAGCTACCAAACGGTGTTGGAAAACCTCCTTATACGCCTTAGCATCTTTGAGTCGGCATATAAGCTCTAGAAATATAGACGCAATGTCATGTACGCCGAACTTTCTATACGCTACCCAAAAAAAGACTGGTATGGGTGATCAAAGGCTGCTCCGGGCATTTCTCTGTGGGTTGTCGGTGTTACACGCTGCTAAGAAAAGGAGTGCGGTATCCGCCACCGTAACTTTCATGGCTCAGGAAGGCTTATTTGATGCAAATGGGGTGGTACGTCGCCTTGCAAGACGAATGTCTCTTTCTGGGCAGCGGCTCTTCGCAGTTGTCAGAGGGTTTTGTTCGACTGGCATGGGCAAGTGGTCTGACGCTGTGGCTTTATGCTTAAAAAACTATAAGCAGTGCCATATCGCGACATTACTTCACCCTCTTCAAAGAAAGAAAACGCCTTGGGACGTCTCTCTTATGCTTATGGCGCTTGCAATAGCACAGGGGTTGAGTAGACACCTCGTTGTTCGGCCTCTCTATATCGATTGTCTCAGTAGTTGTTTAGATTCTCTTTCAAACTCTAGCAAAGGTACTGTATTTCAAGCACTTAAACCCGCGTGGGCCACCGATGTGATTCCAATACAAAAAGTTTTCTCTCTGCTGCTGGACGAAAAATCTTCGAAAAATGCAGCCTCTGGGGGGCAGCTCACACCATGGGGTGAACCCATGTGGTACTATGCCATGGAGCAGTTTGCGTCCTTCAGGAGCAACGATACACCTTGCCATGAATCATTTTATCTGTCTCAGTTTCGGATTTTTGGAAGCTCCCGCACAGATGTTGTGCCAAGACTTTATCACGCATGTCATAAGGATATGGTTTCGCAAGAAATTTTGTATATTTCTCTCAGATGCGCAGCTGAGCAAAACCGATGGAAAGATTGCTTGAGAATGGCCCTGGGCCATGGCCTTAAACTTGGTCAATTTATTCAAGGTCCACTAAGATCTAAGATAATTGACACTATCACTGCGAACTCGAGCATTTCATCTTTCTTAAGGTGTTTGCTAGTACCTTGCAAAAGTGGCTTACAAGCCCTTTGCACTACTTCTCTTTGCATCGAGAGCATAGATGATGATAATTGGATGAGGATCATGGCGCGATGCTCGCAGTTCGGGCGATGGCAGCACCTGCTGGAGCTCGCTAAGCCTGGCATACCACCTCAAGTCATACAGAGCATTGAGTCTTCCAGTGGCTTATTACATCAGCCCTTTGTGCGAGCTCTTTCCCAATGCTCTCCATCGCACTTGCATCATTTCGTAATGAGTCAACATGACTTTTTTATTTGCGTAGAAGTAATGCTGCATAAGTATGAACTCTTACTTCACAGCGTACAGAGCTTGTATACCCACTCAGACCACGAAAAAGATATCTTAGAATCTGACAAAGAGGCCATCGCTTATATTCTACGTCATCCCGTGAACCGAAGTCTTCTGAAATATATTCTTGATTTATCCGAAAAGCTTATTCAAATTGCATATGTCCATCCAGAATATTCTGCATTTCCAAAGCTTTGGAAGATCATAACTTTCTTTATTCTCAACAGGATTCCGCACGAAATGATTTTTAAATTTTGTTGGAAACCTTTTAGGGAGAAAAAGAAGGGTATTTACCACAGTGATGCTCAAAGAACTACACAATATTCAGATGAAGATCTGAATGAAACTAGAAATGATTTTCAGTTGATGCATTTTTCAGAGATCTTATCGATAAGCAACTTATCACTCTGGGTTCCCCTGCAAAAATGCGTTCGATATTGCTCATCGTACATGAGTGTCTCAATATCTTTGAATGAAATCTTTGAAGCACTGTACTCCGCCAAGATTTCCACTGAAAAGCTTCGAATAAAGACCGAAGTGCTAGAAAGTATCTCCGATGTAGGCTATTCGCGATTTTTAGCTAAGGCTTTGTTCACAGAGATTTTACACCGAAAATCAGTGAAATACTGCACACAATCATGGAATGCGGCGCTTTCGATTCTCAAGACTGCGCTTTCTTTATGGCTGACTGTACGGAAATCAAGCTTGATAGAGATGAGCTGTGATCATAGATCTGATGAGAGCGAAAGTGCTTCAAAGAAAGAGTTTTTGTTTGGACACAACAGTGGCGCACATACAACAAAAGATAGTGGAATCAGTATCTTTGCGCCACAATGCCTGGATCACAGCAAGAATTGGGCAAAAATTGAGGGTTTTTTGCAGTCATCATCTTTTTTGACACAAAATCGAAGTTTAACGACAGATCAAGAAGTTCAGGATGAGGTATATGCTGCGTGCACTTCTCTATTGCGACGCATGACATCATATGAAGTGATTAAACCACCCAGTCATGCACTTGATCAGCTTACAGCAGCAAAAACAGACTTTGAGGAAATGATTTTCTCAAAAAACAATAGAAAATCGGATGCAGAAGCTTTAAGCATGCCCAGAGGCTTATCCCTTTGGATGATTGCCCTCAGGCTACTTTGTAGCACTCCAGAGGCTGTCAAAAGCTCCAATCATAACGTTCGCACAGCCTTCTTTCATGCACAAGTCGAGGATGTGTCGTGTAGATATCGATTTTATCAAGACTTTTTCGGAAGATTTTGCTACATCATTGCTCGATATGTCCCGGCAAGCTGGAAAGTCGCCCTAGACCTATCTTGCTTTGGGAAGGTAGCAGCGATAAACACAAGACTCGGATTTCAACCGATCTACTGCTTTAATGAAGCTTCCGCTTCTCGATACAATGAAAGTTATCTCTTTCCAGTATCATGGGCAAACCCGACGAATATCACTGGTATATTAAATCTTTTGCGCCGAAATCAGCTATGGAAAGAGAGTGTTTCTGTTTTTAAGAGTTTCCACGCACAGACGTACACATCAACACCCTTTGCATCTCCCCCATTTCGGAATCAGCTCAAGGCGCAGGCAAGAATCGATGACATTCTCAGAACAAGTAGGCCTACTGTGCGTGCTCTGTTTGATTCTGGCCAGTGGAAGCTTTCAATTTTGCTTCTTGAAAAGTACATTGCTCCGCATGTGCTTGGCAAAATAGTTTCTTCTCCCCTAAGCTCTTGCAACAACAATTTCGCCACAGATATAGCCATCTATCCGATCAAACTAACGCTAACTCTATATCGATACAGTGCGAAGAGTTGTGTCCAACAGAATGCATGGAAAGCCGCATATAACATTTACCTTAGAGCAGCTGATGTCTACAACCACTGCTATTCAATCAGCAACAGTCGTGCTTGCGCTAAAAAAGAACTCTTCCCCCTATCCCTGACGATGCATCGTGCCTTTACGGACCCACAGCTTCATATGGAGTTGATTCGTATATTTGGAACAATGTTCTGTGACATCGCTGATTACTGGCAAGTAGCTGACGGGAGCTTCTGGATGCATGCAATGCAGCTGTATCGATCTTTTGTGACCATTTGCAATGCTTTTAGAGCAAGTACTGGTGGATCAGCTCTAGTGGATGACCTCAATGCTATCAAAACTTATGTCACTGGCATGCTTTTTGATTTGGGACCTCCTTTGGATAACATGATGAGCTCTTTGCATAGCATGCAAGATTCGTTGGTTCACCAGAGTGAAGGTTCAGAAACGCGGCTCATTGATAAGCATTTATCATTCTTACAAAACAAAGCACTCCACGCGCTTTCTAAGTCGAAGCCAGGAGACTTATATGATCAGATATCACGATCTTTGCAAGTGTGTCCAATCGGCACATTTCTCCAATTCTTGATCACACGAGACAAACAAGCTTCATGCGCGTCAAGCAAATTGTCCGTGGTTGAGAAATTGTTTTCTACGATAAAGTTTTCGAATTCTACAACTCATGTTTGCATGGCACTGCATTACGCTCAATCCATAAATGATGTCGATCAGCAAAGCAGTAATGCGGAAAGATCTTCTGCGCTTTATTTGTATCATATCGCGCGCATTAATTCCTTTGGTCGTTGATGATATGACCGTTTTGCTGTTGATACAGACTTGAATCACCGCGAAAAAGAAATTCTTTTGTTTGCTTTTTCTTAATAGAATGCGCTTCTGTCATAGCTTAAATCGGTAAAATGAGAAACGAGGAAATATTCATCGACATGTCTGTGCACTTTGGCGAGCTCGAGGTTTCTAATAATATTTTAATCATGGAAATCAGCACCGAAGTTCTGCAAAAGCTTGAAAGGGGAAAATCTTCCAGCTTTATGTTAAAGTCTTCAAAAAAAAGTATGCTTGAGATAGAAAATGATTCCGCACAAAATTCAGTGCAAAAGGGCACTACGTATTTTTGCGATGACGTGCAAACCTATTTTGTGGACTTTTACGAGCAAAATGCCCCGTACGTACTCGGGAAGCGAGTGCAAAATCAGATCCAGCTCGCCATTTCAACACGCTTTTCATGTGCAATTACAAGACTGTGTCCAAGAAGTGATTTTTCCGAGCTCTTCCGAATGACAAGGTATTCAGAGCCATATCTTTTAGAGCAGTCCGATAAGACAGTCGAAAAAATTACTTCATACGACATAAACGCGTATCTCAAAGCTATTCCTGCTAGTGAGCGGGAGGTTCGCCTGGAGCTGGGTATGCATGGGATGCGCACCTTTAATTTTCCGTTTTTCCAGGCAATGCGAAGAGAAGACATTGATGTTGTCGCAGACGCGCTCGTCACACAGCTCTCATGTTTGCAAAGCGAGTTTAGCGAGCTTTTTGAAACTCTTCTACAGGTTCCTCTTAAATTGGCCATGAATGCTCTCGGTGAAATCTTTGAACCGCAGCTTATGACTTATGCAGTGGAAATCATTGGGCAAAGAAGACTCAGCATTGTAAAAAATTCCACTCTCGATGAGCTTGTGGGATCATTTGACGTGATTTATTTTGATGTCCGTGCTTATCTTAGACATAAAGCTCATCTTTGCTTTTTGAAGAGCAAGACATGGGCACTGCCCGACCTACTGAAGGAGCTTCGTAAAAGCATTCCGAGTGATATTTATGAAATTTTAAAGCATCATTGGAGGTCTGCTGACGATAAAATGTTGCTTGAGTACGCTAATGAAATAGATACAGATCTTTTTTACCCATTTCCTTTGACCCTGTTTCGAGGAATAGCAGTGCTGTGGAAAAAGGAAAGTCAGAATGTGGAGTTACCTGATGAAAACCAGATTTACGAATTTCACTACTTTCCCTTCCTGTCCATGGAGTGTGCAAACGCAGAAAAAATGCTCGAAGCTCTTATGCGCCTGCGCTCACAGTGGTCAAAATATGAGATGAGCTCTTACTTGCTACCCTTTCTTGATCTGCAGTGTCAAACATCATCGAGATCCATTGATGATTTCGGTCTTTACGACGATTGGACGTTAGCACCATCATATCGGATACATAGCGTATATGATCCACTAAAACTCGACTGTGTAGATATGCAGGACGACTCTTCTGCTTTAATGAGCTCTCTACGCGACGGGTCTCATAAAATTGACCATAGACCAAATGAACAATGTTTGGCCGAGAATTGTAATGCTACTAGCCAATTAGATATGTTTCTCAGCAAATATACCGTGCAGCGTGTCATCAATGGAAAGACCCTTTACTGCATGCGTGATCTTTAAAGGTCTGAGAAAGCCAGAATATTTTGTAAGAGAACCTCAGTAGAAAAAAAAGGTCTTATTGTACCTTATTCATACATTAGTTTTGCATCATCTGATTGATAAGATGAAAGGTATTCAGCGTGTGGTTGTGTACTCAAGAAATGTCCTTAAAAACCTCGCGCGCTCTCAGTCCGAAGCTGCGGTGGTGAAATCGCCGGAGATACCAATAAGTTATAAAACGCGCCGCACTGGTCTTTTACAGATATCTCGCTTTGACCCGGAGAGCTGTCTTCAAAAAATCGATAGCTATAAATACACGATTAATAACTCCTATATGGTTCTCGATCTTCTCATTGCAGTGAAGGCTCACCAAGACCCTACACTCGCATTCCGTGCATCTTGTAGCGAGGGTGTATGTGGTAGCTGCGCAATGAACATAAATGGGGTCAATTCACTTGCATGTATCACACATGCGTGCGATGCAACAACTGTTGCACCCCTGCCCAACATGCCTATCATTAAAGATCTAGTGGTCGACTTTAAGATGTTCTTCACGCAATACTCCTTTATTCGACCCTACGTGCGCAATGTAAACCTCGACCGCCACCACATTCAGAGTATATTTAATCGTTATGAGAATGCCATGAAGCTACGTAATAAAAACTATCTTCCGAAGTTTGAAGGACAAGATCCTTGCAAATTCATGTCAGTTCCGAAAAAAGTGTCGGCATTTATCCGGATTCTTGAGTTACTTCTTGAAAAGCGTGACATCACAAAAGGCCTTTACGTGTTACGAATTCTCATCCAAAAAGAAGGTGTTAGCGTACCAGCTCACCTGATTAGAAGCTACATAGCTGCCTTCTATTCGTGATTTTGTCTGTAAATTAGTAACCTGATAAGCTTTTTATATACGACATCTTCTATCACGTATTAACCCATCAAGATCATGGCTTCAGAAGATGACTGCTACAAGAACTTCATTCTAAACATACTCGACGAAAATGGCCCACGATTGTATAGCTACTTGCAAATGTTTGAAAGGCTTACCCTCTCTACGCCGCCCCAGCACGACATCCACACGCTTTTGCAGAAGGATATGGATAAAATTCAGGCACTAATAAAAAAGCAGCCGAAAGAGGCAAGAGACAGACTTCGACTTTGGTTACCCTTCATAAAAATTCTTTTTCAGTCGTTGCGAATGAAGCATGGTAGTGATCCCGTACGCAGACTCAAGTGTGCCATTGCTGCATTTATGGAATACGATCCCATATTTCGTATAAACCCACACCGGGAAAACCCGAAAAGTCAAACTAGGAGAAATTGGCAGATACCAATTTTGGTTTACACACTGAAATTACTGAAAGAATGTGCTCTAAACGTATCTCCCCAGCACATTGTGAATGATATGCAGGAGCTCTCACGTCAGAGTAGAAACCTCATTCTTTTCTGTCAGAATGTTGATACTGATGTTGATGTTAGCATGTCGCGCTTCAAGGCGATTCCCTTTGTAGTGAACGCCATACTTATCGTTCTTATATCGTCTAACCAAACAGACCAGTGCCGCTCTTTTCTCTTAGCTGTTGAAGCAATGCAAAAGCAAGGATCAGTGTTTCTAGACTGCGCTACTCGTGCGCAGTTCGTAATATACCAATTTTATCTCGGGCGAATGCGTCTATTAGAGCGTAATTTCAAAGGTGCAAGTGATGCATTTCGATCAGCTTTTGAAAAGCTTCCTACCGCACACCCTAATAAGCGCATAGCGCTGTTCTATGCGACAATATCTAACTTATTGTGTGGATTAAAAGTGCGTAGGGAGCTTTGCGATAAATACGATCTACACTTTTTGAATGAGCTCACAGATGCTGTTGAAAATGCAAGCTATTCATCCTATAAAGCATTCGTCCTAGAACATAAGGGCTTGCTTATGGATATGGGTATCTACACGCTTTTTTTACACCTCGAAAGCGAAATTCACTTTTATTCTTTGCAAAGATCTTATGCCCTATCAAAGAGGATTGAGGATCTTGACGTCAGCCGGCTTCCGGTCGCATGCGTTTGTGAATTCATGAAAAAAATGGGTGCATCATCACTCACATATTCAGAAGAGGTCGTAATGGATAGTATTTCTGGAATTCTTGCAGCGAAAAGGGCTATGGGATACTTATCCCGGGCACATAAGACAGTTGTATTGAGCAAATCATCTCCCTTTCCGTAAGCAGTAGGAGATTATTTTGAAACGGCATTCACTTAGTTTTCAGACTATACTTTCTCGATTTTTTAGTCATCTCGTAAAATTACCCTAATGATGCGCTTCATCTTAGAAAAGAGTGCTAAATCAAAGCAATTTCGGGGAATTGCAACCTTTAACGTACATCCGAGTTTGGAAAACAATTTCGCTCAGCCTTGTCCAGTGTCTGCAACTCATGCTACTGATGTCACACGCTCTGAGCTCTCTAATGGATCGCGCGTGGTCACACATGACATGGACGCATCCAATGCATGCGTTGGTATATATGTTAAGGCTGGTGCAATCTATGACCCGAAAAAACTTCCAGGCATGAACTATGCCTTTAGATGGTGTTTTCTGGGCTCAAACATTGAAAACTCAATATTTCAGAACGATAAGTCGATTCGATCAGTCGGTGCAAGCTACCAGCACGCAGAGATCCGGAAAAAACTACTCGCATTTAAAGTGGAGTCAGGACGAGATGCCTGGAAAACGCCATTTACTCATTTGCTCTCATGCATGGCCGTCCCTCGATTCGCACAATCTGATATTCTCAAAGTTCAAGATCAAATGGAAAACGCAACAGAGGAGCAGCGGTGGAAAAATCCGAGAGATTACTGCATTGAACAGGTCGAACAACTAGCCTTCAAGGGTGAACCACTCGGAAACCCTCGACACATCAAGCCTTATTTTGTAGATGAGCTAACATCTGAATCAATGCAAAATCATTGGGTTAAAACATTTTCTCCATCTCGAGTGACTATAGTTGGTGTGAATGTTGACCACCAGGAGCTCGTCGCATGCTGTGAAGAGCATCCTTATACACTAAATGCGAATGCCCCACACTTTTCTAGTGCGGATAGTCTTCTAGTCGAGAATACCAGTGTCTATCAAGGAGGTAACGAGCTCGAATTTCAAGAGAAACGGGAAAAAGAAATGTCCACTAAGCCACATATGGAAAATGAAACCGTTGGGGCTATTGCATGGCGGGCCTGTGGAACCAGCTCGCTGAAAAGATATGCCTCTTTCTTAGTTCTGCATCAAATTCTAGCTATTTTTCTGCAAGAAGCATCTCAAATTGGAGATGGATTTGTTGAGCGTGGAATTCAGTCGTTTTACGTGCCGTATGAAGAGGCAGGTATTTTCGGTATGACCTATAGAGAGTCTCCAAAGCTTGCGTCTAGCTCTATTAAGGAGATTCTAGCGATAAATCAGCAGCTAATTTCTCAGCCTCATTCAAAAGAAGTCATTAAAGCAGCTAAATCTAGGGCTCGAACGAGGCTTTACCATGATAACTTCGAGCTACGCAGAGACTACAGCGACTTCTTGGCGTTGGGTAACTTTACCGGTGAGCCCATGTCTGATTCCAGTGAGCTTTTCAGTGCGATTGACAATGTTAATTCAAACGATATCAAGCGAGCATGTGCGGAAGCTAGCTCATCGTCACCGTGTATGTACAATATGGGTGACGTTTACCACCTTCCATCGCTTCGCCAGCTTGGATTGAAGCATAATATGTCGCACAATACCTTGGGCTCAACGATGGCTATCTCTTCCTAGCTGAATTTCTACAGTCACAATCTACGTGATCAATAAGCTGTAACGACGATCAACTTTACGTTTCCACCTGTGGGTTTATACAACTAAAATGCTTAAGCGAAGGTCTCATCTATTTGCTAAGAAAAGCATGAAATACAACTCAGAGCTCATGACAAAGCCCTTCATCGTGAATGGGGATAATCGGGAAGTAGCCATACATCGGCTAGTGCACGCTGATCGAAATCAATCAGTCACCGTCATTCCTGTCCCTCGATTTGCGCGCAATTCCTACTTTGATGATTGGTGCCACCAGCCCTACATTCGAAAGCATACGCTTGCCTTTTGCTTTGATTCATGTCACCCCTTATATGTTGGACCGTTCCGATATATCGGCAAGAGGTACGAAGGGCTATCTACTTTTCAATTAGCAAAGATGCCCGGGCCAGTAGAGCTTGATTTGACGCGAAATGAATATACTCAAAGATGCCATGTAATGAAAGAATCGTTTATGCGACTTTTTTTCACAACTGCAAACTATCGCGCGAAGACTTGCAAAAAAGTCGTAAAATCTGGACTAGACAGACTGTTCAATCCAAAGACAATGCAAAAATCGATAGCATTCGAAAATAAAAATGATGGTGAAGTTTACAACGCGGACAGTTACGTTCTTCTCCTTGAAGCTCATTGGGTACCGCATGCAGTGGAAATTCTAAAATCAACCCTGGGGTTTCAAATCGAGGGACAAACAGTGGTTGCGCTCGGGCTTGAAAAAGATATCCAGTCGCTCGAGGCAATTTGCGATACTTGGAATATCGCATATCTAGCGTATTTTGCCTTTTTGGTTGTATGCCTCGTTGTAGGTTCTTGTAATTATTTTGTGGAGGTGGGCAGAAAGGAGTGGGTTCGCGAGCAAGAGAGAAGATTTGAGAACAGCGATTTCAAGGTCCTTTAATGTGATTCGAATGATATGTCTGATGTTTGCATATTATTATGATATCGCTTGTAAGTTCAAATTCCAATGTGAAGTGCTGCCCTTATCTGCAATGAGATTTAAAAAGTCCATTTTCCCGCTTGGAGCATTGCAGCTCACAAGATTACACCCAGGCTTCATGCTCACACGGCAGCTGTCAACAGTGAAGGCTGCATGCATGAATTTTGACGTGGGAACGCAAGCAATTGATCTCGTGGATACACTGGCCTTTGGGCGTTTGATCAATTTCTTTCATCGGCATGGAGTAAAAACCGCAAATTTAGCCAGCAGTATCGATCATGCAGTATCAGTCGAGAAGATCAAAAAAGAACATGGGTTCATCGATATCCGAGAATATTTCAAAGTCAGTAGAGTAATAATAGAAGGATACGAGCAATACAAGGCAGAAATCGATGTATCTCTCCCGCTTTCATTACTTGAGTGCGCGATAAAGGGGGTTGGGTATTCAGAAAATGAAAGAGAAGCATGCCATTTAGCAGCGATGCATCTTGAGCGATGCATCGATTCTCTTAGCATTCCCATTTGCTCCATGCGCAGAACGCAGGAAAAATATGCTCGGTCGAAACATTTGCTAGGCCTTGATGCTCCCCTTCCCGGGGACAAGCCGAAAGACCCTCGTCAAGTGCAGCTCCCAAAACCCCTACGTCTGATTCGCCAACAAAAGCTGAAAGAGTATCTACAGTACCATGTGGTTCGCCACACAAATTTCCTCGGAAATCGATACGCCCTCCTAAGTCCTGCGAATCTCGATGAACAGTGTGTGGACCGCATCACGTCATATTGCGAAGGCGTCTCGCCTGGCACGAATTTCGCTGATAATCTTCTATTAGAAGAACTTGGTTTCGCGAAAGAAAAAAACACCTCCGCGCGCTCTCCCTACGAAAGTAATCAAATGGAGTCTCTAGAGTATGCTATACGGCATTGGATCAAAGCTACAATTAGTTTGCCTGTTCCAAGCAAATTTGGAAAGAGACTCGCGATCGGGCTGGGTAAGAGTGCAAAGCAGGCAACTATCATAGCATGCATGCATGCAGAGCTCACCCTAGACAGTCTTGGTGTTCCACTTTTTAAGAATGCAGATGATCAAAACAAGCATGCGGCAGTTTGCGCTATGTTTTCTCGAAAAGCTCCGTGCGCTCACGAAGAAATGTCTCCTGCAGATTCTGCAACGCCGGCCCCTTTGCGCATGAAATTTCCAGGTGAAACGGTCTCATTCGACGAAGCGAACAGGGCTGATGCATATCTTGATGATTTCGCTGGGAAAAAGTGTGATAATCTCAAATACATGAACGATGTTGCGTCTATCGATCCATCGAAGCTTCAGCAAATGAAGGAATACTTTGTGAAGGAGGATAGGCCGGTAAAGGAACAGTTTTTAGTGAAAATGCTTCATGAGTCGGAAGCTAACCCAGCTATATTCAAAGCTATGTGCTGGGTAAAAAAGGGTGGCACTAAATTACTTGCTGTCGGTATTGGAGCACACCCATCGAGAGCAAAACAGGTCGCCGCAATGTGCGCTACACTGCTTTTAACGGAGAACGGGGACGCTCTTTCAAACCCTTTCGCATTGCGTGACATTGAAGGAATGGCTTATGTACCGGCCTTTCTGAGCTTTTTATCCACTGACATCGAAGCATGCATCAAGTCGAAGGATTCCCTCGCTCAAAAGATTAAATCAGGCTCTGGAGAGCACACAGTGAGTAAAGTCACCTCATCAAGACTTCTCGAAGAAGACGATGATGGTAAGATTCTTATTCCTCCAGAAGAAACCCCAAAGTCATCGTGCACCGATTTTCACACTCTAATCTCACCTCGTAAATTCGACAGCTATGCGACTTCCCGCGTAGAAGATTACTTACATAGACACGGTGTTTCCATGGGCTCTTCCCTAGACATTTTTCCGATAGGAGATACTAGCTCTGAGGAGTACTTCAGAGCTGAAGTAACACTGGTCGTGCCGAAAGAGTTTGGTGAGCGAAAAGGGGTGGGTGAGGGGCCGACTCTTGAAGAAGCTAAAATTCTTGCATGCATGCACGCGGAGCTTATTTTGGATTACCTAGGTCTACCCTTGTACGACAACTTTGCACTGCAGCTCAAACACGCTATCAGCGCAAAGACACATAAGAGATGGGCACCGCTGCCAGGAGAGCCGAATTGTTCCATTGACACGCCATCACCCCCTTATCTTCGAAAGGAGAGGAAGGATTCTATGAGCTGGCTTCGATTTCTTCGAAAAAAGTTCGGAACAAGTCTTGTTGACGTTTCCGCGAGTCATGTCACCAGCGGGCCTTTGGTCCAGTGGGACTATATTTCACTCTCAGAGCTTGATTACGACTCCAAAATTAAGCTTTTTCACCACATAGTTACTCAGCCAAAGTATCGTGGCATCACCTCCATCGATAGCAGGTTTCATGTCTCACAAATAGCCGAAAGCGGAATAAATTACTATCACTGCAAGATTGAAATAGACGTACCGCAGCACCGTGGAGGGGTAATCGAGGCGAAAGGGGCAGCTCCGATCCGCGGTGATGCGGAATTGCTGTGCTGCATGCACGCGATTCGAATTCTTGATGCAGTTGGTATGCGCGTCTACTTCTTGAACACAATGCAAAACCGACATGTGGACAAAGTGCGTAGTGAAGGGAGGTGGGCGCGATATACGAATGAGCCTGCTCCTGCAGAGAGTGAGGTGGTAAAAATCCCATTTCCGCTCAGAATTGACGCAGCTGGACCCCGCCCAAGGCAACCTGCAGTGCCGACCATCCCCTTTACAGAAGAAGAATGGGAGTACTACACTGACCATTTAGAAAGCTATTTGAACGCACTCAATAAGTGGGAGTTTTCAAAAGCCGTTTTTCAGAACCGCATTCCTCCTGTAGGTGATCGATTGATCGATGAAGCACATCGAGCAGTTGATAATCTTGAGACTGACCTAAACTCTCGCACGAAACTACACAATTTCTGTCAGACAAAAGGCTATGAGCAGCCGTCTGCCAATGTATCGTCGATCGGAACGAAGGACCATCAGCGTTTCTACTGCGAGCTTTATGTCCCTGGCTACATGGGACTCAAAGCACACGGCATAGGAAATAATAAAGACGAGGCACTTCGGCGAGCATCCATGCACTGCCTAGAGATAGTATTTCGCATCGACCCAAGTGCGAGAACGCTAAATTTGAATTACTGTGGCCGTCAGGCATCTATGTTTGCTGACAGAAACTTACAGGCTATGGACGATGAAGCGAAGCATAGAATTCTAGAAATGTACTGCATAGTTCGCAATCTACAGCTTCCGGCGTTTGAAACAATACCAAGCAGTAGTAGATCTGGTCGAACATACAATGTGAAGGCGTCTCTCGGTGAATTTCATGCGAAGGCTGAAGGTTCACAACATCAAATTGTACTGACACAAGCTCTCGGATTCCTTATCAACAAGTTAATGAAATTTGACCCACTTTTTCGTGATATAACAAAATTTTTGGGAGATCATCCTCTTTTGGATGTGAATACGATATTCAGCTTGGGCCTTCCAGGGGAGCTTTTACAGAAAATTCGTCGATTCTGTATGAATACAGAAAAAGACTGTGCACAGAAAATTCAAAAAGCAAAGAGTCGCTTGAGTCAGCCACAGCCGAATCTTATGGAGCAAAACTTAGTCGATGAGCGATGGAGGCGGAGCGCAACCTGGATAAAGGAACAAAGCAAGAAATTGATTGACTGGCAAAATCAGAAAAAAGAAAATGTGCACTATCTTCAAACCTTCGAGAAGCGACGCTCGACGCTTCCTATCACAGGCATTCGAGAGGATCTTATACGTTTACTGTACGATGAAAATAATAGTGTGGTTGTTCTCTGTGGCACAACTGGTTGTGGAAAAACTACACAAGTACCTCAATACTTGCTTGATTACGAAACAGACTGCGGGCGTGGTGGTGCATGCAACCTACTTGTGACGCAGCCAAGGCGCATCGGTGCCACATCTATATCAAAAAGGATCGCTGAAGAACGACTGGAAAATATTGGTGACAATGTTGGGTACATAATTCGCCTGGAATCTAAACCTGGAAGGCATATCTCATGCATCACATCTGGAGTTCTCCTGCGAATTTTAAAAACAAACCCTACACTTGAGGGAATTACGCACATCGTTGTCGACGAAATACACGAAAGAGATATCAACTCTGATTTCCTTCTTATATTGCTGCGGGAGCTTGTTCAGACTCGCAAGGACATCAAAATAGTTCTCATGAGTGCAACACTTCAAGCAAGCACTTTTTCTGACTACTTCGGTGGCGCACCAGTGCTCGAAGCTGAGGGTGGAGTTTATCCTGTAGAAATGAATTTCATTGAAGATATCTGCAAAGTTGCCAAGGATCTAAGCTTCTATTCGCCCATTCTTCAAGCGCACAGCAATGACGAAAACATTTTTGACCTTGAGCTAGACTATCATCTTTTCGCCTTCCTCATCTCATACTTGATCCGCACTAGGTCAAGTGAAATCGTTGGTGGCTCAGTTCTCGTGTTTTTGCCTGGATGGGAAGAGATCACACGGGTTCGAAAGCTTCTTGAAAGCGGGGCAGGAGGCGATCCAGAAAAATTTAGCCTCATTATCTTGCACAGCGCTGTTTCGCCGAGCGAACAGGCAATGTGCTTCCAGCCAGCAGAGCCTGGAAAGGTGAAAATCATACTCTCAACAAATATCGCCGAGAGCAGTGTGACCATCGACGATATTCGTGTTGTCATCGACTCTGGTCGTATGAAGGAAAAATCATTTGTTCAAATGGCCACCAAGACACAATCAGGGACTGAAACTGGTGAAATGGGCTCATATGCTCAACTTGTGACCGTGCCAGCGAGTAGAGCCAACTGTGTTCAGCGAACTGGTCGAGCAGGCCGCACACGTGGTGGAATGTGCTATCGTTTATACTCTAAATCTCACTTTGATGATCTTCCAGCCTATCAAACGCCTGAGCTTCTTCGCCAGCCCCTGGACTCTCTATGTCTCGCTATACTCAGCCTCGGTATCGGTGAACCTGGGGAAATTCTTGGAAAGGCTATAGAGTGTCCATCGCCTGATAGCTTAGAATTTGCGCTCAATCGCCTTCAGCAGATAGGTGCAATCGATCGAACTGCTTCACACGGCACAACGCTGACGCCTCTGGGCGAAAAATTGGCGATCCTGCCGCTCTCACCGAATCTTGGAAAAATGATTGTTTACGGAAGCATCTTTCGTTGCTTAGATTCAGTGCTTACTGTCGCAGCCTCCGGTGAGTCATCTATGTTCGCTATGAACAAGGAGAAGAGAGAGGCGCTTAATCAGGCGAAGACACACTTTGTTCGAGACTGTGAAAGCGATCAGATAGTCAAAATTAACGCGTACAACGCATGGGTCACGAAGTGCTCACCGGGCGCTCAATCTCCAGATGATGTTGCGCAAGAGGAATTCGAAAAGGCGTATGAGATCAAGCATTCGGGAATGGTCCAGATATCCAAATATAAAAAACAGTTCTCAGACATCATTTTTGACCAGATATTGCAAACGCATGACCCAGATGCTCAAATTCACAACGAATCAGAGGCATTCGTGGAAAATACAAAGCTCTCAGAGAACGCCGATAATGTTTCGCTCGTCAAGTCGATCTTGTGCGCGGGTCTGTACCCAAATGTGGCAGTCCACAAGGAGAAACGCAAGACTTTTCGAGGTAAAAACGACGATCTTCTTGTCATACAAGGAAACTCAGTGCTTGCAAGATCAAAGATATTTGGGAGCTCTCTCTGCAGCCCATACGTCATCTTCGAAGAAAAACAGCGTGTAGAGCACGCAAGAGGGCGGCAGGTGGTTAATTTTAAAGAAGCCACGGCTGTGTCACCCATGTCTCTGCTTCTCTTTGGTCCACCGAATGACGCTTTTGTCTACCACGAAAACCTGAAGCTCGGGATGATTGATGGTTGGATTCCTTTCCGCTTCGACACTGCCCAAGATTCGCTTCCAATCCTACTAAAATTCAAAGAGATGATGAGTTTTGTGGTAAACGAAAAACTCATTAGCCCTCGAGACGGACAGATTAACGCTTATTTATCAGATATTCGCTTAATTCTAAAGGAAATTTTGTCATATTCCACTCGTGCGAATTCCCTCATCGAAAGTGAGTGGAGCGAAAAAGGGACAATCATTTCACCGATGGATAAGAGTGCCTTTACTCCTATTAGCTCAGATTCGGATGGGCCAGAGGCTGAGAAAAAGCAAGAGGAAAAGGTTGAAGTCTCCACAAAGCATCGAATATTTCAAAATTCCGTGGTACGCAGTGAGGACGGCTCATCGCAGCAGATTGAAGACTTGCTTGGAAAAAATGCATCTCATTTGGACACAGTAGAGCAAGCTCCTTATAGCCCGTACAAAACGCTTGAAGCAGAGGTGAAGGCAAAAGGTGAGCTTGTTGAATTCATCGGGCGCCACTGGACCAAAGCAGCAAACTTCCAAACCCTCCTTCGCTACGAGACAAACGTAAGTCAAAAATTTCATTGGAAGGGAAGGAGCGTCTTTTCTTCTGTTCTTCACTTGAATCTTGAAACTCCAGTTAGTTTTGAAGGCCACCTTCGCGGAAACCGCGGCGACGCTGAGCGTAGTGTTGCCCTTATAGCGCTGCGTGAGCTTAAAGAAAACGTTCGAATTTACTTTGGAACAAACGAAATCAAGCCATCTTTACGGAAATCGAAGAGGGTCTTCCAAATTCCTGATGTTCATGAGGGGCGATCAGCTAAAGCTGCTCTTATTGAAGTAATCGTAAAAAGGTACTCCAAGACGCAAGATATAAATGAAATATTGAGCTTTCACCATGAGAAGGTCGACAACTTATTCTACTGTGAATGCTCGTACATGGGAATCAAGCACAAGTGCCTGCAAGGGTTCGAAAACAAGGCAGCAGCTGAAACTGCCGCTGCTGACATTGCATATAAGGCCCTTAAAGTGAACCCGCAAAAATATCTTGGTAACAGATTCATCAGCCTTGAAGATGTGAATAAGATATATGATGAAGATGGATTCGAAATCGATGATGATTACAAAATGTATAAAGGAGTTTGAATCTTGCAAGTCTGCCCACTGCGCCATGTGCGCTTGGTCTAAAAGTGTATGCCTTTTTGAGGGCAGGAGTTTGTAGCTTACTTTTCCAACGCAGAACCGACACATAGATTCTAAGTTGTTTATTCTATGCCCCAATGAATTCATGTGCGTTTCGGGAGTGAATGTATCAGCAGAGATGCATCAAGCATTACGGAGGATCTACCGTCACTTGCGCAAAAAAAACGAAAGCTCACTGTTGCTACGTAGGCTCATAGCTCATGACGATGTGATGTTTTTTACATTTGCTCGTAGGATTTACGATCTTCATGCGAAGCTAGACGAGCAACTTCCAAGACAGCACCGTTGGTGTGGTTGGGGGGCCTCGGGAAAATCTGTATTATATAAGGTGCGCATGTCTTATCTACGTCAATTTTACGAGCTTCGCATGCGCTTTCATCTATCGAAGGCAACTTTATCCTTCCTGTGTGCATGGGCCCTCATCACAATGGTCTACTTAGACCTGCTACAAGCTGTCCATCGCGGTCAACAAAGGCAATACGAAAAGACACGCCAGATTGCATCTATTATCAATGAAATGCAAAAGTCAGGCTCAGCTGCATGAGAATTTGCGGAAACATACATCATTTTGGTGGACTTTGCGCAAAATTATAGACTGATATCACATTTTTATCATACAAATGAGCGAAGAGATAAGCGATAAACTTTTCAGCGATCTTCGCGATATTGTAAGTGAAGAAGATGACTGCTCCCAGGTGTCAAGCACCGCCTCTCAAATCAACATTTCGTTTGATATTGATTTCCTCACAGAAGCAGACACACGTAAGTCGACTGTGTATTTCTTCATTGAAAAAATAGCCCCTGATCTTCGTGCTTCAATCTCTATCGATAGTCTCATGCAGAGCATGCTTGAGAATCCAGATCTTAGCTCGATCATCAAGATCGCGTGCGATGCATCAGAAGATCTCGACGAGGCAAGTGGTCTGATAGACGAGGATGATCAAATAAGTGGCGTCATCGCTGCTGTCCCTATGAGCTTATCTAGCACCCCGAAAGCGAGCTATCTGAAGAACATCGTGGCTTATTTGAATCCAAAATGCCCACAATTTGCCAATGGCCTAGAGGAAATCATTGCGAACAGAGAAAGTATGATTTTCTTTCTGATAAATGAAAGAGCTCCATACATTCCAAACCAAGTCGGTTCTCAGGTGCTCGAGAATCTTTTCGAGAAAATTCAAGGCACAGCAAGCCCCTACTTTTTGATTTTCGCGAAAATGCTTTTTGTTAACAACACTGCAGATTCTGGGGAGCCGAATTCAAAGCGAATAAAAGGGCGCAATATTCAGAATGTGAATGAGCGTGTAGTTGAATTTGTGAAGCCAGAAGAGGAAATCTTTGTACCCCATCAGAGCGTAATTCGGGCAAGGGACGACCGCTTCTACATCACAACAGATTCAGAATTTTTTACGTGTGACAAAGAGTATGAGAATCAACCTGTAGATGAAATCCCAATTGCTATTCCTATGCTCATTTCTTCTGGATCAACTTCTGTGCGTGGAAATGAGCGTCGCACGACTCTTCAATGGCTTATTAAAGACTTAAAAGCACTCTGTATTCAAAGCTGAAGCTCTAGTATCAGTGCCAGTGCTTCCTTCGGTGGGGATCTTGCATGCTTTTATATAAAAAAGGAGCTATGTACGCACCATTTTTCATCTTTTAAACCATCGTTTTGTTTATTCAAATGAACAGTACGCTATGCACGACACGCACAAAGCTCATTTGGAAAAGAATCTTCGGTTCCTCCGCGAGAGAACGGGGCTCATCGTATCTTGTGCAGAGCCGTGCAAATTCTAGCGAATCAAAACCTGAAGAGCGGCAGCGCTTACCTGAACACGATCAACTCAAAGCGGGCCCGTATCAAAAAGTAGGAAATATCATCATTATCGAGCTGAACCACCATTTATGGCAGCAGCCCTGGGAAGTCAGCCGTGCTCTGCGAGAACTCAACTTCGAGTATAGAGGTCAGGTGACTGTGCATCCAGATATACCTGAAGTGCGGGAGCGCTTGTTTCACTGCAGAAACCTTGTTAATATAGACATCATGCCCATTGACGAAATGAAGCGCCTTCTATGCATTCCGGCACACATTACTTTCAACGACCTACTATCGCAAATACCAGAAACCTGGGGAGACCATCCACCAGCTACATTCGAATATACTGTTGCGGTCAAGAAGTTTGCTCAGTATCGAAAGGAGCGGATTAGAGACATCATGCATCGAGATGCGATGGAGCTCAGGCTCCTGCGGCTTCGACGCGAGCGGAATGTGCTCAAGAGTGGCGGTTCTACTCTGTAGCAGAAAACCGCCCGTACCAGTTTACCATGTCGCGTGTAGTTTCGCATGTGCAAAATTGAGTCCGAGCATGTTTTATTTCCATTGTGCTGTGAATACTATCTAGGATGGAGCTTACTTGGAATGATGCGAGTCTACAGCGCTTCACGGGAAAATTTGTTCCAACGAATACCGTCATTCGGGAAAAAGAATTAAGATGGCTGCTCGGCTTTATTTGTAGCTGCTGCTCGTTATGTGTCTCCACGAGTGCCCAATCAGCATTTAGCACAGGCAGCCGCGTAGTTCATATGGCAGCATTTCCTGGAAGTGGAAAGACCATGCTTTTACAGCAGCTAAGCTCTTTGTATTCCGAACAAAGGATGTCGCGAAAACACGCTACGGTGAAAAAGCGAGCATCTTCGAAAGGCGAAAGTGCGCAAGACTCTCACAGAGATTCGACTTCGAGTTCGGCTGTGCAAGTGTGCCCTCACTCACGAGTCCTCATGATTTCTTGTGCATCGAAAAGCTGGAATGCACTTTTTCAACGCATAACTTCAGAGCTCGAGGACGCAAACTTGTCCAAGCCCCAAAAAAGGGTCCGAAAATCTGCCAAGGCTACAGGTAAGGAAAGCGCACGAGACAGACTCGCAAGAGCGGCGCAGGCCTTCTCCGGCGTTCTTGTGCTTGACGAGGTCGATACCGTCGTCAGTCAGCGAAGCACGCACAAGTCGCCATCGCATGTATGCGAATCGGTGTCAGGCATGAGCAATACAAAAGATTTCAAGCGGCTTAAATTGACACGATCGACAGATGAGGAGCTTCATTTTTTGATAAGTGCGTTTGAGTCAAGCCCATCGGGTGGCCTCGTGCTCATTTCTAACCATTTGAATATACATGCCCACAAGGCGATGGACCAGACCAATATACACAAGTTTGTTCTTGAAGCATATAGCAAAAGTGATCTGCGTGCCATCATTGAGAGCCGTTCAGCACCAGAGAAGATCTTTGAGCCACCAGCTATGGAACTCCTGGTGAGCGTAAGTAGTGACGCCCGGCGGATACTGAACATCGCGAGCGATGCCATGTTACATGCGAGAAAACTATACCGCGCGTCAGTCGACTCGGCTGTTAACATGTCGTACCCACCGGTCACTGTGCGTGACATCGCGCACTGCTGCTCAGGAAGCGGTGACGTAATGCTCCGGCAGCTGCGAACCATACTCATTCCGCTTAGCAACGATCTGCAGCTTCTCCTGACAGGAATCATTCACCTTGCAAACAAAAGTATGAGCTCAAGCGCGCGCAAAGACTCTGCTGTAATCGTCTCAGCATTGTATCGCTGGGTTATTCACGAGGGTACAAAGCTCACGAATATGAGCGAGATTTATGATGACAGCTCTTTTCGGCGAGGTCTCCAGTCACTCACTGACTTCAACCTTATTAAGCTTCGGTTTGAAAACACTCCCGCGGGCTCAGCGCAAGCCCATAAAGCATCCAACAAGTCACTCATGCAATACAAAGGCGCTATTTCATTACAATACGACGCACATGCACTCAAGCTCGCAATACAGGGGCTTATTCGAGAGGGCATCGCCGGTAAGGAGGCTTTTCACGCGGTTTTCCACTTGCTCTAACCCACTGTATACACATTGCTTTTGCTGATCGTAAAGCAAGGTTTTCTCTTCTTTACAGAATATTTTTTATTAATATGAGCGCGATTCTGAATTTTGAGAGCTTTGTGTACACGGTCATCCTTGTCATTTGTACAGCGACGTACATTAAGCAATTGCGACCATCGATGTTTCAGCGTGACTCGCCAGCCTTCTATAAGCGCTTCCTGTACAAGTGCTGGATTATTGGTGACCGGCTCAGCCCCGTTGTCTCGGCAACGTGTGTTTTTATGGGCCTGCGTTACCTCTTCTTCTAATCCTGGCACGGGCAACATGATCCACAGCACCCCTGAGGTCGCTCATCCCCAGCGAAAAAAAATCGAAACTGACCTTTGGAGATAGTATTTTTGGCATACACACCTATTTTTTTATCATGAACACATGAGCTTGCCGAAATCACGAGTGCATGAAAGGCTCTGCAGCGAATGCGCACTCCCGAAATCGGACAGCTTCCCGCGCTCTTTTTGCAAGGCATGCCCCGTGTGCAAGCGTCTCTACTGCGTGCAGCATTTACGGAAGCACTTTCAGCGTCGAGGTGTGCAGAAAAAACAGCTCACGCCCTGTGAAGCGCAACTTCAATGCTCCACTGCGCTCCCTTCGGTTACTGTGAAGGGGGCACCGAAGAGCATTTCAAACGATGACGCGCTCTGCGCTTACGCGGCTGTGCTACAGTGTATCGCTTCCTGCTTTCCATCGGCGGTCATTACCGAGTGCACGTCCATAATGCGTCAGAGTAAGCATGCGGAGACAGCCCCTAGTATGGTTTATGGCAACGTCGTCGCCGCGCAAGTCAATGGTCTACTCGCGTGCCTTCGAAGCCTACAAAGTACTGACAAAAATCCGCTGGAAATACCGGAGGCACTGATGCTTCGAATACTTCCATCTGCAAGTTCCACCAGAGCGCAGCCTCTAGAAGCAGTGGGTCTAGATGCATCGCTCAACTTTGCGATGCACAGCAAACGTGAAATGCGTGATGCCGCGTCCGTGTTCTGTGATTTTGCTTTCCTCAGCCACAATCTTGCGTGTGAAAAGCTCGAAGTAAGTACGGAAAAAGCTGTGCAAAACATTCAGCGCGTGCTTTTTGGGAAAGTCCGAGGAAGGGAATTCCACATGCTCTCTTTCCCTGCCGATCTTTGGCTACTCCACGAGAAGAGGGCGCGCGCGTGCAAAGCAGATGTCAGCAGGTCGAGAACCCTGTGTGATATAATCTTCGACGTGCTCGGGATCTCAGAATCTCTGTCTGGCGAAGAAGCGCTCTGCCAAAAGCTCAGCCTGATGAGCACAGACCCAGCCGAGGACCTCTGGCCGAGCAACCTCATTATACACTTCGAAAGAACTGTATCGACCCAAGCAGGACAGCACAACAGTGTGCAGAAAGTGTGCACAAATTTTGCCTTGCCATTCTTATTTCATCCGTGCGGAAATGAGCGCGCGCCGTCTGACACACATATAGGTAGCAACCTTACTATCACGAATAAGCGGCCGTGTTTTGCCCTCACTGCGGTGCTCGTTCACGAAGGTGACACCGCAAAGGACGGGCATTTCACATCGTTTATTCTTCGGCGTGGTCGATGGTATTTTTGCAGCGACACGAGCTACAGCGCCTGCTCGGAGGACGCAGTGGACAATGCGGCAGCATACATGGCCTTCTACTGCGCGCTTTAGGAACATTGGTCACTTTTTGAGCGCCGATTTATAATGTCAAGCAATTAATTTTTATCATTGATTACTCCATGGTATACACACGCTGGAAGTGCGATCGCCTGCCGCTCTATACGTTCAAGTATCTCGCATCTGAGTACGCATCTACGTTCACCTTCTGGCTCGTTGGGGCATACTGCACCTTCAAATTTTGCGGTATAATATCGGACGAGACTGAGCGTGAAGACATGCATGTCGCTGGCTATCCTTGGTGGCGCGACCCGATTCGGAAGCGGAAGCAAGACAAGTATGTCAGCATGATTCGAGATAACGATATTGACCTGATGGACCCGAAATGGACAGGCGTCCCGAAAAGCGCCCTCCATTAGCTAAGATGTAAGCAGCGAAATACGCAATGACAGTGTGCTTTCTCTTGAGACCACCTGAGCCCATTTTCTATTGATACTTTTTAAGAAAATATAATGACCGGCTGCCCAGCTAACAAAGCAAACAAGTTTCGCATCACCCTCGGTCTGCCAGTCGGCGCCGTCATGAACTGCAGTGACAACACCGGTGCAAGAAACCTCTACATCATCGCAGTGAAGGGTATCCGCGGCCGCCTTAACCGCCTGCCGTCTGCTGCCGTCGGAGACGTCGTCCTCGCGACAGTCAAGAGGGGCAAGCCAGAGCTTCGCAAGAAGGTCCTGCCAGCAGTTGTCATTCGCCAGAGACAGAAGTGGCGCCGCAAGGACGGAATCGTCATCTACTTCGAGGATAACGCGGGTGTCATCGTCAACCCAAAGGGGGAAATGAAGGGCTCTGGTATTGGCGGCCCAGTGGCAAAGGAATGCGCTGATTTGTGGCCAAAGATCTCAACGAACGCGCCGGCCATCGTTTAAAGTATATGGAATTTAACGTACTAGACATTCGACTTTAGGACCGACTGCTCGATTTTACTCAGGTGTCCACGCTTTGTCTTTTCATTAGTTTTATATCACAATGTCTACTTCAATAAGGGAAATGTGGCATCACCTGTGAACGACCCTCGCTTTTCCTATAGGTTTGCTTGAGGGTACGTTTTTCGAAGAATATTGATCTCACATGGCTCCCAACCTTTCGACATGTCTGAAAAAACTTTTCAAGGTCATTTCTAAATTTGAAAGCGTAAATGGACGGTGATGTAAATGGAAACGAGTACTGTATGATCTCATCTGAGACCACAATTATACGCATGCTGTGGATATGCTTATTTTGCTTCACTAGATTTGATTCTGCTGACGGTCGAGCTATCAGCGGTATATAATTCAAAAAAATATTTTAATTTTTATTGTACTGTATGGCTTCATTTATTATATGGCTTGTATGCTTAATATGTCTTGAAATTTGTAGTAGCGGATCTAGCTCTGTCAATCTTTTGCCCACCGCACGTTGGACAAATGTCAGAATGTCGGTAGTTGTACACGTTGCATGACGAACAAAGCCAGTCACCAAGGAGAACAGTTGCAAACACGCATTTCCCAGCGCTTCCAGTTATGAACTCACACTGCTTGCATTTCGACTCGTCACCTCGGAAGGCCTTGTAACACACAACGCATCGCCGACGTCCAGGGGCTTTCTGAAAGCTTTCACGCGTTCCACTACTTTCATTGCGGACTTTTGCTGGAGAATAAGCGACACCCTGTTCTTGAGAGGTGGTATTTAGCGGGCTTTTGAATCGTACGGGTGGTGCAGATGCATGCGTTTGCACGATTGCTGGCTTAAAGCCACATCGATTGCACGTTTTTCGACATGCATAGTTTGCGTATTTGCATGATGCGCACCTCCATACGTCCTTGTCTGAATTTTGGGGCTGACGTTCCCATAAGTTGCTTTGTGAGGTGGCTAAAAAGACATAATGTTGATTCCTCAGCATGGATTTGATAAAGAATGCAAGATATAGATGTAGAAAAATGACGTTTCAATAGCAGAAAGTAAATTAGTATTGCTGCAATGCGTTTTTTCTTTGAAGGTGCTAAATGATGGGGACATGCACTCAAAAATACGAAAAGTACGGCCACGTCGCAGTCACACACGCCTCTACTATTGAATGTTCATTCGCCAAGGAGTTCGCTGACTCAATTCATGTAGACGTAATCATTAGCTCAGCACGTTCATGCGGCGAGCTGCGCGTGCCTGAGGGCTCTAGGATTCTTTGGTCTCGATCAGACACGATCACCACGAAAACATTTCACAAGGAAAGCGGCGTGGTCTACATTTTCGATCCACTGCAGATAATGCTGTCGAGTGGCAATGTGAATGAGCGGTCACGGTTCGGTGCAACGATCACAGCAACAGATGAGATTGTCCTTGACATGTTTGCAGGTATCGGATATTTCTCACTTCCGCTCGCAACAAACCGGACGCGACGAGTCCGCTCCGAGAAAAAAGTGTTGGATAGGCCAAAGAAGCTTGTTGCAATAGAAAAGAACGAAGTGAGCTACGGGTTTCTGCTGGAAAATTTTCAGCGATATGCCAAGACAGCATGTGCACATGAGCTGATTTTGGGGGATAACAGACACGTCGCACACGAATATATCGGTAAATGTCACAGAATTTTAATGGGCTTTCTACCAGACACCGACAAGTTCATACCAAGAGCACTGGACTTCGCCTCAAAAACGCCTGTGCGCGATGGCATGCCAAGGGCTATCATTCACTACCACTTTCTTTTTCACAAAAATGAGGACGGGCGAACTAAGGCGGGAAAAGACTTCGCAGAGCACATCGAAGCTACGCGAATTTCCATTATGGATCTACGTGTGATCAAATCCTACGCACACAACCTTTACCATGCTGTTGCGGACGTTTATATTGTATAATTTGACAGCCGAAGGTAACTTCACATTTTGATTCAACAACCCTCACATTGTCCCTTCCTTTTCTAATATGCATATGCGGGACGTCGCGCTTTATGGTGGTGCAATGCGAACAAAGATTCCCACAAGCTTCCGCGATATGTCACGCTTTTGCACTGTACCTGATAACCAGGAAGTTTTCGAGGATGAGCAGTCCGAGTGTAAACTTATAATAGAGCTCCTCGAAAGGCAGACTATTACCGATGAGCACATGGGATCATTCTTGTTCAAAAACATAGCAAAAGAAAATCAGTCTGATGAGTATAGCATAAACGCTGTTGAGCATGTGCTGCCTTCACTCAAATGGGAGCAACAACTACAGAAAGCGGAAGTTAATGATTCTCAATGGGTTGAATTTGAGGAAATTTTGAATGCCAACGCGTGCAACACGGTGAAAGCTGACTTACTTGCTTTTTCACACGGGCCACTCATCCCGTACCCATTGGCGAGCGCTGTGATAGCAGTCCATGGAGATCAAAGCATAGTGCGCCAAAATAGTATTCACCGTGTACGAGTGTATATGCGCATCATTCGGCTCGCGCACCCTGTCAATACAGAAATTGCAATCACATTCTATAGTCCTGAATCTATCGCAGGGACGAAGACAGCACATGCGATCGACAGGACCTTTGAAGAAGATAAAGGTGTGATTGATGAAGTTCTCAAAAACCTACTCATAGTTGACTGGTCTTTGTTCTGTATGCCCGAAAATGGGCAGTAGGATGTAACTGTCATGCGCACAGCAAGATCTTTTATCTCGATATTTTCTTCCGCGAAGAGCCGATGTGCAAAGAATAACTTTCAAAAGTTTATTTTTAGTCATGATGAGCAACTCAGATTGCAGTTAATGCAGAAATCTGAAGCGCAGAAGCTATGGATCATAAGAGCTGCTCGATATTCGCTTCAAACCTACATCGGAGAGCTTGAGCAGCGAATCGAGAACTTCCCTTCTTGCTTTTTTCGGGAATTTTTCGTGGAGGAACTCAGAGTACACGCAGAGAATACTCTGGAGGTCTGAAATCTCTTTACCTTGACTGCCATCGAGCTTCAATGTGCCTGCATACTTTTGCAACGAGTCTATACCATCTTCGCTGAACAAGAGAGCTTCGAAAGACGTCTTCGCATCACTTCTATTACCCTTTCCCTGCAGTTCACTCCCTGATTGTGCGTATTGTTCTACCGATCCTTGTTTGCTTCTACGATTTTGATCTGGCTGAGAGCCTGGGACAAGAATAGACAATCCCGATTTTTTCACCACGTGCATTTAGGGCTTTATCAATACCAAGGCCAAGGGAAAGTAATTAAGCAATATATTTTGTAATGTCTTTACCCGTATAATGAGCTAAGATTCAATGCTAGAGTACATGTGGCGGCACATCTGCGCTCGTCTACGAACATATCTTTGACTATTATCAAGAGGACTTTTTGCTAATACGAAGACTATATCATGAATACATGCTCCATGGCTCAAAAAAGAACTTGACAGAATAAGGTCTCTTAGCTTTCTTGTTTTAGAATCTTCATCAACCCCAAGTGATGACTTTAATGGAACTTTGTCATATAGTCCCAACAAAATGTCCAAGGATAGCGAAACTAATGGGCTTGAGCTCCTCATATAAAGCTCTTGTAATAGTGGAACAAGCGCTATCTGCAAAAGATCGATTGCTTCATGGGGTGTGAGCGTGAGCTTGTTTTTCTTTAAATTAAGAAAGATAACACCGAGACATGCCAAAATAGAATTATGATACTCAACGTATGAGGATACTGCTTGTATCACAAAGTCCTTCATGTATGTAATGCACGATGGCAAGCAAATCGCCTCGCTGTAATCAAGTGATGAAAGGAGCATGAAAGCTATCTGGAGACGTGCAATTTCAAGGCTATCTTTGTTCATAGGATAAAGTGCAGTGGACTTTTCTAGTAAAACCCCGGCTCTGGTGAAAACGGCTGATTTGTATCTGCTAGAATCTTCCATATGTGGTATTTTCTGCCCCAAAAAGGACTCAGCCGGCTCAAAGTCAATAAGGTCAATGACTTTCCAAACCATTCCTCTCGATTTTCTCTGAGAAAGATATGTGAACACGCGATCAAGCATCTCATCGATGCCCTCCTTTCGTTCACCGGCATGAAATGCGAGCTGAATCGTATAAAATGCGTTCGAAAGGGCAGAAAATATTCTGACCTCATCGATTCTGTCTTCATTTTGAATAGTAAATTCCCTTGCAGTGTCTACATAACCATCAACAATAAGGTCCCACTGAATGTGCGGGAAAAACTTTGCTGCTATATGCGGGAGGTACTTGCAGATGTCCGCACACGGTGAATGAATCGACACCATCTTGTAGCAATTCAGAATTTCCGCTTCCAGAGTCTCTTTTTCCATGCGAGAAAGGCTGAGTCCCATGTGTATAACTTTTTTGAACGCCTCAAAAGCGCTTGATTTGCTTGTATCGACGCTTTCAATAGCTTTTAGCAGAAATATCTCATCAACCAAGCCTTTCGTATGAGCCAAAGTAATTATTCTGAATATATTCTCAAAAACACCACTGCCTAAATCTTTATCTTGATTGTGCAAACATGTGCTTAAGAAATCCACGAATAGAGGTGTCAGCTCCAATTTTTGTGCTGCTTCCACAGGTATCTCTAGCATTATTGCAGCAGCTATTCCTAAAGACCTATTTGCATCAGTGCTCGAGATAGATTGTCTGAGTAAGAAGCGAAAGCCTTTCGTTATAACCTCACAATACCTCTCAAGCAGTTCCTTAGATCGAAGAACTTGAACGAAAAGTACGAAAATCACATCGCTATTTATCCGAATAGGATTGTCACACAAACAAAGGCTTTCCTGAGATATACATTTGATGAGTACCTCCAGCCCATGCCCTTCAAGTTGTGCCAAATGATGAAGCAGGAACTGATCTAAAGGCCGGTCGTTTGTTTGATGATTGAATTCATAAAACTTGAGAAATTTGTAGAGTACAGTACTGAGGTGTGACTTATATCGCTCATATATTGGTTTTGCTTCTGCTGCGTTTGAATTTTGGGTTATTACCAGCACCCTTTCGCAAAATTTTGCTGATTCACCAAAAAAATTGAGATATATTACCTTGGCTTCCGGCCGTAACTTCTCCCATTTTTCTGAAGTAAGAGTTTCATCGATGTAGATGGCGTTGACAAGATCAATAAGCTTCCACTGAATCTCGATGTTATCGACCTTTTCTGTGATTTCTTGGAGGAAAGCGCGTAAAATTTGCAAAAAATATGTTTCTACAAAAGTGATCGGCTCATGTGCACTGATATGGACTCTGCTTGCAGCCGCGATCTCACCATTCTGTGATTGTGCATTCATAGAGACTTCTTGCTTTCTGGATCTGATCAGTGTACAGAAAAACAGTAGGGATGATTGAATATGCTCCATTCTGCATGATCCGTTTCCGAATAAGAGAGCGAAGTTCACGAGAGAATCCACCATATATCCATGAAGCTGTGAAGCGGGAGAGCCCTCACAAAAACCCGTCGGTAAGCTCTGAATAGTTTCACAGCAAATGTCTTTAATCTCATTTTGAATGGCACGGGCTGTATCACTCTCGCCCTCAGCCAGATTCGCCAGCCATCGTGAAAACGCAATGACAAGTCCTGATATCTTTGGTCGAGCGCTATTTTCACTCGACACATGACTACATGCCTCGTCTACCGTTTGCGACACACTACGATGGTAGACGATCATAAATTTTTCTATGCTGCTTACGACTTTTGGCGCACAGCGATCTTTCGAGCTCTTTAAGATACGAAGCTTAAGCGATGCGTCTGATAAATCCCCCGCAAATGTGGCCTGAAGAGTTTCTAAAGAAAAGGAATTGACAAGAGATGTATCCGAGAGAAGCATGCTTCGCAACAGATATTGAGTTCTTTTTCGAATAATGTGAATATTTGCAATAAGTAAATTATTCGTGTGCTTTGATTCTTGTTTAGTATGGCTTGGCGTGCACTTTTCGAATATCCGTTGAAAGACATCGAGAATATCTTGAGCCTCGTCGATCGCAGACGATTCCAATTTCGTTATCATGAAAGGAATGGAAAAAGTGCTAAATGTTTTGCAGGAAAGCAGTCCGTGAAGCGTATATTTGATGCCCTCTGAGTCTGCCGTGAGGTCTTTCGATATTTCCGATGTTGGAGAAAACTTGAAGAGACGAGATTTTCCTTCTGCCGGGTAGGGCTGAAAACATACTCCTTTCTTCAAGCCTTCCTCGTACATCAAGGGGAAAAAGCATGCAAAGGAATGGAAAAAGTCTTCATTGCGTACCAAAGTTTGCATGGATGACCCAAGATCACTAATCTCTGTTAGTTGTAAGCATATTTTAAAGAAGGAGTGTACGTTGTGTGGGTCTCTCTCATTATCGAAACAACGGATGAAGTTTTCAAGAAAATCAGTGCTTATGAGAGATCTACAGAGTCGATTCAAATACGTTTCGCGCTCTAAACTACAGTCCTGCAAAACATGACGATCATCGAAGGTTAAACTCTCAGCTCTATAATCGCACAGAAGATATTTCAAGAATATATCAAAAACTTGTCTTCTGTGCTTGCTCCGTAGATACTCAAGCTGAACTTTGCTGCATATCGATGAAAGTACGTGAGATACATCTTTAATAGTGAGCCACCTGTACTGGTCTACCTGGTTCCCCTGGGGGTAAAATGTAATTTCTTCACAGCTAATGTCAAATTCTGGTGAACCTACTTCATCCTTTTCATCTATCCTTTTCTCATCGTGCTGAATTTGCACAGGCAATGGAATAGAGCATGATTTAGTGGAACAATCACGACGGTTTGGAATTTCAGTTTGCTGAAGATGCCGCTGCCTGTCTGCAACAATAGAGTCTTGGAGCACTAAAAGAGTGAAGATACAGTCAACAACAGCCTCAGTGCATACAAGGTCATCAAGGCGCGCGAGAAGAAACCTTAAAATTCCTTGCAAAGATGCACAGAGGCTGCCATCTAAAGTAGTACTAGTAAGCGCATAACCCTTGGGATAATAAATTCTTATGATACTTTGAAGTATCTTGCACGCGTTTACCCGTACCCAATCTTCATTTTCATTAGTAAGTGAAGGCTGCAAGCCTTGGATTATATTCAGTATTTTGGATTCATTGCTTGTACTGTCATCTCGCAGGTATACTTTTAGATCTTCAAGGATAGACGAGAAACCTACATCCTTAGAATGAAAACTACAATCGACATTGAGATCAGGCCATTCTTCTTCTAAACCTCGCGTTTCACAAAAGCTGTTGAGCTTCAGTGAAAGGAGATCGCAGGTTAAGCTCTTCATTCCGTCAGTGTAAGAAATTCTATATCTTTGAAAAATCTTGGGTGATGTTTGAAAAGAGTAAAAGACATTTGATACCGAAACATTCAATTTTACTGTGTGCAAGGAATTCGGGCTGCCGAATAAGATAATATTACACGCCGAATGTCAAAATTTGATGCATTTCTCTCGCAATTATTATGGATATATCTAAGTGGCGAATTTGGACAGATTTTCCCAAAAAATCATTGGAAGAGAATCGTTCCTACTAGGTTAGTGTAGATTAAATTCCCACGCACGATAAGATCCGTATTTTCCGTGTATTATCACAATTGTGTGGAATACATAAGCGCTGCTCCTAATTTCTTAACACATCATGTCTATCTTTTGATCACAAAATACCCTTAAATGCTTGAATATGGAATCAAAGACAACTTTTGGGGCTAATTCTGATAAGACAGAGAGATCGGTGAGCGAATCGATAGCTATGGTAGCCTCTATTCTACAGAGCAACTCCCGAAGCCATGCTGAAAAAATCCATTCCTGCTCTCAATTATTGGAAAGTTTTCCCACAAGCTATCCTGCATTTATGGATTTCACAAGCTATTTGATCGAATCTATGAAGAGGGGGAAGAAACCTATTGGCTCAGAGTCCCTTATGATCAATAAGATGCTGGATTCGCACCTCAAGACATTCCCCGGAATATGGATGCAAGCTTTTCAATACTATTTGAATGCAGGGGAGCTTTCTGAAGCGAGAAAACTCATGGACCGCTCATTTGAAGCCGTTTCAGCACGACAAAGTCATGCGATCTGTGAGCATGTGATGAGTTCATACCCATCTACGCTCCCTGAAACACGAGATATCATCTTACACCTTCGTCAACGGGCCCTGCACGTGGATATGCGGAATGCACAGTTCATTTTCGAAAGACTTGTAGAGCGAAAAGAAACCGACAGAGCTTTTAGCATGCTACTTGTTTTCGGAAAGTATGTCAAATCCAACCCTTGCGCCTTTTTGAATGGTGAGAAAACTGGAACAATCACATTATCAAGACTTGAGTTCTTCCTTAAAGATCAGAAGCTCCGTTTGAAAGATGATATCGCGAGGTTAATGGATGTTTATCGCACTGTTTTTGCATACATAACCATATCAGCCTCATTTGATGAGCGCAATAGATTTCTGCTTGGCGAAATCGCATCTTGCGAATTCAAGGTCTATCCTCTTCTATGCACACAGTATGCAGATTTTCTAAGAACATATAGCCTGTCTGACCCGAAAAGAACAAAGATCCTGTATGAAAACTTTCTAGACAACTTTTCTTTTCACCAAGCCAATGCAATCTTACAACAGAATCCAGAAAATGTAAGCTTTCACCTTTCTAAGCTACAGCAGCTCTTCAAGATGTCTTCTTTGAGCGAAGATGATTTTCTGCGATCCTTGCATTTAACACACAATAGAATTGGGTGCGAGACAATTTGGATCAGACTTGCGTTTTGGAAGGAGCTAAAGGGCGATTTTGACGGTGCCAAAGCAGTTTTTCTCACCTCACTTTTTGAGTTACGCTTTATTCCGCTTGATCGATACTCACACCTCTGTTTGACGTACGGGCAATTCTTGCTTCGTCGCAGCGACAGAAAAGGTCTTGTTGTATTTTTGCGTAAACTGACAGCAACAAATTGCACACCTGAACAAAGAATCGACCACAGTGCACCTAACCAAAAGAAAACATGGCTGTGTCCTCGAATTTGGGACTTTTATATTAAAGTTTGCTCAGATGTATCAGCCGATGCGGCGGTTGTGATTGTTTTCGAAAGAATGATTCAGCTCTGTCTAGACACAGAAGACACCCACCTATCTTATATTCAATTCATCAAGAGCCGTATGAAGGATTTTCAAGGAAAACTGCTTCAAGTTCATCGAAAAAGTATCCAGAGATATCCAGCTTCCCTTTCCCTATGGTGGAAGTACTTTAGCTTTCTCGCGCAAGAGAAAGCGTACGCTACACTTTATGAAGAAGCCTTAGGTAACTTTGTGAACCTGTTCTTTCAAAGTGTGCACAGTGGAAATATCTCTTCAACTCATGACCGGATGGCGAGAATATGTACCATCCACATAGAAGCAATCATCACAGAAACAAGCGTGGAGAATCTCAAATATTTAAGGGATATCTTTGCAACAGCTGCACAGCACTCTAGTGTGAGCAGCACAATAAATCACCTAATAGTCCTTCGCTTTCAGACTCTTTCATGTGCAGTAGACCCAGAGACTAAAAGTCCACAGGCAGAAATAAACTTATCTGATATACTTCGAGAAGCCATGCAGAAAATGGGTATGGATTTTATGCAGGAGGTTTCATCCACGTTAAAGAATGATATTCTCTGGATGATGAATAGTTTGCAAACGACGGAAAGACCTCACCTTGATCAATCGATGCGCATTCTACTGAACACTCTCATCGAACTGACAACTGTCGAGGTTGGGCTACTTTCTCAGTCTTTTGAGATTAAATGTGCACGAGACGCATTCCTGTCTTCTTCTAAGGCCATTTTAGAAATGCCAAATCACGGAGAAATTGCGCGATTTTGGATCGATTGGATTGCTTTTGAAAAACGCTTCGGTAGCAGCGCGGACATGATGGCTCTTTTTGAAGCTTGTGGGAGGATTCCCTTACTTTCAGGTTGAAAATTAGTATGTTCCTGTAAAGTTGGACGCGCTTGCCTATATATTCAAAAGGTTTGCTTTTATTATGATCGTATGAAATGGATGAAAGCACTCTTATGAGCATTCATGCTCGATTAGCACGGATCAATCGCATAATCATCATCGTCAGTGGTAAAGGGGGAGTGGGGAAAAGCACATTTTCAGCTGCGTTAGCGCACCAACTGTCAACTGATCATAACGTTGGTGTCATTGACATTGATTTATGCGGACCAGATATTGCAGAGATATTTGGGGTTCCAGAAAGCGAAATTCGCTCAATCACACAGACCGAGCTTGATGGGAGGGAACAGGCCTTATGGATGCCGTGCAAATCAGTGATATCCAAAAAAAGCGGCACGATTCACTTCATTTCCTTGGGACTCATGCTAGCGAGCAAAGCAGATGCTGTGGTCTGGAGGGGTGCGAGGAAGGACGCCATGATCAATGAGTTCTTCAAGAAAGTTGCATGGGACGCACTGGATGAAAAAGTCGACTACCTAATTATTGATACTCCCCCAGGGACGAGCGATGAACATTTATCTCTTTTTCAACTCCTCACGCAGTATGAGCGGTGGAGACTGCTGCAGCCTTCAGCGCTTCCACTTAATATTGGCTGCGTCATTGTGACGACTCCGCAGATCGTATGTGTTGATGACGCGGCGAAAATTATCACTTTCTGCAAATCGAGTGGAAGTGATGCAGAGGCCGGCATCAAGATCATCGGCGTTGTAGAAAACATGCGAGGTTCGATAGTATGTCCCCATTGTGAGGCCTCGTGGGACTTTTTTTCCACCAAGGACACCATGGATACATCGAATGCAGTAAGGCTAGCAAAATCGCATAGTCTTTCCTACCTTGGATACATACCTTTTGATAGGTCACTAGCGGCAAGCAAAGGTGCTCGAACGAAGCCCGAAACTGTAGAGAATGTAGAAAAGTTTATCACTGAAATTGTAAGCCAGATTACTTCATATTATGCCGATTTCGAAGATCGTGCGCTGGGTGAAGAGTAGGCGCTGTAGTCTTAAGATTAATTTTTCTTGACCGTCGAAAGTCTCAATGATACTGCCTTTTATTGACACTGAATAAATGGATATTCTCACGATAGACCCCATTCGCTATATCAGTGAGTCATCAGAGAGCGTCCTCTTTCTTGCTTCCAATGCAAAAGCAATCGGTGTCTCAGAAGAGGGGCAATTCGTAGCTAAAATGCGTCTTCCGAAAGCTTACCGCAATGAATATCTCGACAAAAAGCTTCGCAAGCAGCGAACAAGATCAGAAACGAAGATTCTGCAAAAATGCAATGAAATCACTGGCTTGAATACCCCGAAACTTCTGGGGTGCAATCTCCAGAGCACAGTGATTTTCATGGAATATATCTCTGGCCAGTCACTCGCTGAGATAATACATGCGATCGGCAGCAGTCCATCTGCACAGCAATCTCTCTGTGAAATGTGTCGTAAGGCTGGTGCAGCTATCGGGAGTCTTCATAAATCAAACATAATTCACGGCGACCTGACGGCATCAAACTTTCTTGTCCAGGGTCCTGTGGCTGATGCAGCGATTTATGTGATTGACTTTGGTCTGTCGTTCATTTCACACACTGATGAAGATAGAGCAGTGGACCTTTATGCCTTTGAGCGATGTATAAAATCTATCAAAGCGTCACAGTCTGCATGTATGCTAGAATCAGTCTACGCTGGCTATGCATCTGCGATTGGAAACGATGATCTTTATTCGTGTACAATGAAAAAGCTTGGCCAAGTTCGGCTTCGGGGACGAAAACGCTCTATGGTCGGCTGAATACTCAGTGTCCTCATATCAAAAAAGCTACTTAGCTTCACGTGTAAATCTTTGTGGTTCTTAACCTTAATTTAGTAATCTTTCTACTCAGGTAGAAACGCTTTCGCAGCAACATAAATTGAATAAAACTTACATGATGCACGAGAAACAGATCTTGATGTTCCAGGTCTGCCCTATACTGAAGCAATAGTATCCGCTTATGCATGGACATATTGATCACACATATCTTCCTTACCACATTTCCAGCATCCTGTGACTACCAAACTACAGCAGCGAGGCTAAACTACAGCTGTAGTCTAGTGTCAGGCTACAGTCTGAAGAGGCTAAATAAAGTGTGGCACGTTTTAATTTTTAGATATGTGCGCGACGAAAATTTTCAACGCAATGAAGTTTTCAGAGATTCTTTCGCAAGCCGAAAGGTCCATACTACCCTTGATCTAGAAGCGCCAAAGGTCCATAGGTTTATTGACCCCACACGCATTCCCATTCAAAAATTTGATAAATAAATCCTTTAAAAGCTTATGCCATAGCGTATTATTTGGAAATATCAAGACTACAGCACGATATGCCACGAGATTCAGGCATGGGAACACGGGCAGACTTTCTGAATGAGTGCTTTAACACTTGTAATAATCAAAATCAGCGATGGCTAGAGGCGTTTGATCATTTCAAACGCGTCCTCCCCGTCGCCATAGTAAGACGCTGCTGTTTGTGCAACGGTGAACTTCAGCTTCCTGCAATAGAGCTGGATTGCTGCTGCATTACTCCGCCGGACATGTAACGTTGCTATGCCTGCTCCATAAATGTCGCGCATTGCATTCTGTCCTATTTGCATGAGCTCGGCCGCAATGCCGACTTTCCTATAAAAAGGGTGCACCGCGAGACTCGTAACGTGGCCTGATATTCGCAAGCTAGGGTCGACGCTCGATGATGCATCAGCTCTCTCATGCACCCTGCTTTCATCGTGGTGCTCTATCCTTCGCAATGCGTGAAGCTGCTCTTCTACACTATCCTCAATTTTCCCTAAAATATACCCCTTCACTTTGCCTGTAAAGTCGACCTGGACATGTACCAAATCTGGCCAGCTTAGATAGTGATAGTAAAAATACTTCATTGTGTAATTCTCAGGGAGACAGTGCAAGTTCGAGTTCTGGATGTCGATGAGGTCTTTTGCTGTGGCTGGACGAATGTACATGACTTATGATGTATCAAAACAAAGCTATGCCAGAGAATAATGAACGACGGCCATGAGAGCATATCATTCAGGGGTCGTTTTCTCATTTCAGATGTATGCTTTCCCATGTTTGCAGAGCATACAGCTCGCTAAATGTGTATGATGGCTTTGTCATCGCGAAGGCACTGGCAACAGCATGCTTCGATCTTTCCGTGAGATCATGGTTTCTATCATCTTGATTCTGCATGCATGATGCGTCCCCAAAACTAGATAAGGAGTGAACTGAGCGACACAAAGCGTCTACGTCGACAAACGTATAGCCTGTGTATCCATGAGCCATCTTTCTAACCAAGGATTGTCTATCGAGGTGACTTAAAACCTCATCCATTTGGGCAGACGTAAGCCTTTCCTTTTGCTTCTGTTTGATGAACATCATGGTCTCATTGAAGCTTGGGGGATGGACATGAACTCTTCGTGTGAAGCGACCTCTATGATATAGCCGACCCGGGATTCTCTGTGGTGCATTCGTCGCAGCGATCAAGCAAACTTTGTGGTTGTGGAGAATGATATCGTCCATTTCCATCAAAAGCAAGCTCACGAGGCTAGGCGAAGAACGACTCTCAAAGTTATCATCGTTTGTGAATATACTTTCGAACTCATCAATGAATATCACTGCGGGTCCATTATCTTTGGCTTTACGAAAGAGTGTAGACAGGTTCTTCTCGGAGACGCCTATTTCTGGGCGGATAATGTTCGTTAAGCTTAAATTAAAAAATGATGCCCCAATTTCTGATGCAGCAGCTTTCGCGAGCATGGTTTTTCCGGTTCCTGGTAGACCATATAGAATAATATGCCTAGAGTCCGTTGTAGACAACTCCACACCGCTTGCCGGAGAATGAAAATAGGACTGAATAGTATCTCGAAGAATTCGCTTTGCCCTATCTAAACCGAATATGTCGTTCCATGCTACCTTGGGCACACGTGATTCGGATGAGCGAACAAATGCCATTCCATTGATTAGACTTTTGCCCGAATACAGGCGTGAATTTTTACAATCGCCCATGCGAACAGCGCGAGAAGCATCGATCATGAGATGCATCTTCGAAAGAACCCATGGGTGTACAAGAGAAATGTCACTTGTGGTGAAAATTATCGACTTCGTGGGTGCATGGCACCTTTCCTCAAAATCGTTAATGGCATTGATAAGCTGTAACTGTGCGTGCACTTCGCTGTGCAGATCACCACTCAAAAGATCGAAATCAGAAATTGAATCGGACGAGCTGAGATTTATCGAATCCACTTTGCTTGGAGCGCTCGCTTCAGAAAGAGGTTGCTTCAGAGTATCTCTGCATAGATCATCAATATTCTCTGCGATGAATAGAATCGCATCCTTTCTTGCTAAAGACTTCATCCACGGGTACTCACCTGTAAACATCTCTCGAGACTTCACGAACTGTACCCCCGCCACAATTCTTTGTTTCTCGAAATGCTCCACCCATAGGCCACTGACTCTATCCACACACTCTGACTTGCCCACCCCTTTTTCACCATGTAATAAGATGACATTCGGCACCGATGAGCGCTTGGTATCGATTTTGGCTCTAAAAGCTTCATAGATAGATTTTGTTTTGGGCTCTAAACGCGCATGCGGTTGAAGCATAGTATCTAAAATGCGGAGAATCACCTCATCATCACTCGATGTGTTCTGTCCATCAGTCATAAATATGTTGCTTCAAAATAGCTCATAGACTCAATATGAAGAAATACTTGATACTATGGTCAACAAAAATTTTGTGCTTATCATACATGCTCCTAGGAATTTTTCTATTTCAAAGAAGATTGCAGGCATTCTTCATGTCACTTTTTGCCTGGTTGCACTTGGCATACACCGAAGCGCGCTCATAGTACTTCGAGCACTCAAAATTCGTGCAAGAAAGCGGCAGCTCAAACGGAATATCATAATTTTCCATGCTCATGCACTTCTTGCAGTGCACGTGTAGCTTATATAGCTCGTCTGTAGAGCTCTGCAATATTGCGATGGAACTCTTCACTGCGTACCTTTGCTCCACAAGAAAACAGGCATTGCAAATGTTCGTCATTGGCCTCGGCTGATCCGAACTGCAGTCAAAAAGAATTGTTTTTTTACACACCTTGCACACATCTTTCTTGCTCATTGCTTTCAACTCAGTCTCTTGGTTAAACTGCTCCCACCGCTTCATAGCTTCCTGTCCCGTACCACTGCTTTTGGCGAGCTTGATGCACGAATAGACATCAACAGGCGTGTGTTTGAATACGCGCTGCAGAGGAGGAGCAATTTTGTGCTTTAAATAGTGCACCACGTCAAGGTGGAGCTCCCGGGGATAGGTCGATTGGTTCTTGCCGTGTGTGTTTCTCTTCCATAGAACGATAGGATGAATAACTTTTTCATACAGGGGGCGTGATACGATGGGGAGAGGAAACTGATTTGGACCCTTGATGGTCTTTCTCTCTTTCTCTGCAATCGGCAGTAGCTGAATCAAATAAGGAACCCTTTCTCGGTCGAGGGAGGGAAATTTAAGCTTAAAGCTTTGCGATGCGCTGACGACTACAGGAAGATTTGACTTATTTACAGATCGGGCTCTTCTTGGCCCACCTAAAAATGCATCCCTGTGCCTTTCGTTTGGCCTAGGGCCACCATCCCTATACAAATTTTCAGGTATAGGGGCGGAGGGCTTACGGCCACTTTGATAGACCCTCAGCTCATGCGAGTTGGCATTTCCTCGACTATCATTTTCTGTAACACTTCTCAATCGAAAGTCACCTATCCCTGGCTCTAATCTAAGATCGAATTTCCGAGCTTTCATCTCAGGATAGAGCAAAAACTCGACTGGGGATACCTCATTGGAAAGCACCATTTCGAACCATTCCGTGAGATATCGAGACATTGACCCAGAGTCTGGGCAATGAAACCATTTCTTTATGCTTTCGCGAAGAATTATTTCAGTGATGACATTGTAATCACGGCGGACGCATTCAAGGCCCTTAGCCTCCCATTTATACTCAAATTCTTCTTGTGAATTCCGTCTCCCGATGTGACTGGTATAGAATGCATTTCCAGTGTATCTCTTTGATTCGAGGAGGAAGCATGGATGAAATATTTTTTCGATTTTCAGCGCTATTGGCGATGGAAATGTCTCACCTACCCATGAAACTATGCATTTTGCTATTTCATTCGCCTTTTTTCGAGACCCCTGAACATGAACGAACAGGGAATCTGTATCACCGTAAACCACCTCTACATCAGAGACACCGATATCCTTTTTCCATCGATCACACTGTGAGCCAACGTACTGTATAGTGCGCTCCAAAATTAAACGCCCAAGAGTTACAATCGCATCAGCAAGCTCAACGCATGGTAGTCTTCCAGAGTAATATGCAGATGTATATCCATAGCTTACATTCGCAAGGTTCTTAAGCCCCCTCTGAAAGCGATCGAGCTTCTCATACAGGCGATTTTCAGTTTTCTCCGAAACCTTTCTCTTGATTGCATTCGCTTTGATTCTGTAAGCAAGAATACGCCGCAGCATACTCGGGAAGCATCCTGCATGAACAGGATGCGGTACGAATACCTCGCCATTTGGTGCGACAAAGGGCTTGTCTTTGTCGGGAAATTCAGCAAATATGCTCTCAGCTTGTTTGATAGATGTTGAGTAGCACAGATTGTAAGCGACCATAATCGAAGGGTACAGTGCACGAAAATCCAAAACGACCACTGGGTCAGTATAAAAGCCTTTTTTAGGCTCTAAAACAAGCGGTATTGCTCCTGGCTGACGATGCTCAAAATGGAATTCATCAGCTTTTTCCCTAGCATTGTTCAAGAGAGATCCCTGCACAGACGGGTATAAAAGGCCCTGTGTGTCGATATCTCTCGATAAAACAGATTCAACTCTGAACTGCGATCCACGAGAAAGTGCATCGCTGAAAAGTGTTCCGTAAAGCAGGCACTGAAAGGATATGTTTTCGATAAGACCCCACTTTTGCTCAATTATTTGATAAAGCAGCTGATGCCGATGACACAAGTGCCTTTGTATGAGGTCAATGATAAGATTGCAGCTATCTATGTCTTTTTGCCTTATTGAGGTATCAGTCTCAGTAAAGCCACTTTTCAATAGGTATTTGGCGAATATCTGTGGTGGAAACTCCGGCATACGATGTCCAAAAAGGTACCACGTAGCTGCGTTGAGCGTCTGTACGGTCTGTCTAGCCTTTTCTGTATCTTTTGAGAGCCTGTCTGGACCATGGTCATTTCGATACACCTGCCAAAGATTTAAAATTATGCGGCCATTGTCGACACAAACATTGCGCATGGGGTTTTGAACTGATATCGTTGATTCAGTAGCACCCACATCAGGAACAATGTCAGCATCTATATTTGACTTTTTGAAGTCCTCGTTCGTGCAAGTCTCCGAAAATGCCCCGAGGAAAGTGTCTTTCTCATGAACAATATGTCGAGTATTCGCAGACCTCGACTGCATCAGATCGCCAGAATACCCTCTATCCAATCCATAGTTATTCTTTCCCAGCCAGCTGCCCCCAAATTTTTGGTATCTCCCGACATTCAGAGTCTTTCTAGTGAGCAGGAAGTATCGCTGCTTTATAAGATTTAAACCAAGTCTATCATGATCCCATGAGATGATAAAGTCTGGGTCATACTGGAATATGATCTGGCATATATGAAGTATAAGACTAGCCTCTGATTGAAAAATCTCTATCTGACAATTCATACGCTTGGTGGTCCCAGCATTAGGGATGTTCGAGTAGACGATTACCTTCTCGATTGCATTGCTCAAGTTTCTTGAGCTTTCAATGCCTCGGGCTTTATCACCTATGCGGATGTGACAAGCCACAATTCCCTTCTCACCATCTGCTAAGCATTCGATGAACAACAAGCGAGTCAAGCATAATGGTAGATCATGTCGCTCATTAGTAGGACTGCCTCTGATACTCGATTCATATTTCGGCGACAGTGCATGCTGTAGCAACTTCTTCTTCTGAACCTTCTCATACATCCTGAATTTTTCTTTAGATTTTCTAGAACCACTTGAGAAAATGCTGTGATTGAAAGCAGAATGTAGCTGCGTTTGTGCAGATTCGCATTTATAGCGACGAGATACATCACATCTAGGAAAGCGTGCATGTTCGGTGCGAGTTTGATGCGAAAAATGTAGAGTCATATCGAAAGCATTGCTACATGCACGAACTGCATGGGTGAATGTCAGTGGGGAGCACGAATTGTAGCTTTCTGCATCACGCTCACAGTATGATGAAGGTGTATCAGACGGCATGCTGAGGCGAATCATGCGATCAAGATTGGTACGGACGATTTTATCTTCCTGTGATCCTATAATTTTCTCTTTGCGCCCCGAAACTGGCTTGAGTGGCAGTGAATGCAGAAGGGTGACTACCTCTAAATCCGTGGAGCAGCGCTTCTTTTTGCGAATTCGAGGACTATTCAGCTTTATCCAGTCCATCCCACGGATATGTGCATCGTGTAAAAACTGTGCAATCCAGACGTACTGAGGGATATTCAACTTTAGTGTTGCGTCAGCCCAGCCTGAGTTTCCCGATGCAGCGGAAGGTCTAAACAGGTGGTGATACAGGCCGTAGATATTCCATGTCGTTCTTTCAACACATGGCGTGGTGGCTAGTATACGTATGGCTCTACTTGCAATGAAGCTGTTTCGACAAGAAACTCGTAAAAAAAGACATTCATCTGCTGAGTATCGAAAAAATGACTTGCGCAACACACAATGAACAGCAAGCACATTATCGCCTGGAAAGGACCCATTGTCTAGCTTTTCGGGGTTCTTTTCATCCTTCAGTAGTGCCTGAAGCAAGGCGCTGGCTATTAGTTCACAATAATTTTTCGATCTGCCTCGAAAAGTATCTCGTGAGCCTCGAATTATTGGTATAAGTGTGTCAAAATGATTCGCATCTCCTCGGGGTCGCATATAAAAGTAAGGGCGAATTCCGTGAACCTCCACAGATATACTTTCAGACTCTAGAGTCCTGCCAAATACTCGAAGGACATGGAGGGACTGCCATCTACTAAAAGGCTGATAAAATTTTGGTTCCCTTGGGTGATTTGTTGCGTAATTTATGCGCTGTTTGATCAATTTGCATGAATCACATTCTAAAAGTGCGGTATTACCCCGCTTGATGATGTCTATGCAGTTGGGATTATCTAATGCACGAAAGATTCGTCCGTGTGGTCTCTGGGATCTACAATAAACGAAAGCAGCTTCATCAAAATTTCCCGTGTCCAGTTCTACATGGTGGACCTGAAACACAAGGCGACGGTCCATTTATCATCGACCAGCCTATACAAAATGAAATAAACACACTTCAATATAAAAGTGCTGTTGGACTGCTGGTCTTACCATCTGTAGGGGACGCATTACTCAACACTAAATGGTATGACAACACGACCGAGAGTTGTTTTCTTTGTCAGTAGCTTCTGATTGTCCGCTTCAATTTCCAAAATATTCAGTATATCCTCATCAATAGCAGATGTAAGCTCAAAGAAAGTGATACGAATCTCCCATGGACCTTTGAGATCCGGTCTAGATAAACTCCTGCTGAAGTAAATATCCCAATGAAAGTGCTTTATTTCAGCCACGTTCGTTACATTAAGTTGGCGGTCATGGATTTTCATCCATTTCTCGTGGGATGCATCAAAGATACTGCTCAAGCAAGGTGCTGGTGCTTTTAATGGTGATATCCACTGAAGGCCGAAGTCTTCAAGCTTATATCCGCTGTCTTCAGTGTAGCCATTGTACTTTATCCGGTGACCATGGCTTTTTGAAGCTAGTTCGATGTTAAATCGCACGTTTTTGAGTCGAAGGACATTAGCAATGGGGGTTTTCGCATACAGCTTAAGCTTGACACATAAGTCATGATATGAAAGGAATGGGCAAGTTTCGTTCTCCGAGCCTCGTTCGCCAAGGCGTGATTTAACATCGTCAACCTCATTCTGTGGCCTTGTGACTATTTGCACGGAAGCATTTTTAATTTTAAGCAGATCATTGCCCAGATGACACATTTTTGAAGCATTTTTTATGTCAAGGCCCACTTCAATCGGCATCTGGCATCGAAACTTGGTATTACAATTCGGCTCTGAGCACAGCACGACGGAAAGTAAAAAATTCATTTAAATGATAGCAGTGCGCATTGCGAAGAGTGGTAGTAGAGTAGAAGTATAGAAAAAATAGCTATGTCATAATGGTTAAGCATGCATTTATAGCTAAATCTACAGACTTATCGTCAACAAAGATCCACGATCACAGAATTTTTGATATGATGTAGGATTGCTCAAACGCCAGCTCACGAATATACTGATATCGGTCAGATGCACTGAAATGGCCTGCATTCATATCTATCTTGACAAGAATATCCCCACTTCCTGTGGTCTTCGCCCTAAGTTTCGATGCCCATTTTACTGGTTCCCAATATTGCACACGCTGGTCATGCAACCCTGCAAGGATGAGAATATTTGGGTAACTTTGTGCGCGCACGTTGTCTATAGGTGAATAAGATAACATGTAATCATGAAATCGGTATTCGTTAGGGTTGCCCCACTCTTCCCATTCCCCTGCAGTGAGAGGAATAGAGGGATCGCACATTGTAGTCATGACGTCAACGAAGGGTACACTCGCGACAGCGACTTTGAATAAGTCTGGACGCATATTGAGAACGGCACCTATAAGAAGCCCACCAGCAGATCTGCCTTCGATGGCCAGTTTTTCAGGACAGGTCCACCCTCTCTCGATCAGATGCTCTGCGCAAGCAATAAAATCCATGAATGTGTTTCTCTTTGTCAAATATTTCCCATCTTTTTCGTACCATGCATTTCCATTTTCCGACCCACCGCGCACGTGAGCTACACAGCAAATGACTCCGCGCTGTAGAAGGGGAATCCAGTTTCGGCGAAAGCGGGGCTCTGTGCATGAGCCATAGGAACCATAGCCATATAGAAGTAAAGGATGGGGCTCTTTATCAGAAAGCTTTTTCTGCATAATCATGCTAATCTGAATAGAAGTCCCATCGAAAGAGGTTGCAGTAGACCGCTGAATGCAAAAATCGTCTGGGTTATAGGACCCCGTTTTTTCTGACTGCAAAGATGTTACCTCAAGTGAGCGCATATCGTAGCTTTTTTCAACTAATGGGTGCTTCGGTGTTGAGTACCTGAAGCGAATCAAGTCCGTATCAAAAACAAAGTTTTCAGGGGAAATTGCAAGGAAATATACTGGATCAGGCATGCATACTTTACGAATGTCTTTTGTTTCTGTACTTTTGGCCACATCAATTGTCCATATTTGACTTAGTCCATCTTCACGGCCTGATATTACGATGAAGTTTCGATACATATCCAAATACTGCAGGTACCGACCACTTTGATGTGGAATTACAATATCACAGTCGCCAAAATCAGGTGCGATACTTTCCTCAGTGATATCTATGCACGATGCTATGGGTTTTCGAAGTAAAATATTGTTTATGGCCTCATTGAAGTTGGTCAGTATGTATAAGTACCCGGACGGATGGGGGCTAATGCTGTATTTGCGCCCAAATTTTCTTTTCTGGATACAAATCATGGAATTTTGCAAAGAAACCGCATCTTTATGTGAGCACTGCTCGAGGGCAATCAGATGGCATTCAGTTGTTTCGGAGCTTGATGATTCGATTACAACAAATTTTCCGCAGCGACTGAGCTCAACTGAAACAACGAAAAGATCATCTGTTTCCTCATAAATGCATGTGTTTTTCGGTGTACCATCCATGTCTTCACTAACCCAAATTCGGTGAGGTCTCTGCGCCGCATCTTTTGTGACATATATCATAGAAAATGTGCCGGGTATCCACAAGAAGTGCCCATCAGTATCTTTTATTTGAGGCCGTGAGCTTCCGATGAAGCAAATTTCATAAGTTTCACTGCCTGTGAAGTCCACGCTGTATGCGAAAATGTCTGGAGCTGTGGGATGGGGAAGAAAGGTTTGTACATCACAGAATGGGGCATTCTGTGAGGATGCTAGTTTGTTTAAGTCTAAGATTATCTGCGCACCTGGTATCGGGAAATCAAAATTATTGAAAGCTTTGCCATCTGGAAAGCCTTGACCACACCGAATGCGGCAGTAAATATCATATGAGAGCCCCTTCTCTTTTCGTATAAAGTATGCATATTCGGATTGCTTTGAATATTTGAATGGTACACTATCATGGCTTTCTTGAAGATAAGAAATATGTTCATCGTATAAACTTCTCTCAAGGCTTCGTAAATGTGCTGTTTTACGCTTTGTAAATCGATTTTCTTCGTGAAGATGATTTAAAACCGTCTCATTCGTTCTATTGTCATCTCGTAGCCAAAACAGGTCATCGATGCGTGTAATAGGTGGATTGATCAGCTTTTCCGGACATTGCTGGATGCTTTCCTCAGTGTTACCAAATTTTACTGCTTTGGGACAAGAGCGGGCGATAGGGCCCTTACTTGTTAGAATTGTGCCGATCATGTGGTTCGATTTTCGAGCTAGAGAAGCCCAGGATATAAACTTTGAGTAGCTTTCGAAAATTTTCTCCATCTTTTCAAAATTATAGGAAGATTAAACGGAGTTATCATAGAAAGATGCAGATCGCTGGTCTCTACACACCGATGGTTAAGGTCACACATCATGATGATGCTGAGTAAAGTCTCGCTTTTATGCTGCAGATGCATCTTCTACGACATGAAGTTATTGGCGGTGCTTTTAGCGTACGCTAGCCACGTACGAAAGTTTTGCGCGACCAAATGCGCATCTTTTTGACGATAGAATTTCGGATGTACGTACTCTTTGCAGTGAAGGTTTCTTTCCTCATCAAGATATGAGCTATCATTATTACCATCTCTCGTCCGCCCGCCTGTAAGAAAGGGAGACGCATAATGAATGTAGGGGTAATCCCCAGTAATACCGATCGCATTCGATTTACCGAAAGGTATCATGAGTCGCGGAGGCCAATAATGAAAAAAACTGTTGTGGTGAGTAAAACCACGGAGGTTAAATTCAGAAAAAGCGATCTTTGCAGTTGCTTGCGATTCTAGAACTGCAAGAATGTGGTTAAAAACGTAGTCTACTTGTGCATGGCTTGAGCTTAGGCTATGTGTACGACTCGTTTCTTGCCCGAAATTGTACGGAGAATCGACGATTGCATTCCTCCCGAACTTGTTATCGAACCTTGAACTTGATGTCGACACACACCTTCCAATCGCGAATATATTTGGATGAGAGTAAAGCTGGAAGAACTGATTGACGTGAAAATACCCATCTTCAGTCAAATGTTCTTTTATTTTGAAAAAATTGTTGTCGGGCTTTTCCTTGAATAGAGGGCTATCGATCCGTGGTACTGCCCCTGTACAATCAAAAACGTAATCATAATCCTCAACCATGAGTCTTGATGCATTCTCGGGTACACAATGTAAGCGATTGGGAAACTCAGCTCTCTTTCCAAAGAACAAGTGGTGCAATAGAGAGCGCCCCCTGTGCCACGTCCAGTAGGAATTGCTTTGCGGAGCTTCGATATGCTCAATGGAATATTTCATTCGAGGTTGGGAGCTGTTTTCACTTTTTGATGGCATGAGATATTTCATCGCATTCCAAATGCTCTCCCCAGTATTTCCCGGACACTTTTCTGAAACATGAAGAACCTTTCTCTGCAAAGAAAGTCTCACATTACCTTGCCTGTCGAGGTCCTCTAAAGCCTTCTTCTGAAGGCGCTTCGGCATTGAAGGGAGCAGAGATGGCGAGGATGCAAACAAATGAATTTCCGTATCAGCATCATTGTTGGCGAAATTCTCCGATAACATTTTAGCTAGCGAAACACCGCACGGCCCACCCCCAAGAATCGCCAGTTTCCGGGTTTCCCTTGCTTCGATATACTTCATCAGATCTTGCAGCTCGGAAATTCGCTCGTGTCTGTTTCTGGCAGTTGATTGAAATGGGAACGAAAGCTTCTCACCGGTAGCAAGAAAGAGAATATCGTATGGAACTGGAAATGACCTTTGGCTACTCATTCTGAGAAAACGAGATGCATATGTGAAGACGTTGAACAAATTACGGATCCCCGGGGCATTCCCTTCTGAATTGACAGTGACACTTCCTTGGTGAATATCCTCGACCTCGCCAACGATCACATTCGCATTCTTTAGGTAATATCGATGCAAGGGAAAGCATCGATTATTGATATTCTTGACCTGTTTGATCTCACCATCACTCAACGAAAGTTTCCGCAATGACTTATCAATAAGATCAGACGTAAGATACTCACAGATGGCGGCGTGGCCATAGTTGTTGAAAAAGTTTTTATTATCAATGAGAACGACGTCAAAGATGGAGTCCAACTTCAATGCCATCTGCGATCCTGCATAACCACCGCCTATAATCACAGCTTTCGGCCTTACCCCGGGAACTTTCTCCGCTTGGACCTTGTTTTTTTCCGAAGTGGATACAGAGTTGGCAAATGACATTATCCGCAGGTCATATATAGAAATGAAAAATACAATTTGCTAAGTATTTTCTTGGCAAGGTGGAAAATTCAACCTTACTTCGCTGAAAATATTGGACCTACTCAAGTCGTACCACTGTACTTTCGATACGGAAATTATAATATTTTCCTCAAACATAGTCATCAATTTAATGTGGAATCATTCAGTTCCATATCAGTTCAGGTGATAATCAAATGATGATATTACATAATTGTTTAGTATATTATGCATTCAAAATTTTAAGTACGGTGACAATCAGTACTTCTCATCTAATCAAGCAAAGTTTGGCACTCACTTTGTTTGACTTTTTATTTTCACTTATTCTGACTCGTTTTATCCAGTGAGTTGGTAACGGACCAAGCCCGCGCCTCGGAGGGCGCAGGTTCAAATCCGCGCAATTCATCTGGCGCATTCATTTCATTCGCGCATTTTCATCTGGCGGGTGGCTTTCTTAAGAGGATTGAAGTATGATAAAACTGAAAGTAGCGGCCTTGAGAACAAGAGGCCTGTGATGACGGAAGAGAAAAAGGGGTAGAGCCAAGGGCTAAGCGCCGGTCGTAGCCCGGTGTACTCTATTCTTGTTGGGGAGCCCATTTATGCTTTGTACATTAAAGACTTGCGGCTCCATGCGCCGCGGGTAAAGCCCCACAGGCGGGCCTCAGGTCCGGAAAGTCCCCGAAATCAATATTAAGAAAAGTGAATTCATCAAAAATATTAGCTAGAACTGACTAGCATATGCGAGTTTCATCAAATATGAAAGACGTAAAATTGGCAAATCTCCAGATTACTATGGTTCCGAAAGCCCAGCAATCAAGGATTGATCCAGTGTAAACCGCACTTTGCGTGATTTTTAAATTGCACTTTGCCTGACGAAAATGTACTTAGTGTGACTGGGTAGGCTTTGCTCAATTGCATTACAGATTTTGGGTGCTCAGGAAGTAAGCACTGTGACTTTCAAATTGATGAGAGCGAGCAGCCAATTTCTCAGGGTACGGACTGAGTACCTGTGTACACAAAGATATCAACTTTACTCTCACTCTCAACCTAACTTACATTGTCGCATTGCACATTTCTCTTTCTGAAATAAGTATTGTAAGCAGTGTGTGCTTAAATCATGCTTGAACTTGCCCATCATGGTCGAGAAAAAAATCTACGTACACCGTGACGGTGATATACATTTATTGTAATTTCTCTATGTCTCATTCAAATGATAAATCACGAGCCGATCACATCTGTAAGTCCGAATCTGTAGATTGGCATCTATGCTTAGCTTCTCTTCCAAACTTGGCTGGTCTAAAAGATCGATGCGTGGATGCTGAAAATACATTTTCACGCTGTATATCGCATTGGAGATCGCAAGAAAGTTCAAATGAGAGGGCCCGTCTTAAAGGCCGTGGCCCTGGGGAGGCGTGCGGCCAGTGTAAGCCCTTAGCATGTGAATATGAAAAGTGCTTTCAAAGACTGGCTGATCCCAAGAGATGCACACATTTCATCGACTCTTTTAAGCGCTGTGTTAAAATAACGTACCTCTCTGAGTATGTAGAGTAGCTTGAAATGTTGAGACCTTCCATAAGGGTAGCGATTCTTCATTTGTTATGCTCATATCCTTTCGAAGATAAAATTGCTCAGATGAAACAGCCTGTATGCTGAAAAATGGTATTTTTGCTCGATTATCGTTCATTTCACGAAGAAGAAAGCAAATGAACGACCAGGTGACAAAAAAGCTATCTTCTGACACTTATTTTCAGCGTTTATCGTCACCTCATTTCATTCCTTCTTCGCCAGTGCAAGACGAAGATAATGATGATTCACAAGATCAATATCATTATCATTCGATCAAGAGAAGAGACGTTTCAAACCTCAATTTCTCCGATTCCTCGTATCTACGGCCATATTCCTATTTACCCAATCCTTCACGTTCAGCGAAAAGAGCAAAAAATCTTTCAAAGGCCCAAGGTCACTTCCACTGCAGCTCATGCAAGAAAAGATATGAATCGGAGGACGTGTGGGTCACAAAATCCACGGGTAAGTGTGTGCAGTCCGTCGAATGTGCACACTGCTATGCACCAAATAGGCCGTACTACATTTCCTTTCCAAAGCCTAATATATTCTCTATGAATCGTGCACCAGCCCCTCATCGATATCGGCGAGGTAAATTCAAAGCCGTGCCCTCTTCATATTTAACCAAGCTTGGTTATTGAAATGCAAACTCACGCGTATTCATGCCTTGGGGAGGTGAATAAAATGCATTCATATAGCGCAGGGCCCAAGATGGTCCTTTCGCTGCCTTATGCCATCATCGTACAAGAAAATATGGGTAGGTAGAGAAGGAATTGTGATTCTAAAGACTCAAAAACATATGATTAACACTTTTCATACACCCGATTCGCTTTTACAATGCTGTATAATTTGTTTCTCACAACAGATGGCTTACCACATCCGGAGAATGCTGTAGCTGAGATGCAAAATAAGCTTCTCTGGCACGTTTTCTCCGATTTGGAGCAAAGCTTTATTGATGATATCTCATTTCATGAACCCACAGGAGCGGTATGTGAGTGGGTGGGAATACACTGTAGCAACGGTCTCATAACACAGCTCCGCTACACGAGAAGTCTGTTGGAAACTTCAATATACCTTACCTTCCTCCGACCTTGACGTGCTTATCTCTTTGCTCCTGCGAGCAGTGCTACAGTATTCAGACTCGATCTTTGCCGAGAAACTTGAAGACGATCACGATGGAAAAAAATCATATTTATGGGCATATCGACCTCCAGACATTACCACCAACACTTGAGATGCTGTACCTGAAAGACAACAAAATCACAGGCCCACTTGATTTTACCCAGCTCCCCCGAGAGATGAAAGCAATTTCGCTATCAACGAATCGCATTCGGCAAAAGGTTATTTTGTACGATGACTTACCGAGAAATCTTCGAAGCATCACTCTCTGGGGCAATAAGGGCATTGGGGAGATTCGTCCTCTGGAACCCCACGAGGATTCGAAGAAGCCAACGATTTTTCAAGGTATCGAAAAGTCATGCATATTCTGACACCCATATTTTTCTTCACCTCTGTGATTCGAGAGTGACGGTAAGTCCCGCTTTTCTTGCTGTGCAAACTACCATACTTAATTCATTTATCATGCAGTTTGAAGATAAATGAGTTTGCAGGGTGTTTTCTATGAGTTTGAGCGAGAAAACTGGGATAATAGGGCTCTTGATCAAGAGGATTGCCGAGAAGACAACTGGAGCCCGTTACAACCGCAAGCTGCAGTAAATGACTTAGATGGCGAAATCATCGCGGCTTTTCGAGCACATCACAATGAGAATAATCAAGAATGAACGGTGTAATGCTCAATTTCTTCGGAAACCCATAGCGAATTTATGAACCTATCCAATCGCTTACGATAAACAAGCAAGGAATTCAATGTCCAATCACTATGTTGAGAAGATGGGTGTCATATCAGCAAATAAAGCAAGATCATCCATACCTTGCATTCACTTTGAATACATTCATTTTTCATGTGTAGCAGATTGGGCCATCTAGCGCACCGTACAGCTATGCAGCACCCGCTGCTGAAGTGGCGAAAGCGTTCTCTTCAGGTTGAAATCAGGGCGAACGTCGAACAAAAGCTTATTGATCGAAAAAATAGCAAATATAGGGACCTATCATGCACCAATGATAGCTCAGTAAGCATGGTGATCCATCCTTTTAGGGGTAATAAGAGCACCAATACCGCAGAAAACACATCGAAAAGCGGTGAAAGTTTCGATATAACTCCAAGAAAGGACGAGAGAAAATCGATTTTCGAGTTTACAAAGCTCGTGACTGATGAATGGAATCGGAGAAAGAAAAACGAGGGCTTCAGTCGATATTTGAGCATATTCTGCGATCGCAGTGAGCGTGACATCCCTCGCCTGCGACTTAAGCTCAACGATATTGCTTTCAAAAGCCCTGTATCGGAGGACCACATCGAACAAATGAGAAGTGAATTCATTGATTTTTTAATGAACTGCGCAGAAAATTGGCTGAGTATTGCCACGATGAAAACGCCTACGTACTCACGTTATGCTATGTGTGACATTGACACAGGTAGGAATAAGCTTTTCTACTCAATCATGAATGATGCCACGACACCTGGTGAGTCATCGTATAAAAGGCTTTCCCACTTAAGTAGACTTGGTAGCCTGAAGGAATATCCAACCTCAGCCCATTTGCTCGAGATTCGGTTACGTGAGAGTTCACTACACCGTAAAAAACATCTGTCAGGTTTATCCTCATTTTATCTCAATCCAAGCTACAAAACTGAGTGTGCTTCTTGGAATGATCTTACTCTCGCTTCGAGAATCAAATGGAACGAAGCTCGTCACACGCATGATGCTCTTTCATGCTTAGTGCGTGAGTTCAAGCAGCTTTTTCACAGCCTATCAATAGGCCAGAGGCCCGCAGTATCTCGTGAGCCATCATGCTTCGAGTATTGTGCTAGAGAAGCTTCTTCAGTAACTGATGCCGTACAAAACAGGGTAGGTTCTCGAGATGCATAGTGCTAATTTGCACCACAAAGTTAGATGATGATAGAAAAAAAAAACTCAATGAAGACATAGTTGAATACAAAAACCATAGATCTCTTACGATAGCAGAATGATACCATAATACCGATCGTAGTGTACCATGCTACATACCCAAGCCGCATGTATGCATTTCTTTGCTCGAATTGACATCAAGCATAGCTCGTATCTCATTTTGTATATCATAAACGAATGAGAGGCCTAAATACACCCAGAACAGTTGCCAAAGAACTCGTATGGCGAGAGTTTCTTTGTTTGTGAACCATTAATTCCTTCCATAGGCTATTCCACCAATGAAAGCGAGCCAAAAACATTTGTTCAAGGCGGGGACTCTATGTATGAGGATGCTAGGGCCACCACCTCAAAGAGAAAAATATTTGAGGACCACCTCCAGGGCAATCAAGGTTAGAAAAGCTGACTATGGACGAACGGAACATAAGCCATACCAATTTTCGATGCCACCTTTGAGAACCACCACAGCCACCTCTGGTGGCGGTAGGCCAGCCTCAGAGAACCCCTGATTTAGGGTTAATCAGATCTCAAAGCCCCAGAGACTTGTCAGGTGGCCCGGATGAGCATGCAAATGATAAGAATGAATTGGAATTTAACCCAGATAAGGGCTACCCAGCTGGTCTTGGGACCTTTTTGTTCTGGAAAAGGTGGCCCTGGGGCCCTGACCGTGAGAACCCCTGGGGCAAAGCATAAACTTTTGAAGCTGCTGAGTATTCCCACAATTTTTCAAGCTACCAGTAGATTACAGATAAAGCTTACAAAGCATGAATTCTTGGCGTTTTTTCTATCCACCAGTAAGTTTGCACGAATTCATCAGACCGCAAGGTTGGGGCTCCCTACCATCAAAGTTGGCCGTGGCGAGTTTCAATGGCGGCACTTGCGTAGTCTGGAAGGCGAAATTAACGTTTGAGCACTCAACTCAGCGAAAACTTCAAATCAGATCTTCGCTAAGAAAATCATCACTTCTAACTGACCAGTTACGGAATATCCATATCATAGGGGTGTGCTTGGAGTGCATGGAGTTTGAATGTCCGATCAGCGCTTCCAAAACACAAGATCGTTCAGAGCAAAGTAAGGGTAGGGGCGCGGTGAGGCATAGTCAGCCCGCGGCTGCTGAAGGGTATAAAAAGTCTTCTGCGAACTGGCTTTCGCACGCTGTGATTTGTAAGGACATAGAAGGCGGGTTGTATACCTAGTCAATATATCTCAAGCTTACTGAACCTAAATACAAAATCACCAATTGATGCACGGAAATGATTTCACCCACCGATTAGCTCTGATATGTGCACTGTATATCCTCATCATAGCAAGCTCATCTAATAGAACTAATCACTCAAAAGCGTAAACACACTTTAAGAAACCAACACAATCAAAAGCCTTTCAAGTTGCTGGTGAAAGCACGGTATGCGCACTGGATATCCTCATCATAACAAGTTTACCTTCGAAATCTTCCTCCACGGCATACCCATCAAAGCTAACCCAGCTGAGATTGAAAAATCCAGCCCTGCATTAGTGAATAAGGTCTTCAATCTGAGCACTTCCGAAAATCGGGTCGTCCGGAGTTGAACCTGTGAAATTTGAGTTGATAAATATTTTCCCCTCAAACGCGAAGCCCGGAAATACTACCCCACGGCTCATCATGAACTGACTAAGAAAGCAACATAACACCCTTGAGACAGTGGATCTCGTCGCTCTGGTATAAGAGACAACGCGCTGGATCGGCCTCGGGGGTTCTCCGACCCCCAAAAAACTTCAAAATTTTTTTTCGAAATTTGGATGAAATTTTCGAGATCCGGCCGCGAGCTCGGCCCAGCTACCGAAAAACTGGCGAAATCAGTACCACCATAAATACCGACAAGCGGAGTTGAACTCAAAACACGTATGATAAACCAAAAGTACAGTACCCTGAAAATGCATTTTCTTCTCAAATGCTTAGACTAATTCAAAGCTTTTGCACCCTGACGCGCTCAACTGAGAATGATGTGAATTCCCCCCCTGTGCATACAAGAACTCGCGGTTTATTAGTGTTCATATAACAAAAATACGGTTTGGTCGCCCTATTTCAATATATAGCATACAACCATGTAAGCCAGTATGAGCATGTGGACGACTCGACCAGGTAAGGCAGCCCCCCAGCACGCGCTGGGTAGGCGCCCCACACACCTGAAATGTGCGATGCACAGCCACAACGTTGCGGTTCTCGCGCTTACAGAATTCCGTCACACTATGAATTTCGAAAACACACTAAATTCATCGGTTGTTGACTTTATAAAAATATTACAGAGGGTGAGCACACGCCCCACAAAGTTGGGAGTGACACGCTGTTGTCACACACCTAAAAAAAATGGAAACCATATCCATGACAACAAACCTGGTTGATTCTGCCAGTAGTCATATGCTTGTTTCAAGGATTAAGCCATGCAAGCCTAAGAGTAACCTAACTAACACAGGAGGTCTGCGAACGGCTCATTATATCAGAGATGATTTACCGGGAGTATAGCAGCGCTCGCTGCCCAATGGATAACTTCGCGAAACGCGAAGCTAATACATGTACGACACGCAGGCTGCTCCACCGAAGCGCACTCGGCTAAACCCGCGTGCGCGGAGCGTCTGTGCGGATGGTTGCTACGAAGACCAGCGCCGCTCGCGCGGCAGAGTCTGAGAGCGATGAATCAGACCATTCAGCGAAAGCGCGCTTCGGCGCGCGAGTCCCGACAAGTCTCTGCCCTATCAGCTCTGATGGTACTGTATTGGACTACCATGGCGATAACGGGTACGGGGAATTAGGGTTCGATTCCGGAGAGGGAGCCTGAGAGATAGCTACCACTTCTACGGAGGGCAGCAGGCGCGTAAATTGCCCAATGCCAAATCGGCGAGGCAGCGAAGAAAAATAGCGATCCCGTTTTTTTAAATCGGGAGTTGCAATGTGTGGTACGTAAACCCACCAACGAGTAACGATTGGAGGACAAGTCTGGTGCCAGCACCCGCGGTAATTCCAGCTCCAATAGCGTATATTAATGTTGCTGCTGTTAAAGGGTTCGTAGTTGGACTCGGGGCGCGCGGATGCCTGCACACTCGTGCTCGCTCTTGCGCGCCCCGTCACAGACGGAGCCGCGTTCCGCCGCGTGCCTTCACTGGTACACGGCACCCGCAAGGGATTCGAGTGCGACACACTCTTTGAACCGTCCGTCGTTCTCACCGTGAATAAAACAGCGTGTTCAAGGCAGCCGTTCGGCCGCATGACAAAGCATGGAATGACAGAGCATCGACCAGCTGGGCGTGCTTTTGTTGGTTTTACTACCTCGTTGGGTAACTCGCCCCTGTTATTTTTGCTCTTCGGAGCAGATTGCAGGGACACGGGATTAACGGGGGTTGTCGGGGAAAACCGTATTCGGGCGTGAGAGGTGAAATTCTTAGACCGCCCGGGGACGAACTCAAGCGAAGGCAGTTTTCAAGTATACCTTCATCAATCAAGAACTAAAGTGTGGAGATCGAAGATGATTAGATACCATTGTAGTCCACCACTGCAAACGATGACGCCCATGGATCGGACAGTATTTTACTCCGATGGGATCTTTTCGGCACTGCTCCCCTTCAACGCGAAAGCTGAGGCTATGGTCTCATGGGGAAGTACGTTCGCAAGGCTGAAACTTAAAGAAATTGACGGAATGGCACCACCAGACGTGGAGTGTGCGGTTTAATTTGACTCAACACGGGAAACCTTACCAGGACAGGACAACGGAATGATTGACAGATTGATAGCTCTTTCTTGATTCGTTTGACGGTGGTGCATGGCCGCTTTTGGTCGGTGAAGTGATTTGTTTGGTTGATTCCTTTAACGGACGAGACCCAATCCGCTTACTAGGTCCGTCATTATCTTTGGGGCTGTTTCTTCGGAGGCACGCTCGAAAAATGGCGCGTCCTTCTTCGCGGCATTCCATGCGCCTTAGCATGGTGGCATTTTGGGCAACAGCAGGTCCGTGATGCTCCTAAATGTCCTGGGCGACACGCGCACTACAATGACAAAGTGAATGAGTGAAACCTTCGGGTCCTGCTCCGAGAGGAGTGGGAAAACTTCGAAAACTATGTCGTGCTTGGGATCGAAGCTTGCAATTATTCTTCTTGAACGAGGAATGTCTAGTAGACGCGCTTCATCAAAGCGCATTGACTACGTCCCTGCCATTTGTACACACCGCCCGTCGTTGTTACCGATGTCAGTTGGATACAGATCAACGGAGCGTGCGCTGCCACCCCGGCGCCGCGCGCGAAGTTGATCGATATTCAACTAGTAGAGGAAGCAAAAGTCGTAACAAGGTAGCTGTAGGTGAACCTGCAGCTGGATCATTACGAAAGTATGGACTCTCCAATAGGGGAGGATACAAGTTTATTTAAACTGGAGTCACCTTCGGGTGGCGCCACCCATTTTCTGAAAATGGGGAACGAACAACTCATAACAGTGGATGTCTTGGCTCCCTAGTCGATGAAGGACGCGGCGACATGCGATAACTCGTATGCATTGCAGAATCAAGCGTATTACCAAGACTTTGAACGCAGCCTGTGTGCTCGCCAGTTCTCTGGCGCTGCACGCCCGCGCTTCAGTGCCGGTACCGAGTTTGGGGGCGCACGCGACCCCGCAGATGTGGTTCTGATTGCTGAACCCTGAAAAGAAAACAACTTCAAGGCCTGAGGCGCGGTCGACCACCCGCTGAACTTAAGCATATCATTAAGCGGAGGAAAAGAAAACAACCGTGATCCCCGTAGTAGCGGCGAGCGAAGTGGGGCCAGCCCAATCCGAATCTTTCTTGAGAAAGAGTTGTGGAGTATGGACGGCGCTTGGGGGCCTCGCACGAAAGTCTTCCTGGAATGGAGCGCCAGAGAGGGTGATAGCCCCGTGTGCGTGCGAGAAACCTGATAGAAGCGCCGCTCCGGAGAGTAGTACTGCTTGGGAGTGCAGTGCGAACGGCAGGTATACCTCTGCCAAGGCTAAATATCATAGGGAGACCGATAGCGAACAAGTAGCGTGAGCGAAAGATGAAAAGCACTTTGGAGAGAGAGTGAAACAGCACCTGAAGCTGTTATGAGGTAAGGAGTGGATCACTATCCAAGGGGCGCTGATGCTAGTTGGTTTACCGGCTGGCCGCTCGGCGCCTCACGCCTGCCGCCGCCCGACTGTCCCGGATGCGGCCTCCCCGGAGGCGCGCGTCGCACGGGAACGGGAGGGCGGACTTCCTCGCGCTCTATCAGATTTCTGATTGTGTGGGGCAGGCTTCGAGACCGACTCTTCTGTCGGCGATGGGATTCACTCGCCCGTCTTGAAACACGGACCAAGGAGTCTAACAAGTGTGCGAGTCATCTACCTTCACGGTACGTGGCGCACTGAAAGGGCAGTCCGTTTGTGCGGATGTCGTGCCATTTTCTTTAAGAGATGCAGCACGGGCCGAGCCTCGGCGATGGGCCAGGGCGTTGCGCCTGAGCATATATGTTGGGACCCGAAAGGTGGTGACCTATGCCTGAATAGGATGAAGCCGAGGGAAACCTTGGTGGAGGTCCGCAGCGATGTTGACGTGCAAATCACTCGTTTGATTTGGGTATAGGGGCGAAAGACTCATCGAACCACCTAGTAGCTGGTTCACCCCGAAGTTTCCCTCAGGATAGCTGGTGACAGTTGAGTAGTCGTGTGCGGTAAAGCAAATGATTAGAGGAATTGGCGGGCGTAGCCCCGTTGACCTATTCTCAAACTTTAAACGTGCACCGCGCGTGCGCTTGCTTCTGTGAAGCGCGCGCCCGATTGTGTCACTTAGTGGGCCTCTTTCGGTAAGCGGAACAGGCGATGCGGAATGCTCCGCAAGTGGACTTAAGGCGCCCAAGTGTAGGCTCATAGATACCATGAAGGGTGTTCGTTGATCTAGACAGCAGGACGGTGGCCATGGAAGTCGGAATCCGCTAAGGAGTGTGTAACAACTCACCTGCCGAATCAACCAGCCCCGAAAATGGATGGCGCTCAAGCCTACCGCCGACAGTCCACCGTGACGGTTGCGACCGAGGGTGTCGAAACCTCCGTCACGTGTAGGGGTGCGTGAACGCAAAGCTGCGAAGCCTGTGGCGTGAGCCTCGGTGGAGCTGCGTTTAGTGCAGATCTTGGTTGTAGTAGCGAATATTCAACTGTGGATTCACACGAACGATCGTTGAAGGCTGAAGTGGGGAAGGGTTTCGTGTCAACGGCGATCGGACACGAGTGACTCGGTACTAAAGCCAGCGTTGAACCGTCTTCGAAAGATTTTATGGGTAGCGCCGTAAGGCGCTCACTCTAAAATAGTGGCTGAAAGTATGGCAGGCTTAATATTCCTGCAGCCGATCATGGGAGCATGGCGGCGACGCTTCCGACAAGACTGGCGACGGTGTGCGCCCGGCCCGGGAGAGTTCTCTTTTCTTCTGAATGGCTTCGGCCCCCGGCGAGTTCGCGTCGAGCGGAGACCTGGGAGGCGCGCCAGCAGAGCCCCGCAATTGCGCAGGGTAGGGAACCGGGCGCCCGCCTACGAAAAAGCCAGTGGCGTTACGTCTCCCGATGACGGGCCGTACCCATATCCGCATCCGGTCCCCAAGCTTTGAAAGCTCTAGCCAGTAGAACAAGGTAGTCTAAGGGAAGTCGGCAAATTGGATGTGTAAGCTCGCGAGAAACATTGGCTCTGAAGGCAAAGCCGCCGCGGCCGCCTCAGCCTGTTTGGGATTGCAGAGGAAGGTGTTCCCGCAAGGGGATACTCACCGAAACAATCACCAGCATCCTGAGTTGCCCTAACGGGCACGGAATAACCGCGGCGGCGCTGAATTGCTGTTTCAGAACTGCTTATCCAGGGGAATCCAACTGTATAATTAAAACACAGGCTTGCGACGCAGATAAGGTCTGTTTGACGCAAGCTGATTTCTGCCCAGTGCTCTGAATGTCAATGTGACGAGATTCACCTACGCGCGGGTAAACGGCGGGAGTAACTATGACTCTCTTAAGGTAGCCAAATGCCTCGTCTTCTAATTAGAGACGCGCATGAATGGATTAATGAGATTCCCACTGTCCCTAGCTACCATCTAGCGAACCAACTGCGTCAAGGGAACGGTCTTGAATGATTAAGCGGGGAAAGAAGACCCTGTTGAGTTTGACTCCAGTCTCAGTTTGTCGGGCGGCATAGGAGGTGTAGTCATAGGTGGGAGGTGCAAACCGGTTCTGAAAAACCACTTCTTCTATCGTTACTCTGCAAATTCAATGGTAAAGCGCAGGGGGTTAGCCCCTTCGAGGGCCTTCGACTCCGCCCCTCGCGGGCGGGGCAACTTCCCTTTTGTAGCACTAACTCCATTTCTTTTAGATTTGGGGGAGCTTCCGTTTGGAAACCAGACTGAGATGGGGAGTTTGGCTGGGGCGGCATATCTGCTAAACAACAACGCAGGTGTCCTAAGGCGAGCTCAGTGAGGACAGAAACCTCACGTAGAGCACAAGGGCAAAAGCTCGCTTGATCTTCGACTTTCAGTACTAGTCGAGAAAGTGAAAGCTTGGCCAGCGATCCTTTGAGCACGTACATTGAGGTATAATGCCAGAGGTGTCATAAAAATTACCACAGGGATAACTGGCTTGTGGCAGCCAAGCGTTCCTAGCGACGTTGCCGTTTGATCCTTCGATGTCGGCTCTTCCTAGCCTTGCGCCGCAGCAGACGCAAAGGGTCGGATTGTTCACCCGGATGAGGGAACGTGAGCTGGGTTTAGACCGTCGTGAGACAGGTTGGTTTTACCCTACTTAATCGTACACATCAACAATAGGCGCTCCGAGGGTAATGCGAAGTAGTACGAGAGGAACTTTCGTTTCGCCTCACTGGCAACCGCGGTCCCCCGAACGGGGGCGCCGCAACGCTACCAGGCGATGATTCACAGCTGAACGCCTCTTAAGCTGGAAATCAATCCCGAAGAGGGCCTCCCTCCGTTTGGAGGAACTGGTTCCGAAGTGTCGGCCGAGTACAGTAGCCTATTTGGTAGGTGATCGGCGGCTCGTCAGAGCGACAGTAAAGTACGAGTAGGTACCATGTCCCACCTGGAGCAGACGACTCCAGATGCACAGCCAGGTATACGTGCTGGAGGAATTTAGGTTCCGACTCACTGAGCCTGTGTATGTGCCAATAGGTGCGAAACAAATTTGAAAGGGGGAGAGTCACACACCTCGGGGATAGGGGTGATGTGACGTTATTTTTTGTGGAGGGTGGGTGTCCTGGATGTAGGTGGACGTGGACATGGAGAGAATGTGGTTGGAGGGAGAGAAATGAGACAATGTCTGCGAAGTTGGAATAAGTATTGAGTGTGAAGATTGCACATGCTGAGATGGATGAGTTACTGATGGGGATGGAAGGGAAGGGAGGTCATCTATTATGCATGTTCGAGCCGAGCGTTGATCTCATTGTGCTTTCCGAGTGCTCGTCATTGAGAATTTCGTGTGATAAGCTCAAGATGATGAGGGGGTTTGAGAAAGCCTGTGCCGTGATGGGCGCCTTGATGTGCACTGGGATTATTTCGTAAAAGTAGCAGTCCTGATTCATCTCCGTATTCAATTTAGGGATGCATCTGTAGCATGGTAGCTCCTTGGCAGTCGTAGATAAGGCATGGGCATCAGAGGAGTGACACTTTTTGGATCAATTTCTGACAGTTTCAGTTGAAGCAGATTCGTATCATCGATATGGAAATAGGGGGAAAGAATAACCTGTGATGGTTGCTTTTGTATTTAATATCCGTATGACTCAAGAATATGGAAGTGCGGTAAAATGAGAATGGGGGATAGTGGCTCATTGTATTTAATGTTAATGTTGATGAAGGTGGAGATCAGATGTTCGTACCACTTAAAAGTCAGTCGATGTATAATACGACTCTGAATTTCATTCGGCAAACTTTCACACCTTTTTGGTGAGAAAATATATCAGGAGTGCTGCAGGTAAGTTCTTATGCATTCTGAGGAGATGAACTTGGTTTAGTTTGTTGAATGTCACAGAGAAAGGCAACGGGGATGAAAAATGAAGGTGGAAAGCAGAACGATGATTGTTTGATCCTTATTAATTGAGGGAGAGAGATATTTTCATGCATATATTGATTTCGATTGGGATTTGAGTGACCTGATAGTCATGTGATGGACATTAGCTGTCTTGTATGCATCCAGTGCACATGTGCGTCAAAAGTCTAAGTGCAGGGAGAGAGATGAAGAGGGAGAGTGTCGAGGTACCTTTGACGGGAATAATGAGTACACTGATGATGAATTTGTTTGAAGTTGGTGTGCCTTCTTCGATGGAAGCCGATGTTCATAGTCTTGGACATGTGTGAAGGAAATGGTGCATATAACTTTGGTGAGTGGGTATAGAAGTTGCAATGTGGTTGGGTTGCTTCGAATGCCAGGCTCACGTGAGCTATCGTTTTCAAAGTTTTATCTTTGAAGCTGCTTTACAGGGCCTGTTAATCTCCTTGAATCCAAGATCAGTGATTTTGTTGATTTGAGTGGAAATTCAGTGGAATCTGTGATTGTTAGAAACTCAAACTCTTTACGATGATCAATGCTTTGGTTTTGCTTGATTAAGCTTTGATGGGCATTGTCAATGTAAGCCTGCAATATGGAGGGTTGAGCAGGATTTACGTGATAAAGTTCAAAGGATATGATTGGCTTGTCGTTTTCTCCAGAGCTTGATGTACGTGCGTATTGCATGGTTGAAGTTGACTTTGGATTATGCAGGCAAGAGTGTGGGTGTTTGAGAAAGCTATTTCCTGAAGGTTTATGAAGCAAGTGAATGGTAATCGTTTACTTTTCAGGATGGGACGGTGATTATCTTCAAATTCAGTGCATATTGAGGAAGTATTTGGCTGCTATTATGCTATGTAGATTTCGATATAATTTCACAGTTAATTTTTCAGAAAGAGAAGATAGAGACAATTCTGATGGGTAAAATGAGTTCAAAGCTCATGTTCTGAAGGGCCACATAGCTATTCGTTTTAAGACTATCGTATTTGAGTGGAAGCATGATGTGTGGGGGTGCGACAGATGTTCAATGTGAATAAAACCTTCATCATTGTCAAAAGAACCTCACAGTTGAGAGCAGCTTGAGCAAGAGTTATGTGAGTATCGCATTATTTCATTTTGTTTTCATTTTAGTCATCGTTTGTATTGCCATTTCATCGGAAGATGACTAAGATCGATGGATGGGCCTCATTTTCAAGTTTTTTGATTTTTAGACGATGTTAGGAGGGATAAACCTTGTATTTGAATGTTATTTGATGGGAACATTCTCACTCTGAATGGAATTATGCCTTTTTGATCCTTTATATGGAAAGATGCATATGAGAGAGCATCCCGAGTCCCAGGGTATAAAGTCGCAAAAAATTCACCTGAACAATATACCCTGGGGTACGACTTTAGACCCTGGGATTTAGACGGTACCCCAGGGTATATTGTTCTATATGCGACATTATACCCTGGTGCGACTTTATACCCTGGGGTCTAAAGTTTTGATGCTTGGATGAAAAAAATATTTACTCAAAAATCCCGAGTTCAATTCCGGGTGGCCTGCTTTTCCGTTATACAATAGAAAAAAGGGGTAAAAGATTAGATCCAAGCACCGGGCGTAGCCCGGTGCGTTCGAGGCATGCAATGACAGGAAGAAAGAAAAGGTAAAGCCAAGGCCAAGCAACGGGCGTAGCCCGGTGCGTTCAATACCTGCTGCGAAGCTGCTATGGACTGCATTGAAGCCCGGCAGCAGGAAAAGCGCCGCAGGCAAAGCGCCGCAGGCGGGGGCCCGGGGCCGGAACGGCCCCGAAATCAATATGATAAAAATGTATTATGATAACACAGCGGTATTTCACTGAGACTGATTCGATTCTAGACACACGTGTTTATGGTGGATACGACTTTATACCCTGGTGCGACTTTATACCCTGGGAGCACGCGACTTTATACTCTGGGGTTCCGCCATGGCGGTAGAGCACGACTTTATACCCTGGTGCGACTTTATACCCTGGGGCCACGCGACTTTATACCCTGGAAAACGGGCATATCGGTTCAATTTTCGAATTTTTTGTGAGGAAATCAGGATGTGAGAAAGATATGGATAGGAATTGGATGGAAAGAGGAGATATATTCATGTGTTCAGTGTAGAGTGTGAAAGCATGGTGGTAAATCTGAATGGTTCTTTGCAGATGTATGAGGCCATCATCAAGAGACATGCAGTATATTTTTTTTGACTTTGAAACATCTTAAAGTGATGACAACGCAAATACAGGGGAATGTTCGGTGGGCATGAGATACATGAAAAAAAATTCACACCAAAATGATTCGTTTCATGTATTCTGCATGAGTTCATTCGTCTCCAATTAAATTTGATGAATTCTTTGTGCTGTCCACCCGCAAGATTCTGTGGAGCACTTTATCGATATTGGACATGGTCAGATTTTGAGAAACTTATGCTTGTTGATGATTTTGTCCGGTGGATATGCTTTGCTCGACTCAAAGTTGCAATGTGGCTGTGAAAGTCTTCTTGCTGATGCCTTTTTTGACTTTTAAAGCAATGCGTGGAGCGACATTATCCAGGATGCAAAGCTTTTGGAAGATATTTTAATGTTTGTAGGTCCAACATTCGAGTGTACTTAAGTCAGTGTTGAAGCTCAACTCCACGGTCGCAAATCACAGCCTTGATCTTGTACTCCATCAAGAACTTCTTTTTTGATTCTTTGCACTCCATTTTCAGTGAGATTTGCTGTCTACGACTATAATAGTGTATCCTGTATTTTCATTACGCCCAAATTGGGTACAATGTGACGAGTATGGCAATCTAAATGTGTTTGCAGCTGTAGTCTACTCGTCGGTGATGGCCTGAAGTCAGAATGATGCACGCATTTTGCAGGATCGTGTGCATCACTCATAAATCAATCTTCGTGACAACTTTGTGGGAGGTGATGATAGTGTATTTGTCTTTGTGATCATATATTCTTGCGAATCGTCAATTCATTTTGAATGTGGTCACTACCCCATGCAAGAAATTCAAAATTTTTGATTTTCACCATTTTAGCGATGCTTTTTCACTTTTGATTTCATTCCTTGCCATATTTATGATACAGTGAGGTATTCTCGAGGTGCCTTCCATGCCGTGATGCACTTTTATTGTGTGTAATGAAAATTTGCAGTCCTTTGCACTCTCCATAATAACTGATGATGTTTGAAACACCCTTGGACGAATGGTAACCTCCTGGGAGATTTTATGCATTCATAGACATTCAAATTTGTAACGAGTGCTGGTGCATTGTTTCATTTATGTCATATTGTGTACGGAGAGTCTTGCAAATCGCCCTCAGAAGGGAAAAAAATACTCAATATTCACATTCTTGATATGAACTCATCGATTTTTTGACATGTTATTTCATTTATCTCTATGATCATGCTCGCGAAGGATCCCTTGCTGTATATTCTTTCAATCGATATGTTGTGTTTGCACCCCCGATCAGAGATTACGTTGATCTCACCAGCCGTGGAAACATGGTATTCATCTTGACATATTCTCAGCACCTTTCGTGAGTATTCCATCAATTTTTGTTTAGAATTTTCATTGAATGTGTGATAGCGATGAGAGCGTGATACAGAGAGAGTTTATATTGTACTTTTAAATGCCTCTGAGGGAAACTGAAAGTGCATTTTTCGGTTGATGTGTAATTCTTCGATTCGATGATACTTTTCTCGCCTTTCCACCTTGATCGTATCTGGCGATGTACTCTTTATTTCTTTGGACTGATCTACGAGTGCCAAAATTTTGCGGGCGTCATTCCATGGAGATTTTCAGTCAAACCATTTTGAATATGGACAAAAGTTGTCATAAAGTTACCCAAACTATTCACATGTTTGATATGAGCTACTTTCAATGATTTCAATCACATTTCATCCGGTTTGATTTCATTTATCGATGCTTTTTTGCTCAAGAAAACGATTGTGCGATGTGTATTCTATCCCTTGATGCGTTTTAATGCTATATGGCGATACTTTTCATTATTTTTGATGTGTAAATTTCTGAGGATCTTTGCATTACACTTGGAGACATAAAATGGAACGATATCACAAGTTCAACGAAGTTCAAGGACAGTCCATGAAAGTTGAGTGCTTACGCGTGAGCGATATCAATTTGAAAGACAAATCTGTTGATTTTCATGATGCAGTGAGTTCGATGATTCTTTTGACATTTGTCGAAAGCGTTGTGCATTTGAGAGATACTTCGAAGTGTATTCTATCTATTCATGATGTTCAATGCTATCTGATGATACCTTTCAAATATTGTGACCTTTGAGTGCTTGAAAGTGCTCTCATCACCCTTGACTTCACGAGTTTCCACATTGTCACATGTACATCGACTTTCCTGGAGATGCATAGAATATATATGTGCAAACTCTGATGACGATGATGCGAGGAAATTCAAAAAGGAGAAATAAAACTTTCAATTTGCATGGGACATGTCTATAAATGGTAATTTTGACTTTCTCTTCCATTTGTCGGGGTATATTCTGATTTGTGAGGGGCAATATGTTCTTCGAAGCAATCTTTGATGCACTTTTACACTCCCTGATTGTCGTTTTGAGAAATTTTCGCTCAGAGATGTGATCATCTTTTTCTGATCCTGACATTCCATACTTTCACCATTTGAACGACTTTCACTGATAGCGCCATGAGGCTCGATTCAAATTTCGACGGTGATGATGCCAATGACATGTAAAGTAGGGAGAAGAAGATTTTAATATGCACGGAAAATGTATATCATTTATAATTTTGACTTCTGTTTCGTAAATTGCAGCATTCTTGTTCATAGAAGAGAAAATTCGAAGGGAATTCTGTCCTTGATATTTTTTTTACACTCATTCTTCACAATTTTATGCCTGGAGATGTTCGCACATCCTTTATTTCATCATTTTCCATACTAACACATGCTTGAACTTATTATGTGAAATTATATGAATGAATACTTAAACTTCAGAAATTCTGATACTGAGGACAAAAACAAGATGGCAGGGTTGTTTCAATACAAAAAAACATTGTGCGAATGATAATTCTGACTTTCTTTTTTTCATCATCGGAAATTTCGAACTTTGATGTATCACTTGATGGATTCTTACGCTATCTGACGGTATTTTTCACAGATTTCAAACCTTTTATCACTTGAGGATGTTGAAGACAAATTTCTGATCATCATTTTTTTCTCATGAGCTATCAAATCGATTTCTTTGCGCAATTGTACGAAAATTTGAAAAATTCGGCGACTGTGCTGCTGATGACATGACCAAATCATAAAGAAAGATTGCAATATGCATGAGTCATTTTGAACTTTTCTTCCGTGAATCGGATATTTTGAGTCTCGAGTGGACAAATAAAGTGCTCCTACAGGAATCGATGATGATTCTGACAGCCTTCTACCTCTGATGAACTTATGCATGTTCTGAATTCATCATTTTCTATTCCATGACATGTGACTACGACCACCAAGAGTGTGCTTGTACGCACCTGACGATGACGACATGAATGTAGAAACAACTGCAGAACAAAGTGGTCGATCTTTTATTGTGTATGCGCTTTGAAATCTTTTTACACACAACAAGACATGACGATGCAAAGAACACAAAACGCGAAAGTGGGACTGCATTCTTTCACTTTATACAACTGTTTGTTGCGGAGAACTTTGCACTGAAGCAACCATGACGACCTGCACGAGACTTAAGATGTATCATTTCTTTTTCGAACTGAACAAAAGTGTCGAGAAACCTATGCAATGTGTGACGACCGTGATGATAACCGATGTATTTGTGAGTCATTTGCACTATCGATCACACACCGACGATCATGTCATGGCTCTTGGACTCGTAATTGTCTATCTAAAGATATTTTCAACGATCTTGATGCATATATCTTGGAGTTTGAGCTGAAGACTGTCAGTGCTGATGCAAACGACAAATAAGATGAAAGAGAAAGCTTTTATGCAGAAAACCTTCAATCTTTCATTGTGCCATACGCTTGGAATTCTTTTTTGATTCATACAAACACACACGTGAGGATTTGCGGTGCATCATTTTATCCATTTCATCGCTGTTCTCATGTAATCTTGCGAATGCCACTGCTATAATCATGAAAAAACATATGAAAGGCCATTCGAACAATTCCAATGTTTGATACCCATAAACCTTTCGTGGAAAGAATGTGAGATCCATTGTTGTTTGAATTTTAATTCCATTTATTGGTGTGATAGTGTTTTTATGTGATTTGAGGGATTATCCAGAGTGTATGGTATCCTTTGATGTTACTCCATGCACTCTGTATGCATCTTTGAGACTTTTTGCACGGATATTGACATCATTTCATATCTTGACACACTTCTCGATGGTTTGCATACCTTTTCGAGATAGGTTTGTTCAATATTTCGTGATGATTATTGAGAGAACATGGCAGTGTGACGGAAGGTGCTTTTTTAAAGACAAACAATTCAATTTTTCGAAGTGAGCATGGATTGAAATGTTTTTCATGCATGTTTGAAATTCTGTGAAGACGGAATGGGATTGATTGAGATCTTAAATGTATGCATTCAAAGATCTTTGTAACCTTCGAGTGCCATCAACTGACAATTCACACATGAGGTGTGATTTTGCGTATCATTTTTCAATCAAACATGTACAACATCATGCATAGACATCAAAGAATCAGTGTATCAAGATCATGTGGCATTTTTGACCGTTTATATGAATGCATATTGATCTGGATGTGAATGTGGCTCGATCTTATGCCTTATTCCATCAATATTTTGCAATCATTCATCGATATGGAGCAAAATGCGATGCAGAGACGTAGCTATGGCATCCATTGACGCTCAAATTCAATGTTGAGCACATATAGACGCCTGAACATCACGGGTATGCATTGATCTCACTTCCAATTTTGCAATGAAGCTGCTTCGAACATTTAAATACATCATGCAATCAAATTTGCAGCTAAATGAATATGATATCGACATATTGGGCACCGTCTAGATACCACTGAAACGACTGTTGACTTAAAAACTCGAAAAATGCACTGCCAGGATGTGCTGATACTTCCAAGCGAAGGCCTACCAGCCAGTTATCGGAGGTACCTCGAAATCAAACCTATGCGCCGCCTCCCTTCAAAGACTATGCATCAAAAAGCACTCCAAAATCACACTGGCAGGGTTCGAAATCAAAATCTACGGTGGGTCGCTTCCAACTGAGCTATCTGGGCTATCGCAAATTTGGAATTTTCGCGGCGCCTCCGTTCAAGGGAGAGCCGAGGCAAGGCAGACGCAAAAAAAGCGGCGGAGGCACAGCGGGCGCGAAGCGGCCACAATTTTTTTCCAGAGAGCAAAAAAAAAGAAACCCGAACGGCGCCAGGAGGGCCGGCAAACACCTTACATCCAGAAAGCAAAACAACGCAACCAAACAGACCCGAAACGCGAAACGCACAACCAAAAAGGGCACCCGGCCGACCAAAATGCAAAACAAACGCCACCAAGACGCGCGAAACGACGCCACAACCGCGCACAACCAACGCGCAACCGACGAGCGAGCGAAACGAGCACGCACAAGGGAGAGGCAGAATCGAAGAAACACGCCAAAAAGACGCGACCGCGGAGAAGACAACGCAGAGCGAACGAAAGCAGACACAAACCCGGCGGGAGAACCAGCGACCAGAGACAGCGGCAGGGCAGCCACCCCAGCAGCACAGCCGAAAGAAAAAACAAAAACGACACACCGACGGGGGGGGGGGGAGACGAGGGCAACGAAGAAGCCAACCAGACGACGAGGGGGGAAAGCGACGGCGAAACCAGAGAACACACCGCAGACGAACCCGGAGCAACCACACCCGCAGCGAGCGAAAGCAAGCAAAAAAAAGGAACGACGGCAGAACCAGCAGGCACCACCCACCACAGCGAGCGACAAAGCGAGAAGAACGCACAGAGACACACCCGAAAGAAGCGACGAGACTCGAAGGCAGAACACGCACAGCAGAGGCGGAGAAACCACCGACGACGGGGAAACCAGGGGCAACGGGGCGACCCCAGAGCACCCGACACGGGAGACACGGGCAAAATCGACAAACAAACGACGAGAGGGAGCGAGGGACAGCGCGAAGCAAGACAAAAACCGCCGGAGGCACCGCGGGCGCGAAGCGGCCGCAATATCTATATTCCAAGAGAAAAGATGGCCCCCAACGAACACCCCATTTGGAAGACCCGGTACACCACATCACACAGTAGAATTTAACATTCCTATTCCATGACATGTGACCACGACTACCACGAGTGTGCTTGTACGAACCTGACGAGATGACATGAATGTGCGAAACAACTGCACGAACAAAGTGGTCGATCTTTTATTGTGAATGCGATTTGAAATCTTCCCAAACTCGAATAAGATCTATGACGATGCAATGAACACAAACGCTACAAAGTGGGACTGCATTCTTTCACTTTATTCAACTGTGTGTTGCGGAGAACCTTTGCACTGAAGCAACCAAGATGACCTGCACGAGACTAAAGAGTGTCTCATTTATTTTTTGAACTGAACAAAAGTATCGAGAAACCTATGCAATGTGTGACGACTCGTGATGATAACCGATGTAATTGTGAGTCATTTGCACTATCAAGAACATTCGACGATAATCTAATGGCTCTTGGACTCGTAATTGTCTATCTCAAGATATTTTCAACGACCTTGATGCAAATACTTGGAGTTTGAGCTGTCGACTGTCAGTGCTGGTGCAAAACGACAAATAAGATGAAAGAGAAAGCTTTTATGCACAATTTGTTCAATCTTTCATCGCCAACGCGCTTGAAAATCATTTTCATGCATTCAAAGAAACTTTGTGATGATTTGTGGTGCATGATTTTATCCATTTCATCGTTGTTCTCATGTTATCTTGCGAATGCCACTCCTATAATCATGAAAAAACATGTGAAAGGCCATTCGAACAATTCATATGTTTGATACCCATAAAAATTTCGAGGAAAGAATGTGAGATCCATTGTTGTTTCAATTTTTATTCCATTTATTGGTGTGATAGTTTGTGTTATGCGATTTGAGGGATAACCAGAGTGTATGGTATCCTTTGATGTTACTCCATGCACTCTGTATGCATCTTTGAGACTTTTTGCACGGATATTGACATCATTTCATATCTTGACACACTTCTCGATGGTTTGCATACCTTTTCGAGATAGGTTTGTTCAATATTTCGTGATGATTATTGAGAGAACATGGCAGTGTGACGGAAGGTGCTTTTTTAAAGACAAACAATTCAATTTTTCGAAGTGAGCATGGATTGAAATGTTTTTCATGCATGTTTGAAATTCTGTGAAGACGGAATGGGATTGATTGAGATCTTAAATGTATGCATTCAAAGATCTTTGTAACCTTCGAGTGCCATCAACTGACAATTCACACATGAGGTGTGATTTAGCGGATCATTTTTCAATCAAACATGTACAACATCATGCAGAGACATCAAAGAATCAGTGTATTTCGATCATGTGGCATTTTTGATCGTTTTATGAATGCATATTGATGTAGAAATGAATGTGGTACGATCTTATGCCTTATACCATCAATGTTTGGCAATCATTCGCCGATATAGAACAATATGCGATGCAGATTATAGCTATGGCACCCATTGACGCACAAATTCAATGTTGAGAGCATAACGACGAAGAATATCACGGGAATCAATTGACCTCACTTCCAATTTTGCAATGAAGACTCTTCGAACATTCGAATACATCATGCAATCAAATTTGCAGCTAAATGAATATGATATCGACATATTGGGGACCGTCTGGATACCATTGAAACGACTGTTGACTTAAAAACTCGAAAAATGCACTGCCAGGATGTGATAATACTCCCAAACAGAGGACTACCAGCCAGCTATCGGAGGTACCTCGAAATCAAATCTGTGCGCAGCCTCCCTTCAAAGACTATGCATCAAAAAGCACTCCAAAATCACACTGGCAGGGTTCGAAATCAAATTCTACGGTGGGTCGCTTCCAACTGAGCTATCTGAGCTATCGAAAATTTGGAATTTTTGCGGCGGCTCCGTTCAAGGGGGAGGCAGGGCAAGGCAGACGCAAAAAAAGCGCCGGAGGCACAGCGGGCGCGAAGCGGCCACAATTTTTTTCCAAAGAGCAAAAAAAAGAAACCCGAACGGCGCCAGGAGGCCCGGCGAACACCCCACAACCAGAAAGCAAAACAACGCAACCAAACGGGAACCCGAAGAGCGAAACGCACACCCGCAAAGGCACACCCAAACGACCAAATTCCAAACAAACGCCACCAAGACGACCGAAACGATGCCACAACCGCCACAACCAACGCGCAAACGACGAGCGAGCGAAACGAGCACGCACAAGGGAGAGGCAGAATCGAAGAAACACGCCAAAAAGACGCGACCGCGGAGAAGACAACGCAGAGCGAACGAAAGCAGACACAAACCCGGCGGGAGAACCAGCGACCAGAGACAGCGGCAGGGCAGCCACCCCAGCAGCACAGCCGAAAGAAAAAACAAAAACGACACACCGACGGGGGGGGGGGGAGACGAGGGCAACGAAGAAGCCAACCAGACGACGAGGGGGGAAAGCGACGGCGAAACCAGAGAACACACCGCAGACGAACCCGGAGCAACCACACCCGCAGCGAGCGAAAGCAAGCAAAAAAAAGGAACGACGGCAGAACCAGCAGGCACCACCCACCACAGCGAGCGACAAAGCGAGAAGAACGCACAGAGACACACCCGAAAGAAGCGACGAGACTCGAAGGCAGAACACGCACAGCAGAGGCGGAGAAACCACCGACGACGGGGAAACCAGGGGCAACGGGGCGACCCCAGAGCACCCGACACGGGAGACACGGGCAAAATCGACAAACAAACGACGAGAGGGAGCGAGGGACAGCGCGAAGCAAGACAAAAACCGCCGGAGGCACCGCGGGCGCGAAGCGGCCGCAATATCTATATTCCAAGAGAAAAGATGGCCCCCAACGAACACCCCATTTGGAAGACCCGGTACACCACATCACACAGTAGAATTTAACATTCCTATTCCATGACATGTGACCACGACTACCACGAGTGTGCTTGTACGAACCTGACGAGATGACATGAATGTGCGAAACAACTGCACGAACAAAGTGGTCGATCTTTTATTGTGAATGCGATTTGAAATCTTCCCAAACTCGAATAAGATCTATGACGATGCAATGAACACAAACGCTACAAAGTGGGACTGCATTCTTTCACTTTATTCAACTGTGTGTTGCGGAGAACCTTTGCACTGAAGCAACCAAGATGACCTGCACGAGACTAAAGAGTGTCTCATTTATTTTTTGAACTGAACAAAAGTATCGAGAAACCTATGCAATGTGTGACGACTCGTGATGATAACCGATGTAATTGTGAGTCATTTGCACTATCAAGAACATTCGACGATAATCTAATGGCTCTTGGACTCGTAATTGTCTATCTCAAGATATTTTCAACGACCTTGATGCAAATACTTGGAGTTTGAGCTGTCGACTGTCAGTGCTGGTGCAAAACGACAAATAAGATGAAAGAGAAAGCTTTTATGCACAATTTGTTCAATCTTTCATCGCCAACGCGCTTGAAAATCATTTTCATGCATTCAAAGAAACTTTGTGATGATTTGTGGTGCATGATTTTATCCATTTCATCGTTGTTCTCATGTTATCTTGCGAATGCCACTCCTATAATCATGAAAAAACATGTGAAAGGCCATTCGAACAATTCATATGTTTGATACCCATAAAAATTTCGAGGAAAGAATGTGAGATCCATTGTTGTTTCAATTTTTATTCCATTTATTGGTGTGATAGTTTGTGTTATGCGATTTGAGGGATAACCAGAGTGTATGGTATCCTTTGATGTTACTCCATGCACTCTGTATGCATCTTTGAGACTTTTTGCACGGATATTGACATCATTTCATATCTTGACACACTTCTCGATGGTTTGCATACCTTTTCGAGATAGGTTTGTTCAATATTTCGTGATGATTATTGAGAGAACATGGCAGTGTGACGGAAGGTGCTTTTTTAAAGACAAACAATTCAATTTTTCGAAGTGAGCATGGATTGAAATGTTTTTCATGCATGTTTGAAATTCTGTGAAGACGGAATGGGATTGATTGAGATCTTAAATGTATGCATTCAAAGATCTTTGTAACCTTCGAGTGCCATCAACTGACAATTCACACATGAGGTGTGATTTAGCGGATCATTTTTCAATCAAACATGTACAACATCATGCAGAGACATCAAAGAATCAGTGTATTTCGATCATGTGGCATTTTTGATCGTTTTATGAATGCATATTGATGTAGAAATGAATGTGGTACGATCTTATGCCTTATACCATCAATGTTTGGCAATCATTCGCCGATATAGAACAATATGCGATGCAGATTATAGCTATGGCACCCATTGACGCACAAATTCAATGTTGAGAGCATAACGACGAAGAATATCACGGGAATCAATTGACCTCACTTCCAATTTTGCAATGAAGACTCTTCGAACATTCGAATACATCATGCAATCAAATTTGCAGCTAAATGAATATGATATCGACATATTGGGGACCGTCTGGATACCATTGAAACGACTGTTGACTTAAAAACTCGAAAAATGCACTGCCAGGATGTGATAATACTCCCAAACAGAGGACTACCAGCCAGCTATCGGAGGTACCTCGAAATCAAATCTGTGCGCAGCCTCCCTTCAAAGACTATGCATCAAAAAGCACTCCAAAATCACACTGGCAGGGTTCGAAATCAAATTCTACGGTGGGTCGCTTCCAACTGAGCTATCTGAGCTATCGAAAATTTGGAATTTTTGCGGCGGCTCCGTTCAAGGGGGAGGCAGGGCAAGGCAGACGCAAAAAAAGCGCCGGAGGCACAGCGGGCGCGAAGCGGCCACAATTTTTTTCCAAAGAGCAAAAAAAAGAAACCCGAACGGCGCCAGGAGGCCCGGCGAACACCCCACAACCAGAAAGCAAAACAACGCAACCAAACGGGAACCCGAAGAGCGAAACGCACACCCGCAAAGGCACACCCAAACGACCAAATTCCAAACAAACGCCACCAAGACGACCGAAACGATGCCACAACCGCCACAACCAACGCGCAAACGACGAGCGAGCGAAACGAGCACGCACAAGGGAGAGGCAGAATCGAAGAAACACGCCAAAAAGACGCGACCGCGGAGAAGACAACGCAGAGCGAACGAAAGCAGACACAAACCCGGCGGGAGAACCAGCGACCAGAGACAGCGGCAGGGCAGCCACCCCAGCAGCACAGCCGAAAGAAAAAACAAAAACGACACACCGACGGGGGGGGGGGGGAGACGAGGGCAACGAAGAAGCCAACCAGACGACGAGGGGGGAAAGCGACGGCGAAACCAGAGAACACACCGCAGACGAACCCGGAGCAACCACACCCGCAGCGAGCGAAAGCAAGCAAAAAAAAGGAACGACGGCAGAACCAGCAGGCACCACCCACCACAGCGAGCGACAAAGCGAGAAGAACGCACAGAGACACACCCGAAAGAAGCGACGAGACTCGAAGGCAGAACACGCACAGCAGAGGCGGAGAAACCACCGACGACGGGGAAACCAGGGGCAACGGGGCGACCCCAGAGCACCCGACACGGGAGACACGGGCAAAATCGACAAACAAACGACGAGAGGGAGCGAGGGACAGCGCGAAGCAAGACAAAAACCGCCGGAGGCACCGCGGGCGCGAAGCGGCCGCAATATCTATATTCCAAGAGAAAAGATGGCCCCCAACGAACACCCCATTTGGAAGACCCGGTACACCACATCACACAGTAGAATTTAACATTCCTATTCCATGACATGTGACCACGACTACCACGAGTGTGCTTGTACGAACCTGACGAGATGACATGAATGTGCGAAACAACTGCACGAACAAAGTGGTCGATCTTTTATTGTGAATGCGATTTGAAATCTTCCCAAACTCGAATAAGATCTATGACGATGCAATGAACACAAACGCTACAAAGTGGGACTGCATTCTTTCACTTTATTCAACTGTGTGTTGCGGAGAACCTTTGCACTGAAGCAACCAAGATGACCTGCACGAGACTAAAGAGTGTCTCATTTATTTTTTGAACTGAACAAAAGTATCGAGAAACCTATGCAATGTGTGACGACTCGTGATGATAACCGATGTAATTGTGAGTCATTTGCACTATCAAGAACATTCGACGATAATCTAATGGCTCTTGGACTCGTAATTGTCTATCTCAAGATATTTTCAACGACCTTGATGCAAATACTTGGAGTTTGAGCTGTCGACTGTCAGTGCTGGTGCAAAACGACAAATAAGATGAAAGAGAAAGCTTTTATGCACAATTTGTTCAATCTTTCATCGCCAACGCGCTTGAAAATCATTTTCATGCATTCAAAGAAACTTTGTGATGATTTGTGGTGCATGATTTTATCCATTTCATCGTTGTTCTCATGTTATCTTGCGAATGCCACTCCTATAATCATGAAAAAACATGTGAAAGGCCATTCGAACAATTCATATGTTTGATACCCATAAAAATTTCGAGGAAAGAATGTGAGATCCATTGTTGTTTCAATTTTTATTCCATTTATTGGTGTGATAGTTTGTGTTATGCGATTTGAGGGATAACCAGAGTGTATGGTATCCTTTGATGTTACTCCATGCACTCTGTATGCATCTTTGAGACTTTTTGCACGGATATTGACATCATTTCATATCTTGACACACTTCTCGATGGTTTGCATACCTTTTCGAGATAGGTTTGTTCAATATTTCGTGATGATTATTGAGAGAACATGGCAGTGTGACGGAAGGTGCTTTTTTAAAGACAAACAATTCAATTTTTCGAAGTGAGCATGGATTGAAATGTTTTTCATGCATGTTTGAAATTCTGTGAAGACGGAATGGGATTGATTGAGATCTTAAATGTATGCATTCAAAGATCTTTGTAACCTTCGAGTGCCATCAACTGACAATTCACACATGAGGTGTGATTTAGCGGATCATTTTTCAATCAAACATGTACAACATCATGCAGAGACATCAAAGAATCAGTGTATTTCGATCATGTGGCATTTTTGATCGTTTTATGAATGCATATTGATGTAGAAATGAATGTGGTACGATCTTATGCCTTATACCATCAATGTTTGGCAATCATTCGCCGATATAGAACAATATGCGATGCAGATTATAGCTATGGCACCCATTGACGCACAAATTCAATGTTGAGAGCATAACGACGAAGAATATCACGGGAATCAATTGACCTCACTTCCAATTTTGCAATGAAGACTCTTCGAACATTCGAATACATCATGCAATCAAATTTGCAGCTAAATGAATATGATATCGACATATTGGGGACCGTCTGGATACCATTGAAACGACTGTTGACTTAAAAACTCGAAAAATGCACTGCCAGGATGTGATAATACTCCCAAACAGAGGACTACCAGCCAGCTATCGGAGGTACCTCGAAATCAAATCTGTGCGCAGCCTCCCTTCAAAGACTATGCATCAAAAAGCACTCCAAAATCACACTGGCAGGGTTCGAAATCAAATTCTACGGTGGGTCGCTTCCAACTGAGCTATCTGAGCTATCGAAAATTTGGAATTTTTGCGGCGGCTCCGTTCAAGGGGGAGGCAGGGCAAGGCAGACGCAAAAAAAGCGCCGGAGGCACAGCGGGCGCGAAGCGGCCACAATTTTTTTCCAAAGAGCAAAAAAAAGAAACCCGAACGGCGCCAGGAGGCCCGGCGAACACCCCACAACCAGAAAGCAAAACAACGCAACCAAACGGGAACCCGAAGAGCGAAACGCACACCCGCAAAGGCACACCCAAACGACCAAATTCCAAACAAACGCCACCAAGACGACCGAAACGATGCCACAACCGCCACAACCAACGCGCAAACGACGAGCGAGCGAAACGAGCACGCACAAGGGAGAGGCAGAATCGAAGAAACACGCCAAAAAGACGCGACCGCGGAGAAGACAACGCAGAGCGAACGAAAGCAGACACAAACCCGGCGGGAGAACCAGCGACCAGAGACAGCGGCAGGGCAGCCACCCCAGCAGCACAGCCGAAAGAAAAAACAAAAACGACACACCGACGGGGGGGGGGGGGAGACGAGGGCAACGAAGAAGCCAACCAGACGACGAGGGGGGAAAGCGACGGCGAAACCAGAGAACACACCGCAGACGAACCCGGAGCAACCACACCCGCAGCGAGCGAAAGCAAGCAAAAAAAAGGAACGACGGCAGAACCAGCAGGCACCACCCACCACAGCGAGCGACAAAGCGAGAAGAACGCACAGAGACACACCCGAAAGAAGCGACGAGACTCGAAGGCAGAACACGCACAGCAGAGGCGGAGAAACCACCGACGACGGGGAAACCAGGGGCAACGGGGCGACCCCAGAGCACCCGACACGGGAGACACGGGCAAAATCGACAAACAAACGACGAGAGGGAGCGAGGGACAGCGCGAAGCAAGACAAAAACCGCCGGAGGCACCGCGGGCGCGAAGCGGCCGCAATATCTATATTCCAAGAGAAAAGATGGCCCCCAACGAACACCCCATTTGGAAGACCCGGTACACCACATCACACAGTAGAATTTAACATTCCTATTCCATGACATGTGACCACGACTACCACGAGTGTGCTTGTACGAACCTGACGAGATGACATGAATGTGCGAAACAACTGCACGAACAAAGTGGTCGATCTTTTATTGTGAATGCGATTTGAAATCTTCCCAAACTCGAATAAGATCTATGACGATGCAATGAACACAAACGCTACAAAGTGGGACTGCATTCTTTCACTTTATTCAACTGTGTGTTGCGGAGAACCTTTGCACTGAAGCAACCAAGATGACCTGCACGAGACTAAAGAGTGTCTCATTTATTTTTTGAACTGAACAAAAGTATCGAGAAACCTATGCAATGTGTGACGACTCGTGATGATAACCGATGTAATTGTGAGTCATTTGCACTATCAAGAACATTCGACGATAATCTAATGGCTCTTGGACTCGTAATTGTCTATCTCAAGATATTTTCAACGACCTTGATGCAAATACTTGGAGTTTGAGCTGTCGACTGTCAGTGCTGGTGCAAAACGACAAATAAGATGAAAGAGAAAGCTTTTATGCACAATTTGTTCAATCTTTCATCGCCAACGCGCTTGAAAATCATTTTCATGCATTCAAAGAAACTTTGTGATGATTTGTGGTGCATGATTTTATCCATTTCATCGTTGTTCTCATGTTATCTTGCGAATGCCACTCCTATAATCATGAAAAAACATGTGAAAGGCCATTCGAACAATTCATATGTTTGATACCCATAAAAATTTCGAGGAAAGAATGTGAGATCCATTGTTGTTTCAATTTTTATTCCATTTATTGGTGTGATAGTTTGTGTTATGCGATTTGAGGGATAACCAGAGTGTATGGTATCCTTTGATGTTACTCCATGCACTCTGTATGCATCTTTGAGACTTTTTGCACGGATATTGACATCATTTCATATCTTGACACACTTCTCGATGGTTTGCATACCTTTTCGAGATAGGTTTGTTCAATATTTCGTGATGATTATTGAGAGAACATGGCAGTGTGACGGAAGGTGCTTTTTTAAAGACAAACAATTCAATTTTTCGAAGTGAGCATGGATTGAAATGTTTTTCATGCATGTTTGAAATTCTGTGAAGACGGAATGGGATTGATTGAGATCTTAAATGTATGCATTCAAAGATCTTTGTAACCTTCGAGTGCCATCAACTGACAATTCACACATGAGGTGTGATTTAGCGGATCATTTTTCAATCAAACATGTACAACATCATGCAGAGACATCAAAGAATCAGTGTATTTCGATCATGTGGCATTTTTGATCGTTTTATGAATGCATATTGATGTAGAAATGAATGTGGTACGATCTTATGCCTTATACCATCAATGTTTGGCAATCATTCGCCGATATAGAACAATATGCGATGCAGATTATAGCTATGGCACCCATTGACGCACAAATTCAATGTTGAGAGCATAACGACGAAGAAAAACACG